>CM038678.1:100307564-100907564 GCA_021605205.1 Aegilops longissima | reverse complement strand
GTCATGAGGCTTGTTAATGCGGCCATTGTTCTTGGCTTTTCTTGGCCGAGGTGTCTGGCGAGCCATTCGTCTCGGACGTTGTGTTTGAAAGCTGCTAAGGCTTCGGCGTCCGGACAATCGACTATTTGGTTCTTTTTAGTAAGGAACCTGTTCCGAACTTCGGGCTGACTCTCCGAGCTGTTGAGTTATGTGACTTAGATCGCTCAGATCCGGAGGGCGGACATAAGTCCCCTGAAAATTTGCCCGAAATGCATCCTCGAGCTCTCCCTAGCTTCCAATGGTATTTTCGGGGAGGCTTTTAAGCCAATGCCGAGCTGGCCCTTTGAGTATAAGGGGTAAGTATTTTATGGCGTGGAGATCGTCTCCTCTAGCCATGTGTATGTGGAGGATGTAATCCTCGATCCGCAACTGTGGTCGTTGTTCCGTCAGATGCCTCTATGTTTACGGGTTTGAATCGCTGAAATTCATGATCCAAGACCTCATCGGTGAAACATAGGGGTGTGCGGCGCCTATATTTGGGTGTGCCATGATCTTGAATTTTGGCGATTGCATTGCTTTGACGAGCTGCTTTCTTGGCCCATAGATGGACCTAATCTGGGCCATCCTCTTGGTGTGAATCCTTATGCGGATCGCATATTGGCTTGTGTCTTGGCGCCATTCGCCGCTCTCTTTTTGCCATGAGGTCGCCCATCCGACCGGTGGCCTTCTTGCTTTTTAATTGTGGGGCTCTAAGGCCTCCTCGTCAATTCGGCAGTAGCTTTCTTTTTCGGTAGCTCTTTGTTCGGCGATCGTCGCTGCATTTACCTCGCGGTGCTGAATACTTTGCTCCATCTAATCCTGAGTGCATCTTCCGCTGTTTTGAGCTTCCGCTTCTGCTTTTTCAGGCTACGCGCAGTGGCGACGAGCCTTTTCTGGAGGTCATTTTGCTCCAATGGTTTGTCCGGCGTGAGGTCGTCCGGACTGTTTTCTTCGCTGGGGACAGATTGTTTATCCAAGTTGTCTTGTTCGGACGATTGCTCGATAGCTTGTTCGTTGTCCACCGGTTCAGCCTGCTCTATGGCTGGGTCTTTGTTGAGGCGGACTTTGTTCGGCGTTTACGCTGCCGCTTTGACTGCCGAGGGATTTATCCTTCGTAGTGTCCCGCTGCTCCTCGCCTTCATTTGCTTTAGGTGTATCCACCATGTATACATCATTGGGTGAGTTTGTCCAGCATCCTATAGGTGTTGGTTCATTGTTGTCTCCTACATCGTCGTCCATACCGTCGATGTCTTCGGAGTCGAAATCAAGCACGTCGTGTAGGCTATCGGCAGTGGCTACGAAGTGGGTGGTGGGTGGGCGTTGAATTTTTCATCGTCCAGATCCCAACCTTCCGACCGTAGTCCGCCAGGCTCTCCGGATAAAGAGAGAGACTTTAGTGAATTCAGGATGTCGCCAAAAGGCGAGTCTTTGAAAGATGTCCGCGCCGTGAACTCCATAACGGGCGCCTAATCGGATTCGATCGGCAAGGGCGCGGAGGATCGGAGTCCGGATAGGAGTCCGCGCCCGAGTCGGCGTCTTTGCAAAGGACAGGGTGGAGTTCGCTCGATCGCCGAGAGATTAAAGCCCCGAGGCGGTGTCCAACCACTCGCCCCGATCGCGAGTCCGGCCCGGATTAAGGGTTGGAGCGGATTCGTGCGTCCTCCGAGGCACCGCTCGATCAGAGCTAGATCATGCCCATCGAGACAAGGCGGCACACTTTGGTCGAGGCTCGAATCCGTCAAGATCAAGTCTCCGCGGATATCGGCCGATAGTTTAAATCTTCGAATCTGACCGACGGTCAGGGCGAAGCTTCGATCTGCTCTAGATGGCTGCTTAATTGGCCCGCAGTGCAAAGCCGCCGGACACGAAGATCTGCACGGGAAGAGAAGTCTCACCTGGACCGCGTCGTAGTTGATGATCAAAGGAGCCATCGGCCTATCGGCGACGACACGAGGAACTCTCAATGAAAGCACCAATGTCGGTGTCAAACCGCGGATCTCGGTAGAGGGTCCCGAACTGTGCGTCTAGGCGGATGGTAACAGGAGACAAGGGACACGATGTTTTACCTGTGTTCGGGCCCTCTCGATGGAGGTAAAACCCTACGCCCCTGCTAGATTAATATTGAGGATGTGTGTTACAAGAGTAGATCTACCACGAGATCAAAGAGGCTAAACCCTAGAAGCTAGCCTATGGTATGATTGTTCTTCCTCCTACGGACTAAAACCCTCCGGTTTATATAGACACCGGATAGGGTTAGGGTTACACAGAGTCGGTTACAATGGTAGGAGATCTACATATCCGTATCGCCAAGCTTGCCTTCCACGCCAAGGAAAGTCCCATCCGGACACGGGACAAAGTCTTCAATCTTGTATCTTCATAGTCTTGGAGTCCGGCCGATGATGATAGTTCGGCTATCCGGACACCCCCTAGTCCGGAACTCCCTCACTTGTTATTATGGAAAGTAATCCTCTAAGGGGCTTGTTCGGGGTATCTTCACCCCGACCAGTAGAGCAAAGAGTTGCTCCTCAACCTAATGAACCTACTGAAAATGAATATGAAAATATTCCCTTTGAATTTCCTTCGGGTATGATGGAAAAACTGCTAGCTAATCCTTTTGTACGAGATGGAACAAAGCATCCTGATGAGCATCTAATATATGTGGATGAAGTTTGTGAACTATTTAAGCTTGCAGGTATACCCGATGATGTTGTTAAGAAGAAGGTCTTCCCTTTATCTTTGAAGGGAGATGCATTTACATGGTATAGGCTATGTGATGATACGAGATCATGGAACTATAGAAGATTGAAATTGGAATTTCATCAAAAGTATTATCCTATGCACCTTGTTCATCGTGATCGCAATTATATATATAATTTCTGGCCTCGCGAAGGAGAAAGCATCGATCAAGCTTGGGGGAGGCTTAAATCAATGTTGTATTCATGCCCCAATCATGAGCTCCCAAGAGAAACAATTATTCAGAATCTTTATGCTCGGCTTTCTGAAAACAATCACACCGTGCTCGATACTTCTTATGCTGGCTCTTTTATGATGAAGACTATTGAATTTAAATGGGATTTATTGGATAGAATTAAACGCAACTCTGAAGATTGGGATCTCGAAGAAGGTAAGGAGTCAGGTATGACACCTAAGTTTGATTGTGTTAAATCTTTTATGGATATCGATATTTTCCGTAAGTTTAGCACTAAATATGGACTTGACTCTGAGATAGTAGCTTCTTTCTGTGAATCTTTTGCTACTTATGTTGATCTCCCCAAGGAGATGTGGTTTAAATATCATCCTCCAATAGAAGTAAAAGTAGCTGCACCTATTAAAGTTGAATAAAAGATTGTCACTTATAATGATCCTGTTGTTTCTACTTCTTATGTTGAGAAACCACCTTTCCCTGTTAGAATAAAGGATCATGCTAAAGCTTCAACTGTGATTCGTAAAAGCAATATTAGAACTTATACACCTCCCGAGCAAATTAAAGTTGAGCCTAATGTTGCTATTGTTAAATATCTCTTAGCTGATAATATTGATGGGCATGTTATTCAATTCTGCGGTGAATCTGCTAGAATTGCTAAATCTTGTGCTAAAGATAAACATAGACCTGTGGTAGGCGTGCCTGTTATTTCTGTTAAAATAGTAGATCATTGTTATCATGGCTTATGTGATATGGGTGCTAGTGCTAGTGTTATACCTATTACCTTGTATGAAGAAATTAAGCATGAAATTGCACCCCTGAGATAGAAGACATTGATGTTACAATTAAACTTGCCAATAGAGATACTATATCGCCGGTGGGAATTGTTAGAGATGTTGAAGTCTTGTGTGGGAAAACTAAATATCCTGCTGATTTTCTTATTCTTGGTTCCCCACAAGATAGCTTTTGTCCAATTATATTTGGTAGACCCTTCTTGAACACTGTTAATGCTAAGATAGACTGCAAAAAGAATGTTGTTACTATTGGCTTGGATGATATGGTTCATGAGTTTCTTTTCTCAAAATTTAGTAAACAACACCGTGAAGAAGAATTTCCTAGTAAGGATGATATTATTGGTCTTGCTTCTATTGCCGTACCTCCTAGTGATCCTCTAGAACATTATTTGCTAGACCATGAAAATGATATGTTTATGAATGAAAGAAGGGAAATAGATGAAGTATTTTTTAAACAGGAACCTATTCTGAAACATAATTTACCTGTTGAAATCCTAGGGGATCCTCCTCCAACCAAAGGTGATCCCGTGTTTGAGCTTAAACCGTTGCATGATAATCTTAAATATGCTTATCTAGATGAAAAGAAAATATATCCTGTTATTATTAGTCCTAACCTTTCAGAGAATGAAGAAGAGAGATTATTGAAAACTCTGAAGAAGCACCATGCTGCTATTGGGTATACTCTTGATGATCTTAAGGGCATTAGTCTCACTCTATGTCAACATAAAATAAATTTGGAAGAAGATGCCAAACCGGTTCGTGATCATCAACGAAGGCTTAATCCTAAGATGAAGGAAGTGGTAAGGAAAGAAATACTAAAGCTTCCGGAGGCAGGTATAATTTATCCCGTTGCTGATACTCAGTGGGTAAGTCTTGTTCATTGTGTCCCTAAGAAGGGAGGTATTACTGTTGTTCCTAATGATAAAGATGAATTGATTCCGCAAAGAATTATTACAGGTTATAGGATGGTTATTGATTTCCGCAAATTAAATAAAGCTACTAAGAAAGATCATTACCCTTTACCTTTTATTCATCAAATGCTAGAAAGATTATGCAAACATACACATTATTGCTTTCTAGATGGTTATTCTGGTTTCTCTCAAATACCTGTGTCGGCTAAAGATCAATCAAAGACTACTTTTACATGCCCTTTTGGTACTTTTGCTTATAGACATATGCCTTTTGGTTTATGTAATGCACCTGCTACCTTTCAAAGATGCATGATGGCTATATTCTCTGATTTTTGTGAAAAGATTTGTGAGGTTTTCATGGACGACTTTTCCGTCTATGGATCCTCTTTTGATGATTGCTTGAGGAATCTTGATCGAGTTTTGCAGAGATGTGAAGAAACTAATCTTGTCTTAAATTGGGAAAAGTGCCACTTTATGGTTAATGAAGTCATTGTCTTGGGGCATAAAGTTTCTGAAAGAGGTATTGAAGTTGATAAAGCCAAGGTTGATGCTATTGAAAAGAGGCCATGTCCCAAGGAAATTAAAGGTATAAGAAGTTTCCTTGGTCACGCCGGATTTTATAGAAGGTTCATTAAGGACTTCTCAAAAATTTCTCGGCCTCTGACTAATTTATTACAAAAAGATATACTATTTGTCTTTGATGACGATTGTGTAGAAGCATTTCAAATACTTAAGAAAGCATTGGTTTCCGCACCTATTGTTCAGCCACCTGATTGGAATTTACCCTTTGAAATTATGTGTGATGCTAATGATTATGCTGTAGGTGATGTTCTAGGGCAAATAGTTGATAAGAAATTAAATGTTATCCATTATGCTAGTAAGACTCTAGACAATGCTCAAAGAAATTATGCTACTACCGAAAAAGAATTCTTAGCAGTTGTATTTGCTTGTGATAAGTTCAGACCTTATATTGTTGATTCTAAAGTAACTATCCACACTTATCATGCTGCTATTAAATACATGATGGAAAACAAAGATGCTAAACCTAGACTTATTAGATGGGTTCTCTTGCTACAAGAATTTGATTTGAATATTGTTGATAGAAAGGGAGCTGAGAACCCCGTGGCAGACAACTTGTCTAGGTTAGAAAATGTTCTTGATGACCCACTACCTATTGATGATAGCTTTCCTGATGAGCAATTAAATGTCATAAATACTTCTCGTAGTACTCCATGGTATGCTGATTATGCTAATTACATTGTTGCTAAATTTATACCACCTAGTTTCACATAACAGTAAAAGAAAAAGTTTTTCTATGATTTGAGACATTACTTTTGGGATGACCCACATCTTTATAAAGAAGGAGTAGATGGTGTTATTAGAAGTTGTGTATCTGAGCATGAACAAGAATAGATCCTACGCAAGTGTCACTCCGAAGCTTATGGAGGACACCACGCTGGAGATAGAACTGCACATAAGGTATTGCAATCTGGTTTTTATTGGCCTACTCTCTTCAAGGATGCCCGTAAGTTTGTCTTATCTTGTGATGAATGTCAAAGAATTGGTAATATTAGTAGACGTCAAGAAATGCCTATGAACTATTCACTTGTTATTGAACCATTTGATGTTTGGGGCTTTGATTATATGGGACTTTTTCCTGCCTCTAATGGATATACACATATTTTAGTTGCTGTTGATTACGTTACTAAGTGGGTAGAAGCTATTCCAACTAGTAGTGCTGATCATAACACCTCTATTAAAATGCTTAAAGAAGTTATTTTTCCGAGGTTTGGAGTCCCTAGATATTTAATGACTGATGGTGGTTCACACTTTATTCATGGTGCTTTCCGAAAAATGCTTGCTAAGTATGATGTTAATCATAGAATTGCATCCCCTTATCACCCACAGTCTAGTGGTCAAGTAGAATTGAGTAATAGAGAACTCAAATTAATTTTGCAAAAGACTGTCAATAGGTCTAGAAAGAATTGGTCCAAGAAACTTGATGATGCATTATGGGCCTATAGAACTGCATATAAAAATCCTATGGGTATGTCTCCGTATAAAATGGTTTATGGAAAAGCATGTCACTTACCTCTCGAACTAGAACATAAGGCTTATTGGGCTATTAAAGAGCTCAACTATGATTTCAAACTTGCCGGAGAGAAGAGGTTATTTGATATTAGCTCACTCGATGAATGGAGAACCCAAGCTTATGAAAATGCCAAGTTGTTTAAAGAAAAAGTTAAAAGATGGCATGACAAAAGGATACAAAAGCGTGAGTTTAATGTAGGTGATTATGTATTGCTATACAACTCTCATTTAACATTTTTTGCAGGAAAACTTCTCTCAAAATGGGAAGGCCCTTACGTTATCGAGGAGGTCTATCGTTCCGGTGCCATAAAAATCAGGCGCAAATCCGAAGGTGGTAAACGGTCAAAGAATCAAACACTATATCTCAGGTAATCCTATAAATGTTGAAACCAATGTTATTGAAACCGTAACCCCGGAGGAATACATATGGGACACTTTCCGGAACGTTTCAGACTCCGAAAAGGAGTAGGTATGTGGTACGGTAAGTAAACCGACTCCAAAACAATTTTTAAGGCAATATTTCTCCGTTCTGGAATATTTAGAAAAATAGAAAAATAAGTAGCAGTCCGGGAAGGACACGAGGGCCCCACGAGGGTGGAGGGCGTGCCCTACCCCCTGGGCGCGCCCCCTACCTCGTGGGCACCTCGTGTGCCTTCCGGACACCGTTTTCTTGCACGATACCTATTTTGGTCGGTAAAATTTCATTATATATTCTCCCGGAGGTTTTGACTCCCGTATCACGCAAATATCCTCTGTTCTTGTTTCGAGTTGTCCTACTGCAGATTAGATCAACATGTCATCCCAGGATTCGGAAGGAGAAAGCTATGTGGATGATTACCTAGCAAATCCTAAGGTCTATGGAGATGTGGAGCAAGATGGTTGGACCACGGAGGAAGAAGAGGACTATGAACCCAAGGGGAAGGAGGAGATGAGCTCAGATGAAGATGAAGCCCCATTACCTCAACCTGGGGACATGCATGTTGAGTTCAAAAAGTCAAGTCTCCTTGATATGGTAAAGAAACCAAAGATCGAGTTTATCCCTTTTCGTCTCTTGCAGGAAAATAAGCAGGACTTATGCAAAAAGATATTAACCCTGGAGTGGGAGATTGATGATTTGAGGGACCAAAATTCCTTCCTCAAGCGCAAATTAAGGGAGAAGTCTATGCCATCAACTAAGTCAACATCACCACCACCTTCTTCACCAGCAAAGGAGACATAATCACATGGGTATGGGCACTCCCCTTGGCAACTGCCAAGCTTGGGGGAGGTGCCCCGGTATCGTATCAAAATCACATCTCCTATCTTTACTGTTTTTCTTAGTTCGATCCTATTAGTAGTATCTTGATCTAGTAGAATAAAGTTTATGGCATGATCTAGTTTTGAGTTTTGCTTTATGATCTCTCTATGTAACCGAGTCCGTGAGCTATATAATAAAGATTAGTGTTGAGTCAAGGGCTTGATTATTTTGCCATGATCTTGAGTGAATAAAAGAAAGAAAAAGAATAAAAAGAAACAAAGAGTTCATATTGATCTTATTGAGAGTAATGACTTCACATAGAAGAGTATGATGATTAAAAGTTGTTGGGAGTTGGCAAACATAGCTTTGGTCGTCGTTGCAATTAATAGGAAGTAATAAGGAAAGAGAGGTTTCACATATAGATATACTATTATTGACATCTTTTATGATTGTGAGCACTCATTAAAATATGACATGCTAAAGAGTTGATGTTGGACAAGGAAGACAACGTAATGAGTTATGTTTTCTTATATCTGAGATAAAGTATGTTGCCATGGATCTCCCAACATGTTGAGCTTGCCTTTCCCCCTCATGCTAGCCAAATTCTCAGCACCAAGTAGAGATACTATTGTGCTTCCAAAACCCTTAAACCAGTTTTGCCATGAGAGTCCACCATATCTACCTATGGATTGAGTAAAATCCTTCAAGTAAGTTGTCATCGGTGCAAAGCAATAAAAATTGCTCTCTAAATATGTATGATTGATTGGTGTGGGAGAAATAAGCTTTATACGATCTTGTGATGTGGAAGAAATAAAAGCGACGGACTGCATAATAAAGGTTCATATCACAAGTGGCAATATAAAGTGATGTTCTTTCGCATTAAGATTTTGTGCATCCAACCATAAAAGCGCATGGCAACCTCTGCATCCCTCTGCGAAGGGCCTATCTTTTATTATTATCCTCTACCTTATGCAAGAGTCATGGTGATCTTCACCTTTCCTTTTTTACATTTTATCCTTTGGCAAGCACAGTGTGTTGGAAAGATCCTGATTGATATATCTAATTGGATGTAGGGGGCATGAGTTATTATTGTTGACATTACCCTTGAGGTAAAAGGTTGGGAGGCGAAACTATAAGCCCCTATCTTTCTCTGTGTCCGATTAAAACTCCGTAACCACAAGTACCGCGTGAGTGTTAGCAATTATGAAGGACTAAATGATAGTTGAGTATGTGGACTTGCTATTTAGCTCTGACATAGACTCTTTTTAATGTTATGATAAATTGCAATTGCTTCAGTGACTGAGATTATAGTTTGTTGGTTTTCAATAAAGTTTATGATTCGTACTCTGCATTGTGAATGGATTATTACTTGCACAAAAGAAATCATATGACAATATCTATATATGTTGCTGTTATGAGAATAATCATGATGCCTTCATGTCCGTATTTTAATTTTATCGACGCCTCTACCTCTAAACATGGGGACATATTTATCGTTATCGGCTTTCGCTTGAGGACAAGCGAGGTCTAAGTTTGGGGGAGTTGGTACGTCCATTTTTCATCATGCTTTTATATCGATATTTATTGCATTATGGGCTGTTATTACACGTTATGTCACAATACTTATGCCTATTCTCTTATTTTACAAGGTTTACATAAGGAGGAGAATGCCGATACTGGAATTCGGGTGGAAAAGGAGCAAATATTAGAGACCTATTCGCACAACTCCAAAAGTCCTGAAACTCTACGAAAGTCATTTTGGGAAATAATAAAAATATCCAGCGGAAGAAGTTCACCAGAGGGGGCCCCACCTGGCCACGAGGGTGGGGGGCGCGCCCTAGCCCCCTGGGCGCGCCCCCTACCTCATGGGTCCCCTGGTGGCCCTCCGATGCCCATCTTCTGCTATATGAGGTCTTTCGTCGAGGAAAAAATCATAAGCAACCTTTCGGGACGAAACTCCGCCGCCACGAGGCGGAACCTTGGTGGAACCAATCTAGGGCTCCGCAGAGCTGTTCATTGGGACACTTTCCCGGAGGGGGAAATCATTGCCATCGTCATCACCAACGCTCCTCTCATCGGGAGAGGGCAATCTCCATCAACATCTTCACCAGCACCATCTCCTCTCAAAACCCTAATTCATCTCTTGTATCCAATTCTTGTCCAAGTCCGAGATTGGTACTAGTAGGTTGCTAGTAGTGTTGATTACTCCTTGTAGTTGATGCTAGTTGGTTTATTTGGTGGAAGATCATATGTTCAGATCGTATATGCATATTAATACCCCTCTGATTATGAACATGAATATGCTTTGTGAGTAGTTACGTTTGTTCCTGAGGACATGGGAGAAGTCTTGCTATTAGTAGTCATGTGAATTTGATATTCGTTCGATATTTGGATGAGATGTATGTTGTCTAGCCTCTAGTGGTGTTATGTGAACGTCGACTACATAACACTTCACCATTATTTGGGCCTAGAGGAAGGCGTTGGGAAGTAATAAGTAGATGATGGGTTGCTAGAGTGACAGAAGTTTAAACCCTAGTTTATGCGTTGCTTTGTAAGGGGCTGATTTGGATCCATATGTTTCATGCTATGGTTAGGTTTACCTTAATACTTTTGTTGTAGTTGCGGATGCTTGCAAAGAGGTTAATCATAAGTGGGATGTTTGTTCAAGTAAGAACAGCACCCAAGCACCGGTCCACCCACATATCAAATTATCAAAGTACCGAACGCAAATCATATGAACATGATGAAAATTAGCTTGACGATATTCCCATGTGTCCTCAGGAGCGCTTTTCCTATTATAAGAGTTTGTCCAGGCTTGTCCTTTCCTACAAAAAGGATTGGGCCACCTTGCTGCACTTTATTTACTTGTGTTACTTGTTGCTCGTTACAAATTATCCTATCACAAAACTATCTGTTACCACTTATTTCAGTACTTACAGAGAATACCTTGCCGAAAACCGCTTATCATTTCCTTCTGCTCCTCGTTGGGTTCGACACTCTTACTTATCGAAAGGACTACGATAGATCCCCTATACTTGTGGGTCATCAACTCACTGTACTGACCTGGTTGAGCCCGTCGGTGGAGGAGGAAGACTGCATGTACGGGAGGCTAGACTGGTCGTCACTGCTTTCGTCCTCCAAAACCATGGCGTCGGCGGGGCGGTGCGGCGGCCAGCAGTCGGGATGCAGGCGGCAGCGACAGAGGGAACGAGTCGAGGAGGAGGAGGGAAGGGGAATGGTGCGGTGGGAGCGAACCGGTGCGACCGGACCGGGTTGGAGAGCGGCTCGTCCTAGTCAGCGCGCGGGCACACGCCGATTGGCCAGCGTGGCACCTGACGGGTGGGCCCGAGCTGTCGAATACAGCGTCAATACGTATAAATCAACGTTTTAGCCTTTTCTGTAAAAACTTGAACCAATGTTGGTACTGACACACAAAAATTAGCAATCGTGGTACCAATCTGCATGTGATGCCCCAATTATGATACTTCTGTGCAATTAACTCTTTATTGTGAGTCCAGTCCATGGCAATATGCATCCCCGATATCACCCTCTCCTCCTTCAGCTGGGTTAGTGATGGCAGGCTGCTTCTGCAGCCTCTTGCGAGGAGGATCCGAGAGACACCCGAGCTGGTCGTTTCATAGTCTCCTTTGAAACTGCACAAAGAAGAACATACTTTTGGTGTGAGAAAAAAATCCTTGCCCTTATCTTTTAAAATCACAACTAACAAAGCCCGGCAACGTGATAAGAGTTTTGAACAACAATTTCTAATTCTAGAATGTAGTGGGGAATAACATCCATGCTAAGAAAAGGAAATTTGTTGACAGAAAATCTTGTGGTCACCAAGTTATCATGTACTCCCTCCGTTCCAAAATAGATGACCCAACTTTATACTAACTTAGTACAAAGTTGGGTAATCTATTTTGCAACGGAGGGAGTATATATAAATGAACATGTTACATGTGTTTAATTAACCACCAGATTGACATCAGATGATAAAACTACAATTCATGTCATGGTCTACACCTCGAATGGACTTGAGCAAGGCATATCGTCGTAGCATCTTTTATCATTAATAATGGGAGGCGATGGTACGATACATGGGGGCTTGAGATAGCTGGAGATGGTAGTGCCCCTGTAGGTGTTGGGTCTTCGCATATCGAATTCATCTACCTTGAGCAGCTTCTTATTCTTGATGTCAACGGCGATCACTCGCGAGTTCCTGTCTGTTAAGCTGTTGACCTTGGTCCTGAGGTACAAGATGTCATCTGTGTGGGAGCTGAGAATGGGGTCGGAAACAAAGAGAGATTTGGGTAAATCGTAGTTTTCGATATCACAAGAGTGGACTTCGTGCTCCTGCTTGAGACGCATATCACCCAGGGTTTCCGAATCCCTATGGAGCCCCTCCAGGGTCCATGTGACCACTGTCCAGCCACTAGGGGTTTCTGAGCAAGGGCCGGGTTCTGCATGGACCTGAAGGTCGACGAACCTGATGATGCTGGTCTCTTTGACAAGGACAATGTCCCGAAAGGCGGTTGCAATGTCAACGGCAAGAGGGAGCCAATTTGGCGGCTGCCTCGGCTTGGGAAGGGGGACATAGCGGAACATGTGTAAGGGGGTGTCATCGACTAGCACGTCGGAAAGGAGCATGCCATTCCAGAGGTCAACCCAGCTCACAAGAGTGTGGTTTTCTGTAGCTCAGGCTACACGGTACCCCTTATCTTTGCCATCCATTTCTGCATCGCGATCTGTGCAGACGCATTTGTCTTTTTTGTTTCTCTCAAACGACACAACATATAAACTTCAAATTTTGCAGAACAACAATACATTCTAACTACAATCTGGGAAAAAACTTTTAGATTTTTTCATGCATTTTAAATACTTAAAATAATATTTTTAGTCAAACAAAATCTCATTTTCTATATTTATATCAGACCAAAAAATCTGAAAGTTTTTTCACACATTGATGTTCTAATGTTTGTTCGATCTGCAAAGTTTGAAGTTCATATGTTGTTTAATTTTAGAGAAACAAAAAAGAAAAATCTTCTTGTTGTAAGTTAGTTGGAGAGTACGGATCTCAAAGCAAGGCTGGATGGTTGAGGATAAGAGGTTCCATGTAGCCTGAGCTATAAAGAAACTTTGTGAGCCCACAATGCCGCCGCTGGAGCCGCCGATGGTGATGGCCGTGTCGGAGTTAAGGTCGGATGGCGGCGGCAGCGGCTGTGGAACAGCACCTGCCTTGCAGGTCCAAGCCCCGGCCTTGGAGTCGTAGATGCACAGGAAGTGGGGGCCATTGGCAGGGTCGTGGAAAAGTCCGTGCCAAGCGCCGCAATTCTGTAGGCATCACAGGCATCATCATCATCCTTGGGAGAAATATTGTTGTTGTAAGGCACGACAGCAATGGAAGTGGAATTGAAGCAGTGGGATCTCCTATTTGGCAACATCGCGGGGGCGGGGTGCGGGAGCCGGGTGAATTCCTCCTCCCCTGCGCGGTACACCAGGTATTCATAGTAGTTCTTTTTGTTATCTATGGGAGAGGGGGGGGGGGAATACCCCGTGGCAGAGGGTGATAAGTGCAAGGTCACCCTCCATGGCCAACATGGACGGCTCCTCGCAGAACAAGCGGGTATCTTCTTCTCCGTGGTCGTCTGTGTAGTGGGCGTGGCAGCAGAAATAGGAGTTGAGAGGCGGCGGGGCGAGGCATAAGGTGACCCGCATTTCCACCTCCCTCTCGTCCAGGACGTCCCTCCTGAATCGATAGCGGGCGGAAGTATGGTTTTTCTTATCAACCATGTAAGCGGCGTGGTCGAGGAGGACTTCCCCCCAGTCCCACTTTGCCGCCGCTGCCGCCACCACCAACACATCGTCTGCGGCCGGCGGACGAAACGAGGCTTCGTAATAGCCATTGGGCGACATGGTGGATCTTGTGTGATCTCACACAGGCGTACCCCTACCTAAGACTGTGGTGGTACTTATTGAGAGGAGGGTCTAAGAATCAGAATCAGGTTGTAGCCAGAACTGGATTCATGGACAAACACGAGACGGAGGTGGAGACGGAGAGTCCTCCGGTTACATCTTGGACTCCGCTTTGCTGCTTCTCTCGTGGCTAGCGATGCGTTCGGTGGTTTCCTTTTTTTGAGGTTTTTTTAGGGGTAAGACCAAACTTTATCGATCAAAAGCCACAGTTTGTGGAATACAATTCGCATGGGATAAACAAGCCAAAGATGGCGCCCCTGCTGTAAAGAAAGTGAGGATCTAGCTATTCTATGGGCATCGTCGTTCGACAGCCGACCCTCGAAAGTAAAAGAACAATTGAAACCAAAAGCTCGATGGTTAATCTCTGAAATGATTGCACCATTCTTCCCTCTGTAGCTGTTGTTTATGTCATTGATCACTTCTCTTGAATCTGAAGCTATGATGAACTGATGAATATGCAGATCTTCAGCGAGCGCGAGTGCTTCCCTGCAAGCGAAAGCTTCCAATGTCGCCACATCACAAACCCCTTGGATTACCAAAGCTGAGCTGCCCATGTAATTGCCCCTATCATCCCTGCAGATTGCTGCCGCTGTTCCTCCCCTATTGTGCCGTGCGACTCCGGCATCGACATGGATTTTGGCAAAGCCTGCTGGTGGTGCCCTAGGTCGGGTAGCGGCTGTGGCATTTGTATTTGCTGTTCCCCTCGTGGTACCATTTGGTTTGCTAGTACCGATAGTCTCCAGCTCCCCTAAGAACTTCTCAACAAACCTGTGAGTAGCATAAGGACATTGGAAGATTCGTTCATGAATTGCTTGCCGACGTGCCCACCATATGGCCCAGAGAGTCACTGATAGCTTTACAAAGGCAGGATGCGAAAGTACTTCCATCATCATGAAGAGCCAATGTTTAGCATTCGGTTCAGTTGAGATACTCAGTTGTTCAGATAGTTCAACATCAGCTAGGGCCCAAACACATCTTGCTGAAGCACATTCCAACAACGACGCTAGGCAGGCAGAACCGTACGCTACGTAGGCCCTTCAAGCAATATGAGCCGGTCCATTTAGATTGATTTTTATCCGCTCGTGTATGAACAGCAGGTTTTATGTTCTAAAAAAACTAACAACAGGTTTTCTCTGGTTTTCATTGATGTTATTCTGCTTTATTTTTTATTTTCAGGTTTTTCAGCAGGTTTTCTGTACGGTTTTCAGTTTTTTCCATAGACATTTCAAATTCAAGAATACTTTTAAAATTTATGTACACTTTTTAATTTCGTAAACTTTTTTAAAATTAATTATTTAGAAGGTATGGATTTTTTTGGATTCATGAACATATTTAAAATTCAAAAACATTTTAAGATTTTATGAATAATTTTTGTATTCACAATATTTTTTAGATCTATGAATATTTTATAAATGTGAACATTTTTACTTGTTTTTGAGCCATATCTATGGGTTTTCGAATGCTGAGCTACATGATCAAAATATCGAACATGGGGCAACGAGCAAGCTAGTCGAGCGAAGAGAGTGTGGGGGCTATTGGACTGCGGCCCAAGTGTGCGATATGACGACAATTGTAGGCTAAAAGCGTGGATTAGGAGTACTTGGGCCCGGCAGCATCCACAAAACCACTCTAGCAGCATGGGTGTGACCATGTTGTGGCGCTCGCATAGGGAAAGCGAGGCCCAACCCCAGCCCATCCACCATACGACGTGAGGACTTAGGCCCATCGGCTAGGAGGGCCGCTTCCACCTTCTTGAGGAAGAAGGCGGCCAGCCGACTGACTGAGTGACCTCGGAACCGGTGTGGCCTAGTGGCACACACATCAACATGTATACCGACCGAGCTAAGTAACTAAACAAAGAAATATCTTGCATTATACTTAATATAACTAAAACATGTAAGTTCATCAACGTGCACTAGCATTAGCAAATTCTCATGGGCGAGAAATAGTAGTTACAATATACTAAATAAGCAGGTTGGTATAAGTAAATACATAAAGTTGCAACACATCACTAGAGCTCTGTTTACATCTAAAAATTGGATACTTACACAAGCATTTGGTTTAGAACTATCATGCCTTTAAACGGAACATACTGAAAAGTGATGACAAAAAGAATAAAAACTAATTAGAAATATATCTTTCACACACACAATGATATATGAAGTTGACATCACATGCAACAAAAATCTGCAACATAATGAGATAAGAACTAATCATCGACATTCTCATTCAAGAAATCCCATTCGCAACCGACCAAATTATCAGTGTCTTTTCGACAAAGGGTAGATTTTATTAACTCAAAATGAAGCATCAAGTTGATACAAAGACAATGAGCACACACCCGGCCTCTGCATAGCTAGGATGCACACAACCACTATAAACACACGCACACACACAAAACGCCAGCAAATAACAAAGTCATATATGACCAAAGCGATCAAACCTGCGGTTGACAAACTACAACTATGACCGTATCCACACCAACCATCTCATGACACTAAAAAGACAATAGACAATAAGGTTCTTCATCAGCAACACCTTCAAGAAGGGAGCAGCGCTCAAGCGTCATCGCCACTGGATCCAACAACCAAATGCCAGATTCTAGGTTTACACCCTGAAGAACCAGTCCGAGCATATCCGAGCAATACCTCCAACAAGGTAACGACGCAAAAATATCGCCATTGCCAGGTTAACCAACTCGGGTCAGGCCTAGGTTTTCACCCTTGTGCTCATCAAAGTCAATGTTGTGTTGTCGCCGCCACTTTTTCACAATCTCGCAGGTACATGCATTTGGTTGCCGCTGGTGCGCCACAATATCCTCTGCGTCAAGCCATCGTCCGTAGATTGTATCTCACCACTGACGGCAGCCACCAGATCTGTAGAAAAAAATCCTCACAAGATCTTTTGATGGCCGCCAAAATCCACCGCAAAGCCGTCACCGCATGCCGGAGAGGTCACCATACAGATTAACAATGACATTGATCCCTCACCAGGCAGCCGCTCGCACGCCTCAAGGCGCCACCAGCAGCACGGGCAGCCATGGGCAGGCCGACCAGATGCCAAGCCGGACCCTAGTCCCCGTGGCTGGCTGGACCAAGATCCAGTCCAAGGCCGAGACAACATGGCCAACCAGCCCCTCACCGAGGGCGGCTGATGCCCAGCAAGATCAACGATGGGAAGGACCATATGTGGCTGTCTTCCATCAGGTCTACAGAGAGACACCTTGGCTGAAGTCGGGAAGATCACCAGCGAGTGACGATGTGGAACGAAACAACTGGTGTGCAGGACATCGCAAGAGATGCAGGCCATGAGATCCTCGCAAAAGGAGCACCTGGCGCTGCACCGAGGAGCCCCCGCCGCCGCCGTTAGCTCCCGAGTCGCCTCACAACCATTCTCCTGCATAAAAACAAAAAACATCATTATTAAAAGCAAATAAAGCAACTAACTAATTAGGAAAAATGGCTTGGGTAACTACTAGCCACGTTTACAGTAGTCGGAAAGTTTTTGCATTGTTTTTTGAAAAAGTATTACAGTATGGTTGGATGTTGATATTCGGGCCAAGATATTGATATTGACATTGGACGGGCCGAATTCTGCTGTTCAGATGTACTTGGAATTGAGTCCACGGAATTGGCCCGAGATATTCGATGGCCTGCTCGAAAGCCCGCCTCTCTGTTCCCGAATTCGGAGGGGTCGAGCTAGATTTTCGCTGTGATATTCGGTAACGCGCCCGCACTTACCCCTTCGACCGTGCTCACCAAAAGAAGAGGCAGAGCGGCGAGCGGGAGAAGAGGCGAGCAGGGCCGCGATGCAGAGCATCCGGCGGCGCAAGTCAGCCCCTCTCCGCCCTTCTCCTTCTTCTCCGTTCTCTCCGGGCGACAGATCCACACTCCTCCCGCGCATGCCGCCTAGTCCTGTTGCCTCGTATGACCCCGACGCCCCACCTCCTCGCTTGTCCCGCCATCCGCCGCCCATGGCCGCCAGCTTTTCCCATCAGCGCGGCGCCCCTCCATCGCCGGATGTCACGGGCGCCTCCCCCTGGCCGCTTCTTCCTCTACCCCCCCCCCCCCCTCCCCCACACACACACACACACATAGCCATCTTCCCTATCCCAATCCCTAACCCCATACAGAAACCCTAGATCCCCAATCCCTTGTACTCACCACGGATGTGTCAGTATGCTCATTTATTTTTTCCTTTTGATGAACAGCAGGTTTTTTTTTCTTTTGACGGACAATTCCAATGTAGAGAATGACCATCCAAACAAGCTTCAGAATTGAGCCTCTTAGTCGAATTCCAAGTGGCAATTCTATGCACATCCAAACAACATAATTCATGTTCAATGTCAATATCAAAGTTAAGGAGATTTGATATTGGGGCCAATTCAATGCCATATGGCCCTGAATATCAACATCCAAACAAAGCGTTATGTACATTGTGAGCTGCGTTAGGCAACACTCGTTTATACGGACCATTGTCATGGAGCCGTTAAGCACGGCGAGCACAACTGCATGGCATAGTTGTTCGTCGTGTGTGCCGTAAAGGCGAGCGAATGTTGCCACAACACGCCAAGTCTTTATAAGCCGATTGTACTTTGGGCGTTCGTCAGTGTACGTCGTAGTAAGCTGAGCTGCTGAGGGCCCTTTCAACGTGCATCTTGGCGTTAATATTTTGCTTACACCTTCATAAGCCGAGTGGCCAATAAACTGTAATCGTCTTACGAAGAAATACAAATGAACCACTAGTAAAGAAATGACTAGTCATAACTTTAACTGGTGGCCCGCTATTTGCAATCAAAGCCATCATTATTTTTTCTTTCAAATAGTGATGCTGTTAGCATATTTGGTACGCCATCTTTACATAGTGTCGGCATTGCTTTTTCTAACACGCCATAAATTGGTGCTCCCAATTGTACTGACCAGTCACAAATTACGTTGAATTTCTATGCACGATGTAGGTAATTAGTCTAGTGCTGGTGTGCCTTGTCCTCGCACGCCACCTGTATTTTTTGCCTATATATAAGTCTTTGCAGCCCTCTTGTTTCTCAAACAATTTCACTTTCTTTCTTCATAAAAACCTTCTGCCTAACTAGCTAGCTCCTCTTAGTTTTTTTTCTTCCCTCTTTGCTAGCTACGTGGCTGTAATGGACCGACCAGAGATTGTTGAATCGGGATAAGACCCGCGTGCGAGCCTACATCGGCGGGGGTTGTCGAAAAGTTGGGACTTCGCCGGCTTGGCAGAGCTTGTTAGAATAAATCCGAGGCATATCGTCAATTATTCGAGGACCAAGTAATCACACGAGTACAACACCGAGATTTATTAACGAGGTTCATCGATATGGCTACATCCCCGGGGCCTAACTATAGAAGCTCCTCCCCATGACACCACTATAATACCGCACCCGATCGACACCGGCACATGCCGCCGGCTTCTCCTGCGTTTCGGTACTATTATGTTGGCATATGTTACATCGTGTGTCTACTCCCACTATATATGAGAGGCCTAGGATACAAGTGTCCTACTAGGACACAACTTCATATCTATACCTATTATTAAAGGGAATAGGTATTCTTAGTTTGGTTTCGCTTTGTTTCGTCCACGAAGTATGACGTATGTGCAAAGGAAACAAGAAACAAAGGGCCGAGGACGTACATGCAAAGGAAACTGGGACAGCCGGCCCATATGTCTATTTTAGTTGCCAGCCCATATTGCGATGAGAACGCTTCGTCGCTCGGTCGGCGACAGACGACAGAACCCACAACATACGGCGTCGCCCCCGCTGGCTTCTCTCCTGTGTCATGATGTTTTCAATCGGATCCGTGTAAGAGAATTACATCAATAAATACGGAGCCTTGGATGCCTCCATCTGGATTCCACAAAGAATTTATGCAATAAAAAAGAAAGAATCGACTGGAAATCGAGCTAAATTGCATCGTAAATTCGCAAGACTGCAAGTACCTCGCCCCCCGCCGACTTCGCCCGAAGATCGCCCAATGTCGCCTTCACCGACTTCGCCGGACAAGAAGACGATGTCCGATAGAATCTGTTCAATGTTCTCCTTTGCCTACTTCGCCGAAAGACTGCCCAATGTCGCCTCATCAGACTTCGACGGAAAACAATCCGGCGTCCGACAGTGTTCCACGGTTTGCTGGAACTTTGTCAGCCGGTTTTACACTTGAGGTATGCAGACAAGCAGGCTTGAAATCATGATTTCTGGTTCTCTGGCGACCTACAGTTTGTTGCTTCAAATATGTCTGCAACCTCTCTTCCTCCCCAACTCGCTTTGGCTGCTTTGGCAACCTACAGTTCATCTCTTTGGACGTATTTATTGGCATGAATTAACCTTGATGAGATAGCAATGTTTCTTACTAGAGAGACCCGGATCCATTCCAAGCAACATATCCTACAGGACAAAGATTAAAGGTTCTGAATTATAGTGTTATGCATTAGAGATACATTCATGTGTATGACTGACAGTAACATTAGCAACTGTTATATGTTGTTTTTTCTAGGGAATTGAGAATTCTGCAAGAGTTGCTTCTTACAGTTTATCCCTTTGGATTTAATATATAACTTAAATTTTTGTCCTAAGGGAAAGAAATGAGTTCAGATATAACTCTACTCATGACATGCATGTAACCTCAGTAGATGCATTTTTCGCATACATTCATGGTTGATCTACAGGCCTAATATTATATTCCCTCCGTCCCAAAATAAGTGTCTTAACTTTGTACTAACTTTAGTATAAAGTTGTACTAAACTTGAGACACTTATTTTGAGACGGAGAGAGTATTGTACATTGATGGACAGAACATACAATACCTGACAGTGATGTAGATTGGTGACCAGAACAGAGTATTCCAGCATATCATCTTAATTTTTTATTTGGTTAGCACACACTACACTACCAAGTAGCCCAAAATTCCAAACTCATATCTGTATAGTTGGTGATCATGTAGATGCTTGTAGGTAACTAGGTATGCTAGGTGAGTACTCATGAGTGCTTGCAAGAGTGGATGAATTAGTGCAGATCTTTGATACATACTCTCTCCGTTTGGAATTACTTGTCGCGAAAATGGATGTATCTAGAACTAAAATACATCTAGATACATCCATTTCTGAGACAAGTAATTCCAAACGGAGGGAGTATAATTTTTTGGAGGCACAACGTTTATATGTTACTCACGTCCTAATTTAAAAGTAGCCTGTACTACCTCCGTCTCGGTGAATAAGTCATTCGCGTAGTTCTAGATTGACGATTTAACTATCTAAATATGTATTATATGTGACAAAATATATATATTTAGAAACTACATCCGTGTACAAATCTAGTGATATTCTTTTCATGACATATAACACATATTTAATTCCTTAAATCGATGACCTAGAACTACGCGAATGACTTATTCACCTAGACGGAGGTAGTACTATTAATTTATTTCTCAGGCGCTTTATGAAGTTTTTGGTAGTTCACTGTATCATGAGCACATAATATTTGACATGCGTTGTGGATCATCTCACCCTAACCAGTGAACGAGTCAGAAGTATTTGAGCAAATTACCCCGAGTTGTTGTTTGATAAATTAGTTCCCAATTCTCATTTTGTTTTGATATAAATCCTGAGCCCTACACTCTCAGCACTCAGCAGTACTATTTCATTGGTGCAAATTGAGCTCAGCAGTACTGTTGAGAGAGTAATGCTCCTTTGTGAATCTAGCTTTGCAGCAAGTAGCAATGAATTGATGCAAGCAAGTAGTAACCATGAAAAAGATGCTCCTGATTCTGTAGTATGTGTTGTATAGTACACTTCTTTTTTGCTGCAGTTCTGTTAATTTTATGTGTCATATAGTGCTCCTGGTACTGCCTTCTTCTTATTTTTTAATGTTAATTTGACATAGATATATAGTTTGATCAGAAGAGTAGTTTTTTATACTGAGAGCTGAGTGGAAGTAGGCACTAACCAGTCAAAAATTGTAGGCCGTAGTGTGCGACTAAACCGAGCACCAACTCTTGGGGCTGGTGGGCGGAGGATACAGCAGCGCAGCTGGGATGGATGGAGGGGATAAGGGAGCGAGCGGTGGGAATTTTTGGTCTACTGCTTTTTCTAATGGTTGCACCGATCAGTACCGATTGAAAAAAAATAAATCTGAATGAGTATCGATTATAAGAATTCACATACGACAGATCTCTTACACTTTTTGTACGATGCAGAATAGGCAGCGTCATATGTAAAAAGCATCCTCACCGTCCACTGTCACGTCGGATGGAAATCGTACTAGATTCTATAGCACGTGAAGTAATTTCTTTTTTTTTGCGGGTGCACGTGAAGTAATTTCGCCCATTATAATTACTTGATCTTTTTGCATTTAATTACTTGACGTTTGTTGTTACTATCATAGTTTAATGTCCATGCCTACGACATCTTATGAATGTATTATACTCCCTCGGCCATTAAATATTTGTTTTTTTAGATATTTCAATATGAACTACATATGAATGTATATGGGCATATTTTGAAGTGTAAATTCACTCATTTTGCTTCGTATATAGTTTGCATTGGAATCTCTAAAAAGACTTATATTTAGGAACGGAGGAAGTGCAATAATTAAAAGTGAGTGAAATATTGGAACAAGATATTCCTCAAAGGGGGAAGCTATTTGGAGCTCACTCAGACTTGCTGACAATTAAAATATTCCTCAACTCTGTATGTCACCAATGTCGTTGGTGAGATAGGTAGGGGAGAGGGAGGGATGAAGAGTAGAGAGAATGCGACAAGACTTCATCTTGCTCACGTTATGTTTCGCCCCCGCACGCCAGCTGGGATAGGGGAGCACTCCCCTCCGTTTTACCATCACTCCCATAGCTCTGTGTGTCCTAATCATGATCCCCAACGAGATCCGATAATGATGTCTAGGGAAGAAGTGGATATGTTGGCATGAGGGGTGTGCTCCTACTACTAGCCGTACGCCAAGCATTGTAAACCCTTTACCTTCCGGACATCATATATTTTAAATGCCAAAGTATAAATATGAATTAATATTAATAGGGATGTGGGATTTGTGAGCTGTTAAACTGATGCTAGAGTATGCGACCCGACGGACATGCACGACGTGACAGTTCGGCCGGCGCTGGCCATCGGCCGACCACATAATACAACAGCTCGGCAGCGAGGCGGACCAACACAAAGGAGCGGTCTGTGTGGCGGTGACCACACACCATGGCGGCCCGGCTCCCGCGGCAGGTGTTGTCCACCAGCCGGCGACGATGACCTACAACCTTCAAAAGGAGCTGCAACCTCACTTACATGTAATCAGACTTGATACATGTGCTTGCGATCAAGTATATATGGTCTTTCTGATGGAATTAACATATTTTTTTTATCTTGTGATCTTATAGGCAGTCGAGCGTGCATGCTTGGGAAAAGTTCAATTTCGTTGCTTGCAAGAGCCTCCTGTGAAGGTCTGTCAAACTTAATTCGCCTTCTACCTTTTCAGAACGGGAGATGAAGCCGTTATTATATTAGTCAAAGGAGGTTACCATAAAGACGCAATGACTTAAGTGGCAAGGCAAGCATTCTAAATGCAAATTATTCATATTTTGATGTTGTGCATTTGATTTCGATCAGAAAGCTGAGGGAAGACAAATACATGGATACACGAATTCTCCTCGATGTATAGGGTATGTCCCATTAAGTTTTCTCCTTTAATCATTTTTGTGCGTGATCACTCTCAATCTGTATATGATTTTTATCATCAGCACTTCTTTATTTTTTTCCCGTTACAATGCACGGGCATTTGTGCTAGTCCTATCTAAACACAATACAACTACAAGTCCAACTGTAACCTAGCTTGTACACAATATTCGACACAACTCTAACAAACTCCACCTTGGCGAATATTCTCCACCACCTTGAGTTCGTCAATGCATCAAACTTCCATGTACATTGGACTTGGCTTATCCCATGAGTACCGCTGCTACTCCAAAGACTTCATATAACTCCATCTGCAACTTGTAGTCCCTTTTTTTCTTGACCATAGTCAACACTCGAGCAAAATTAAGTTCCTCGTTACTCTAGTTTGTGCTCCCAACTTCCAGAGTATTCGTCCAACGCTATCACACACTGATCACTGACCTGCGTGAAAATGAACAACTCACATATTGGGTGTCACACATAAGAGTTACCTGAACTCAATATCACCGCTCCTTTCTTGACCGCCTGGCTGAAACTTGAAGGAATTTCACCATTTCTTGTAGTCACCCCAAGTCAAATTCGCAGTTGTTTCATCACATGTATGACCACCAGAGCCCTGACCCGTCTTCATGCCCCGTGTATACTGCACGCCTCGCCGCTATTACCGCGTCAAGCCTCCGTTGTCCCAGTCGAGTCTCAAGGGCCGCGAACCCACACCACTCAACCCCACTGCAGAGTACCACCGATCATCACCGACCGATGACGAGTTTCACGCTTCCATCAGACCACTGGGCTCCAGTCCGAACTACGTGTCACTCGCTTTTCCCGCTGAATAGGCTTCGACTCTCTGTCGACTTACGTCGTAGCCTCTCAATCCAGCTCCACCTTCAACATGACTCCATGGTAGATGAGCAGTCCACCCCTGCGCCTCATCGGCTTCAAGCTCCGTGTATACACCACCTTGAATCAATCCCACGCCATAGTCTTGTCGAAGCCGCACAAGCCTCGGGCATGTGCACCACGTGTTTCCACGCCCAGAAGTCGGTCACCGTCAGCATCACGCCCCTATGTCGTCGTCGTCGTCGCCGATCTCACCACCGTCTTCTGTATCAACCGACTCACGTCGATCCGTCAGACTATCTAGTCTGACCCAGCCAAACTTTTTCGGCTGCACGACACACTCAAGGCTCCCAAATCGTCTTCCGCGATTTTTCATCCATCACATGACAATTCCATCTTAGCTGACATGACTTCCTGCAACTCCTTCAAGCATCCCTGTCGTGCCAACAATCTTTCACCCAAAGTCTACAATAACCTAAGGTTTTCAGTTTCGTTGAACTTCTCCACCTCAAACCCGATGCCCGATGGCGTCATGATTCTTCGCACAACTGACCTTGTGAAAAAAATAACCGAGCTTCTTTCCACGATGCCAAAGTACATAAGCAAACCTAACGTGGTCACCTCCCAATACTAGTAGCAATTCAACCAAAACGCTTTTGATCTTCACGTGTAGTAGCTCTAGCTCAACCTCCAATGCTGTCTGTTGCTTTGTCAATGTCCCTACTAGCTTCAATGGATATGTATCGCTTAATGGATTTTCCTTTTCGCTCAAAACGATGTGCTGCCTTGCGTCGTATACATGAGGACCCGGTCCTCTTTTTTTTCAACAAACAAATCCTGTGCGTGACTCCTCTAGCTCTCACGTGCGTGGCTCATCGAGGAGTAAATTGCAAGAAACCACCACTTTAGAGGCTAGGTTAGCAGAAAACACTACTATACATTTTTTTGGCAAAAAACATCATATCTAGCGTAATCTTTTTGCAAATAACACTGATTGGCAGATTAGGGTCGATTGAGCGCATTTATGACAGGTGGGTCCCATATTTTGCTGATGTGGCATAACATTGTCCGGAGACGGTGTTAGAGGGTTCTTTTTGCCAAAAACACCTCGAAAAAACAACCTACCTCACCTGCCCCCACCCGCACCGGATCAGGCGAGATCCGCCCGCTCCTGTCCTGCTGCTCCGGCATGGTCGCAGCTGCTGGAGAAGGTCAGGCGCGCGAGGGCGCTCGTGGCCGTGGGGCTGGTAGACCCCCATCCCGAGCCGTGGCATTTCTGTTCCCCCTTCTCCATCGCCGCTCAACCTCCTCCGTCCTCTCGGGACCACCAGGCACCCCCTCCTCCGCCAGCTCGGGACCGCCGCGGCTGCCGGCGCGCCGGGCGCGTCCTCGCGACCGGCAAGTACGAGCACCATATGCTGGGCACGCAGCCGCCGTTCTACCTCCACTTGGTGGTCGCGGAGCTCGACTACTCCGTCGCGGTGGTCTAGGCGCGCTTGTCGTGCAAGGTGCTCGACGACCCCGTCGCGGATCTGGGCGCGCCTGTCGCGCGAGGTGCTCGACGGCCCCATCTACGACGACCGTGTCGTGTCGAGTAGGAGCACGCGCCCCGCTTCCTCCGTGGCGACTCCAAGTTCGACGCGCCCTGCCTCCAACGAGCGATGGTGCTCTGCCCCTACTACTGCTCGGAACTTCACGATGGATGCGGCAGCTCGCCGCACCTGCTATTGCTGCTCGAGCCGACATGGCAAGGTCCTGCCGGAGCTTCACTCGTGACAGGCGGCGCTGCCACCACCTCCGGGAAGGAGAGAAGAGGTTGGGGCGGATTGCAATTCTTCTTTTGGATTGAAGAGTGTTTTTGTAAAATACCACGGACTATTTTGTGAAATTAGACCAAACCCCGTCTAAAGTCGTCAATCGCAAACTGACATGCCTCGTCAGCAAAATACGGGACCCACCTGTCATAAACACGCTCAATCGGCCCTAATCCGCCGATCAGTGTTATTTGCAAAAAGATTACGCTAGACATAGTGTTTTTTGCCAAAAAAATGTATAGTAGTGTTTTCTGCTAACCTAGCCTTCAAAGTGGTGGTTTCTTGCAATTTACTCCTCATCGAGCACGTACACCCACCAGCAGCCAACCATTGCCTAGCCAGCCCGCACCGGCCTACTGTCAACTGGGCCTCCTGCCTGAGCTGGTCAGCCACGCCGGTCAACCGCTCCACCTGCAATGGGCCGCTGGCCCGGTGTCGCTCTGCACGACGACAGCTCCTGTTGGGATACAAAGGCACGAAGTGGACATATGAGAAAAAAGTTACAGGTGGCTCGTACACACGAGTAAGGCTGGACAGGGCTTTGGGATCGGTGGACTGGTACGGATTGTTCCCACTGGCGGCTGTACAGCATATCATATCTGCAACCTCGGATCATTCTGCCATCTTGCTACAGCTAACCCAGCCAAACGAGGGACCGAAGAAGGCGAAGCAATTTAGGTATGAGGTGATGTGGGACACTCATCCAGAGTTGAAAGCCACGGTGGCTGCTGCATGGGAGCGCAACGGTCATAATCTAACGGCGGGTGAAGTTCGCACAAATCTCGAGGCCCTAGCAAATAATCTAGGCGACTGGTCAAGATCAACTTTCGGAAGCGTCCGAGGAGAAATACGAAGTCTAAAGAAAGAGCTTGATCGCCTTCGGAGTGATCTCATGAGGGTTGGACCTTCCCATGCAGAGATCAAAATCAACGACCGTTTAATTGAGCTTTATCTGCGAGAGGAACTGATGTGGAGATAGCGGTCTCAGGTCCAATGGCTAGCTAAGGGGGATCGTAACTCTCGTTTCTTCCACATGCGTGCTTCCATGCGTAGAAGGAAGAACCTTATAAAAGCCTTGCAAAAACCAGATGGAGACGTGACCACGGAACTAACGGAGATGCAGCAGATGGCTTTGAACTTTTATAAACAATTGTACACTTCGGAGGGAGTTGAGGGGATGCAGGACGTTTTGCTACACGTGCCTACTAAGGTTACTGCAGAGATGAATGCAGCATTGTTGGCTCCGTACGAGGCGAAGGAGGTCAAAAGCGCTCTCTTTCAGATGTTTCCCATGAAATCTCCTGGTCCGGACGGGTTCCCAGCTCATTTTTTTCAAAAACACTGGGAGGTGTGTGGAGAAGCAGTTACGAGGGCAGTGCTGGCCATTGTTAGGGGCGAGGAGAGCCCTGCATGTTTGAACGATACCCTACTGGTCCTTATTCCAAAGGTATCTAATCCAACCTTGCTATCTTAGTTTCGGCCTATAAGCTTATGTAACGTGTTTTACAAGATCGCTTCGAAAGTGCTAGCAAATCGCCTCAAGCTAATTCTTCCGGAGATCATATCAGAGGAGCAGTCGGCGTTTGTACCGGGGAGGCTTATAACGGATAATATAATCTCGGCTTACGAATGCTTACATTTTATGAAGAGAAACAGGTCAAAGAATAACAGTTTCGCAGCTCTGAAACTTGATATGATGAAGGCATACGATCGTGTGGAGTGGACCTATCTGAGATCGATCGTGGAGAAGTTGGGGTTTGCGTCACCATGGGTGTCCGTTGTGATGAACATGGTGAGCTCGGTATCGTTTTCAGTAATGTTCAATGGTGTGAAGTCAGAAGTTTTTCATCCTACAAGGGGAATTCGACAGGGAGATCCAATCTCTCCATACCTTTTCTTGTTAGCAGCAGAGGGCCTTTCGTGCCTCTTAAAATCCCAGAACCAATCATCCCAGTTCAGCGGCATTAAGGTGGCAGCGTCGGCACCGGCGGTGAACCACCTTTTAATCGCGGATGATAGCCTGCTGTTTTTCAGGGCAAGTGTTGATGGAGCGGAAGAAGTATCAAACCTGTTGGATAAATATTGTTTGGCATCTGGTCAGCGGATAAACAAGGATAAATCTTCAATTTTCTTTAGCAAGGGTTGTCCAGAAATAGTTCGTGCTGCGGTGAAAGGCCACTTGCAGGTTCCTAATGAGTCTCTAAGCGACAGATATTTGGGTATGCCAACGGACGTGGGTCATTCGAAGAAGGGCACTTTCAAATATTTGAGTGACAGAGTTTGGGACAAGGTAAAGGGATGGATGAGCAAACGCCAGTCGGCGGGTGGAAAAGATGTGTTAATTAAATCTGTAGCCCAAGCTATCCCGGTGTTCTCGATGTCATGTTTTAAACTCCCAAGAGGCTTATGTGACCATATCAAATCCATCATCAGGAAGTTTTGGTGGGGCTGCAAGCAAGGAGAACGCAAGCCGGCTTGGGTTTCGTGGGATGTGATGACACACCCGAAACACCTAGGCGGGTTAGGCTTCAGGGATCTTGAGATTTTCAATCTTGCTTTATTGGCTCGCCAAGCTTGGAGACTCTTACAAGAACCAATGAGCTTGAGTGCAAGAATTTTGAAGGCTGCATACTACCCTAACACTACGGTCCTAGACGTGGAGTTGGGGTCAAAACCATCTCAGATTTGGCGAGCTATACTTGAAGGACGGGAGTTGTTGAAACAGGGGCTCATTCGACGAATTGGCAATGGTCAAACTACGGAGATATGGAGCGACAACTGGATACCGAAGGAGATGACGCCCAGGCCCATCATGTCACTGGTTGCTCATCCTTCTAGGTACGTTTCGGAGTTGCTATCCCCGGCGACAGCCTCCTAGAACGAGATTATAGTCCGGTCAGTGTTCTTGCCCATAGATGTTGATGCTATCTTGAAAATCCTAGTTTGTACCCGCAATGTTGAGGACTTTTGGGCATGGTCCCCGGACAAGAAAGGCAAGTTCAGTGTTAGTTCGGCATATAAGTTTTTGCTTAAGATAAAAATGCAGAGGGAGGAGTGGCTGAACGGAAGCAGCGGATCATCTCACAACGAGAAAGACGAAAAAGCTTGGACATCCTTGTGGAGACTTAAGATCCCGTCGAAGGTCAGGATCTTTCTTTGGAGGCTAGCTCATCACTCACTCCCCACAACTGATGTCTTGAAGAGGAGAAATATGTCAGACAGAGATGTGTGCCCGCTTTGTGGATGTGAGGACTCATGGAGACATGCGTTGGTAGCATGCACAATGTCCCGGTGCGTGTGGGCCCTGTCGGACGAAAATTTGGTGTCTCTAATGGCGGAGAACGAGGAATCCGACGCAAGAATTTGGTTATTAGATCATAGTGAGAAACTTGACCATGCTAGTTTCACAAGGATGGTCATTACGCTTGGGTCAATATAGTATGCTAGGAGGAAGGCTGTTTATGAATCCATATTTCAGAGTCCGCAACATACGGCGTCCTTTATCAATACTTACATTGACGAGTTGGGACACAATGCTGCTGTTCGAGTGCATGAACGATAATGTTGCTGCACCACCACAACCGAAAAGGTGGCTTCCTCCACCAAGTGCCATTGCGAAGATTAATGTTGATGGGGCTGTGGTATGATCACAGAGAGGAGGTGCAGTTGCTGCCCTATGCCGCGACCATGAGGGGCACTATTTGGGCTCTTCGGCGATGGTTTATCATGAGATCACGGACCCCTTAACCCTGGAGACATATGCATGCCGTGAGGCTCTTGCTTTGGCGGATGACTTGGGACAGCAGAAAGTTTACGTGGCATCGGATTGCCAAGAGGCGGTTAATGATATCAATAGGGGAACAGGAGGCCCCAATGCTGCGTTGGTACATGAAATAATGAACCATTGTAATAGTTTTATTTCTTGCTCTTTTGCTTTTGAGCGTAGGAACTTCAATTTTGAAGCTCACAATCTCGCCAAGTTTGCTTGTAACCTATATATAGGTAGACATGTTTGGTTGGACACTCCTCATGACCCCAATCTTGTACCTATGACAATTGCTTCTGAATAAATAAGGCAGGTGAGATTTAAAAAAAAAGCTCCTGTTGGGGCCTCCGCACGCGGGGTATGCCAGTTGCCGCCGAGTAGCTTCCGGTCAGATTCGATCTGATCCGCTGTCACCTGCACGCAACAGCCGCCCGGTCGGCCTCGATCCGAAGGCCATAGGAGCTCGCATCGAATCGATTTGCTGTGTACCCGTGTGCCATGCGCCGCCAGCTTGCTGCACATTATCACGCCGAGACCGCTTCCGATTACTTCATGAAAATTTCAACTCGACCACATCTGTTTCTGATCGTAACTCGCCGACGAACTTCGTCCCGTATTAGGATCGCTTCTGACAGATTTGTGTCAATGTTCTTCCTCCTCTAGATCAACAATCCAATACCTCCGAACAACCTAGCTCATGATACCACTTGTTAGAATAAATCCGAGGCATACCGTCGATCATCCGAGGACCAAGCAATCACACGAGCACGACACCGAGATTTGTTAACGAGGTTCACCGATATGGCTACATCCCTGGGGCCCGACTATGGCGCTCCTCCCCATGACACCACTACAATACAAAGACCCGATCGCTTCGACACGGCACATGCCGCCGGCTTCCCTGCTCCAAAGTGCTATTATGTTGGCATAGGTTACATCGTGTGTCTACCCCCACTATATATGAGAGGCCTAGGATACAAGTGTCCTACTAGGACACAACTCCATATCCTATCTAAACACAATACAACTACAAGTCCAATTGTAACCTACCTTGTACACAATATTCGACACAACTCTAACAGAGCTCCCCTTTGGCCATGTTGGCTACGCTATGAGCTCACCACCGTGGCCTATGCAGCAGGCCCTGCCGCGCGAATCATCCCGCTGCAGCAGCGCAATGTCCATTCGATCCGGTGGCTACACCACCGACGCCAAAGTTGGGGGAATCGGCTAGGGCACATGTGCTGCTTTGCGCTTGTCAACGCCCTCTTGATAAGAAAATTGGCACACAACATGAAATCCAGTCCGAGAATTCTACATCTCAACTGGCCGTGAAAAGGTATATGACAAAAGAAATACCTCGATCTATTTCAGTAAATTTGCACAATTCAAATCTAGCCCCGCTCACATCAGTATGTGTATACTGTCATATGTAGGAAGGAGCAATGTCTTGCTACACATGGATATGAGTCGATCTCGTGTAGAAATACGCAGGTGAGTTGCTCGAGTACTTCATTGGACCACGGAGACAACAAATAGATGAGATGCAAATCAATAATGATATGCGAGGCCAATTTTTTTTCAAGAAGTTTCAATATGCATTTTTAGCTAGTGTTATGATTGAGCTCGTTCTCCCAGCTCGATCGTTGACAACATTTCTTCTTGTGGGAGTCATTATGCTGATGATGTTCTTAATTTAGGCCAATGAACTAGATCGAGTAGCAACTATATTTGTTATCGTTTATACTTTAACTATTGTGTATCCAGGTCAGATTAATGAAATCGATGTTGTTCTAATTATGGTCTTCAACTATTTAATTATGTATATTACAAAAAATAAAATAAACATAAACATAACTATAAATATAAAACAATGTATATAAAAATAAACTAATAAAATAAAATTTCAGAAGTGAAAGAAAAAAAAATGTAAAAAATACCTATGGCGTGGGCCACATCAGCTCACATCACCACGTGAGGCCTTGTACAATGTTAGGTGCTTATGGACGTGCCTAGAAAAGTAAACAAGTTTTTTCTAAAGCACCAATATGCTTATTTCTAAAAGAGAAACACACAATTAAGCGTCTACCTTCTATAAATATGCACCGGTGCTTAAAGAAACGCCGGTTTATTTCTCTAAGCACCTCCTCTAAGCGCTTTGCATTGTAAGGTCTCAGAGGCCACCCCCACCACAACCCCTCGCCGCACCCACAACCCCCACCTGGGCGCGCCTGTAGGGGGGCGCCCTGGTGGGTTGTGCTCACCCAGGGGCCCCCTCCGGTGGTTCCTGACTCTAGTATTTTTTATATATTCTGACATAATTCTCCAAAAAGTTTCGTTCAATCCGAGAATTTTTATTTCTGCACAAAAAACAACACCATGATAGTTCTGCTGAAAACAACGTCAGTCTGAGTTAGTTTCATTCAAATCATGCAAATTAGAATCCAAAACAAAAGAAAAAGCATTAGGAAAAGTAGATACGACGGAGACGTATCAATAACCTTGCTGACCATGATATAATTTTATTTAGACAAAAGAATTTTCTTAATATTTATCTGATTTTATCCTTCCTAGATTGTAGCCAACATGGTGTGGCACCCCGATAGGCGTTATGTCAATATCCGGAATTTTGTCTCCGTTTGCATCTCAAGCTAGCAACATTGCATGTCCCTTTGTCAAGCACAATTTAAACCGAAACACATCTTAGATGAGGCCTAGCCATTTTTTCGACAGCGGGCGGAGGTGTGGTTTTCCTTGTCGACCATGTAAGCGGCGCGGTCCAGGAGGGCTTCCCCCCAGTCCCACTTTGCCGCTGCCGCCGCCGCAAACACATCATCCTCGGCCGGCGGACGCAACTCAGGGTGGACGCGGTCCAGGCCGGTCCGGTCCCTGACCGAGCCTCCCTTTGGACCGGCCGAAACTGGCCCGGACCGGACCGGACCGAGCTCAGGCGCGGTCCTGTTTCCTAGGACCGGACCGGCTGTGCCTCAGCTCGGTGCGGACCGAACGGACCGACTGGACCGAGTACAGTTTGTGCGTGGGAGTGCGCTGGGAGCCATTTTAGAACTCTTTTGACAACAAATTTGAATGTACATATTATTAGGTTGCAAAAGAGGTTCAAATGGATGAAAAATAAGCAAGTTTGCAAGAAAAACAACACAGGAAGGTGTCCAACTGAAGAAAGTTCAGAGAGACTGAACAAAAACCAACTGCAGAAAGTTCAGAGGGACTGAACAATTGCCAATTGAAGAAATTTCAGAGAGAAGGAACAAGTACAAACTGTCGGCGAGGACATGCAGGACTTCAGGTACACGTGCAGCAGCTCCATCCCCCGCGTCCTCCAGCTTCGTGATCGACGGCGGCTTACAGGCGAGGAGGTGGTCGAAAACGAGCAGGTGGAGACAGCGACGGTCGACGACGGCGAGCAGGTGCAGCCGTGCACGTGACGCTCCCTCCTTGGCTCCTCCACTCCTTCTTTCATCGCGTACAAGTGCAGATGAGGAGGTGGTGGTCGACGATGGCAATGGCGGCGGAGGCGGCGGCGGCGCTCCCTCCCTTCTGCAGCCAGGAGGAAAAGGGGATCGAGGAATTGGGGGAGCGGGGGCCTTTGCCCTAGCGTTGTATCGGCCCCTAGCGAACTACTTCTGGGCCTTGGGCCATCGGTCCGCTCGGTCGGCCCGGTTAAAGACCGGACCGGACCGAAGTTTTTTCGGTCTGATTTTCACGGCCCGGACCGAACAATTTCTATAGCGGGCCTGGACCATACGGTCCGGTCCTTAACCGGCCACGAGCGGGCCTAAAAGCTTGCTCGTGTCGTCCACCCTGAGACGCAACGAGGCTTCGTAATAGCCTTTGAGCGACATGGTGGATCATTTGTGATCTCACACAGGCGTACTCCTGGCTAGCTAGGAGCCTTGGACTAGTAGTGTACTTGATGACAGAGGGGTGTGGTCAGAAACGGATTCACAACATGAGACGAAGACGGAGAGTCCTCCGGTTAGATAGATGCTGGCAACGGCGGAAAAATCTTGGACTCCGCCTGCTGCAACAATCCGGCTTCTCTCGTGGCTAGCGACGCGTTCGATCGGCAGAATTTCCTTTTTCTTAAGGAACTGTTGAATTTTTATCCGCTCGTGTATGAACAGCAGGTTTTATGTTCTAAAAAAATCAAAACCAGGTTTTCTCTGGTTTTCATCGACGTTGTTCTGCTTTATTTGTTTTATATTTTCAGGCTTTTCAACAGGTTTTCTGTACGGCAGTTTTTCTACATAGACAATTTAAATTCGAGAATAATTCTAAAATTCATGAATACTTTTTTTTTAGAAAAGGAGGTCATCCCCGGCCTCTGCATCGGAAAGATGCATACGGCCAGTTTATTAAAACAAGTTCAACACAAACAAATAGTCTGATTTGTAAAGTACGGCTCACAGAAGGAGCTAAAGAAACAAGAGCAACTCAAAGCCACAACCGGCCGGATGAGAAGATACTAAGGACATATCCTATTATGTGACTGCCATCCAAACCGGTTGAATATAACCCGTGCTATCATCTCCCACCGGTTGCACCCAGTAGCCAAATGCTCCCTAGAGCCCGTAGGAGTGAGTAACGACCACGTACGGATCCATGTCGTAGCCCTGAAGATAACATGCAAGAAGTTAACAATAGATAATCTGCTAAAAATCATATCATTCATGCAATTCCATAGAGTTTAATAATACTAATCTGTTAACCCTCATGAACACTTTTTAATTGATAAACATTTTGAAGAGATGAATATTATTAAACTCTTGAATGGTTTTTAAAATTCTTGTCATTTTAAAATCTCATGAATATTTTTTGAATTCACATTTTTTAGATATATGAATATTGAACATTTTTTACTGTTCTTTTGAGCTAGATCTATGGGTTCTCGAAGTGTGAGGCGCACCATCAAAATATCGAATATGAGCAAGCTAGTCAAGCGAAGGGAGGGAGAGGGCTATTGGGCTATAGCCCAGGTGCACGTTATAGCGACGGTTGCATTTTAAAGGCGTGTATTAGGAGCTCTTCGTATGGGAGCATCCACAACACCTCTCTAACACCAATGGGGTGTGACAATGTTGTGGCACCCGGATAGGGCAAATGAGGCACAACGCCATCCCATTGAACATATGACCCGAGGACTCGTGCCCATCGGCTAGGCGGGGTGCATCCACCTTCTTGAGGAAAAAGGAGGCAAGCAGGCTGACTCGGCGACCTTGGGACCGGTACGACCCGGTAACACACACATCAATATGTAAACGACCGAGCTAAGTAACTAAACATAGAAATAACTTGCATTATACTTAATATAACTAAAACATGTAAATTCATCATGTGCCTAACCTAAAGAAATTCTGATGGGCCGGAATACTAGTTACGATATACTAAATAAGCAAGTTGATATAAGTAAATACATTAAGTTCCAACACATCACTAGAGCTCAGTTTACATGAAATAATTGGAAATAATTGGATACTTACGCAAGCATTTGGTTTAGAACAATCCTTGCCTTTTTTTAATGAAACTAACAGAACATAGTGAAAGATCGAGGATGTCGCCTAGAGGGGTGGGGGGGTGAATAGGCGCTTTAAAATAATTACGGTTTAGGCTTGAACAAATGCGGAATAAACCTAGCGGTTAATTTGTCAAGCACAAAACCTAAAACAACTAGGCTCACCTATGTGCACCAACAACTTATGCTAAGCAATATAAGCAACTATGTGATAGCAAGATATATGACAAAGAACAATATGGCTATCACAAAGTAAAGTGCATAAGTAAAGGGCTCGGGTAAGAGATAACCGAGACACGCGGAGACGACGATGTATCCCGAAGTTCACACCCTTGCGGATGCTAATCTCCGTTTGGAGCGGCGTGGAGGCACAATGCTCCCCAAGAAGCCACTAGGGCCACCGTAATCTCCTCACGCCCTCGCACAATGCAAGATGCCGTGATTCCACTAAGGGACCCTTGAGGGCGGTCACCGAACCCGTACAAATGGCAACCCTTGGGGGAGGTCACCGAACCCGTACACTTTGGCAACCCTTGGGGGCGGTCACCGATACCCGTCAAATTGCTCGGGGTGATCTCCACAACCTAATTGGAGACCCCGACGCTTGCCCGGAGCTTTACACCATAATGGTTGAGCTCCGAACACCACCAACCGTCTAGGGTGCCAAGGCACCCAAGAGGAACAAGCTCTAGGGTGCCCAAACACCCAAGAGTAATAAGCTTCTCAAACTTCACTTCCACGTATCACTGTGGAGAACTCAAACCGATGCACCAAATGCAATGGCAAGGGAACACGGAGTGCCCAAGTCCTTCTCTCCCAAATCCCATCAAAGCAACTAATGCTTGGGAGGAAAATGAGAGGAAGAACAAAAGAAGAACACAAAGAACTCCAAGATCTAGATCCAAGGGTTCCCTCACTTAGAGGAGAAAGTGATTGGTGGAAATGTGGATCTAGATCTCTCTCTCTTTTCCTCAAAAACTAGCAAGAATCCATGGAGGTATTGAGAGTTAGCAAGCTCAAGAAGGTCAACAATGGGGAAGAACACGAGCTCAAAGGATAAGGTTCAATGGGAAGAAGATCCCTTTTATAGGAGGGGAAAAATCCAACCGTTACCCCACTGAACATCCCCGCACAGAGCGGTACTACCGCTTGGGCAGGGCGGTACTACCGCTGAGGGCGGTACTACCGCTCTCACCCAGCAATCTTCGGGCTACCGATGAGGAGGTCAAGGCCCTGGCCCCAGAGCGGTACTACCGTGGGAGTAGGCGGCAGTACTACCGCTTGAGCGGTCATCAAGGAAATATGCCCTAGAGGCAATAATAAAAGTTATTATTTATTTCCTTATATCATGATAAATGTTTATTATTCATGCTAGAATTGTATTAACCGAAACATAATACATGTGTGAATATATAGACAAACAAGATGTCACTAGTATGCCTCTACTTGACTAGCTTGTTAATCAAAGATGGTTATGTTTCGACCATGAACAAGGAGTTGTTATTTGATTAACAAGGTCACATCATTAGTTGAATGATCTGATTGACATGACCCATTCCGTTAGCTTAACAGTTGATCGCTTAGTATGTTAATGCTTTCTTCATGACCCATACATGTTCCTATAACTATGAGATTATGCAACTCCGTTTACGGAGGAACACTTTGGTACTACCAAACGTCACAATGTAATCGGGTGATTATAAAGGAGTACTACAGGTGTCTCCAAAGGTACTTGTTGGGTTGGCGTATTTGAGATTAGGTTTTGTCACTCCGATTGTCGGAGAGGTATCTCGTGCCTTCTCGGTAATGCACATCACTTAAGCCTTGCAAGCATTACAACTAATGAGTTAGTTGTGAGATGATGTATTACGGAACGAGTAAAGAGACTTGCCGGTAACGAGATTGAACTAGGTATTGGATACCGACGATCGAATCTCGGGCAAGTAACATACCGATGACAAAGGGAACAAAGTATGTCGTTATGCGGTTTGACCGATAAAGATCTTCGTAGAATATGTAGGAACCAATATGGGCATCCAGGTTCCGCTATTGGTTATTGACCGAGAATGGTTCTAGGTCATGTCTACATAGTTCTCGAACCCGTAGGGTCCGCACGCTTAACGTTTCGATGACAGTTCATAATGAGTTTATAAGTATTGATGCACGAAGGTTGTTCGAGTCCGGATGTGATCACGGACATGACGAGGAGTCTCGAAATGGTCGAGACATAAAGATTGATATATTGGAAGCCTATGTTTGGACTTGAAGTGTTCGGGTGAAATCGGGATTTTATCGAGTACCGGAGGTTACGGAACCCCGGGAAGTCTATGGGCCTTAATGGGCCATGGGAGAAGAGGAAGGGCAGGCCAAGGTGGGCTGCGCGCCCCCTCCCCTCTAGTCCGAATAGGACAAGGAAGGAGGGGCGGCGCCTTCCTCTTCCCTCCTCCAATCCTAGTCCAACTAGGAGAAGGGGGAGTCCTACTCGGTGGGAGTAGGACTCCTCCTTGTGCGCCTCCTCTAGGGCCGCCACCTTCCCTTGTCTCCTTTATATACGGGGCAGGGGGCACCCCATGACACACAAGTTGATCTACGATCTTTCCTTAGCCGTGTGCGGTGCCCCTTCCACCATATTCCACTTGGTCATATCGTCGCGGAGCTTAGGCGGCCCTGCGCCGGAGAAGTCATATCGTCGCGGAGCTTAGGCGAAGCTCTGCGTCGGTGGAGCATCAACATCGCCACCACGCCGTCGTCGACGGAACTCATCCCGACACTTTCTTTGGATCGGAGTCCGGGATCGCCATCGAGTGAACGTGTGCGAACTCGGAGGTGCCGACGTTCGGTACTTGGATCGGTCGGATCGTGAAGACGTCGACTACATCAACAGCGTTGTTATAACGCTTCCGCTTTCGGTCACGAGGGTGCGTGGACGGACACTCTCCCTCTCGTTGCTATGCCATCACCATGGTCTTGCGTGATCGTAGGAAATTTTTGAAATTACTCGTTCCCCAACGATGGCATCCGAGCCAGGTTTTATGCGTTGATGTCATGTGCACGAGTAGAACACAAATGAGTTGTGGACGATACAAGTCATACGCCTACCAGCATGTCATACTTTGGTTCAGCGGTATTGTGAGATGAAGCGGCCGGACCGACATTACGCCAGACGCTTACGCGAGACTGGTTTCACCGCCCGAGCACTCGTTGCTTAAAGGTGACCGGCGGGTGTCTCTCTCTCACTTTAGTTGAATCGAGTGTGGCTACGCCCGGTCCTTGAGAAGGTTAAAACGGAGTCTATTTGACAAACTATCATTGTGGTTTTGATGCGTAGGTAAGAACGGTTCTTGCTCAGCCCGTAGCAGCCACGTAAAACTTGCAACAACAAAGTAGAGGACGTCTAACTTGTTTTTGCAGGGCATGTTGTGGTGTGATATGGTCAAGACGTGATGCTATATTTTATTGAATGAGATGATCATGTTTTGTAACCGAGTTATCGGCAATCTGGGAGCCATATGGTTGTCGCTTATTGTATGAAATGCAACGCCATGTAATTGCTTTACTTTATCACTAAGGAGTAGCGATAGTCGAGAAGCAATAGTTGGCGAGACGACAACGATGCTACGATGGAGATCAAGGTGTCGCGCGGTGGCGATGGTAATCATGGCGGTGCTTGGCGATGGAGATCACAAGCACAAGATGATGATGACCATATCATATCACTTATATTGATTGCATGTGATGTTTATCCTTTATGCATCTTATCTTGCTTTGATTGACGGTAGCATTATAAGATGATATCTCACTATAATTATCAAGAAGTGTTCTCCCGAGTATGCACCGTTGCCAAAGTTCAGTAGTACCCGGACACCACGTGATGATCGGTGTGATAAGTTCTCGTCCATCTACAACGGGTGCAAAACAGTTCTTGCACGCGAATACTCAAAGTTAAACTTGACGAGCCTAGCATATAACAGATATGGCCTCGAACACGGAGACCGAAAGGTCGAGCGTGAATCATATAGTAGATATGATCAACATAGTGATGTTCACCATTGAAACTACTCCATCTCACGTGATGATCGGACATGGTTTAGTTGATTTGGATCACGTAATCACTTAAGATGACTAGAGAGATGTCAGTCTAAGTGGGAGTTCTTAAGTAATATGATTAATTGAACTTTAATTTATCATGAACTTAGTCCTGGTAGTATTTTGCGAATTATGTTGTAGATCAATGACTCGCGTTGTTGCTTCCCTATGTTTGTTGCTTTCATATGTTTATTTTGATATGTTCCTAGAGAAAAATTATGTTGAAAAATGTTAGTAGCAATGATGCGGATTGGATCCGTGATCTGAGGTTTATCCTCATTGCTGCACAGAAGAATTATGTCCTTAATGCACCGCTAGGTGACAGACCTATTGCAGAGCAGATGCGGACGTTATGAACGTTTGGCTAGCTCAATATGAGCGAATATGGCGTTATGAACGTTTGGCTAGCTCAATATGATGACTACTTGATAGTTTAGTGCACCATGCTTAACGGCTTAGAATCGGGACTTCAAAGACGTTTTGAACGTCATGGACCATATGAGATGTTCCAGAATTGAAGTTAATATCTCAAGTAAATACCGAGTTGAGAGATATGAAGTCTCCAACAAGTTCTATAGCTAAAAGATGGAGGAGAATCGCTCAACTAGTGAGCATGTGCTCAGATTGTCCGAGTACTTCAATCGCTTGAATCAAGTGGGAGTTAATCTTCCGAGATAAGATAGTGATTGATGAATTCTCTAGTCACCATCACTAAGTTAGTAGAACTTCGTGATGAACTATAGTATGCAAGGGATGACGAAAAAGATTCTCGAGCTCTTCGCGATGCTAAAATCGCGAAGGTAGAAATCAAGAATAACATCAAGTGTTGATGGTTGACAAGACCACTAGTCTCAAGGTAAATGGCAAAGGGAAGAAGGGAACTTCAAAAGGAACGGCAAGCAAGTTGCTGCTCGAGTGAAGAAGCCCAAGTCTAGACCTAAGCACGAGACCGAGTACTTTTGCTGCAATGGAACTGGTCCTTTGGAAGTGGAACTACCCTGAATATTTGGTGGATAAGAAGGATGGCAAAGTGAACAAGGTTATATTTGATATCTGAGTTATTGATGTGTGCCTTACTAGTGTTTATAGTAGCCCCTGAGTATTTGATACTTGTTCGGTTGCTAAGATTAGTAACTCGAAACAGGAGTTACAGAATAAACAGAGACTAGTTAAAGGGGAAGTGACGATGAGTGTTGGAAGTAGTTCCAAGATTGATATGATCATCATCGCACACTCCCTATACTTTCGGGATTAGTGTTAAACCTAAATAAATGTTATTTGGTGTTTGCGTTGAGCATGAATATGATTTGATTATGTTTATTGCAAAACGGTTATTCATTTAAAGTCAAAGAATAATTGTTGTTCTGTTTAAATGAATAAAACCTTCGATGGTCATACACCCAATGAAAATAGTTTTCAAAACGGTTATTCATTTAAAATCAAAGAATAATTGTTGTTCATTTAAATGAATAAAACCTTCAATGGTCATACACCCAATAAAAATAGTTTGTTGGATCTCGATCGTAGTAATACACATATTCATAATATTGATGCCAAAAGATGCAAAGTTAATAATGATAGTGCAACTTATTTGTGGCTTTGCCGTTTGGGTCATATCGGTGTAAAGCGCATGAAGAAACTCCATGCTGATGGGTTTTTGGAATCACTTGATTATGAATCATTTGATACTTGCGAACCGTGTTTTTTTTTGGCAAGATGACTGAAACTCCGTTGTTCAGAACAATGGAACGAGATACTAACTTATTGGAAATAATACATACCGATGTATGCGATCCAATGAGTGTTAAAGCTCGTGGCAAGTATCGTTATTTTCTGACCTTCACAAGATGATTTGAGCAGATATGGGTATATCTACTTGATGAAACACAATTCTGAAACATTTGAAAAGTTCAAAGAATTTCAGAGTGAAGTGAAGAATCATCGTAACAAGAAAATAGAAGTTTCTACGATATGATCGCAGAGGAAAAATATTTGAGTTACGAGTTTGGCCTTCAGTTAAAACAATGTGAAATAGTTTCACTACTCACGCCACCTGGAACACCACAGCGTTATGGTGTGTCCGAACGTCGTAACCGTACTTTATTTGATATGGTGCGATCAATGATGTCTCTTACCAATTTACCAATATCGTTTTGAGGTTATGCATTAGAGACAGCCGCATTCACATTTAATAGGGCACCATCTAAATCCGTTGAGACGACACCGTATGAACTATGGTTTAACAGTAAACCTAAGCTGTCGTTTCCTAAAAATTTGGAGTTGTGATGCTTATGTGAAAAAAGTTTTCAACTGATAAGCTCGAACCCAAATCGGAGAAGTGCGTCTTCATAGAATACCCAAAGGTAACTATTGGGTACACCTTCTATCACAGATCCGAAAGCAAGTTATTCGTTGCTAAGATGGATCCTTTCTAGAGAAGAAGTTTCTCTCGAAAGAAGTGAGTGGGAGGAAAGTAGAACTTGATGAGGTAATTGTACCTTCTCCCTTATTGGAAAGTAGTTCATCACAGAATCAGTTCGATGATTCCTACACCAATTAGTGAGGAAGTTGATGATGATGATCATGAAACTTCAGATCAAGTTGCTACCAAACCTCGTAGGTCTTCGAGTAAGATCCGCACCGAGTGATACGGTAATCCTATTCTAGAAGTCATGTTACTAGACCATGATGAACCTACGAACTATGAGGAAGCGATGATGAGCCCAGATTCCGCGAAATGGCTTGAGGCCATGAAATCTGAGATGGGATCCATGTGTGAGAACAAAGTATGGACTTTGATGGAGTTGCCCGATGATCGGCAAGCCATATTATATAAATGGATTTTCAAGAGGAAGACAGATGCTGATAGTAGTGTTACTATCTACAAAGCTAGACTTGTCGAAAAAGGTTTTTGACAAAGTTCAAGATGTTGAATACAATGAGATTTTCTCACTCGTATCGATGCTTAAAAGTCTGTCCGAATCATGTTAGCAATTACCACATTTTATGAAATCTGGCAAATGGATGTCAAAACTACATTCTTTAATGCATTTATTAAAGAAGAGTTGTATATGATGCAACAGAAGGTTTTGTCAATCCTAAAGGAGCTAACAAAATGTGCAAGCTCCAATGATCCATCTATGGACTGGTGCAAGCATCTCGAGTTGGAATATATGCTTGATGATTTGATCAAAGCATATGGTTTTATCAGACTTTGGAGAAGCCTGTATTTACAAGAAAGTGAGTGGGAGCACTACAGCATTTCGATAAGTATATGTGAATGACATATTGTTGATCGGAAATAATGTAGAATTATTCTGCAAAGCATAGAGGAGTGTTTGAAAGGAGTTTTTTCAAAGGAAGACCTCGGTGAAGCTGCTTACATATTGAGCATCAAGATCTATAGAGATAGATCAAGACGCTTGATAAGTTTTTCAATGAATACATACCTTGACAAGATTTTGAAGTAGTTCAAAATGGAACAGTCAAAGAAAGAGTTCTTGCCTGTGTTACAAGGTGTGAGATTGAGTAAGACTCAAAACCCGACCACGGCAGAAGATAGAAAGAGAATGAAAGTCATTCCCTATGCATCAGCCATAGGTTCTATAAAGTATGTCATCTTGTGTACAGATCTATTGCATACCCTACCACTAAGATTGGCAAGGAGTGCAATAGAGATCTAGGAGTAGATCAATGGACAGCGGTCAAAATTATCCTTAGTAGAATAAGGATATGTTTCTCGATTATGGAAGTGAAAAAGGTTAAATGCCGAAAAGGTTACGTCGATGCAAGTTTTAACACTAATCTAGATGACTCGAGTCTCAATCTAGATACATATTGAAAGTGGGAGCAATTAGCTAGAGTAGCTCCGTGCGAGCATTGTAGACATAGAAATTTGCAAAATACTTACGGCTCTGAATGTGACAATCCGTTGACTAAAATTATCTCACAAGCAAAACATGATCACACCTTAGTACTCTTTGGGTGTTAATCACATAGCGATGTGAACTAGATTACTGACTCTAGTAAACCCTTTGGGTGTTGGTCACATGACGATGTGAACTATGGGTGTTAATCACATACAGATGTGAATATTTGTGTTGAATCACATGATGATGTGAACTAGATTATTGACTCTAGTGCAAGTGGGAGACTGAAGGAAATATGCCCTAGAGGCAATAATAAAAGTTATTATTTATTTCCTTATATCATGATAAATGTTTATTATTCATGCTAGAATTGTATTAACCGGAAACATAATACATGTGTGAATATATAGACAAACAAGATGTCACTAGTATGCCTCTACTTGACTAGCTTGTTAATCAAAGATGGTTATGTTTCCTGACCATGAACAAGGAGTTGTTATTTGATTAACAAGGTCACATCATTAGTTGAATGATCTGATTGACATGACCCATTCCGTTATCTTAACAGTTGATCGTTTAGTATGTTAATGCTTTCTTCATGACCCATACATGTTCCTATAACTATGAGATTATGCAACTCCGTTTACGGAGGAACACTTTGGTACTACCAAACGTCACAACGAATCGGGTGATTATAAAGGAGTACTACAGGTGTCTCCAAAGGTACTTGTTGGGTTGGCGTATTTGAGATTAGGTTTTGTCACTCCGATTGTCGGAGAGGTATCTCGAGCCTTCTCGGTAATGCACATCACTTAAGCCTTGCAAGCATTACAACTAATGAGTTAGTTGTGAGATGATGTATTACGGAACGAGTAAAGAGACTTGCCGGTAACGAGATTGAACTAGGTATTGGATACCGACGATCGAATCTCGGGCAAGTAACATACCGATGACAAAGGGAACAAAGTATGTCGTTATGCGGTTTGACCGATAAAGATCTTCGTAGAATATGTAGGAACCAATATGGGCATCCAGGTTCCGCTATTGGTTATTGACCGAGAATGGTTCTAGGTCATGTCTACATAGTTCTCGAACCCGTAGGGTCCGCACGCTTAACGTTTCGATGACAGTTCATAATGAGTTTATAAGTATTGATGCACCGAAGGTTGTTCGGAGTCCCGGATGTGATCACGGACATGACGAGGAGTCTCGAAATGGTCGAGACATAAAGATTGATATATTGGAAGCCTATGTTTGGACTTCGGAAGTGTTCCGGGTGAAATCGGGATTTTACCGGAGTACCGGGAGGTTACCGGAACCCCCCGGGAAGTCTATGGGCCTTAATGGGCCATGGGAGAAGAGGAAGGGCAGGCCAAGGTGGGCTGCGCGCCCCCCTTCCCCCTCTAGTCCGAATAGGACAAGGAAGGGGGGCGGCGCCCCTTCCCTCTTCCCCCTCCTCCAATCCTAGTCCAACTAGGAGAGGGGGAGTCCTACTCCCGGTGGGAGGACTCCTCCTTGGTGCGCCTCCTCTAGGGCCGCCACCTTCCCTTGTCTCCTTTATATACGGAGGCAGGGGCACCCATGACACACAAGTTGATCTACGGATCTTTCCTTAGCCGTGTCGGTGCCCCTTCCACCATATTCCACTTGGTCATATCGTCGCGGAGCTTAGGCGAAGCCCTCGCCGGAGAAGTCATATCGTCGCGGAGCTTAGGCGAAGCTCTGCGTCGGTGGAGCATCAACATCGTCACCACGCCGTCGTCTTGTGGAACCCATCCCGACACTTTGCTGGATCGAGTCCGGGATCGTCATCGAGCTGAGCGTGTGCAGAACTCGGAGGTGCCGACGTTCGGTACTTGGATCGGTCGGATCGTGAAGGCGTCGACTACATCAACAGCGTTGTTATAACGCTTCCGCTTTCGGTCTACGAGGGTACGTGGACGGACACTCTCCCCTCTCGTTGCTATGCCATCACCATGGTCTTGCGTGATCGTAGGAAATTTTTTGAAATTACTACGTTCCCCAACAGGTACTACCGCCACTACTACCGCACTTAGTACCGTAAAACCCGACACGAAAAACAACGGTCTCGAATCGAGGCGGTAGTAGCCCGGAACCACTGCGGTACTACGGCCGAAGACCACAAGCGGTACTACCGCTCTGGGAGCGGTACTACCGCTTGAGTGCTTCGGCGGTACTACCGCTGTGGACATGGGTACTATCATTGGCGCCAATTTTAAGCCACTACCGCGAAAACAAAGAATACTCCAAGGAAACCAGAACTGCCATAACTTCTGCAAATGAGCTCCGAATTGAGCAAACTCAAGCTTAGCAAACAAAGGAGTGACACCTCCAACAGAGAAGAACCGGCATACCCTCCAACATCGAAAACATCATAGAAGATGCATGAGAACTCCGTTTTCGATGAACTCGAGCTTGATATAAAAATGACCATAAGCTCCAAATCTCACAAGGAGAAGAACCAAACAAGAACCAAAAAGATGATGCAAGGATGCAATGGTTTGAGCTCTCTACGAACGATACGATCAAGCAACTCATCGAGAGCCCCCCTTGATAGTACGGCAAACGATCCTATAACCCGGTCTCCCACAACTACCATGAGACCGGTAAAATAGAAAACCTATCAAGGGCAAACCTTTGCCTTGCACATGGTCCACTTGAGCTAGATGATGACGATCTTGACTCCCTCAAGTTGGACCACCTCTCTTGATGGCGTTGGCGGGATGAAGACTAGTTGATTGCTCCCCCATACTCTACTGTGGGTGAGCCTCTCTTCCGCTCATCTTCACAAGTCCATTGTCATCTCAATGGACGACAAGCTTCAAGCACTTGATCTCTTCGTGATGCATCACTTGAACTTGCACACCGCAACCTAACCCCACAAAGAACTCTCACGAAGGCCATGGGTTAGTACATAAAGCGTAATTGACCATGCTTACCATACCATGGGATCGCTTGATCCCTCTCGGTACATCTTCTATGCTTTGTGTGTTCATCAACTTGATTCATTCTTTGACTTAGTCTTGATCAACCTTGAATCTTTCCAACTCTCTTCATTTGGATGATGTCTTGAAGGTAAACATGAATGATCACACAATCTTCTTCTTCAAGACATGCTTGCAATAAGCTCAACACTCACATGACCAATCTTTGGATAATACCTTAATAGCACCTTGGTCAACTCATAAACTCCTTGAAACCAACACATCGGATTCAAGACAAGCCTATGGACAGATCCTTCAAATATAACTCAAGACAACCATTAGTCCATAGAGATTGTCATCAATTACCAAAACCAAACATGGGGGCACCGCATGTTCTTTCACATAGATTGCAAAAAGAATAAGAAACTAATTAGTAATATATCTTCAATACACACAATGATTTATGAAGTGAATATCACATGCAAGAAAAATGTGCAACATCTTTACCAAAGCAATCGTACTCACCAACCCTTCATCAACATACTAAGATAATAACGAATCATCGACAGTCTCACTCAAGAAATCCCCTTTGCTGCCGACAATATTATTAGTGTCAATAGCCATTCTCACGCATAAAGAAAAGCATCACTATTACAAATAATCAGAGCAACTAAATAATTAGCAAAAATGGTTAACTATAGCTTCCTCTCCTGCACATACACAAGTATATATATTAATAGGCATGACTAATTTAACACAAAATTAGTTCATCAAAATACTTTTTGGTGAAAGGTGCATTTTAGACCAAAAACTAAAATCAGCAAGTCATCTACTGTTATGGGTTGCTTAACTATTGAAACTATAGAAGAAAATAAATTAAATGGACGAAAAATAATTTAAAACCTATTTTTTAGCATTGCTCATTGATAGAATTCAACTACTCAAAGGTTGATCTAATACTTAATTGCACATGCATCTACCAATAGTTGCATAAAAGCAAGGGATTTCTATTTTCATGCCCATGGTTCCTTGGTTGTGCTCAATTTTCTTGCTCACTTTTAATTTACCCTCCCCCACCATCACCTGCTCACAAAAGCCCGAGCGTTGCACCGTCGTCCGGTCAAAGCCTTTGATTGTTACCTCATGACTAGTTTTTTTAGGGGTATCTCCTCACTAGTGGTGCCGCCTGATATTCTGGTGGGGTGGAGGCAACTTACTACAGGTGGACGTCTCCCCCACCACCACCACGACCAACATTGGCGACAGGTGGTGCCAATATGCCGACGACCTCCGTGCCATGTGGCACCTCCTAGTTGGTTCCTATTCGACAATTATGCCGACGGCCAAGCCGCCGGCATAACTTTGCCATGTGGCAGCCATTGGCCATCTGCATATCTTTATCTACGCCAACGGCCCTGACAAAAAGCCGTTGGCATAGAAAATGCCGTCAATATATAGGCTTATTCTGGTAGTGAGCGAAGTAGAGAGAGAGAGAGAGAGAGAGAGAGAGAATTTAATTACTCACCATTTAACAAAATAATGTTAACTATTCAAATTGATTACTCCACGGGTCGATGACAATCTTAATTCAAAACTGCGACACTTATCTTGAAAGGTGATGCGGATGCAACACTTATGAAATGCACAATCAATTTAATAAGCAAATTATCTATGGGATTACTCTCCGGCTGTTACAGGCATGAGATAGCTGGAGATTGCAGTGCGCATGTAGGTGTTGGGTCTTTGCATATCGAAGGCATGCACATCCAGCAGCTTCCCATGCTTGATGTCAACAGTGATCACTCTCGAGTTCCTGGAGGTTCTGCTGCTGACATTGGTCCTGAGGTACAAGAAGCCATCTTCGTGGGCGCTGAGAATGGGGTTGGTAACAAACAGAGACTGGGGCAAGTTGTAGTCGGAGATATCACATGAATGGAGTTCGTGCTCCTGCCGGAACCACAAATCACCCCGGGTTTCCAAACCCTCATTCAGCCCCTCCAGGATCCATGTGACCACCGTCCAGCCACTAGGGGTTTCTGAGTAAGGGATGTTGGGGTCGGTGTGGATCTGCAGGTCAACGAACCTGATGATGCCAGAGTCGTTGAGAAAGACAATGTCCCGAAAGGGGCATCCAATGTCCACGGAAATAGGGAGCCAATTTTGCGGCTGCCTTGGCTTGGGAAGGGAGACATAGCGGAGCGGGCTGTAGGGTGTGTGATCTGCGAGCACGTCAGAGAGTAGTATGCCATTCCAGAGGTCGACCCAGCCCATGACGCCACGGCTGGAGCCGCCGATGGTGATCACCATGTCGATGTCGCAGATATAGTCGGATGGCAGCAGCGGCTGTGGAATGGCAGCTGGCTTCCGGGTCCAAACCTTGGCCCTGGAGTCGTACGTGCACAGGTAGTATGGGCCATGTGGGCTACTCTCAGAGTCGTGGTAATAGTCGTAGGCAAGCGCTGCGATTCTGTAGGCATCAAAGCCGTCATCCTCCTTGGTGAGGGGGTGAGCATGGGTGAAAATGTTGCTGTTGTAACGCACGACACCAATCGAGCTGGAAGGGATGCAGTCGACTCCCGTACTTGGCAACATGCTGGCGGGGATGTGCGGGACCCAGGTGAGCTCCGGCTTCCCTACCGGTGAGAATGGTGCCTGGTAGACCAAGTATTCGTAGTTGTCCTTCTTGCTCCTAAAGGCGGAGGGACAGATGTGTCCGTGGCAGAGGGTGATGACGGCGAGGTTACCCTCCGCGGCGAACACGAAAGGCTCGCGGAAGAACAAGCGGGTGTCTTCTTCTTCCCCTTCGTCGTTGGGACAGGAGGCGTGGCAGCAGAAGTAGGAGACGCGGGGCGGCGGGGCCAAGCACAAGGTCACCCGCATCTCCAGCCGCTTGCCGTCCAGGTTCCTGGTGAATCGACAGCGGGTGGAAGTGTGGTTTTCCTGGTCGACCATGTAAGCGAAGCGGTCGAGGAGGACTTCCCCCCAGTCCCAATCAGTCGTCGCCGGCGTATCATCCCCGGCCGGCGCACGCAGAGAGGCTTCCTAATAGCCTTCGTGCAACATGGTGGGTCTTGTGCGATCTCACACAGCTGGCGTACTCCTAGCGAGGACTGGTGGTGATACTTATTGAGAGGAGGGGTGAGGTCTAAGAATCGAATCAGGTTGTAGTCGGAACCGGATTCATGGACAAACACGAGAGACGAGACGCAGAGCAAGAGTCCTCCCTCCGGTCAGAAACTTATTTTGTTACCAATCACTTGGTCATGGCCGACGCGCGCTTGCCGATTTGTCTCAAACAGTGGACAGACAGAGTCGCCGCGCAGCTGCTTCCATCTCCGCGGTAGACCATGTATAAAGTGCAGCAGCCACTCGCAACAGGTGAACGCCCACCACGGCGGCAGAGCTGCATTTAAGCTTACGACCTTGCCGGCCGCATGGAGCCCGCCGAGACCTCCTTCCTCGTCGCGCGAGAGCCACAGCCGCAGGTGGTGCAGCCGGGTGAGGTCCAGGGCCGGGCGAAGGGCGGGGGCGGCCGGGCGGTCCCGGCGATCCTCTCGCTCGTCGTCACCGGCGGCTTAGCGTCCGGGCCGTAGTGTCCGCGCGACCTCGGGCCGTGGTCACCACCACCTACCTCCTCGTGGCGCTCTGCTGCTGCCTCCGGGAGCTCGTGCTACTGCGGCGCGAGGATGACCCGGCGGCCGCGCCCGAGCGGCGGCGGCACTGGTTTGTCCATGTGGGCGGCCTCGATGGCGCTGGGGTGCATCATCGTGGCGTCGGTCCCAAATGCGACGCCGAACCAAGCGCCCAAGGTCGTCCTGTGGTGCTGGCCGGCCTGGCCATGGACCTCTTAGAGAATCTAGCAGATCTTTTAAGAGTAACTCTAGCAAACACCCCGCATCCTTCCGACCCGCAAAACGTTTTTGCAGTTCGCGAAAAAACAGCTTTACGGGCCGGCACGGACGGCCGCAGTTGCAGACCCCGCATAACGGACCCGTAAAAAAGATATTCCAAGGCATATTGCATTGCATTGCGGGTTGGGGTTGCGACGTCTGATCTGGCGCAGCTCCTTCCGGCCCGTAAAATTTAAATTTACAACTTAATTTGATCTAGCATATTGCATTGCTTTGCTTTATTAAAAACATTGGATACAAAAGGCATCACCAAATCTTTGCTAAAATAGCAAGACCAAAGAAAACAAGAACTACAAGTATGCATTTTAAAAGATTTCCAACTTCCATAACTGCTCCCACTAGTTGGACTAATATCTTCTCCATGCTTTCGTTGTTTATCTGTGGATTCTTGATTTTGCATTCTTCTTTCTTCATCTTTGGTTCGGAAGAAGTAGATGTTGCTTCCCCTCTAGTTGCACATGCAGCCGCATCATTGCCTTCGATTGTACTAAGGAGTGCACTAACATCTATTAAATATCTTTCTATCAACAAATCAATGTACTGCCCTTCCCAAAACCAAAATGAGCATCCTTCGTCCTACACAAAAGAATGAGCAAGCTCGAAGTGAGCCACCGCAATTTAGCTAAAGAATGAACTGTGAAACGAGTTACCGCAAGTGCACGTACCCCGTCATTTTCGCATTTGAAGAACACCCATCCGGGGTGCTTCGGCGTGCTCAAAGTGATCCGCAACACTTTTCGCGTTCAGTCGTCGCACTATGTGAGCGGCATCGGGAAGCCACAAAGACGCTGCGCGAGCGCCGACCCCAGTGGACGGGCGAACGAGTCCATGCCCGCAAACCTTCGGCGACGGCGGGCGGACGAACTCGTACCTGCATGCGGCGATGCGCCCTTGCCTGGGCTGCGGGAGAGGCTCCCCGACCATCTGGCGGCCCGTGATGAAGTGCCGCAAATCTGCAAATTCGGCGGCCCACCGACGCAGGGGGGGAGGGGGGAGGAGAGGTGGTTGGTGGGAGAAAGCGCGGGATGAAATGTCCCCCCACCAACCGCTTGATGTGAACTGGGGCCCGATCTTTCGATGAGAGAGAGATAACTATGATTTTGGGTGGGACTTGACCCTCACGATCCGGCTACCAACCGTACAGAAAGAACCGTACACGACTGATATCCACGGCAATCGCTGAACCAACTCCATGACGTTATTGACCGACCTAACGGCACGATCGACCTATCCACGAAGGATTTTTCCTGCAGGCAAATCGAAGAACATGTAAGAAAATAATAGCCAAGCAATCTCAAAATTGCGAATATTCTAGATGGGATTAATCTCACAAGATGGAGTTCCGATAGGATGTCTTGACGATCGCACTAGCTGCTACGAGGGAAGACAAATAAAAATAGCAATATATAGCTAAACTTCTATAAACAAAACCCGCGTCTAAACCCTAATTTAAATGCTATTTATTAGGTGCGGAGATGCCCTCGGCCAGTCCGGCGGCGAACGAATCCTGGCGGCGCACGATGTGCTGGACCAGGCCGTGAAGCTCACGCATGCGGGAGCAAAATTGGCCCACGCTGGGGCCCACCTATTAGTTTGATATTTCTTGGACAAAGGATTGCACGCTAGGTCGTTGCACACCGTAGCAAGAATTTCCTGGACGTTCTCATGGATTTGCATGCACATGGTCCCACCTTCTTGACAACGACCATGGCATCTTGGTAGTGCAAGTGCATGCACATGCACACACGTTTGTGTGAATTTGGAGACACACGTCTTCATACGCGGTGGGTACAGATCTTCTTTAACTCTGCATACAACAATTAAATGTGTAGTAGTATATTTGTATCCATTAGAAAAACAAATAATTAAACATTTATTACTAGAAATCACCTGGAAAATATGTCGTCTAATATTTGTAGATGTATCCATAATAGCTATGTTCATATCACCGCTTCCGCTTATATGCAGGGCACCGCAGCCGCGACGGGAAAACCCGCGTTTTCCCGGGTTAGGCTCGTGATTTTGCCGCGCCCTCTAAAACTTTTTGCGGGCCGGGGCGGGATGCGGGGTCTCATCGGGCTGGTTTTTTCACCCCGACCCGCATTTTGACGGTTATTTTACGGGTCGAGGCAGGATGCGGGGTCTGCTAAAGTTGCTCTAAACAGTGAAACCAAAAAACACAGTTTTCAGTTCATGAAAAACGCGTTTTAAGAGTCGTTTTGAACTGGGGCCGAACAGACCCCTTAAACTTAAACAGTAAAATTGAATATTTACATTTTTTCCTCATGTTTTCTTTTTTTTTCTCACCCGTGTCCATAGTCTCCTACGAAGCCGACGGACAGCGCACGAAAGCGGTCAAATACGGAGCCGTCGACAGCCAAATCCACAGCGGCCAAATACGGAGCACATCGAAAGCAGCCAAATCCATGAGCTAGCTAACTCCTCCCGAGCCAGCTCCAATCGATCCAGATCCAGGAGCTAGCTACCCGAGCCAGCTCCAATCGATCCATCAATGCAGGATCTAGCTAGCTAGCTAGTCGCCGCAGCTAGCTCGTTCATCGGAAGAAACGCGGGCAGGCGGCGGCCTGGCCAGGGGGCGCCGCGGCGTCGGGGAATGGGCTGCCGGCGTACGGGACGGGTGGGGTGGCGCGGACGATGAACGCGGACGGCGGACGTGGTTGTTTCTGGGTAGTTGGCTCCCGTCAACTGCTGTCAACTTCTTTCTCTCGATATAGGGTATCATATAAGCTAACGTGAAAACTGTATTTTTGCAATTTGGGAGAAGCTTTTTATCCCTTAAAAAAAATTTACAGGTCAGAGTCGTTTAAGGGTTCTATATATTCAGGCCACTTTTTCCGCCTAAAACTGTAAACTGATGGTTAATTTACTGATTCATGCGTTTTAAGGGGTCTGCTAGAGATACTCTTATATGCCCGTGTTGACGGTGGACACTGACCGGAGAAAGCATTATTTATTTTATTTATTTTGAGGATTTGGGCTATATGTGTCGTGGACTAAATAATTTGTTTCGTTATTTATTTATTTTGTAATTTTGTTTATTCATTATTATCATTGATAAGCTGTTCCCTGATTGTCAATTGACTCCAAAATGAATCATCAACTGATGTTTCTTGTGTGTAAAGTTCTTTTTAAACAAAATAGGTCATCTATCTATTAATTAAGGTACTATGGGCATCAGTCACAACGGGCAAATTTGCCCCTCAAGCGTGCACACACGCCTCCGATCAGTGTCATAGGTATGTCCGCTTTGAGCCCGTATTTGTCGCACCAACGCCCCTCACTTTTCCCCTACATGTCTGACATGCATATAATTGGTGAGGATGGAGAAAGAATAAAGAGTGAAAATATGGTCCGCGCCGGGCCAAATTCTATGTGGCGCACTGTCTGGGCACGTCCAGATCGACATCGCCATATCTTCCTCATATATTGGTTGGATATGGGGACATACGGACAGCTTGAACATACGGGGATAAAGTGAAGGGTCCAGTTGGGTGACCTTTTTCCTTCTCTCTTCTGTTCGGGCAGTCACCGGATTGTCCATCTAGATGTTTGGATAGAGTTTGAAAAGACCAGTTGTAGATGTTCTAAGCTTTCTAGATTTGAAGTCTTCTAATGCGTCTGAAGCCATGGGGACATTGCGGCCAATGAAAGAGTGTGTCTTGTTGGTTGCGGGCATTTGTTTGATTTTATTTTCATTAATTTTCTTTTCTCGGTTTTTTTCTCCTTTTTCATATTTTAATTCATGAACCCTGGTGTGTCGGGTTATGGCATCACTTGGGCCAGTTTATAAGGGTGTACGTCATTCATTGTTGGTCTGTATTTTTTCTGGGTTCTTTGAATATTTTAAATTTCTTTTAACATTATTCATGCACCTTTATTAAAAATTGTTCACATTATTTAAAATCCTCAAAAATTTCTGAAATGCATGAATACTTTTAAAGTTCACAAACATTTTTAAATTTTATTAATACTTTTGATTTGCACACTTATCTCAAATTTACAAATAATTTTGAAATCCATGACTTTTTTTTGAAATTCTTGAACATTCCTTAAAAAAACATGTTTTTTAATTTACACTATTTTAGAAGTCTATGATATTTAATACCTGTAAAATCTTTAGATTTAACACACTTCAAAAAAATAGTCAGCTTTTTTAATGGAGTTGTGAAGCAAGCAGAAAAGGTGCAAAACGAGCGAGTGAAGTAGAGCGGTCGAGCTAAGCGAGTGGGGCTTTGTGGGTTGGCCCATGTGAACATCAGAGTATCAATTCCGAAGTTTTTACGTGAAATATGAGCTCCCAAGGGCTCACACAACGATTGTCGGAGAAACACCCCAGCACGATATACGAACGGAAAAACACCATCAACACATAATTAAAACTCAAACATCAACGATGATAAAACCAAAACGAAAAAAGACAACCCCGCAAGTGAAGAATGGAGCGGCAAACCGCGTGTTAGCCTCAAGTTTTATTTCATGCAACAAAAGGATTAAAGGTAGAAAACTTGGCAACTCAGCCTATACAACAACAGACGATGACATACAAGATAATGCAATTCGGTGCCCAAGCTCAAATGCTCCCATTCATGAACAATAAAATAGTTAAAATAGCAAAACAATTAAAACAATTGAAAAATTAGGCACCAAGATGCTCGGTTGCGCAATATGCATGGTATTTGGGCATTCGTGGAGACAGTCGCAAAAAGTTTTGCTCTCAAAGATACTTTGAAAAAATGTGATGTTTACAGTTGATATTTTTTTTTGCCCTTACCTCACCGGATGTACAAACACCATGAAAATTTGCACACACGTTGTGCACCCGATTGTATTGGATGCCATTTTGAAAAAAAAAGTCTGCTATTTTTTTTTAATTTACTCTTCATCCGTAGCAGAGAAGCTTGGGCTCGATAGCAGTTACCGATGACACAACCATTACATCAATAAAAGCTTAAATAAAAAATATGGACATTGTCCTCGTCCATGGTCCTTACTCCTTCTACAACCAAAGAAAACGGAATGTCGGTCCTCCTACACTCGTCATCTACAAAGAGGTGACCGTTCAAAACAATGAAATGACGTGCCGCCGCTTCAACCGGAAAGCCAACTTATAGTCACTCAAAGAAACAGCCATATGTGGAGACAATGTGAGAAACACAAGATGACACCTCCAAAAAGGCGAGTGATGCCCATGGGGACGCCAACACCATTACTCATCTAAGAGTTTTCACCCAAGGTTGGCATCACTCAGTGTATACAATCCCCGTGTCATCATCATGTCAGGGAAGGATACCAAACATTGCTAACATACCGGTGAAGGGGAGGAAGAAGAGAGGGGACTCAATGTCATGGAGGAGCACGTGACTTTTACGAGGGTCCTCCGACCACCTGCACTGTGCTCCCACCATGCCCCTCCCCTTCATTGGTTGTCACCGGCCTAAAACACACGAATAAGAGAAATACAGAAATCTTACATGTTTGAAATTTTTAACACATACTTGTCTCGCTTGCTACAGTATTCAAGTTACTGTCATGGCGCGTATACATTGACTGGCTGGTGACCATACTGCATATAAAAGATTAAAAGGAGTTGCGACCTACTCACTCAGGTCCAGGGAAAAGTTAATGGACAGACCAAAGGCCCAAAAGAGCTTATAATGTAGTCATTTTTCTTGCACAGGTTCCCTACTAAACACGTTCATTTTTCTTGTAAAGTACTCCCTCCGTTCCTAAATAATTGTCTTTCTAGAGATTTTAACAAATGACTACATACGGAGCAAAATGAGTGAATCTACACTCTAAAACATGTCTAAATACATCCGTATGTTGTAGTCCATTTGAGATGGCTAGAAAGACAATTATTTGAGAACGGAGGGAGTAGTCATTTTTCTCTAAAAAATGAAGCACGTCCATAAACAAAGCAAGGGATGTATCCGTGCATACATATATGCCGTTTGTATAAACAAGTATGTGTTTTTTAGTCATAAATTTTGCAACTTATTATTACATTATTTTCAAATTCGCATCAATTTTGGTTATTATGGTATATACATAGCGAAAGCACATTGGAATAATTTGATATATATCAAAATCAAATTGTATTTTAATTTTATATTATATTTACAAAAACATCAATACTGTGTAAATCAAAAAACTGTTGAAACCGAACCATAGAAAGTAGAAACTGAATAAACCGAATGCACAACGAAAGTCAGAAGTTGACCACGGTTTGCCAGAGAAAAGGATCACCGCAGGAAGAGTCATACGCGCATGTTAAATTTTAACTGTGATTGTGAGAGGATGTGCTTCCATGGAGCTTCCACGGAAAGAGTCACACTCGCGGATGCAAGTGGACGCCGTCCGCATGTTCGTGACCATCCGTAAAGCGAAAATTACACTATTTTTTATTACTTTATTTAATAATCATGTTAGTTTAATTGGCAGTCTTATATTCCTAGGCACGCTGCAACTATAGGACTCCCTCTCTAAACTTTTATAAGATCTTTTATATATTTTTTATCGCGAATACGCAAAGCTTGCGTATCATTTCATTGATACAAGGAGTAGAATGAGTACAACAGGGGTACAACACATTACACGAACGCAGACAGGCGCGAACATGGTGCCCGGAGCAGAAAGAGAAGGGATGCTCGGCCCGAACAGAGGAAAGAACGCAGCTAGACTCAACCTAAGCCGAACCAAGAGACGATGCCGAACCAGCAATAAGCCTCAACATCACCAAACCAACGCCGGGGACACCACGAGCGAGCAAGATAGCGCCTTCAAGAAGGAAGACGACGCCAAGACGTCTTCGCCATCCGGTCCGAAGCAGCCAGACCTAGGGTTTCCCCGAGCTCGAAGAGGGGCGCAACTAAAGGCCATGACAGCGCCTTCAAGAAGGAAAGACGACACCTGCGGGCGCCGCCGCTGCCAGCACCGACAAGCAGAGCAGATATTTCTCCCTGGCCAGAAGCTGAGCAATCCCAAAGCCACCGGGTATGGAGTCTTGGATGAGGAAGCCAACGCTTGCCGGAACCACCAGGCAGGAAGGGGGTAGGTGGGGTTGCACCTGCCGTCGGAGGGTGGCACCGCCTCCGGACCCATGAGCACTGGATCTAGCAAAAGGAGGAGGCTTTGAGGCGTAAAGGGTATGGTCGACGATGAGGCAGAGACCACCGCGAGGGGAGACGACGGCGACAGGCGACGACGGCAAGCTGGGACTGGAGGGACGTAGATCCAAACTTCTGTGGCCGTAGCCGTCAGGACATCGACGAGCCAAGCAAGCTGGAAAGGGACGCAACCGCTGGTCGCCGAGGCCGAGGCCGCCCGGCATAGAACGCCGGCAAGCCTAGGACACCGGAAGACGCGGGTACAAGGCCGCCAGGGCCGGAGCAGCGCCGACAAGGACCCGTCACGGGGTGCCCCACGCCTGCCAATACTACTGAAGCCTCGCCACCGCCGCACGAAAGCTATCACCTTGGCTCAAGGGGGGAGGAAGTGCCGTCGAGGAGGGGAGGGGGCCTGCGCGAGGCAGGCGGTACGCATCCCGCAACCCGGCGCAAGTCCCACGCCCAGCCGCAGCCGGCACCAATGGCGGGCCGGGGCGCACCGCCGGTGGGAGGGGGGAGCTGCAGGGATGGCCATGGCGCGGCGCATCCAACACCGGACCGGCAGGGGTGGGGGCAGCAGCTGGAGGGGGTGGGGGTGGGGGCGCCGCGACTACCATGGATGGAACCTGGCGACGAGGGGAGGCACGGCAAGCTTGAGCCGCGCAGGGGTAGGCCGACGAGTGGAGGCCGGATCCGGCCGCGCAGCACAGCCAGGGCGTGCACGCAGCCCCGCCGAACCAGCAGACAGCCGCCGTGGGGGGTCGAGGCGTGGGAAGATGATGGAGGGCGCGGGGTGGTGGTGGAGTGCGCGCGGGAGCCAGATCCGCCCCGCCGCCACTTTCATGGGGTCCTGCACAGCTTCGCCGGCCGGCCCTCCGGCGGCGGCGGCGCGAGGGAGAGCGGTGGAGTGCCCGCGAGCGGCGGCGGCTAGGGTTCCTCCCGTGTCGTCAGAGGAGGACGACGCGGGGAGGGGGAGGGGGGTGTTAGTTTTTTTGTTTCCCAGTAATGCTTTCTTGGATGCACATTGTGAAATGGCTCCAGCTAAACAGCAGCACCACGTCCTCCTACTCCTGCTACGACATGGCCTCCTTCACCACGAGCAGCAGCTTCGCATTGTGAAATGGCTCCAGCTAAACAGCAGCACCACGTCCTCCTACTCCTGCTACGACATGGCCTCCTTCACCACGAGCAGCAGCTTCGCCAGCCACCGTCTTCCCCGCTTCAGATCTTTTATATATGAGCGTGGCTAGATCTCAATAGACTAAGACTTAATCAAATCTTAATTAAGTGTCAAAAGATATAGTATAAAAGATTGCACGGATATCTATGTAAGGTCCCATGAATACTAGTAGACTGCCCGTGCATTGCCACGGGCCAATAAATGAATTTGGAAACAATGCTCACTCTTTCCCAACAATGAGCACATTGCGCCAGCACACAATGTTCAACCACAATACAAATGGAATCCTCCTTTCTATTCTCACAAATAACACACAAGGTTTTCTTTTCGTTTAGACGAGTTGAAAGAATAGGGATTCTCGGGAAAGAGTCTCTTGGGCGAGAGAATATCCGGAGTGGACAGATTTTAGGCAAGTGAACAATAACTTAGGCTCTCCATTATTATTGGTCCCTAAACTTTGATGTTCACCTGATTTGCTACTCTGACCCAGGCTTTCGGCAACTTGGTATAAGTCGGGCTCAATAGGAGGCTCTAGCTCGCTAACGCTAAGCTAACCTCCTTGTTTTTAGGGAAATAGTGTTTTTTATTGATTCTCAAATAAGAGGTACTCCCTTCATCTGAAAAAGCTTGTCCTTCGAGTGGATGTATCTAGCACCAAATTAGTGCTAGATACATTCATTTGATGGACAAGCTTGGGACAAGCTTTTTCGGACAGAGGGAGTAGATGGTGAGGTTCAAAACAAAAATAATCTATACAATCAAAAGGAAAGTACAAAAAGCGAAACAAACAAAGGCAGAAAATACAACAGATACAACAAAGCTATCGAGAGCTGTATCTGAAAACCTGAACCCAATCCATGAGGCCAGTGAGCTCCTTTCTCTCAGCCGTGTAGGTAAACCATTTTAGTTCCTCCTTAAATCGACGCCTGCAATTATAGAGATTTGGAGGAATGTGATTGAAGATGAAGTCGTTCCTTGTGGTCCAAATTGCCCATGAGATCAGTATAATAATGTCCATGACAAAAGGCAGATTTAGAAACTGTTTGCGATGGGCAACTTTGTCTTGAATACCTATCCTAGTAGGGAGGGTTCCATGAAGGACAAACATATTTCCAACAGAGTTTTGCAAAAGGGCATACGAAGTACAAGTGATCCCTTGCCTCCAATGCTGGTCTATGACACATGACACATGTGTAATCCTGAATGAAGAAGTTCTTTCTCTGTACCATAACTCTTGCGTTATGTCTGTGATTAATCAGCTAACCTCCTTTTCCAGACTTGTTTTCATTGTGTGGGCACCTTTTCCTTTCTACGTGCACAGCCGCAATCTTCCTTGCCGGATTTGAGCCTGACGCCTCACATGATGTCCAATTTGTACTTGAAGTAGAGCAGCCGCACAATTCTTAGCGCAACAATGTTTGTGACGACGATCAAGTGACTGTAGCTCAACGATAAGTCTCCACTTACTTCTTTTAGTTAAGTCTTCACTTAGTTGGCGGTGAAGCATTTACTCTCCGATGGAGAAGAACTTGTTGATCTCTGCTGCCGCTGGAATCATTGCTCTTGCCTCTAAGTCTAAGTGGAACGATGTCGTGGTCGTTGTCGTGGTTTTAAGTTTGATAGTAGAATAGGGGGTAGGTATGGAGAGGCAAGATCCTAGCTATGGAGTAGTTGTATACGCAAGGGATTTACGAGTTCAGCCCCTTCTCGGAGGAAGTAACAGCCCTACGTCTCGGAGCCCGGAGGCGGTTGACTGGATTATATGCGTATGTGTTACAGGGGTGCGAACCCTTCTACCTGTGGAGGGGGGTGGCTTATATAGAGTGCGCCAGGACCCCAGCCAGCCCACGTAGTAGAGGGTTTAAGGTGCGTTAAAGCTAGGCGTTACTGGTAACGCCATACATAAAGTGTCATTAAGGTCATAAAGACTATTAAACTACAGACCGTTTGGACACCGAGTGGCTCTTGGACTCTTGGTGGTCGAGCGGGTCTTCATAGTCGAGTGTCTTTGAATCTGTCGAGTGGAAGTCTATCAGGTCGACTGGAAGGCTGCTTCTCTTGTGAATGTCCTTGTGGAGGGTACCTTTGGGCTGGTCTATGACCCTACCCCAGGTATATGACTTCATCATTAGCCCCCGAATGGATCGAGGTTTGAGTGAGGAAGGAGTTGATAATCTTTCCGACCTGTTCTTCGTGTTGTGAGTGCGTCTTACTCTGGATCAACGACCTTTTAGTGATGGCATCAACTTCTCTTTCAGTCGCCTTGATCCATTCTTCACGCTTGTCGAGTGAACTTTGTGAACCTGAGGATTTCCGAGCGACGGATCTGAGGAAATCTGTTATCTGACGAGTTGCTCTGCGGTTAGCGGATTTCGCGGGATCTGAATTTTGGGAAGCGCGTGAAGCGGAGAAAACCGCGGCACTCGGATGGGATAAGACGATGACACCTCGATCCTCGCGCCGCCTTTTTCGCCACGTATTGTGCGCGCGCCTGTTGCGGGATCGCGACGGGATTGCCTGGGCCTACCGGTCAGCCTCTCGGAAGTGACCCCATATAAAGCGTTGGACCGGGCATTTTGAACAGTGCATCCTCAGACTTCTCCTCTCTCCGCCTCCAAAACTTTCTCGCCACGCTCTCCGTCTGCCCAGCGCCGAGGCTCGGTACCTTCCTCGCCGGCGACCATGGTGAAGGACAAGACTGCCGCCCTGGAACGGGTGAAGAAGACGGCGGCGAAGGTCAAGGGGAGAGCGCCCAGTCGGGGCGGTTCTTCTTCGCGGTCCAAGCTGCCGCAAGGCTGGGTCCAAGGAGACTGGATCCGGTCGACCATCACCGAGAAAGATCTCACCGATCCGCCAACGAAGACTGATCCCCATGGGTCGGCGAGGCTTCCGCACGGAGTGGCAACCGCAGCTGAAGAGGGTGAGTCGTCCTCCCGCCACCCACGTAGATAGGGGTTTTCTCTGCCGCCAAATCCTTTTTTCCGGGGTTTCGAACTTTTTTGGAGCGCAACTCCACCATTTCACTCCAAACTCCATTGTGTATCTTGCTGCTTTCGTTTCGCTCTGCGAGAATTTCTTGGGTTGTCGACCGCATTGGGGTCTTTTCAAGCACATATTCACCTATCGCTCTCAGACGGTGAAGAAAACGAGCCCGAATGACGAGAGGACCCAAGTAATCCAAATGTGTGGGGGACTCGGGGTCCAGATGAGGGGGAAGAGCGCCTTTCCAGCTATGACTCTCCCCGACTCTGTTAGAGGGTGGCAGTCGACCTGGTTTTACTGCCAAGACCAGCCGACGCCGGGGCAGTTGACTGGGCTCCCTCCTTTCTCCATGAGTCGAGTGAACAAGCCATCTTCCCTGAAGGTGTTACCAGAGGAGAAGGCCCAAGTAAAGTTGCTGATGGAGCGTGTAGTCCAGCTTATTCGCGATGGGGTGACCGGCATGGATATCTTGGAGGTTTTTCTCCGATGGCGTATTCAGCCACTCCAATACTGAGGTCATCCGATGTGCATGTACTCTGGTACGGATGATACCACTCGGGTCAATCCGGAGGAGGTTGATGACGCCATACTGGAGAAGTGGATAACTGCCATCACAGGAAATAAAGACAACCCTCGCGAGCTAGGAGGATTCCACCACGACGACCGAGTTATCAACCAGACAAGGTATCACCGCTTATCTCCGACTGTGATTCTGCTGCATTCATTCTATTTTGATGTCAATTTCATCGACTGACTTTCACCTTGTTTTGTTGTCTTCTAGGTCACCATTGAGATGTACTCGATGCCCAACGGGGCGTAGGAAACAGCCGAAGAAGAAGAAGGAAATGGAGGTGAGAGTCCGGAGGAATGGGAGTCCAACGGCGAGGAGGATGAGGAGGAGGATGACTCTGATGATGAGGAGGAGGAGGAAGAAGAGGAGGAATACGTCGACCCTCCTCGCTCGGAGGGAAGGTCCAAGTTGACGACGACCGGCGGCGGGGCGTGTAAAGCTGTTGTGCCCACGGTCGGTCGACGAAGCGACCTAGGACAACTTCTCCCGCGCCGACTGAGAAGCCGCCGAAGCAACCTCGAGCGACGTCGTCAAAGCCGGCGAAGGCCTTGCCCAAGATGCGAATGGTCATCCCCACCATCTCCGGGTAACCAATCAGAACCTTGTATTTCCTTTTTCAACATGAGTGAACTTTTGGTCGACTTGATAACCGATCGGTGACTCTTGAAATCTTTCAGCCGCTACCTCCGAGACTTCACCAAGCATGATGATCAGGAAATGGAGGATGCAACCACTTCCAATCTTGGTAAGATCTCTGAGGTTTTACTTTTAGCCGACTAGAGCTTTTTAGTCGATTGGGCTTCCATGTTTACTTCTGGATCTCTCTTGTAGTTCCACCTCACGTCATTGATCTCCCCGATGATGACGAGGAAGCGCCATTGAGGAAGAGGAGGAACAAGAAAGTGCCTGCTGGCAAGGCTGCTCAAGTCGTGGCGACTCCTGAGACGCTGATTTCCGAGGGAGGCAATCCCAATCGGACTTCTGTATCTTTTGATGTACCGCTGACGAGTGCCCGACCCACTTCGTCGACTGCTGATCCATCGTCTCTCTTTGCTACACACCACGTCCCGGAAGACCAAGTAAGTGTTGCTAAGGATGCCATACGCCAGGCAGGGATCATGATGGAGCAGGTGAAAGCGGCTCGAGAGGCAAGTCAGCGCCTATGATGCGATTCAGCTCTCGAGCAATGTCCAAGTAAGTCACCGTCGCTTGCTTTGTTAGGATATACTATCCAAACTGCTTTCTTGTGGAGATTTATATCTGTACACCCACCGGGTGTGTGTGTCGTTGAACTTTTGTGGGGCACGCTGAGTGCACCCACCGGGTGTAGTCCCCGAGGCGATGGTCATTGCGTGCGATCGGCTATGGTCTTAATGCTGTGATCTTCTTCACTCGACCGGACGGACCAAGTCGAATGGAATCTGTAAAACCGGTGGGGGCACGCTAAGTGCACCCACCGGTGTAGTCCCGAGACTATGGTCGATCATGGGCGATTGACTATAGTCTAAAGAACTGTTTTTTTCTGCAGTGACCACCGACAATTAGCCATGCTTTTAGAATCATAACCTTTTTGCCTCTTTTGGTCGACTGATAGAACCAAATTGGTAAACCAGTGGGGGCACGCTGAGTGCACCCGCTGGGTGTAACCCGAGACTACTGTCGAATGTTTTTATTCGACCGTAGTCTTAGAAATGCTACTATTTTTCCTTAGTCACTTTCGGAAGTGATCTGTCTTTGATGTCTTTCGTTGGTTGACTCTTTGTAGAAATCTTGCGAGCTTGTGGCTCGCTATCTTGAGTTAGAGAAAAACAGATTCAGCTCAACCTCGATTTGAAGCTTGCTCGGGAGAATTTGCGAAGGCAAAGGATGAAGCAAAAGGTATGGCTGGTGAGAATTTTTGACGACTGCCTCGCTTTTCTGCTCATTCTCAACTCTGTTCTCATTGTTGCTTTGAGATAAACTGGAAGAGACTTTGAAGAAGAAGGACCTTGACCTTGCAGAGAGCCTGTAGGCGGCTTTGGAGAAAACAAAGCTCATTGAAGAGAAGCTTGCCTCACCAACAAACTTGAAGATGAAAATGCCAAGCTGAAAGCCTCTCTGACGCTGCTAACAAGGAAGTCGGTCGATCAAGAACGACAAGAATGTTACATCGACAAGGTTGGCGGTGGCGGGGAAGCGAAACGACACGGAGATTTATCTTGGAGGGTTCGCCAAGAAGCATTTCTCATGCTTGAAGGTAATCTATTTTATCCAACTGTCTTGCTCTCACCGGCTCATCCCATGATCTTCATTTTGAGTCTGAGTTGTGTTTTCAGAATTCTGCCAAAACTTTGAAGAAGAAACCAGTCTAGTGGAAACCAGCTTGGACCCCATCAACTCTCCTGTGAAGGACGAAGCTGCTATGAATGTGCTCCGACTGAAGTCTCGTGTTGCTAGCGTATTGGATTATCTTGCTCGACTGAAAGTTGCAGTGTCGTGGATCGACTCGACTCTCTGGCCAGAACAGACTCTCCAGAATGATCTTGAATCCCTGATGACTCGGCTGAATGAGATTCCGAGTCGAGTGCAAGAATGGAAAAAGTCATCTGCCAGGTGTGGTGCTGATGTTGCTCTATCTCTGGTTCGCGTCCACTGCAAAGAAGCGCAAGAGGACAAGCTGGTGTCTCTCAAGATTGCCAATACCAGGAAGCACGACTTCAGATCTTTCATGGAGACTTTCATCGCTGCTGCTACCCGTATTGCTGACGGAATCGACCTCGATCAGTTTGTTGCACCTTCCAGTCCTCCGCCGGAGGAGTAAAAAACTTCTAAGTCCCACTTTAAATTTGCCTCGGAATGCCGAGTGGTTTCTGTAACCAATAAACTTTAACAGGCTTAACGCCTGAGCGCCTTTGGATCCGTAGGACATTTATCCGAACTTGGTTTTTCCTTTAACATGCTTTGCTTGCATTCGAGAGAACTTTATTCCTCATTCGGAAGATATTCCGTTGAAATTCCAATCGACTTGTGCTTCATCTATCCTGCAGGTAGAGGTGAAACACAGACTGCGACTGACCTTGTCGTCCTTACGGATCGGGACGAACCGCACGTTGTGCTTGTGGCAAAGCTCCGAAGGAGGAGGTAGCAGTCGACCTGCACCTCGTCGTCCTTGCGGATTGGGATGGACCGCACATTGTACTTGTGGCGAAGCTCCGAAGGAGGAGGTAGCAGTCGACCTGCACCTCGTCGTCCTTGCGGATTGGGATGGACCGCACGTTGTACTTGTGGCGAAGCTCCGAAGGAGGAGGTAGCAGTCGACCTGCACCTCGTCGTCCTTGCGGATTGGGATGAATTCCTTACTTAGGCGAGCACTAGGCTGCAGCTAAGCCTCCGAGTGTGAGGTTTGCTTTCCACTCGGTAGGATTTTTATTACTTAGGCGAGCACTGGGCTGCAGCTAAGCCCCCGAGTGGGAGGTTTGCTCTCCACTCGGTAGGATTTTTATTACTTAGGCGAGCACTGGGCTGCAGCTAAGCCCCCGAGTGGGAGGTTTGCTCTCCACTCGGTAGGATTTTTATTACTTAGGCGAGCACTGGGCTGCAGCTAAGCCCCCGAGTGGGAGGTTTGCTCTCCACTCGGTAGGATTTTTATTACTTAGGCGAGCACTGTGCTGCAGCTAAGCCCCCGAGTGGGAGGTTTGCTCTCCACTCGGTAGGATTTCTATTACTTAGGCGAGCACTGGCTGTAGCTAAGCCCCAGTGGGAGGTTGCTCTCCACTCGGTAGGATTTTTATCACTTTGGATGTTTAAGGCGAATCCTTGGGCTGTTATAAGCCCCCGAGTGGGAGACTGGCTCACCACTCGGCAGGGTTTGAATACTTGGGCGAGTACTTGGACTGCAGCTAAGCCTCCGAGTGGGAGGCTGGCTCGCCACTCGGTAGGATTTTGGATACTTAGGCGAGTACTTGGACTGCAGCTAAGCCTCCGAGTGGGAGGCTGGCTCGCCACTCGGTAGGATTTTGGATACTTAGGCGAGTACTTGGACTGCAGCTAAGCCTCCGAGTGGGAGGCTGGCTCGCCACTCGGTAGGATTTTGAATACTTAGGCGAGTACTTGGACTGCAGCTAAGCCTCCGAGTGGGAGGCTGGCTCGCCACTCGGTAGGATTTTGAATACTTAGGCGAGTACTTGGACTGCAGCTAAGCCCCCGAGTGGGAGGCTGGCTCGCCACTCGGTAGGATTTTGAATACTTCGGCGAAGCGGATTCGCAGCTAAGCCCCCGAGTGAGAGACTGGCTCGCACTCGGAAAGGATTTTTTTTTACAAACTTAGGCGAATCGGATTCACGACTAAGCCACCCACTGGGGGTAATTTCAACAAAAAGCAATAACAATCACTGGGAAAATTATAACATTCTTGTCTTGGATAAACAAACTACAAAAGTACTTTTATTACATCTCAAGCGAGTGAGTTTGTAAGTGTAAAAGGGGCGGAGCAGCTCCGCGTTCCAAGCTCGAGGCTCGTCGATCTGGCGATCAACATTGTAGAGATGACATGCCCCGTTGTGGAGGACTCTCGTGACGATGAAGGGACCTTCCCAAGTGGGAGCAAGCTTGTGTGGTTTCTGTTGATCCACTCGGAGGACCAAATCTCCCTCTTGGAAGGCTCGACTCTTCACATTTCTGGCATGGAATCGATGCAAGTCTTGCTGATTGATAGTCGAGCGGATCAAGGCCATCTCTCTCTCCTCTTCCAAGAGGTCGACTGCATCTTGCCGGGCTTGTTCCGCTTCTTCTTCAGAGTATAGCTCGACTCGAGGCGCATTGTGAAGCAGGTCACTCGGCAGAATTGCTTCACTCCATAGACCGGGAAGAATGGAGTTCTCCCATCGACCGATTAGGAGTGGTCCTCAATCCCGAGAACTGATGGAAGTTCGTCGACCCAAGCTCTGCTGCGTGTTTGAGATCACGCATCAGCCGAGGTTTTAGCCCTTTGAGAATGAGGCCGTTTGCACGCTCGCTTGTCCATTCGACTGAGGATGAGCCACTGAAGCATAGTCGACCCGCGTGCCTTGAGAGGCGCAGAAGGCTTTGAACTTGTCATTATCGAAGTTTGACCCATTTTCGGTGATGATGCTATGCGGAACTCCATATCTGAATATCAACTCTCTGATGAAACTGATAGCAGTGCATGCATCGAGGTTCTTGATGGGCTTGGCTTCGATCCACTTGGTGAACTTGTCGATCGCTACTAGCAAATGGGTGAAACCGCTTCGCCAGATTCTCAACGGTCCAATCATGTCCAATCCCCAAACAAATAAGCGCCAAACGAGTGGAATGGTCTTCAAGGCTGAGGCTGGCTTGTGCGACATGTTGGAATAGAACTGACATCCTTCACACTTGTCGACTATTTATTTTGCCATTTCATTTGCTTTCGGCCAATAAAATCCCGCCGGTATGCTTTAGCCACGATGGTCCGGAGGACGATGATGGCCACAGGTCCCCAGTGGATATCCTCAAGAATTATCGACCTTCTTACGGCGTGATACACTTCGCCGACTCGATCGCGCTTTCTCGTACAATTGTTCCTTGATCATTGTAAAGGCCTTGGATCGACGGACGATCCGTCGAGCCTCTTCTTCATTCTCTGGGAGCTCTTTCCTTAGGATATATGCGATGTACTGGCACTGTCGATCGGGAGTGATGACCACAACTTCCATAATCAGGTCGACCACGGCTGGAACCTCAACTTCATCGGATCATTGGCACTCTTTTGCTGCGGGGCTTCTTACGTGAAAGGATCCTCCTGCACCGATGGAGCATGAATGTGTTCCAAAATACATTATCGGGAATGGCTTCCTCTTGGACCCTATCTTCGCCAAATCATCCGCAGCTTGATTTTTCGATCGGGTATATGATGAAGCTCTAACCCTCAAATTTCTTCTCCAGCTTTCTCATTTGCATTACAATAACCTGTCATAGCTGGGCTTCGACATCCCACTCCTTCATCACTTGATTAACAACCAGATCCGATTCGCCATAGACCATAAGGCGACGGACGCCGAAAGTGAAATGGCCATGCGCAACCCATACAGAGTGCTTCATATTACGCTTCGTTGTTGGAAGAATCAAAGTGAATCTGGAGAACATACTTGAGCCTATCTCCTCGGGGAAACCAATACAACCCCCGCACTGAACCGCTCGGCATCTTGGAACCATCGAAAAACATAGTCCAATGTTCCGAGTGAACTTGGGTCGGAAGTTGCTGTTCATCCACTCGGCGAGGAAATCTGCTATTGCTTGGGACTTGATGGCTTTCTTTGCCTCGAATTTGATATCAAGGGAAGGAGTTCAATCGCCCATTTTGCCACTCGACCGCTTGCATCTCTGTTATGAAGAATTTCCGACAAAGGGCGTCGGCGACGATCGTAATGGAATGATCGAGAAATAATGAGCAACCTTCTTCGTGGTCATATAGATCCCATAAACAAGCTTCGATAGTGAGGGTATCTTTGCTTTGATGGGGCCATGCTTGTAAAGATAATAAACTGGGCGTTGAACTTTGAAGGTTTTCCTTCTTCTTCCCGCCGACCGTAAATACGGCATCGACGACTTGTCCAAATGGCTGCAATGTAAAGTAGCAAAGGCTCCTTGCTGATTGGAGCAGCAAGCACCGGTGGGTGGAGAGCGAGCTTTGAGCTCGCAAACGCTGCATCGCTTCTAGAGTCCACTCGAACTTGTCGACTACTTCATCATCGGTAAAGAGGCAATTCCTTTTCACCGAGGCGAGATGAATCGACTTAAAGCGCCAAGCATCCAAGAAGTTTCGGACATCGTGCACACGCAGGCGCTTCATTCGGAGTATGGTGCCAACCTTTTCGGGTTAGCATCGATTCCTCGCCGAAACGAAAACCGAGTAACTTTCCATCGGGAACTCCAAATGTATACTTTGATGGATTAAGCTTGATATCATACCTCCCGAGATTGGCAAATGTTTCAGCAAGGTCACCAACAGGTCGGAACCCTTTCGTGACTTGACCACTATATCATCCATGTATGCTTCCACATTCCGACCGATTTGAGTGAGCAAACACTTCGAATCATCCTCATGAATGTGGCTCCGCATTCTTGAGACCGAATGGCATGGTGACATAATGAAGCACCGAATGGAGTGATGAACGCTGTTTTAATCTCATCGGGTCCATACAGACGGATCTGATGGTACCCGAATAGGCGTCTAAAAAGACAACCTCTCGCATCCCGCAGTTGAGTCGACTATTTGGTCGATGTGAGGAAGAGGGAAATGATCTTTCGGGCAGGCCCGATTGATATGCTTGAAATCAATGCACATGCGCAACGACTTGTCCTTCTTGGGGACCATGACAACGTTGGCGAGCCACTCGGAGTGGTAGATCTCTCGGATGAACTCTGCTGCTAAGAGTCGAGCCACCTCCTCGCCAATGGCCTTTCTCTTCTGGATGGCGGACCGCCGAAGATACTCTTTAACTGGTTTGAATTTTGGGTCGACTCGTAGGCGATGCTCAGCCAGCCCCCTGGGAACACCCGGCATGTCAGCAGGCTTCCATGCAAAGATGTCCCAGTTCTCACGGAGGAACTGGATGAGCGCTTCTTCCTATTTTGAGTCGAGTGTTGTTGAGATGTTGGTCGGAGCAGCATCGGGATCAGTCGGGTGAATGTGAACCTGTTTCGTCTCGCCATCGACCGAATGTCGACCAGAAGGGCTTCTTAGCTCGCAACAAATCACTCAGATCCGCAGTTTTCTGATACTCTTGTAGCTCTACCACTGCCAACTGAGCATCGGCGATCTTAGAGCCTTTCTGGAAGCACTCTTCTACCTTCTTCCGATTGCTCGTGGCGGTGATCACGCCCTTGGGACCAGGCATCTTGAGTTTGAGATACACGTAACATGGTCGGGCCATGAAAGCGTGCATAAGCTGGTCTCCCGAATAGCGTGATAAGCGCTCTGAAATCCACGACCTCAAAGGTCAAATTTTCTTTCGAAATGCTTTGAATCACCAAAACTACATCAAGAGCAATTTGGCGAGTGACTCAGCCTTCTTTCCGTGAATGACTCCGTGGAAGCTCATGTTATCGGTATCGAGTCCGGACATCGGAATGCCCATCCTTTCAACGTCTCCGCAGATAATATATTCAAACCACTACCACCATCCATCGGGACTTTGGTCATCGAGTGCCTTCGACAACCGGGTCGACCACCAATGCTTGCCTCCCGTGGGTGGCAATGTGCGTCCGGTGATCGACCGGTCGAATGTGATGGCGGTGCGGGACCATTTCGTAATTGGGAGTCGCCGAGCAACCAAGTTTACTTCCGATTGATAACCTTCAACCGACTTTTGCTTTCGACGTCAAGAAAATCATCGTGGTGGAATTGACACGGGATATCCACCATCATGTCATCTCTATCCTCAACTTTGTGCATCTCCTTATCCTTATCCTTGGGCTGTTTCCTTGGAACTGCAGAATCAAGAGCCGACACTGTCGAGTGGTATGTTTCGGATAAATGAGTTTACCCTCTTCATCTTTCTTTGTATGAATATGACATGGTAAATCCAACACGCCGTTCCCATCCTGGTCTTTCACCTTCTTAGGGTCCCAAGGACCCTTGGGTTTCTTGAACTTTCCTGGGGTCACCGCCAAGGCCTCTCCGGAGCCGCTGGCTCGACTTTTGCGCTTCGCTTCGATCGAATTTCCTCCGCCGGTCTCATTGGCGGCGATTTATATTTACCACTCCGAGCCGATCCTCTTCTTCACCATTTGCATATTTGGTGGCAATCTCCATCATCCGACTCAAGGTCATATCTCCGGTTCGACCAAATTTCAAACTCAATTCTCGTTTTGACACCTTCCTTGAAGGCACAGATCGCCTGGTGATCGATACATTCTCGATTGTGTGGTGCAAAGTGATCCACCTCTGGATATAATCTCTCAAGGTTTCACTCGACTTTTGCACGCACGATCGCAACTCTATCAAACCTGCTGGTCGCTTGCAAGTTCCTTTAAATGTCCGACAAACACTCGGGCAAGATCTTCCCAAGTGTAAATCTGCTGGTGCTAATCGATTCAACCACGCCTGGCTGAACCCTCCAACATAAGAGGTAAATGCTTCATGGCTACCTCATCGTTGCCACCGCCGATCTGAACCGCCACTCGGTAATCTTCAAGCCAAGTGTCGCTTGGATTCTCCGATGAACTTGTCGACTCGATCGCCAACCTGAAGTTGGGAGGAATCACTGCGCCACGATGGCTCGCTAAAACACTCGTCCCGAGACATGAACTCTACTCTTTGGAAGGAACATCTCTATCATGGCCGTCTCGGTGAGCTCTGTTCTGTCGACCAAACCTTGAACGATAATGGATCTCGCATCAAAGCACGGTTCCACGGGTCGATTGGAACTCTTCGCCAAAGATTGTTTTGGCGTGTCGTCTCCGCTACCGAGGAGCATATGATCCACCCCTTGGGGGAGGAGTGGGAACTCGACGTCGATCGTTGCGGTCGAATCGGTGCTCATACTGCTCGCGGCCCTTGTATTGATCATCTCTTCGGCCTCCACGTTCCTCATGCCTCGGGGGCGATCTTGGACTATGGGCCAACTGGAATGAATTCGCAGCGACGGATCGGCTATGAACCCTGTTCCGCGACTGGGATACAACTGAGTTTTGATCTCCAGCCGCCCGGAGCAAATCCTCGATTTGCTGCAAACCTCTACCGCCTCCGATCGAAGGCTGAATTGATTCTACTATACTGGCGGCAGCTGCTAAATTCTGAATCGGATTTCGATATACAGGTTGGCGGTTGAAAGAGTGGCGTCGATTGGATTCGGAACCCTCGGTCACGTGACGCTCGTCCAAAGACTTCTGAAGATTCTCGGTCGAGTCGCCAGCCAAGTTGGCTGGAGCGCATCCTCCAAGGCACGAGCCTCGGGGTTTCTCCAACGATAGGAGTGTGAAGTGCATCCATGTTCGACGACGAAGCTCCTCCTCTCGGAGCGAAGTGAGGGGCTCGAGCAAGTACTCTTCGTGGGCTTGCACGGATCGCCTCCACCGCCACCTTCGTTGGTGCGGGTGAATCAGGGGACGCGTGGTCCATCGACCATCGTAACCTCTGCCGCCGGGTCATCGCTATCGCATTCGGGCGCGGTCTCACGGAGCCGGTCGGCAGTCGAACAGGCAGAGAGATTCGTCGGGCTCGATCGCCGCGACTTGGGGATGTCCGATGGCGGGCCCTTCGCATGCCTCACCCACCGCTGAAGCCTCGACCGACCGGAACACTTGCGCCGGTGGGAGGCGGGAGTGAAGACAGCGCAGAGCCGACCCATCTTGGGTCGGCGGTTGCCGCAGGAGGACGCCGCGGACACACGCTGCGAAAGTCGTCGCCCGCGGATGGGGAGCGCGCCCACGTCGAGCGGAGCCTCCCCGGTTAAGCGGAGTCGTCGGCATTTAACGTGAGTGCACCGAGACGGATCTTGTGGCCGTCGACCGAACTCCACCGAAACCATGATGCGGAGATCGAGAGAATCCCAACTTCTCCAACAATTAAGCTAGAACACCGCCCCACGTTGGGCGCCAACCGTCGTGGTTCTAAGTCCGATGAGAATAGGGGTAGGTATGGAGAGGCAAGATCCTAGCTATGGAGTAGTTGTATACGCAAGGGATTTCTGAGTTCAGGCCCTTCTCGGAGAAAGTAACAGCCCACGCCTCGGAGCCCGAGGCGGTCGATTGGATTATATGCGTATGTGTTACTGAGGGTGCGAACCCTTCTACCTGTGGAGGAGGGTGGCTTATATAGAGTGCGCCAGGACCCCATCCAGCCCACGTAGTAGAGGGTTTAAGGTGCGTTAAAGCTAGGCGTTACTGGTAACGCCATACATAAAGTGTCATTAAGGTCATAAAGACTATTAAACTACAGACCATTTGGACACCGAGTGGCTCTTGGACTCTTGGTGGTCGATTGGGTCTTCATAGTCGAGTGTCTTTGAATCTGTCGAGTGGAAGTCTATCAGGTTGACTGGAAGGCTGCTTCTCTTGTGAATGTCCTTGTGGAGGGTACCTTTGGGCAGGTCTATGACCCTACCCCAGGTATATGACTTCATCAGTCGTCGTTGTTGTCGGATACCTCCCGTGTTTGTGCTTTGATCTGCTTGCTGAGCGACCAACATGACGATGTTGTCTCTCTCCCGAATTACCACAACTTGGGACAAATTAAATCAGTTAAAGATGACCCCGGAGAGTAGGAAGCAACAGACAATTTTGGAGAACTCCATGGGTGAGCGAGTAACATAACTCTCCCATCCAGTGCACTCAAAGACACTGATGAAGCTCTCCATGCCAGAGCTCACGCACGCCTGCAGACCAAGACACCAGAATCTAATCTAGTAATTCAACAACAGAAAAGGCCCAGTCAACAACTCAAATTAACATGAAATTCTAGAGCTCCCACTCACCTTGCTTCATCACTATTGATACATCTAGTCGCCATGTGCACCGCAGAAGATGCAGTGCTTTAGCAGCGCGACCCCGGTCACATTCAACTCCATTAGTGATGGAAGGTGTGTGCACACCTGCACGTTAAAGAAACAGATTCATACCTTCTCCATTAGTGAAACACACAAGCTGGCAAACCAGGGAATGCTTAGCACAAGTGGCTTCAAATTCACATGTGGTGTCAACATTATATGCAAATCCAAAAGATGAAAATAGCAATATGATCACGTCAGAGGTCTGTCCAATGAAAGATATTTGAACACGTTGTCTGTATAAAGCATCAGGGACACCACTAACCTGCACAGACAATTTGATGGAATTTACCTTCACATTCACATTTACATTTGCTATGCTAGTCCACCGAATCAGACGTATCAACATAATAAAATATATCAACAAAAGAAGAATGCATATCCCATATTAAAATTCTAGGAACAGTTGGTTAAAGTATCTCCTTAAGAGTGAAAAGTAATGATATTTTGTGTAGCGATGATAGGCATCATTTGAGTAAGTATATTTTTATCCCGCTGAAAGGATTGCATTAAGAATTGTAAAGAGTATTCAGAGAAATTAGAGACCTTGTAGTGTATGTTGAAGAGCACCAAGTCGAGTTATGGAAAATATAATCAAATGATGACATGAACATAAAAATGGCACATGATTTCTACAACTGATCTAATGAGCTAAAAAACATATTTGAGAGCTCTTTTTTCTGATCGGTGATTTTTCTGAAGACATAAATGGAAGCTTTGTACAATATATTAGAACATTTAAGTAATAACAATATCATGGTCACAGGAATAACAACCAACGATTCATGAGCTGCAGGCAAGTGTAAATAATTTGTATTCTTATGCTGACAATATCGACAAAGGAAAGCAACTGTCATGAGATGCAGTCTTCCTTATATCTCCACCCAAATAGATATTTCTAACATAATTTAACCAATTTCTTTTATTTATATGTTTTCTCGGGATGGATTGTGCAAACAAAATACTACAACATGATACACCGGCCATCCCTTTAAATGCAGCCGTCATCTCCGTCACGGAGTCACCTGAGACCTCATATACCCTGCACTCGAATCCATTAATCCCCTACCTCTTATCCGCCAGCGACGACCCACCTCTGCTACCGGTTCTTCTTCTTCCTCTCATCGCTACTTTTTTTCGTCCACAACCCGCTCACCTCTCCCATAATCATTTATAGTGCCCGCGACATCATGCACCCCACACTCAAGTCTGTTAACCCCTCGCGCCTCTCCTACACCGGCGACAACCTGTTGTAGCTACTATTCTCTTCCTCCCGCCGCCTACCTTTTTCTTCGTCCACTCTAACAACCCACCCACCTATACCTGCCCAACCACTTCCCACCACCATCCACGACCAGCAAGTGTTGTCACACACTACCTCATCGGCCCCTACCCGAGTCGGCACCTCTGTCGCCGGCAAACCCTCTAAACCCTGCCATCATCTCTAGTGACTGCGACGTCCCGCACCGGTGCGCTCCTTCACTGGCGACGACATGGCAAGCCACATCGTCGTCACCTTTGGTGAGGTCCTAATGAGCTGTCGCCAAGGATGCCACGACCAACCATGCAGGGCTCAGGGCTCTGCGTGCATTGCTAGCGGAAAAATGGTGTCATCGAGAGGAAAGCACGTTCCAAAATCATCTTAATGAACGTGAGCGTGTTCAGGCCTACTAAGCTCCAAACAGATCTCTATAAATCATGTTAATCATGCATCATCATCACCTTTGATGAGGTCCTAATGAGCAGATGTAAAAATAAATTAGCAAGCTAAAGTCTTTCACTCTTCACACACGGACCCAATACGAGCTAAAAAAGCTCATAATAATTGGTGAGACCAGTGTAAACAAAGCAAAACAACAACAAAGAAGCAAATCTTATCTGATCTCTATACCCAAGCGTTTGAGTTCTCTATCATTTTGGCTTCCTCCAATATACAAGCACTTACTGCAAAGTTTTTGCATACATCTTATTATGATATAATGCATCCTATCTGGGCAAAACTATATTACAGAACTATTGATGGAATTTAAGCCATAAAGAACAGGATAAGCATCTCTAAACTCCATAAGATCGTAAGTTATATGATTTTTCAATAAAAGGATCAAATACTAAAATTTATCCATCCATACATGTTTCAAGTTTTACTCAATTAGAAACATGTTTCCATATTGGTACTGCTCCTAAGGTAAACAAAATAGCTATAGGTCTTGTACTTACATACGATCTCTTGGAGTGCCTCTCCTTCCTATTAATTTCGACCGAGACGTACATAATAACACAGAGCAACATCAAATCAAACAAGATATGTATGATCAGCTCTCTGAAAGCGGGAGCATCTAATCTTTTATAAGACAATACTATATGCCAATGTTTCAAGCTTGTACCACAAAACTGAAACTGAACTTTCAGATTTTGCTTCCCAATTGCAAAGGTAAATGTACACCACTCCAAGGAAATAATAAGGGAGTAAGGGGCTGTTTGGATGGTGCCCAAGCCAGCCCCGCCAAAACAAGGGAATGTGCCGCCGGGAACTCGCCCACACGCTGCTGCAGAATAACACGGGTAACCAAATAATTGGCTGAGATCCAAAATTTTGGCCGTGAACCAAACACACGCCAGCCTGCCGACCAATATTTTGGAAGGGCAGCCACTGGCTGTCATCCAAACAGGGCGCTGTCATCCAAACAGGGCCTAAACCATCTGTATTGTGGTTCATTTCAGTAAAATTTGCAGCTGGGAATAAACTAAAGATCAACCAATACTGGAGATAGACTTCACGGGTCAGGAGCGCAGGGCCCTCCGTCACTGTTGCCTAGTCCTCCCTGCTACCGCAGAGCGGGCCCGCGTTGCCACCGAGCCGAGGTAGCTGGCCATTGCGGAAGAAGGGACAACCATAGGTCCATGTGCATCTATGGCTTCCCCATCGTTCATTGCCGCAGTTCCCAATGCTCAATGGGATTCTTTAATATTTGTGTTCGATGTCCCTTATCACCCCCTCGTTTTCATTAGTGGTTTGATAAATTGATCCGTAGACATCTGGATGAATGAACAGAAATCTTAATTCCTAATTGCTTTAAATATTTGAATTCCAAACAGTAGTTTCCGAAAGTAGACATCTTGTCTTGGATCTAATTGATTGTCCAATTCACATATTCTAGTAAACTTGCAGAAATTGCAGTATATCGGGCATATACCTTGTCGCCTTAGTACTTTAATTTGTCGTGTCACCAAAATTGTATAGGCTAGCCAGTTGGTTCTCTTTTTATCTGTGAAAATAACACCAAATTGCTAAACGTTCTAGAAAGATCAGCACCAAGTATATTATCCCGCAAAAAAAGCACCGAGTATATTATGTCCACCTAATTAAACACTGTCTTATTTGTCCTACAAAATGCAGAACAAAACTTTTGAGTCAAATTTGTAAGAAAGATCAGTTTCATCAAGTCTTGTCGTATTTTTCAAGTTAGGAAGTTAAATAATGAGCAACTATTTTGGAGGAAATAATAATGATCAACAGTTATTTTGCTGCTGCAGATGTCCATTATTTTAGGAGGTGTGGTTTCTTTATGCAAGGAAAGATGTTATGGTGCTCCGAAGCCAGCCATTTGTCCACCCTAGATATTCCTACAAACAAAGGCCGTGCACAATAGTTTCAAGGATCACATTTCATCAAAATATGCAAATATGTTAATCATGAACATTTGCAGGCATTCTCATAATGACTATTTTTACAAACCCACATGCTACAAGGTTTCACTTTCATATGCAAGAACTATTACTCCCTCACTATCTTGACTCGTATGTCTGATCATATCTTCCGTACTAGCCATGCCTGCAAGAACCATCAAGCATTAAAATTTAAGAAAATAACAGTCTCACAACAGGATGCATAAAAGGATTATAAACTATTTGGATAGCGAAGGCTACTCAAACACACCTCAACTTACCGATGTATTCTGCAGGATAGTAAATGATGCCTACAACAAACAGAAAATTGTGATTAATAGTGGTGGTAAAAAAAATTGCCGAAACATCCCTAACTAGTTAAGGAACTATGATTATATACTGGTTCTTCAGGCCTGAGAAATTAGTCATAATTCTTGGCTAGAGAATAAATCTGATTATAACAAAAAAATGTGTAGATTTCTCATGTGGTGCGGAGTGGACTGTTCAGCAAAAAATAACAGACAAGCTCAGATCATTTGAGGTATTCAATGGAAATTATGAAAAACGTATTGGTAGGAAGCATGAGTTACATGAAGCCCACATATCTTGATGCTTGTGGCGATAGCTACTTTTTTCTCCTTGGCCATTTGTTCCGCTGAGCCCCTTCTCTTTAATACATGCAGATTGTTTATCTTCAGAATATTCATCATGAGAATGTCAAGTTTTGATAATTGATGATCAAAAGGAGCAAACTCACTGACCATCCTCTGTCTGGCTCCTTGTCCCAATCCATTTTCTCTGCTTCCAACTTCCTGCGGCAAACCAAAAATGTAATCCAATATAAAAACTCAAGAATATAACAATTATATTGAACTTTGGACAACAAACATGGGGAAAATCCACTTCTGGTTAGTGTAACTCATATTCAGATGTACTGTAAGACATGGGAAAAGTGACTAATAAAGCTTAGAATCAGAGTTACATTGAACTTAGGGTAGAGATTACAACACATCAAGAGGCAAAACATACAGTGAATTTGGTACAACTACTAACACAAACTGAGCTGAAAATCAAAGTAGAAAAGCAAGTCCTGACTATTGTAACTTCAGAGTGCTGCAAGTGTAAAAAATCAACAAGAAAATTATAATGAGATCATAATAACAAACCTGTAGTTTATGTGCTTGAGGACTTTATAAGTTTTCGTCCTTTGGATCAATTCTTGTCAAGGACTGCAGGTGACTAATATATCATCCAGATTTTTGGTATCCTATGACACTTCAGAAGCAAAAAAATTACAACCGTTTAGAAAGTACAGTGAACCCAAGAAGTCATTCTTGTTGCATCTGAGGAACAACATGCGGTTCACAGTGATGGCAGCGGCCGAGCCATGTTCATAGAGCCAACGGCAACCAACCGACCACTCCATGCGCCGCACATGATGAACCAGGCCACCTTGCTTGCACCCTTGCGCAAGGCGTGATGGAGCATCGGGTGGTGCCACGACCGCCCGTGTAGCGCCACCTCATCATCATCTTTGCTGATGTACCACCACAGGTCCACAACAACAGGGGCATGTCGCCGTTTGGCCCGGCAGAAGCACGCCGAGCTCGTCCCAGTCAGGCGCATGTGTGGACACTTCGCACCCGAGCGCGTGGGTGTATGCGTAGATGACGGCGCGCAAGGCGTCGAGGAGATCTGGATCAAAGAGGATCCACGATCTGAGGCCTCTTATCCTCCCTCCCAATCAATGTCCACCTCTCTAACGATTGTGAACGGCTCGGAAAGGAAAGAGAATGGGAGAGAGAGGAAACATCGTCTCAATGTAAAGTTCCTCCTTGTTCCCATGTTGTTCGTCATCCCTGTTGAAGAAGAAACATCATCCCGATGTAAAATTATGGTGATTGACTCAAGGGAACAGAGAGGAAAGACACCTCCTTCAAGCGAATTCAACAATTGATGTGCCGCAGCGAGCGGTGGTTTATGATCTCCCTCGCCAAATTCTCATCAATCCGCAAACAAATTAGGACACCCAAAAGTTTGCCCCGTTACTAAATTTGCAGCACGAGAATCCTGACGAGACAAGAAAACCTTGACCGAGCGTCCCATGCTCATAGTCCTACACGAGGCAATGGTGCGATGCGAGGGGGCGGCGGCGCAGAGACGACCATGACCGGTTGCAGTCGAGGTAGAGGCCTCCCTGATCGTGGCCGCTCACTGGCCTGAGGTGGATGCCGAAGAGGAGCACCGTGGAGGGTAGGAACGGTTGCAGCCGACGGGGTGAGGAGGGTGAGGCGAACCAACGACGGCGACGCAGGGAGAAGCACCACCGCGACAGTGAATGAGGTGGTCGTGGCCCCGCCGGCGATCTGCGGGACGAGATCGACAAACACCTCGGGCTGCTCTGCCCCGACGACGTGGAGGCTCTACGGCGGCTCCCCCGGCCGGATCTGGCCACAGGAAACAGATCGAGGGGGCGGCGGCGGAGCAGTAGGGGCGGTGGCGGAGCAGGAGAGAGGTCGCATCTGGATCAAGAGGAGGGGGCGTCATACCGGTTTTTCTCTGGATCGAGAGGATGGGGTGTCGTACGGGTTTTTCCTTAGCGGGAGGGGTGGGAGAGGTGATGAAAAACCAGCGAAAAAACCCATGAAGACTATTCACCAACTGCTTCATTAGGAGTAGAGATACTTAATCGGCTTAGATTTAGCAGTCCCGTTTATATATACAAATAGATAACTAAAGCGCTTCCTTGCGTGATCATTAAACTTTAAACTGATCTAAACGCTCCTTTATATGTCCACAGTTGCCAGAGAAAAGGATAAATTTTCAAATAGAGCTCCGCGCAGCAGAGAAACAGTCGAGCAGTGCTCCTCCGTCCACGCCGGAAGCCGCTCAAATGGAGCCCGCGACGTACGCCTCTTCCCCCCTCGCACAAGATCAAGAAGCGTTGTCGCCGCCGCCGACGACTGTACACCTGGGCCAGGCGCGACGGCGCGGCGGTGGCTGGCGCGCCTGGGCACGCCGCGCGTACACGGTGATTGCCCTGCTCGCCTTCACCGCCGGCTTGGCGTGGGCGGTGCGCCGGACGCGCCGCAGCCCGTGCGACCTCGCGTTCGTGATCACAGCCTACTACCTCGTCGCCGTGCTCTGGTGCTGCGTTACGAAGCTCCAGCTCCTGCGGCTCGACGACGACCCGTCGCTGGCCCGCGAGCGGCGCCGGACCAGGCTCGCCGCGTGGGCGGCCTCGGTGCTCTTCGTCTTCACCTACTTCGCGTGGGCTGTGTACCGCACGCACCGCAGGCCGCGCGCCCTGGCGTTTGTGATCGCCATCTACTGCCTCGTCGTCGTGCTTCACTGCTGCCTCGGTAAGCTCGTGATCCTGCGGCTCGAGGACGACCCGGCGGCGGACAAGACTCGCAGCGTGGCGGTCTCGCTGGCGCTGAGCCGCTGTGTGTCGCGGACGGGATGCCGAACCTGGCGCTGAAGATGGCTGTGGCGATGGGCCTAGTGCTCCCCTTTCTTTTCGGCCGCATAGACCGGGACTACGGGCGCGCTCAATCGGCCGCCGGCCGCCGGCTGGAGAGGCCTTTGCAGGAGCAATCCCCCATTCCAACACATTGACATGTTGCGGGGGCACCTGCCACCTGGCATGTGCTCTGGGACCAAGATTACTGGCGACTAAAACTTGTATCACACATGTTTTCCACTTTGTATACTCAGGCACATATGCCAGTGACATGAACAGTATTTTATTTTATTTTGCAAAATAAAAGTAAGTTCTTTTAAATGAACAATCCATTCCTAATAATAGATGGTATATATTTCCCCCCATTTGCTACAGCATAGCTGCATAAGAAAATTCATCTTGAGAGTTGAGACTAAGCGAGTTGAATTATTCAGCAACTTTTTTCCTGCTATTCCATGACCAAATCTGAGGAGAAATACTATTCGGACGCGCTTGCCGATTTGCCTCGACCATGGACCGAGTCGCTGCCCAGCTGCTCCTTCTCACCATGGCCATATATGAAGGCCAACGCTGCTCGCGTCAGAGAAACACCCTCGCAGCGCCGACACCTGCAGCCTAGCGCAACCCGTCCACGTACGCCGGCCGGCATCAGCTGCACCCTTTAAGCTCACGACGACCTTGCCCGGCGTCCATGGAGCCCACAGAGACCTCCTTCCTGGTCGCGCCAGACACGCCGCCGCCGAAGACGGCGCAGCTGGGCCAAGGTGAGGGCTCGGAGTCGGCGGAGCCCGAGGGCGGATGGGCGTTCTGGGCGGTCCTCTCGCTCATCACCGGCAACTTAGCGTGGGGGTTGTACCGCGCGCGCCACAGCAGCGCGCACGACCTCGCGTTCGTGATCATGGCCTACTACCCCACTTACTTCTGCCTCTGGGGGCTCTACGTCTGCATCAGGAGGCACGAGCTCCTGCGCCGCGACGACGACCCGGCGGCGGCGCCCGAGCGGCGGCGGGCCAGGTTCAGAGTGTGGGCGGCCTCGCTGGCGGTGGGCGGCATGATCGTGCTGCAGCTCGCGGGTGACACCCCGGACCTGGCGCCCAAGTTCGCCTTGACCGTGCTCGGCTGCCTCGCCATGGCGCTCGCCTGGTGCTGCATATACGCCGGCTACAGAGCCCGTGCGGACGCCGGAAGCTGGCCGGAGAAGGATCTCCACGAGGTGTCACCGGAGCACAGGGTTTGAGCTTTGAAGCTTTGAACTGTACATACGTGGAAGCAGCCGTTGTTTATATTCTTGTTAATTTTGTAACCTTTTGTCTCTTGATACTTTTTTTTAACTGGTAGTATATCTTGAAACTTTATTGATCAAATGTTCCGTCGGTGTCTGTCTATAGACCATACTACCTCTATCCTCTTCCTAAAATTAAATAAGTGACTCAATTTTATACTAACTTTATACTAAAGCTAGTACAAACGTTTATTTCAGAATGAAAAGAGTATAATATAAGATGTTTCTTGTATTGTAGTAATACAGAGGGAGTAACTAATTGTCTGTGTCTATTCTATAAAGTTTGGCTGATGATTATATTTTTGGCATTTTTTACATCTTCCCACTATTGATTTTTCGTCTCATTTCTTCAACTCTTTCCACCATCGCACAATAATATAGTAACACCGCCGCGTGCCAACAACGTAATCCAACATGACACGCAAAAACAGCTTGTCGTCAAAATGCGCTTCTTTTCTCCTATGTGTTTCATAAGCAAAACTAAAAAACAAAACAAGGAAACCAGAGCCATGTATCAAAGTTCTTCGACAACTGTCACGCCATGAAGAAGAAGAAGACGCCGAGGGGGATGGGGGCGACCATCCCTGTTCTGACCATAGAACCAGAGAGGCCTTACCTTAGTAGCTTCTGTAGCTTCTTGACAAAGTCGAAGTTGACCGTGCATCGTCAAACAGAGAAGCCATAAGGCCAAAACATGATCCGTTGACATCCACTCCGCCAATCAACGCCGGCCAAGAACACCTACCTAGACGAAGCATAGACATAAGCTAGACCTAAGACCTGGCCTTTACCGAAGCTCCACATGTCCTCCACAAAACGCTGATCAGCATCGTCGGAACAAGGACAAGAAGGAGACATCTTATTCCATGCCGCTGATGACACCATCGTCTCGCCACTAGCGACCAAACATCGATTGAGTCATACCTAAAACTAGGACGACGCAAACATGGCCACTGGGTCACCAAACCTTGTCGACGTTAGAAGGCATCCAGAGGTGAGAGGGGAAACAGAGGACGCATCACTTACATGAAAACACTTACCACCTTTCTTTCTAAAGAGGTAGAAGAGCAGATATAATTCATTGCATATTTCTTTTGCTGCTCTTTAACATGTGTCGGATCACAATATGTCTATCCAAAAAAATCAGCAAAAGTATCAAAAATCCCCTTGTCACTAAGAGCATCTCCAGCCGCGCCCCCAATAGGCCCCCCCAGGGCGGCTTTTTTCGCGCCGGCGCCGAAAAAACCCACCAGTCGCGTCCCCAAGAGACGTCGAAATCCGGCGGTTCGGCCCGTTTTGGGGCCCGTCGATCCCAGGCCAAACCCAACGCACTGGGGGGCGCTTGGGAGCTCCGGCGGAAGGGGAAACCGCGTCTGGGCCACACTGTCATGCGAAAAGTCATCGTGCACGTCCAGATCCCCCCCCGGTGCGCACGCCCTCCCATCGCCTTGCCGATCCCGGCGATCCCCACCCCCACCACCGCTAGATAGGCCATCCCCCGCCGGAAAATAGAGAGGGGTCCGCCGTGGCATCCTCCACCACCTTCCTGGGCTAGTTTTCCGGCGCTCCGGCCGCGCAGGGCGGGATACCGGCGGCTGCGCGCCCACGACGGCCGCCAGGTGTTCGATGATTTGTCTGCTCGGCGATGGACTCGAATGACGAGGAGGCGCTCGCGGCGCTACTAGAGGAGGAAGTCGATGCCGACGTCCAGGTCGAAGAGCATCTCATGGTCGTCGCCGCCCTGGCCGGCCTGCTCGCGAGCAATGCAAAGTCACGGCGAGGTGGCTCGGCGCCGGGCCTGTTGGAAATATGCACTAGAGACAATAATAAAATGGTTATTATTATATTTCCTTGTTCATGATAATTGTCTATTGTTCATGCTATAATTGTATTAACCGGAAACCATAATACATGTGTGAATACATAGACTACAACATGTCCCTAGTGAGCCTCTAGTTGACTAGCTCGTTGATCAATAGATGGTTGTGGTTTCCTGGCCATGGACATTGGATGTCGTCGATAACGGGATCACATCATTAGAAGAATGATGTGATGGACAAGACCCAATCCTAAGCATAGCACAAGATCGTGTAGTTCGTTTGCTAAAGCTTTTCTAATGTCAATTATCATTTCCTTAGACCATGAGATTGTGCAACTCCCGGATACCGTAGGAATGCTTTGGGTGTATCAAACGTCACAACGTAACTGGGTGACTATAAAGGTGCACTATAGGTATCTCCGAAAGTGTCTGTTGGGTTGGCACGAATCGAGACTGGGGTTTGTCACTCCGTATGACGGAGAGGTATCTCTGGGCCCACTTGGTAATGCATCATCATAATGAGCTCAATGTGACTAAGGAGTTAGCCACGGGATCATGTGTTACAAAACAAGTAAATAGACTTGCTGGTAACGAGATTGAACGAGGTATGAGGATACCGACGATCGAATCTCAGGCAAGTAACATACCGATGGACAAAGGGAATTGTATACATGATTGATTGAATCCCCGACATCGTGGTTCATCCGATGAGATCATCGTGGAACATGTGGGAGCCAATATGGGTATCCAGATCCCGCTATTGGTTATTAACCGGAGAGATGTCTCGGTCATGTCTGCATGGCTCCCGAACTCGTAGGGTCTACACACTTAAGGTTCGGTGACACTTAAGGTTCAGCCACCTGATTGGAATTTACCCTTTGAAATTATGTGTGACGCTAGTGATTATGCAGTAGGTCCTGTTCTAGGGCAAAGAGTTGATAAGAAATTAAATGTTATTCAATATGCTAGTAAAACTCTAGACAATGCTCAACGTAATTATGCTACCACTGAAAAAGAATTCTTAGCAGTCGTATTTGCTTGTGATAAGTTCAGACCTTATATTGTCGATTCTAAAGTAACTATTCACACTGATCATGCTGCTATTAAATATCTTATGGAAAAGAAAGATGCTAAACCTAGACTTATTAGATGGGTTCTCCTGCTACAAGAATTTGATTTGCATATTATTGATATAAAGGGAGCTGAGAACCCGTTCTGCATAACTTGTCTAGGTTAGAAAATGTTCTTGATGACCCACTACCTATTGATGATAGCTTTCCTGATGAGCAATTAAATGTTATAAATACTTCTCGTACTGGTCCATGGTATGCTGATTATGCTAATTACATCGTTGCTAAATTTATACCACCTAGTTTCACATACCAGCAAAAGAAAAAGTTCTTCTATGATTTGAGACATTACTTTTGGGATGACCCACATCTTTATAAAGAAGGAGTAGATGGTGTTATTAAACGTTGTGTACCTGAGCATGAACAGGAACATATCCTACGCAAGTGTCACTCCGAAGCTTATGGAGGACACCACGCTGGAGATAGAACTGCACATAAGGTATTGCAATCCGGTTTTTATTGGCCTACTCTCTTCAAGGATGCCCGTAAGTTTGTCCTATCTTGTGATGAATGTCAAAGAATTGGTAATATCAGTAGACGTCAAGAAATGCCTATGAATTATTCACTTGTTATTGAACCATTTGATGTTTGGGGGTTGGATTATATGGGACCTTTTCCTGCCTCGAATGGATATACACATATTTTAGTTGCTGTTGATTACATTACTAAGTGGGTAGAAGCTATTCCAACTAGTAGTGCTGATCATAACACATCTATTAAAATGCTTAAAGAAGTTATTTTTCCGAGGTTTGGAGTCCCTGGATATTTAATGACTGATGGTGGTTCACATTTTATTCATGGTTCTTTCCATAAAATGCTTGCTAAGTATGACGTTAATCATAGAATTGCATCTCCTTATCACCCGCAGTCTAGTGGTCAAGTAGAATTGAGTAATAGAGAACTCAAATTAATTTTGCAAAAGACTGTTAATAGATCTAGAAAGAATTGGTCCAAGAAACTTGATGATGCATTATGGGCTTATAGAACTGCATACAAAAGTCCTATGGGTATGTCTTCGTATAAAATGGTTTATGGAAAAGCATGTCACTTACCTCTTGAACTAGAACATAAGGCTTATTGGGCTATTAAAGAGCTCAATTATGATTTCAAACTTGCCGGTGAGAAGAGGTTATTTGATATTAGCTCTCTTGATGAATGAAGAACCCAAGCCTATGAGAATGCCAAATTGTTTAAAGAAAAAGTTAAAAGATGGCAGGACAAAAGGATACAAAAGCGTGAGTTTAACGTAGGTGATTGTGTATTGCTATACAACTTTCGTTTAAGATTTTTTGCAGGAAAACTTCTATCTAAATGGGAAGGCCCTTACGTTATCGAGGAGGTCTATCGTTCCGGTGCCATAAAAATGAACAACTTCGAAGACACAAATCCGAAGGTGGTGAACGGCCAAAGAATTAACATTATATCTTAGGTAATCCTATAAATATTGAAACCAATGTTATTGAAACCGTAACCCCGGAGGAATACATAAGGGACACTTTCCGGAACATTTCAGACTCCGAAAAGGAATAGGTATGTGGTACAGTAAGTAAACCGACTCCAAAACAGTTTTTATGGTAATATTTCTCTGTTTCGGAATATTTAGAAAAATAGAAAAATAAGAAGCAGTCCGGGAAGGACACGACGGCTCCACGAGTGTGGAGGGCGCGCCCCCTGCCTCGTGGGCACCTCGTGTGCTCTCCGGACTCCGTTTTCTTGCACGATATGCATTTTGGTTGGTAAAAATTCATTATATAATCTCCCGAAGGTTTTGACTCCTGTATCACGCAAATATCCTCTATTTTCGTTTCGAGTTGTCCTGCTGCAGACTAGAGCAACATGTCGTCCCAGTATTCTGAAGGAGAAAGCTATGTGGCTGATTACCTTGCAAATCCTAAGGTCTATGGAGATGTGGAGCATTGTGGTTGGACTACGGAAGAAGAAGAGGACTATAAACCCAAGAGGAGGGAGGAGACGAGCTCAGATGAAGATGAAGTCCCATTACCTCAACCTGGGGACATGCATGTGGAGTTCAAAAAGTCAAGCCTCCCTAATAGAGCAAAGAAACTTAAGATCGAGTTTATCCCTTTTCGTCTCTTGCAGGAAAACAAGCAGGAATTATGCAAAAAGATATTAAGCCTGGAGAAGGAGATTGATGACCTGAGGGATCAAAATTTTGTCCTCAAGCGCAAATTAAGGATGAAGCCTACACCATCAACTAAACCATCACCTCCACCATCCCCGAAGAAGGAGACATAATCACATGGGTATGGGCACTCCCCTTGGCAACTGCCAAGCTTGGGGGAGGTGCCTCGGTATCGTATCACAACCACATCTCCTATCTTTACCGTTTTTCTTAGTTCAATCCTATTTAGTAGTATCTTGATCTAGTAGAATAAAAGTTTTGGTATGATCTAATATTGAGTTTTGCTTTATGATCTCTCTATGTAATCGTGTCCGTGAGCTATATAATAAAGATTAGTGTTGAGTCAAGGGCTTGATTATCTTGCCATGATCTTGAGTGAATAAAAGAAAAGGGAAAATCATAGAAAGAAATAAAAATATCATATTGATCTTATGGATAGTAATGACTTCACATAAAAAGAGTATGATGATTAAAAGTTGTTGAGGGTTGAAAAACATAGCTTTGGTCATCATTGCAATTAATAGGAAGTAATAAAGAAAGAGAGGTTTCACATATAAATATACTATCTTGGACATCTTTTATGATTGGGAGCACTCATTAAAATATGACAGGCTAAAGAGTTGATGTTGGACAAGGAAGACAACGTAATGGGTTATGTTTTCTTATATCTGAGATAAAGTATATTGTCATGGATCATCCAACATGTTGAGCTTGCCTTTCCCCCTCATGCTAGCCAAATTCTTAGCATCAAGTAGAGATACTACTTGTGCTTCCAAAAAAACCCTTAAACCAGTTTTGCCATGAGAGTCCACCATATCTACTTATGGATTGAGTAAGATCCTTCAAGTAAGTTGTCATCGGTGCAAGCAATAAAAATTGCTCTCTAAATATGTATGAGTGATTGGTGTGGAGGAAATAAGCTTTATACGATCTTGTGATGTAGAAGAAATAAAAGTGACGGACTGCATAATAAAGGTTCATATCACAAGTGGCAATATAAAGTGACGTTCTTTCGCATTAAGCTTTTGTGCATCCAACCCTGAAAGCGCATGGCAACCTCTACTTCCCTCTGCGAAGGGCCTATCTTTTATTATCATCTTCTATCTATGCAAGAGTCATGGTGATCTTCACCTTTCCTTTTTACATTTTATCCTTTGGCAAGCACAGAGTGTTGGAAAGATCCTGATGGATATATCTAATTGGATGTAAGTTAGCATGAGTTATTATTGTTGACATTACCCTTGAGGTAAAAGGTTGGGAGGCGAAACTATAAGCCCCTATCTTTCTCTGTGTCCGATTAATACTCTGTAACCACAAGTATTGCGTGAGTGTTAGCAATTATGAAAGACTAAATGATAGTTGAGTATGTGGAATTGCTAGAAAGCTCTGACATAGACTCTTTCTGATGTTATGATAAATTGCAATTGCTTCAATGACTGAGATTATAATTTGTTAGTTCTCAATAAAGTTTCTGATTCATACTTTGCATTGTGAATAGATTGTTACTTGAGCATAAGAAACCATATGACAATATCCATATATGTTGCTGTTATGAGAATAATCATGATGCCCTCATGTCCGTATTTTATTTTATCGACACCTCTACCTCTAAACATATGGACATATTTATCGTTATCGGCTTCCGCTTGAGGACAAGCGAGGTCTAAGCTTGGGGGAGTTGATATGTCCATTTTGCATCATGCTTTTATATAGATATTTATTGCATTATGGGCTGTTATTACACATTATGTCACAATATTTATGCCTATTCTCTCTTATTTTACAAGGTTTACATAAGGAGGGAGAAAGCCGGCAGCTGGAATTTTGGTTTGGAAAAGGAGCAAATATTAGAGACCTATTCTGCACAACTCCAAAAGTCCTGAAACTCCACATAAGTTATTTTTGGAAATAATAAAAAATATTGAGCGGACGAAATACGTCATGGGGGCCTCCACCTGCCCACGAGGGTGGGGGGGCGCGCCCCCTGCCTCGTGGGCCCCCTGTTGGCTCTCCGGTGCCCATCTTCTGATATATGAAGTCATTCGTCCGAAGAAAAATCATAAGCAAGCTTTCGGGACGAGACTCCTCCGCCACGAGGTGGAACCTTGGCGGAACCAATCTAGGGCTCCGGCAGAGCTGTTCTGCCGGGGACACTTCCCTCCGGGAGGGGGAAATCATCGCCATCGTCATCACCAACGCTCCTCTCATCGGGAGAGGGCAATATCCATCAACATCTTTACCAACACCATCTCATCTCAAACCCTAGTTCATCTCTTGTATCCAATTCTTGTCTCATAGTCTGGGATTGGTACCTGTAGGTTGCTAGTAGTGTTGATTACTCCTTGTAGTTGATGCTAGTTGGTTTATTTGGTGGAAGATCATATGTTCAGATCCATTATGCATATTAATACCCCTCTGATTATGAACATGAATATGCTTTGTGAGTAGTTACGTTTGTTCCTGAGGACATGGGAGAAGTCTTGCTATTAGTAGTCATGTGAATTTGGTATTCGTTTGATATTTTGATGATATGTATGTTGTCTATCCTCTAGTGGTGTTATGTGAACGTCGACTACATAACACTTCACCATTATTTGGGCCTAGAGGAAGGCATTGGGAAGTAATAAGTAGATGATGGATTGCTAGAGTGACAGAAGCTTAAACCCTAGTTTATGCGTTGCTTCGTAAGGGGCTGATTTGGATCAATATGTTTCATGCTATGGTTATGTTTACCTTAATACTTTTGTTATAGTTGCGGATGCTTGCAATAGAGGTTAATCATAAGTGGGATGCTTGTTCAAGTAAGAACAGCACCCAAGCACCGGTCCACCCACATATGAAATTATCAAAGTACCGAACGCGAATCATATGAATGTGATGAAAACTAGCTTGACGATAATTCCCATGTGTCCTCGGGAGTGCTTTTCTCCATATAATAGTTTGTCAAGGCTTGTCCTTTTCTACAAAAGGGATTGGGCCACCTTGCTGCACTTTATTTACTTTTGTTACTTGTTGCTCGTTACCAATTATCTTATCACAAAACTATTTGTTACCTATAATTTCAGTGTTTGCAGAAAATACCTTGCTGAAAACCGCTTATCATTTCCTTCTGCTCCTCGTTGGGTTCGATACTCTTACTTATCGAAAGGACTACGATAGATCCCCTATACTTGTGGGTCATTACAGCGAGGGTTGGTGAAAAGCGCTATTGCTAAGTACAATAGCAGCATCGCGCTTTCACGAAACGCGCTACCACTATATCTAGCCTGGCGGCAACCTCGTGCCAACTATAGTAGTAGCGCCTTTTAGTGGAGACGTGCTATTGCTATTTGGAGATCAGTAGCACGGTTTTTCCTCACACCGCTACTGCTAAGTAGCAATAGCACCTTATTTTAAATCGCGCTGCTGGTAAGGTTCTGTGTATAAGGTTTTTCCTACTAGTGAAAAAAATACCTCGATCTATTTCAGCAAATTTGCACAATTCAAGTCTAGTGCCGCTCACATCATTATGTGTATGTTGTCATCTGTAGGAAGGAGCAATGTCTTGCTACACATGGATATGAGTCGATCTTGTGTAGAAATACGCAAGTGAGTTGCTCGAGTACTCCATTGGACCACTAAGACAACAATTAGATGAGATGCAAGTCAAGAATTATACGCGAGGCCAAATAAAAAAATTCAAGAAGTTTTAATATGCATTTTTAGCTAGTGTTATGATTGAGCTTGTTCTCCCAGCTCGATCGGTGACAACACTTCTTCTTGTAGGAGTCATTATGCCAATGTGTTCTTAGTTTAGGCAAATTAACTAGATCAAGTAGCAACTATATTTGTTATTGTTTATACTTTAACTATTATATATCTAGGTCAGATTAATGAAATCAATGTTGTTCTAATTATGGCCTTCAACTATTTTATTACCTATATTACAAAAAATAAAATAAAATAAACATAACTATAAATATAAAACAATGTGTGTAAAAATAAACAAATAAAATAAAATTTTAAAAGTGAAAGAAAATAAAAAATGCAAAAAATACCTATGGCGTGGGACACAGCAGCCCACGTCAGCACGTGAGGCCTTGTACAATGATAGGTGCTTATGGATGTGCTTAGAAAAATAAACCAGGTTTTTCTGAAGCACCAGTGTCTATTTTTAGAAGAGGGAAATATAATTAAGCGCCTACCCTCTATAAATACGCGCCGGTGCTTAAAGAAACCCCGGTTTATTTCTATAACCACCTCCACTAAGCATTTTGCATTGTACAAGGCCTCACAGGCCACTCCCACCACAACCCTCGCCCCACCCAGAACCCCCACCCCACCCCTATCGATTCTAGCCCCATCCACCTGCCCCGTCGCTGTCTCCACCGTCAGAGCCGTTGTCTCCACCATCTCCCACGCCCAAGTCTCCGTTGTCGCCGTCTCCACCGTCTCCACACCGCCGGCAACACCTCCATCGTCGTCGTCGCCCCCGCTGCCTCACCACCCCTAATGCCTCCATCGTTGTCGTCATCGATGCCCGGCCTCTCTGTCACCAACACCCCCGGTGTGCCACCGCCAATGGCCGACCCTATTTTAGTGTAGCCAATGTAGTTGTATTTGTAGAATTTTAGTTTAGTGTAGTTGTAGAATTTTAATGTAGTGTAGTTGTAGATTTTAGTCTAGTGTAGTGTAGTGTAGTTGTAGATTAATTTTGCTGTAGAATTTTGTAGTTGTACATTGTACAATTTTGTATTTGTAGATTATGGAGTGTTAGTTTAGTTGTAGAATTGTGGTGTCATATAGTTGTAGAATTTTAGTATAGTTGTAAAATTTCAATGTAGTTGTGGAATTTTGTTGTTGCACACTCTAGATTGTAGGTTTTGCAGGTACTCGTGTTGTGTCCAATTTATAGGCATGTTCATGACGAATTATTTTGATAACTATATATAGAACACCAACTTGTCAGGTATTGACATTGTCACAAATGGCTCCGAAGTTTCGTGGTGTGCGACAAAGGGGGATAAGTGGTATGCAACCATTAGGAAGAACAATGTGCTCCAGGAACTTGGCCACTAAGAGACCCCGGACCTAGCGGCGTGTGCCTCAATTTTTTTCCGGTACATGCTTAGCTCAAATGTACACATCTTGAGAATTTGGCTTCAAAAGACGTGGTGTGAGGTGTGTGTCGGGTTGCGCACTCTCGAGTCGGGTTTTCATCGACGATGTCCGTCCGACATTTAGCTCTATTCCCTCTTTCAATGGAAGCTAGGGAGATTTGTAGAGCCATGAACTATTTACCAGAAAGGGGACCTCTGTCCTTTTTAATCACTGCCGAATTAACGACCTAGACAAAAGGTTTCCTCGGATCTAAAGTTTTTTATAAAGTTTACTTAGATAGGTTTTCTTTGCATAACTAAAGTTATTAACTAAGGGCAAATACAAATGAAGAGATAACCTTGTTGACCATGATATAGTTTTATCTAGACAAAAGAAATTTCTTAATATTGATCTGATTTTATCCATCCTGGATTGTAACCAACATGGTGTGGCATCCCCATAGGCGTATATATATTACACATGACTTGAGGTGTAAGGAAACTAAACATAGACTCATAGACCAATACTAATACTCCTTAACCCTCCCCCCCCCTTTCAAATGCAAAGCATATGTAATAGCATTGAATTTGAAGAAGTGTAATATTGAAAAAATGATAATCCAAATCCGTGGCTTGAGAGTGTCATCGTAGCATGAAGAGTCTTCAAAACCCGTCGAGTCACCAAAGGGGATAACAAAGAGATGGCACATCAGAGGAAGACACCGCATCGATAGAAAATACAAGAGAAGTATCAAGAGAAGATGGGTTGTCGAAAGAACATGGCACATCAAGAGAATGAAGCATTGCTTAAAGAATCATGACCCATGAAAACCGACGGCGAAACAAGCTCGGCGGCAAGAGAATGAGCTTAGATCAACACTAGTAGAAAAAGGGGCTATCGTCCAGGGCAGTTTAGCCCATTAGTCCCGGTTCAATCCAGAACCGGGACCAATGGAGCTATTTGCCCGGTTAAATGAGCCCGTGGGGGCGGCCGGGCCACGTGGGCCATTGGTCCCGGTTCTTCCTGACCTTTTGGTCCCGGTTGGTGGGACGAACCGGGACCAATGGTCCTGGCTCTGGCCCACCACTATTGGTCCCGGTTAGTGGCATGAACCGGGACCAAAACTTCCTTTAGTCCCGGCTCATGCCACGAACCGGGACCAATAGTGCTGCTATATATACCCCTCGCTGCAAGCGAGCACTCGATCCATTGCTCTGTTTTTCTCTTGCCGGCGAGGGGGCATTGTGGTGCTCTAGCTCACCTCCTATGCACATGAGGTGTTCGATGAAATGCCCGAGCCACACTACTTAAGCTTTCTCCTCTCCAAGCTCGACCTCCAACCTCCATTTTCCTCAATATTTGTCTAGGTTTAGCGGTCCGTCACGCCCGTCCCGTCTTCACCGCCGTCGATCACCAGCGCCGATCTCATCGCCAAGCACCACCGTGGTGAGCCTCTTGTTCTTATCTTCTTTACGAAAGGAAAAATATTCTTACTTGTATTATTTTCTTACTTTTATTATTGCATCTTATATAGTGCGATGGTTTTGGTATCCGCCCCGTCGGCCCTCGTCTGTCTATGATTCGGATGTGGTATATATTATCTTTTCATAACTATTGGTTCATTTATTGTTTATGAAAATTATGCCGACCAACGTGACATAGATTTTATTTATCTAGGAGGTTGTTGAACCGGAAATTCCAACCGACCCTATTGTCGAGAGGTTAAATTTAGTTGAAGAAGAAAACAATTTCTTGAAGGAAAAATAAAAAACTTGAGGAGGAGAAGATGATATTGGAGTTGCATGTTGCGGATGTCGCCGATGATCACAAGATCAAGATGGATGCAATGCGCTTGAACATGAGAAAGATTAGAAAATATGCCATTCATACCGAGGCTTGGTATCATTATGCCGTTGGATCAGTTGTTACCTTGGTTGCGATTATGATCGTATTTGTTTTCACATTGAAATGTTTTACATAGTTTCAATGTATGGTTTAATTAATTTAGATGCTCTGCAGAGCTTTATGTTGTTAGATGAGAACTATGTATGTACTTTGGTTTTTATGTGATGATGAACTTCTATTAATTTGGTCACTTAATTATCTATTCATGATAGTCTGTAATGATTTTTGACACACTTAATTATATATAATGCACGCAGATGAACCGGCATCGGATGTACGGTGATGCACACACCTCCGAGTACATTAAGGCGTGCATGCTTTTCTCAAGTGGCTGAGGCAAACAAGCAGAATGGTTTTATGTGTTGTCCATGCCCTATATGTGGGAATCTGAAGTCTTACTCGACGGAAAATCCTTCACACCCACCTGCTTTACAAGGGTTTCATGCCACACTATAATGTTTGGACGAGGCACGGAGAAATAGGGGTTATGATGGAAGACGGCGAGGAAGAAGAGTACGATGACAACTATGTGCCCCTGAATACGGTGATGCTATTGAACATCAAGATGCACTGACGATGTGCACGATGGTGCTGCAACGTGGCGAAGCTGCTGAAGATCAAGAGGAACCGACGATGTGCCCCATGATGATGATCTCCGCCGGTCATTGTCGATGCAAGGACACAATGCGAAAGTCAAAAGGAGAAGCTGAAGTTCGATCGCATGTTAGAGGATCACAAAAGGGTTGTACCCCAATTGCGAAGATGGCAACACAAAGCTCGGTACCATACTCGAATTGCTGCAGTGGAAGGCAGAGAATCTTGTGCTCGATAAAGGATTTGAGAAGCTCTGAAAATAATGAAGAAGAAGCTTCCAAAGGATAACGAATTGCCCGACAAGTACATACGCAGCAAAGAAGGTCGTATGCCCTCTAGGATTGGAGGTGGAGAAGATACATGCATGCCCTAATGACTGCATCCTCTACCGTGGTGCCTACAAGGATCTGAACGCATGCCCGGTATGCGGTGCATTGCGATATAAGATCGACGAGATGACCTGGTGATGTTGACGGCGAGCCTCCCGGAAGAGGGTTCTGCAAAGGTGATGTGGTATGCGCCTATAATACCACGGTTGAAACGTCTGTTCGAAACGGAGAGCATGCCAAGTTGATGCGATGGCACAGTGAGGACCGTAAGAAAGACGGAAGTTGAGAGCACCCACGACGGGTCGCATGGAGAAAAATCGAGAGAAAGTCTGGGATGAGTTTGCAAAAGACCCAAGGAACGTATGGTTTGCTTTAAGCGCGGATGGCATTAATCCTTTCGGGAGCAGAGCAGCAATCACAGCACACTGGCCCGTGACTCTATGTATGTATAACCTTCCTCCTTGGATGTGCATGAAGCGGAAGTTCATTATGATGCCGTTCTCATCCAAGGCCCTAAGCAACCCGGCAACGACATTGATGTGTACCTAAGGCCATTAGTTGAAGAACTTTTACAGCTGTGGAATGGAAACGGTGTACGACGTGGGATGAGCACAAAAGGAGGAATTTGACCTAAAGGCGTTGCTGTTCGTGACCATCAACGATTGGCCCGCTCTCGGTAACCTTCAGACAGACAAACAAGGGATACCACGCATGCACACACTGTTTACTTGACACCGATAGTATATACCGGAAGCTGCAGGAAGAATGTGTACCTAGGCTATCGTCGATTTCTTCCGACCAACCATCAATGTCGAAAGAAAGGCAAGCATTTCAAAGGTGAGGCAGATCACGGAAGAAGCCCGCCATGCGCATCGGTGATCACGTACTTGCTATGGTCAATGATTTACGTAATCTTTGGAAAGGGTCGGCGGACTAGCTGTTCGAATGACGCGAGAATCACGCACCCATGTGGAAGAAGAAATCTATATTTTGGGACCTACCCTCTGGAAAGACCTAGAGGTCCGCTCTTGATCGACGTGATGCACGTGGCGAAGAACCTTTGCGTGAACCTGCTAGGCTTCTTGGGCGTGTATGGGAAGACAAAAGATACACGAGGCACGAGAGGACCTGCAACGCTTGCACGAAAAAGAGGGCATGCCTCCAAGCGGTATGAAGGTCCCGCCAGCTACGCTCTTACGAAAGAAGAGAAAGAAATATTCTTTCAATGCCTGCTCGAGATGAAGGTCCCGACGGCTTTCGTCGAATATAAAGGGAATAATAAATATGCCGGAGAAAAGTTCCGAACCTAAAGTCTCATGACTGCCACGTGATTATGACGCAATCGCTTCCGGTTGCATTGAGGGGCTTCACCGAAAACGTCCGATTAGCCATTGTGAAGCTATGTGCATTCCTCAATGCAATATCTCGAAGGTGATCGATCCGAAATCGTACCAACGCTAAGGAGTGATGTGGCGCAATGTCTTGTCAATTTCGAGCTGGTGTTCCCACCATCCTTCTTCAATATCATGGACGCACGCCCTAGTTCATCTAGTCGGCGAGATTGTCATTCTGGGGCCCGTATTTCACACAATATGTACCCCTTTGAGAGGTTCATGGAGTCCTAAAGAAATATGTTCAGAACGTGCTAGGCCGAAGGAAGCATCTCCATGGGCCATCAAGCGAGAGGATGTCATCGGGTTTTGTGTTGACTTCATTCCTGGCCTTAATAAGATAGGTCTCCCTAAATCGCGGTATGAGGGGAGACTATTTGGAAAAGGCACGCTTGGAAGAGACTCAATAATATGCAGGGACGGATATTCTTGGTCTCAAGCACACTACAGTTTCTGAGAACTCTACCTTGGTGACCCGTATGTCGATGAACACAAGAACGGTCTGCGCCCAAACACCGGAGCGGTCGACGGATTGGATTACATGTGAACACATCGGGACTTTCAGCAGTTGGTTGGAAACACGTCTCGAGGTGACAGCACTGTTTGTGATGAGTTGTACTTGTTGTCCAGGGGACCATCTTCGACTGTAATGATTTGGAAAGGATACGAGATAAATGGGAATACATTTTACGATTGACCAAGATGAAAAGAGCACCAACCAAAACAGCGGTGTCCGCTTTGATGCAGCAACCGACAAGGAAATGACACATATTATGGTTACATAGTAGACATATGGGAACTTGACTACGGAGTAGATTTTAAGGTCCCTTTGTTTAAGTGCAAGTGGGTCAATCTGGGGAGGAGGAGTGCAGGTAGACCCACGAGACGGAATGACAACAGTGGATCTGAAAAATCTTGGGTACACCGACGAACCGTTCGTCCTAGCCAATGATGTGGCACAGGTTATCTATGTGAAGGACATGTCTACTAGACCGAGGAAAAGAAAAGATAAGGAAGCGAATACATCATACAATGAGCCAAAGCGCCACATAGTTCTTTCGGGAAAAGGGACATCCACGGGAGTGGAGGGCAAGACAAACATGTCTCAAGAGTATGAAAAGTTTCATGAAATTCCCCCTTCAAAGTCAAGGCTGACCCAAGCATCCCGATAAACGATGAAGATTATCCATGGTTACGGCGCAATAAGCAAACGACACAAGCGAAGAAAAGTGAAGACTTCCTCCGCAACTATTATGATGATACCATGCCAACTTTGTAACACACAGTATGATACCATTGTCCATTTTGTTCATGAACATGCTATGCCAACTTTTTGAGTTCATTTGAAAACTATGAATTTGAAAACCTCGCCAACCGAAGGGCGCTCACACCGGTTTATAAGCCCGTCCCTCTACGCCTTGTTGAGCTCACAAACTTGTGATTCACACAAATTTCAAAGAATCCAAATTTTATAAAACTAATGGCACAAACAGAAAGTTTATAATTGTTCTAAAACAAATGGCACTAACAGAAAGTTTATAATTTTGCTGACCTAAAAGCAAAAAGAATTAAAAAATAAAGCAAAAAACCAAAAGAAAATAAATAATGCAGAAAACAAAACAAAAAAACTTGAAAAAAAAATAAAAATAGCAACAATAAGCATTTTGTTGTAAGTAGAAACAAAATAAAATAAATAAAGCAACAAAGAAAACAAAAAAGTGTTTTCAATTTTAAAACTAATGGCACAAACAGAAAGTTTATATTTTTCTAAAACTAAAAGTACTAACAGAAAGTTTATAATTTTGCTGACCTAAAAGCAAAAAGAATTAAAAAATAAAGCAAAAACCAAAAGAAAATAAATAATGCAGAAAACAAAACAAAAAACTTGAAAAAATAAAAATAGCAACAATAAGTATTTTGTTGTAAGTAGAAACAAAATAAAATAAATAAAGCAACAAAGAAAACAAAAAAGTGTTTTCAAATTTTAAAACTAATGGCACTAATAGAAAGTTTATATTTTTCTAAAACTAAAAGCAAAAAGAAATAAAATATAAAGCAAAAAAGTGCCACCCATCGGGCCCCCACGGCTGAATACGACTAGAAACCCTATGGGCCAGATTCAGGCCGCGGAAGGCCCAAAGAGGCCACAGCACAGTGGCGAGATAGGCCAAAGCCTGCTTTAGAGAGGAGCTCGAGGGAGCCGCACCGCACCTTATAAACTGGTGCGGCTCCTCTCAACTAGCGAGTGGGACTAAACATTTGGCGAGGCAGCACGGCCTTTGGTCCCGGTTGGTGGCACCAACCGGGACTAAAGAGGCATTGGTCCCGGTCGTGCTACCAATCAAGGCTAATGCCCCCTTTAGTCCGGTTGGTGCCACCAACAGGACCAAAGGCCGCTGCTTCCCGCCCTTTGGGCTGCTGAAAATTGGCCTTTGGTCCCGGTTGGTGGCACCAACCGGGACTAAAGGGGGGCATTAGTCCCGGTTTGTGCCACGAACCGGGACTAATTCCCTTGCTATATAACTAGGACTTGTGAAAATTTCACATCTCCCTCGCCTCCCTAGCCAGTTGCCCCCGCCGCCAGGCTTCCCAAATATCTCGCGCGCTCGCCGCCGCCGCCGCCGCGCCGCCATCCCTGCCTCCCCCGTCTCCCGTGCCTGCCGCGCCCGAGCCGCCCGGCCGTCTCCCGTGCCCCTGCCCGCGCCCAAGCCCGCCGCCGCCGCCCGCGCCCCGCGCCCAGCCCGCCCCACCATTGTCGTTGTCGCATGGCGCCCGCCCCACTTGCCGCCCTGCCTCGACGCCGCCCTCCTCCCCGTTCGGTCCGGCTCCGCGACCCCTTTCCTCCTGTCCCCTTGATATAATTTTTTCATATAATTTTTTCATATGCATATGTTGATTATATGGATGGATGGATGATGTATATGTTCATTATATGGATGGATGGATGATGTATGCTTTTTTCATATAATTTTTTAGGCAGATTTTAGGTTTTTTGGGCAGATTTTTAGAATTTTTGTGTATGTATGTTATGTTTATATGTATGTATGTATGTTATGTTTATATGTATGTATGCAAAGAAAATGTATGTATGTTATGAAAGAAAAATGTATGTATGTATATCTGTTTATATGTCTTTTTTTAAAAAAATTTGTTTTTTGCATTTTTATAAAAACAAGCAATACAAGAAGAAGAAAAAGAATGAGAGGAAAAGAAGAAAAGAAGAGGAGAAGAAGAAAGGAATAGAGAGAAGAAGAAAAATAGAATTTTTTCTATTTTTCTTCTTCTCCTCTATTCTCTTCTTCTCCTCTTTTTTTTTTCTTCTTTTTTTTCTTCTTCTTCTTCCTTCTTCCTTCTTCCTCTTTTCTTCCTTTTCCTTTTTTTCCTTTCTCGAGGGATAAGAAGAAAAAGAAGAGGAGAAGAAGAAAGAAAGGAATAGAGGAGAAAGAAGAAACTTTGACACGAGGGGGGGTACCGATACCCCCTCCCCGATAACATTATTTTCCCATGTATATGTATGTTGCGTTGTTGTCGATATAACGAGGGTGTCGAGGATCGCCGAGGGTCGAGGTCGGGAACTAGGGTAGAGGGTCGAGGTCGTTAAGGGTCAAGGGTCGAAGGTTTCAGGTCGAGGTTCCTATAGTGTCAAAGTATTGAAGAAATCCATGGCTTCATCATTAGCGGAAGTAACCATGGCATGATGGTGCGAAGTCCTCAAAGTTGTTACGGAATGGAGTCCGAATAGGATAATTTGCCTTTTGCTGAACTTTGTACCAAAAAGCTAATTATCCTATCTGGGACTCCGTAACAAAACAACTTTGGAGAGCTTTGCACCATCATGCACCAACATTTTCGCCTAATGATGAAGACATGGTTTTGTTGAACTTTGACACTAGGCAACCTCCCGACCCTCGGCGATCTTCGACCCTTGACCTCGACCGCTCGGCGATCCACGACCCTCTACCCTACAAGCGCCGATGCCCACGTCACTTGTGGGACATAGATGTACTGTTCAACGCCGACCCCTCCCGATAGCTTCAACACGTGGGAGGGGGTCGATATACGTACCCCTCCTAGCTTGAAGCGTTCTCGAGGCCACCCCTAACCCTTGAAGCGTTGTCGAGGCCACCCCAAACCCTAGAGAAGCAGCGTCGAGGCCACTAATATGATTCCTTATTGTGATTAGCTAGCTAGTTCTACGTTGGCACTAATATATCCATATCTGTCATGTTTGAATAATAATTGCCATGTTGTAAATATTTGTAGAAACTATGGACACCCCCCGAGACGAAGCACAAGAAGCGTTGTTGAGGGACATAATCGCACACGGAAGTGATGCCGTCTCCTCGATGATGTTTCTCAACGTCGACAACGATGGTCGGAAGGAGAGGTGAAGAAGCAGCTGGCTATGATTTACATGGCTCCGATGACCCAATGCCGGTGCAAGAAGGAGAGGGTGAAGAAGTAGACCGTGAGGACGGCTCCGGTGATCACCAAACCGAGTCCGGCTAGGTATATATATTAGTTAAGCCTGTGCTGACTAGCTCTCGTCTTTGTTTTGGTATATATGTACACATATTAATTAACTCTCGTCTTTGTTCTTTTTCTAGCCCTCCGGATCAAGCACAACCGGTAAAGAGACGAGGCCCAAGAAAAAGTTGAGCTCGGATGAAAAGTTTGAGATCATACAAATCATGCATGACGGCCAACCGATTGAACCCTACCGGACAAAGAAGGCATTTGTTGCTCGGTCGGGGGTTACGGTTAGGGACAAGATCCCGATCAGCATCCACCAATGGTATAAGCCTAAGAACGAAGACCACGAGGTGTCTTGTGTCAATGATATGCAGAAAAATGATCTTTGGACTGAGCTGAAGTCAAATTTTACCCTACCGCCAGAGGATGATCCGGAGAAGCCAGAATAGAGCCATTAATCAAGTCTTTTGCTCTTAAGAAGATGGCAGAACTATTCAGGAATTGGAAGAAAGACCTCAATACGTATGTCGAAAAAATGAGACACCAGAATTCACGGGCAAATATGAGAAGATCGAGATGATGGCCCGCATTTGTGGCCTACAAGACATCGAAAAGAGTAAAAAGATGTCAGCGACAAACAAGAGAAATGCTGCGAAGAAGAAGCTTCACCATCGCACGGGTCGGTGGCTACCTCATAGCCCGCCTAAGTGGGCCAAGGCTGAGAATGATCTGCTTGATAAAGGGATCGAACCGAGACAATGAACTGGCCAGACCGTTGCGGACTTGGTTCTTCGGGCGGCGGATCCTTGGACCCTATAACGGGAAGTGCATTTGGACGGACGAACAATTGGACATACCGGTCAAGAGGCTTAAGCATTATATCAAGCAGCGCAGCAAGGGAAGTTCGTTCGAGCGGGGAGAAGGACGAGCTCACAATGGCCCTCGGGAATCCTCGAGCACCGGGGCGGACACGAGGCACGCCAGCTCCGCTTTCGTGGAAGGCTGGATTTCGGACGCAGGGGTTACAAAACCCATGAGAGGAGGAAAAGCTGGAGCAGAGCCTAATGCAAAGCGCTGCACGAAAGGATAATGGGGCTAGAGGAGCGAGAAGAGGAGCGAAGCAGCAGATCACAACAAACGACCTGCGAAGCTTCCCCAAGCTACCCCGCCATCTCGGCGGAGAAGCAGCGTGGCTTCCACCGAGCTGCTTCAGCCGAGCAACATGCCTTGGCGGCTCCTGCCAGCTATCCGTGGATGCTATCACGGATGCTGAAAGTTGCCACCTTATGGCGCAATGGAGCAATTTGAAGGTCAAGGCGGTTGGCTCTGTTTATCCTACTAAACCCGACTCAACTTTTCACTTTGCCGCCGATTCCGAAGGATATGCTAAGGTGATGGTCGATGAAATAACGGAGGATTTGAGGACCTCGGCAGCCACCCTACCGGTGAAGGGAGTATCGGCTGGGTTACGCTCTGAAGACTCCATGCCTATGGCGAAAGGATCTCATCAACCTTCCGAACTGGACGCCTCCGCCTCCTCCTCCTCCTCCGCGAGTCGGGGCACTCCGCCTCCTCCTCCGGCGAGTGACGATCAGGGCACTCGGCGGCTCCTTCTCCGGCGCGTGGCGGCACTCCGTCTCCTTCTCCGCTTTGCACCGGCGCGTCCGGCAGCCAGCCTCCTCCTTCTCCGCCTCGTCGGCAAGGGCGGAAGAGACCCGCCGCCGCTCCGGCTGCTCCGCGCGTCGTAGTCCTTCTCCTCCGCCTCGTAAGCAAGGAAAGAAGACATCCGCTCCGTCTGCTCTGCGGCGTCTAGCAGTACAGCCAAAGGCGGAGGAGATCTGATTCGGTCCTTCTCTGAAGACTCGGAGAAGTTACCGCACGAGAAGAGCGAGGAGGAAAACGCGAAGATCGCGCAAACCGAAGTGGATGACTGGTTTCAAGGGTTGAAAGCAAAGAGACATCCACCTCCGGAGGAGAAGGTAGATCCGGTCAAAGCGAAGCGCACTCTGGCTGCCACGACAAAACCACCCAAGTCTCCGCGAAAGGCAACTATGAGCGCATTATTGGAAAGGCATTTGCGAAGCGGAGAGATTGGGAAATCTGTCGATGATCAAAGGATGAAAGAACGACGAGCTGGGAAACAAATTGCCCAGCTCGGCGAACAAGTTAAGCAATCGTGCCCCCGCTCAAGGTGCTGCTAGCGACATCGTCGATCCGAGGATGGTGCCCGTTATGGCAATCCTGAAGATTACCGCCCGACGATGTACAATTTGATTTCTTGGAGGTGCAGATACAAAGATCTGAGTACGGGAAGCCTCTCGTCAAAGATGAAAGCTCTCTAACAACGATGATGCGAAGATTGCATGATTGGTACATGAAAACCTGCAAAGAGTGCGAGGGAGGAATACTTTGTATGTGAGAGTTAAAAGGAGCATGACCTCCTTGGAATTGAACTGTTGCCTATTCCATTTGAGGAGTTCTATCAGTTTTTCAATCAATTGGCCCTCGATAAAGCAACGGTCACTGCTACTCGTCTCGTAAGTAGTACTACTTCTGTCATTAAGTATCTCTATATAACTCAGCTCTTTCATTGCATGTATTTATAAATATCCTCACTATATTATGCAGATTGAAGATCGCAGAAATGAAGAAAAAACAAGTGGGTGATATTGGGTTCATTAACACATATCTCATCGATGCAAATGAGGTTAAATATCGTGCCAAGGAAACCGAGGCCAACTTGCTACGATCGTTGGAAATAAATGAACACAAAATACAATACTCTTTCCTTACAACTACACGTGAGTGTTCTTGTCTTGTGGCATATTCGGTTTCCCTTATTTAGTCCAGGTTATAGAAATGTAATATTGATGAGTTATGCATGCGCATGCAGGTTCCACTATATTCTCCTAGAGATTAAGCTTGAGCAGGGAGTAGTAACTGTCTTAGACTCGAGACGAAAAGATCCCAAGGAGTATGCGGAAATGACTGAAATGCTCGAGAAGTAAGTTAAATCGATCATTATCCACCATATCAGCAACTTTGTTCATTTCTGATATCAAGTAATTGTTTTCTTTGTATGGCAGGGCTTGGGAAAATTCACCAAAAAGCTCGGGACTACCGAAGAAGCTGCAATTTAGACACCAAAGTAAGTACTATATAGTAGCATATTCCACGCGCATCTCCTAGTGATTCAAGCGCTAGTTTCATCAATACCATTTAGCATGTGCTTGCTAATTATCAGTTTGATTGACCTCTGTTTCTTGTAAAGTGGTTGTGGCAGGAACAAGGGAATGATTTCTGTGGATACTACGTTTGCGAGTCCATCCGCCACACGACCTGTGAGAGGGCTACTCCGACAAACAATTTGAAGTGCGTAAATAAAAATATTCACAATTTTATTTTATTACCATCATTTGTGTTGAGTTTCATTCATTCATATATATATATATATATATATATATATATATATATATATATATATATATATATATATATATATATATATATTGACCCCTTTCTTAAAATTAGATGTTTGAGCGGGATGAACTCCTAGCACCAGATCGCATGCGAGCAATTCAAGAGGAATTGGCGGCATTCTTTCTTGACTATGTGATCGCTGAAGATGGGGAATACTATGTGGACCACAGCGTCCGTATTGTAAAAGATAATTATTGTATATATGTAGCGGTAGTGTCGGATAGATATATGAGAACTTGTTGTTCGACCAATCTCTCGGAGAAGGAGAGGTCGATATCACTTCTCTCTGTATGCATATATATGTTCATGACAATCTTCTGTTTGCTTAATTACTAGCTAGCTAGCATGTCTAGTTAGTCCTCTCTATCGTATGTATAGTACGTAGCGTCGACCAAGCACGGACAAAAGAAAGGACACTTTTCTCTATTAATTAGCTAGCTATAGCACAATATATGAAACACCTAAATTAACCCCCAAAACCCCCAAACCCCCCTTTGAAAAAAAAACAAAAACCAGAGCCAAAGAAATCTTGACGCGTGGATGCCTATTGGTCCCGGTTGGTGCCACCAACCGGGACCAAAGGCCCTCCCGCTGGCTCAGCGGACAGGCCACGTGGAGGCCCATCTGTCCCGGTTCGGATAGAACCGGGACTAAAGGGTGAGGGTATTAGTACCGACCCTTTAGTCCCGGTTCATGAACTGGGACTAAAGGCCCTCACCAACCGGGACTATAGGCCCTTTTTCTACTAGTGCAACAATGCAAAGAGAGGCCATAGAAATCCTATACATAGGACAATGACCAAAAAAAGGCTGACGGACATAGCTATTGTGGACTCGCATAGTATGAGAAACACAAAATATCAATGGGTTTGATGGACGCAGCAGAAAATAAACTAAAAACTAGAAAGCTAGGAAGCACACACTAGACGAAGATGATGAAGCCATCGTGTTTGCAAAAGAGATTATGAAGGAAGTCGTGCATGTAAGATGCCGACAAAGAGCAGCAAAGAGGAGCAAGCAGAGATGCATGAGTGGTACGAGGTTTAGCAGCAGCCAGCGCAGACAAGCATGCAGCAGCGGACAAACGAGATAGCAGCAGCCACGCAAACGGAAATAAAAGCAGGAGGAGAGCAACACAGCTGCATGAGCGGACGCACGCGAGTGAGAAGCGGCTGCACACGGGACACACGTGCAGAGAGCAGCGACTGATGAATCGGGATGGTGGTCATCACGCGACAGCGACGGTCTTCGCGCGCGGGAGGGCCGATCATCCCGGTGGCAGACTTGGAGAGCAGCCGGCGCGAGCACAGGAGACCTGCACAAGGGTGACGTTGACCGAGGCGGCGGCAATCTTCAGGGCGATGAGATCATGCGCGACGGTATTGATTGATCCAGCCCGATCTGGAGGCAGAGTTAACCGGGGTGACCCAATCTCCCGATTTTACTAGTAGATAAACCACCGTTAGTCCCGGTTGGTAAGGGCCTTTTGTCCCGGTTCCTGAATCGGGACTAAAGGGTCATTACTAATGCCCTGGCCCTTTAGTCCCGGTTCAATCCAGAACCGGGACAGATGGGCCTCCACGTGGCCGGTGCGCCGAGCCCATGCAGGTGGGCCTTTGGCCCCAGTTGGTGGCACCAACCGGGACCAATAGGCATCCACGCGTCAGCATTTCAGGGGCTGTGATTTTTGTTTTTTTTAAGGGGGGGATTGGGGGGTTTTGGGGGGTTAATTTAGGTGTTTCATATATTGTGTTAGCTAGCTAATTAATAGAGAGAAGTGTCTTTTTTATGTCTGTGCTTGGTCGACACTACGTACTATACATAGAGAGGCCCTCGACACGCTAGTTAGTAAGAAAATGAAGGAAACCATTAAGTACGGAAGTTCGTCATGAATACCGAGAGAAGTGATCGATCGACCTCTCCTTCTCTGATAGATTGGTCGAGCAACAAGTTTTCGTATTATCTATCCGACGCTAGTGGCTACATGCATATACAATATGTAAGATCTCTTACAATCCCCTAGCATTTGAAATCAACTTCCACATGGTATTCTCCGGCTTTATTGATGACGTGGTCAAGAAAGAATCCCGCTAATTCCTCTTGAATTGCTTTCATGCGATCTTGTGGTAGGAGTTCATTCCGCATCTGCCACGTCTAATTTGAAGAAGGGGTTAATACATATATATGAATGAAACTCAACAGAAATGATTGTGTAATAAAATGAAATTGTGAATATTATTGCTTACGCACTTCATATTGTCTTTTAGAGTAGCCCCGCTTATTTTTCAAAGTCGCGTTGTAGATGAACTCGCGCATGTAGTATACACAGTAATTATTCCCTTGTTCCTGCCACAAGCACTTTACGAGAAATAGAGGTCAATCAAACTGATAATGAAGCATTATAAATGGCATTGATGAAAGTATAGCTATAGAATCAACGGCAGATGCGCGCAACTAGCTAGCTAGTAGTACTTACTTTCGCGTATGTATATCGCAGCTCCTTCGGCAGTCCCGGAGCTTCTGCGGTGAACTGTTTCCAAACCCTGCAAGACAATAATAATTATTATTATTACTTGAGATATCAGGAAATGAACAAAAAGTTGCCGATATGGTGCGATAATGATCGATTGAACTTGTTGAGCAATTTAGTCATGTCCGCATAGGTTTCGGGATCTTTTCGTCTCGAGTCTAAGACGGTTACTAGTCCCCACTCAAGCTTAATCTCCAGAAGAACATAGTGGAAGCTGCGCACGCATGCATAACTCATCAATTACATTACTATAGCCTCGCTCGAGTAATAAGGGAAACCGAATATGCACACGACAGTAACACTCACTTGAAGTTGTAAGGAAAGAGTATGGTATCTTTGTTTTGATTTTTGATCAAGCAAGTTGGCCTCGGCCTCTTCGGCGTGCTTTTTAACCTGAATTTCATCTGATATTTGTGTTAATGAACCCAATATCATACATTTCTTGTTTTCTGCACTCGATGATCTTCAATCTGCATAATATAGTGAGGATAATTAATTATAAATACATGCAATGAAAGAGCTGAGCTATATATAGAGACTTAATGACAGAAATAGTACTTACAGACAGTAGCAAAAGACCGTTAATTTATCAAGGGCCTTTTGATTGAAGAACTCGAAGAACTCCTCAAATGGAACAGGCAACAGATCAGTTCCAACGAGGTCGTGCTCCTCTTTAATTCTCAGATACAAAGTATTAAGCCCCCAGACTCTCTGCAGGTTTTCATGTACCAATTATGGAATCTTCGCATCATCGTTGTTAGAGATTTTTCATCTTTGACGAGAGGCTTCCCGTACTCGTATCTGTGTTCGACCACCTCCATGAAATCAAAATTTACATCGTCGGCAGGTAATCTCCAAGATTGCTATAACGGGCACCGCCCCGAACATTAGCGACGATGTCGCTAGACACATTGAGCAGGGGGCACGATTGGTTCGCTTGTTCGCCGAACTGGGCAATTTTTTTCCCAGTTGCTCGTCGTTCTTTTAACCTTTGATCACTGACAGTACTTCCCGACCGCGACGCTTCTTGATATGCCTTTTGAGTAATGCGCTTATAGTTGATTTTCGGTGGAGACTTTGGTGGTTTCCTCAGGGCATCGATAGTGCGCTTTGCTTTCACCGGATCTAGCTTCTCCTTCGGAGGTGGATGTCTCTTTGCTTTCAACCCTTCAAAGAAGTCCTTCACTTCAGTCCGCACGATCTTCGTGTTTTCCTCCTCGATCTTCTCGAACGGTAACTTCTCTAGAGGCTTGAGAGGTGGAACTATCTGTATTGCCTCCCGCCTCTGGCTGTACTGCTAGATGCCGGAGCAGACGGAGCGGCTGCGGCTGTCTTCTTTCGTGCTTGCTTACGAGGCGGAGGAGAAGGACTACGACGCGCCGGAGCAGCCGGAGCGGCGGCGGGTCTCTTCCGCCCTTGCTGACGAGGCGGAGAAGGAGGAGGCTGGCTGCTCAGCGCTTGGCAGCAGCGGGAGAAGGAGGCGGAGTGCCGCCACGCGCCGGAGAAGGAGGCCGAGTGCCCTGATCGTCACTCGCCGGAAGAGGAGGCGGTGGAGGAGGCAGAGTGCCCTGACTCGCCGGAGGAGGAGGAGGAGGCGGAGGCGAACAGTTCGGAAGGTTGATGAGCTCCTTCCGCCATAGGCATGAAGTCTTCAGAGCAGAACCCAGCCTAGTCTCCCCTTCACCGGTAGGGTGGTCAAGCTGGAGGTCCTCAAATCCCTCCGTTATTTCATCCACCATCACCCTAGCATATCCTTCTGGAATCGGCCGGCAGTGAAAAGTTGCGCCGGGTTCAGTAGGATAAACAGAGCCAACAGCTGCCTTGACCTTCAAATTCATCCATTGTGTCATAATGTGGCAATTTTCAGACTCCGTGATAGCATCCACGGGATAGCTGGCAGGAGCCGTCAAGACATGCTCCGGCTGAAGCAGCTCGGTGGAAGCCACGCTTCTTCTCCGCTGAGATGACAGGGTAGCTTCGGGGGAAGCTTCGGCAGTTCGTTTGCTGCGATTTGCTTCTCGTTCCTCTATCGCTTGTACCCTTGCGTGCAGCGCCTGCAGTTGGGTCTGCTGCACTTTTTTCCTCCTCTCCTGGCATTTGTAACCGCCTGCGTCCGGAAAACCAGCATTCCACGGAATGGAGCCTGGCGTGCCTCGTGTCTGTCCAGGGTGCTCAGGATTCCCGAGGGCCATTGTGAGCTCGTCATTCTCTCTGTCTGTAACAAACGTCCCTTGCTGCGCTGCATCGATATAGTGCTGAAGCCTCTTGACTGGTATTTCCAATTGCTCGTCCGTCCAAATGCACTTCCCTGATACAGGGTCCAAGGTTCCGCCAGCCCCGAAGAACCAAGTCCGGCAGACCCGATAAAACATAAGAAAACAAAGAAGAAATAAAAAGAGGAGAAGAAGAAAGGGATAGAGGAGAAGATCGAAGAAAAAAAGAAGAAGAAAAAAGAGGAGAAGAAGAAAGGAATAGAGGAGAAGAAGAAAAAATAGAAATTTTTTCTATTTTTTCTTCTTCTCCTCTATTCCTTTCTTCTTCTTCTCTTCCTTCTCTTCTTTTCCCTCTTCTTATTTATTTCTCCTCTTCTTCCTCTCCTCTTCTTCTTTCTTTCCTCTTCTTATTTTCTTCTTTCCTATCCTTCTTTTTCTTCTTCTTCCCTTCCTAGCTAGATATATAATTTTTTCTAAAATTGTAACTTTTGCATATATAAAAATTTTCCATGGATCATCATTTCTCATATATATTGAATATATATCCATTGTCATATATAAAAACTTTCTATATATAAACAAAAACTTTCTATGAACAAAAAACATTTTTGAAATATATATTTAATTAGCATATTCTAGCCACATACACATATACATCACATACACATATACATTATAGCCACATACACATATACATCACATATGAACAAAAATATTAAACTAATAAAAAAACATATAGCCACATATGAACAAAAACATATAGCCACATACATACACATATACATTATATATATATATATATGAACAAAAAAATTAAACTAATAAAAAACAGAGCCGGGGCGGCGGCTCACAACGGGGGCAGGCGAGGGCGCCGACGCACGGGGGCGGGACGGGGCAGGGGCAGGGCGACGGCGACGAGGAGCGGTCAGCGACGGCGAGCACGTGGCAGGGGCTCGGGGCGCCGGGGCTAGGGCTGCAAGAAAAGCTCGAGGCTCGTGAGCCGCTCGAGATCGACTCGTTTTTTGGCTCGACTCGAGATCGACTCGAAAAGAAATGAGCCGAGTTTGAACACTTCATGTAGCTCGACTAAGATACGAGCCGATCTTGAGCCAATATTGGCTCGCTCGATTTTAGCTTGATAGCTCGACATAATATCATAATGTTAAATGATCATGTCATATGTTAAATGGAAATAATATAATTTGTTACCATATATGATGCCCATGATATTTCTTCAATTTATTTACCAGCAAACATGAAATCTTAATTAAGTGCGGAGAAGATTTTGCCCTAATCATGGCACACAGTCGACTGTGTGTTAAATATCCAGTTTTTCTTTGGCAAAAGTTCCCAGCATATGGGCCTTCGGTTTCTACAGACTAGTAAAAAACAAATATAATATGACAAAATTCATTCAAATTGTTGCATTGTTTATATTATTTTTGAAACTAATAAATTCCAATATGCTGGTCGATTGTGCTTCTTTGGTATGGTCATGGAGAGATTTAGTTCGAGTTCTATGACAACTCCAAGATCATCCCCGACCTGCATTATGTTGCAACTTTTTATGATCTTTGGCCAATAATTTGTTTTCCAAATTACCCGTATATGTCTGTCATAAATCGTTATCTTATGTTGATACTAGACTTTTGGTTGTGAGAGAAAAGTCAAACTACTTTGATGAAATTTATATTATCATGGTCTTAATTGGACTACTATTTTTAGTGCTTTCTTATGACATGTTGTGCCTTATCTAGTTGGAATAATCGCTATAGATTTATAATTTTGACCGTCACATTTAGCTCGAAACTAGCTCGAAATCGACTCGAGATCGTTACAAGCTGAGCACGAGCCATGTTCTACAGCTCGATCTTGAGTTTCACTCAGTTTGAGCTCGCTCAAATTTTAATACGAGTTGAGCCGAGCCAAGTCCAACTCGCTCGAACTCGACTCGTTTGCAGCCCTAGCCGGGGCGGCTTGCAAGGGGAGCTCGAGGCGGCGGGGCGGCGAGGGCGACGCGCAGCTGGGCGGGGACGGGCAGAGGGCAGGCGGCGGTGACGAGGAGCGGCGGCGGCACGGCAAGCACGGGCAGGGCGGCGCGGCGGCGACGAGGAGCGCGGCGGCGACGGCAGCACGGCAACTGGCGGCGTCGAGGAGGTCGTCGGCGTCTTCGGGGCAATGGCGAGGTAATCAGAAAATTTCCCAAGTGTTGCTTATATAGCAAAGCTTTGGTCCCGGTTCGTGGCACAAACGGGACCAATACCTTTAGTCCGGTTGGTGCCACCAACGGGACCACTCTCTTTCAGCAGCCCAAAGAGCGGAAGCGGCGGCCTTTGGTCGATTGAGTGGCACCAACCGGGACTAAAGGGCATTGGTCGGTTTGTGCCACGAACGGGACCAATGCCCCTTTAGTCGATTGGTGGCACCAACCGAGACCAAAACTGTCTTTGAAGCTGGCGGTGCGGTGGGATGTTTAGTCCCACCTCGCTAGCCGAGAGGGCTCGACAGTGGTTTATAAGCACTGCCGCGCTGACCACTTCGAGCTCCTCTCAATTGCAGGCTTACGGGCCTAAAGTCACTTATCTGCCTGTGGGCCTACTAGGCCTCCTGCGGGCCTGAATCCTGGCCCATGGTAGGGTTTCTAGTCGTATTCAGGCCATGGGGGCCAAGTAGTAGGCACTTTTTTTGTTTTTTTTTCTTCACTTATTGTTGCTATTTTTTTCCAGTTTTTTGTTTTGTTTTCTGTATTATTTATTTTCTTTTGTTTTTTGCTTTATTTTTTAATTCTTTTTGCTTTTAGTTTTAGAAAAATTATAAACTTTCTGTTAGTGCCATTAGTTTTCAATTGAAAACACTTTTTTTGTTTTTTGTTTTCTTTCTTGCTTTATTTATTTTATTTTGTTTCTACTTACAACAAAATACTTATTATTGCTATTTTTTTTTTTTCTAGTTTTTGTTTTGTTTTCTGCATTATTTATTTTCTTTTGTTTTTTGCTTTATTTTTAATTATTTTTTCTTTTAGTTTTATAAAATTATAAACTTTCTGTTAGTGCCATTAGTTTTCAAATTTGAAAACACTTTTTTAGTGCCATTTGTTTTGTTGCTTTTTTGTTTTTTCATTTGTTTTCTTTTGTGTTTTGCTTTATTTTTTAATTCTTTTTGCTTTTTGGTCAGGAAAATTATAAACTTTCTGTTAGTGCCATTAGTTTTAGAAAAATTATAAACTTCCTGTTAGTGCCATTAGTTTTCAAATTTGAATAGTTAAAATTTGAATTCTTTGAAATTTGTGTGAATCACAAGTTTGTGATTAACTTTACTAAAAAAATGAACATAGATGCGCCTATAGAGAAAATTCAACCTAAATTCATAATAAATTTCTATGAATTTCAGAGAAATTCACTATGAATTTAGATCAAATTCCCTGTATAGGGGCATCTATTTTCACTTTGAGAGGAGCTCAACAAGGCAGAGAGGGCGGGCTTATAAACGGTGTGGCGCCCTTGGTTGGCGAGTGGGACTAAACTCTGGCGTTAGCGAGGACCAACCCTTTAGTCCCGGTTTGTGGCACAAACCGGGACTAATGGGCACAAACCGGGACTAATGGTCATGGGCCAGGGGCGAGGCGCATTGGTCCCGCTTCTTGCGTGGAACCGGGACCAAAACGTCCAGACAAACCGGGACCAATGGCCCACGTGGCTGCCCTCTTGAGAGTGTTCTTGGTGAGAACATAGTTGACAAGGAGCGAACCGGGATTAATGGTATTACGAGGGCCGAACCATAAGACATTAAAGCATTTCAAATGAACTATGAAAAAAATTGAAAATTGGCATAGTATCATAATTTCACCCACATAGCATGTGCATGTACAAAACGGACAATGGTATCATACTTGTCTGTTACAAAGTTGGCATGGTATCATCATAATAGTTGCGGGAGAAAGTCTTCACTTTTTCTTCGCTTGTGTCATTTGCTTATTGCACCGTAACCATGGATAATCTTCATTGTTTATCGGGATGCTTGGGTCAGCCTTGACTTTGAAGGAGGAATTTCATGAAACTTTTCATAATCTTGAGACATGTCATCTTGCCCTCCACTCCCACGATGTCCCTTTTCTGAAAGAACTATGTGGCGCTTTGGCTCATCGTATGATGTATTCGCTTCCTTATCTTTTCTTTTTCTCGATCTGGTAGACCTGTCCTTCACATAGATAACTGTGCCACATCATTGGCTAGGACGAGCGGTTCGTCGGTGTACCCAAGATTTTTCAGATCCTTTGTTGTCATTCCGTCTTTGTGGGTCTACACTGCACCCGCCTCTCGATGATTGATCCATTTGCACTTAAACAAAGGGACCTTAAAATCATGTCCGTAGTCAAGTTCCCATATGTCCACTATGTAACCATAATATGTGTCCTTTCCCCTCTCGGTTGTTGCATCAAAGCGGACACCGCTGTTTTGGTTGGTGCTCTTTTGATCTTGGTCAATCGTGTAAAATGTATTCCCATTTATCTCGTACCTTTATAAATCAATACAGTCAAAGATGGTCCCTGGACAACAAGTACAGCTCATCACAAACAGTGTTGTCACCTACGAGGCGTGTTTCCAACCAACTGCTGAAAGTCTGATGTGTTCACATGTAATCCGATCGTCGCCTTTGCTCCGGGTGTTTGGGCGCAGACTGTTCTTGTGTTCATCGACATACGGGTCACCAAGGTAGGGTTCGTAGAAGCTGTGTAGTGTGCTTGAGACCAAGAATATCCGTCCTGCATATTATTGAGTCCCTTCCAAGCGTGCCTTTTCGATTAGTCTCCCCTCATACCGCGATTTAGGGAGACCTATCTTCTTAAGGCCAGGAATGAAGTCAACACAAAACCCATTGACATCCTCGTTTGATGGCCCATGGAGATGCTTCCTTCGGCCTACCACGATTCTGGACATATTTCTTTAGGACTCCATGAACCTCTCACAGGGGAACATATTGTGTAGAAATACGGGCCCCAGAATGACAATCTCGTCGACTAGATGAACTAGGGCGTGCATCATGATATTGAAGAAGGATGGTGGGAACACCAGCTCAAAGCCCGACAAGACATTGTGCCACATCACTCCTTAGCCTTGGTACGATTTCTGGATCGGTCACCTTACGGCGATTGCATTGAGGAATGCACATAGCTTCACAATGGCTAATCGGACGTTTTTCGGTAGAAGCCCCTCAATGCAACCGGAAGCGATTGCGTCATAATCACGTGGCAGTCATGAGACTTTAGGTTCTAGAACTTTTCTCGGCATATTTATTATTCCTTTATATTCGACGAGAAGCCAGCGGGACCTTCATCTGAGCAGGCATTCAAAGAAGATTTCTTTCTCTTCTTTTAAAGAGCGTAGTGGCAGGACCTTCCTATTGCTTCGGAGGCATGCCGTCTTTTTCGTGGAAGCGTTGCAGGTCCTCCGTGCCTCGGTGTATCTTTTGTCTTTCCATACACGCCCAAGAAGCCTAGCAAGTTCATGCAAAGGTTCTTAAATCACGTGCATCACGTCGATTGAAGAGCGGACCTCTAGGTCTTTCGGTAGGGTAGGTCCCAAAATATAGATTTCTTCTTCCACATGGGTGCATGTCCCTCAGCGTCATTCGGAACAACTAGTGCGTCGGGACCCTTTCCAAAGATTACGTGTAAATCATTGGCCATAGCAAGTACGTGACCACCGGTACGCATGGCGGGCTTCTTCCGGTGATCTGCCTCGCCTTTGAAATGCTTGCCTTTCTTTCGACATTGATGGTTGGTCGGAAGAAATTGGCGATGGCCAGTACACATTCTTCCTGCATTTGTCGGTATATACTTTCGGTGTCATCTAAGCAGTGCGTGCATGCGTGGTTTCCCTTGTTTGTGCATCTCCGAAAGGTTCGAGAGCGGGCCAATCGTTGATGGTCACGAACAGCAACGCCTTTAGGTTAAATTCCTCCTGTCTATGCTCATCCCACGTATGTACACCGTTTCCATTCCACAGCTGTAAAAGTTCTTCAACTAATGGCCTTAGGTACACATCAATGTCGTTGCCGGGTTGCTTAGGGCCTTGGATGAGAACTGGCATCATAATGAACTTCCGCTTCATGCACATTCAAGGAGGAAGGTTATACATACATAGAGTCACGGGCCAGGTGCTGTGATTGCTGCTCTGCTCCCCGAAAGGATTAATGCCATCTGCGCTTAAAGGAAAACATACGTTCCTTGGGTCCTTTGCAAACTCATCCCGATACTTTATCTTGATTTTTCTCCCTCGACCCGTCGGTGGGTGCTCTCAACTTCCGTCTTTCTTACGGTCCTCACTTTGTGCCATCACATCAACTTGGCATGCTCTCCGTTTCGAGCAGACGTTTCAACCGTGGTATTATAGGAGCATACCACATCACCTTCGCAGGAACCCTCTTCACGGGGCTCGCCGTCAACATCACGGGGTCATCTCGTCGATCTTATACGCAATGCACCGCATACCGGGCATCGTTCATTCTTGTATTCACCTTGATAGAGGATGCGGTCATTAGGGCATGCATGTATCTTTCGCACCTCCAATCCTAGAGGGCATACGACGTTCTTTGCTGCACATGTATTGGCGGGCAATTCGTTATCCTTTGGAAGCTTCTTCTTCAATATTTTCAGTAGCTTCTCAAATCCTTTGTCGAACACGACATTCTCGCCTTCCATTGCAGCAATTCGATGCGGTACCGAGCTTTGTGTTTCCATCTTCGCAATTGGGGTACAACCCTTTTTTGTGATCCTCTAACATGCGATCGAACTTCAGCTTCTCCTTTTGACTTCCGCATTGCGTCCTTGCATCGACAATGACCTAGTGGCGATCATTATCATCGGGCACATCGTCTGGTTCCTCTTGATATTCAGCAGCTTCACCCGTTGCAGCATCATTGGGCACATCGTCTGGTTCCTCTTGATCTTCACCAGCTCCCCCCGTTGCAGCATCACCGTATTCAGGGGGCACATAGTTTTCATCGTACTCTTCTTCTTCGCTGTCTTCCATCATAACCCCTATTTCTCCGTGGCTCGTCCAAACATTATAGTGTGGCATGAAACCCTTGTAAAGCAGGTGTGTGTGAAGGATTTTCCGGTTAGAGTAAGACATCGTATTCCCACATTTAATGCATGGACAACACATAAAACCATTATGCTTGTTTGCCTCAGCCGTTTCGAGAAACTCATGCACGCCCTTAATGTACTCGGAGGTGTGTCTGTCATCGTACATCCATTGCCGGTTCATCTGCGTGCATTATATATAATTAAGTGTGTCAAAAACCATTACAGAACATCATGAATAGATAAATAAGTGACCAAATTAATAGAAGTTCATCATCACATTAAAACCAAAGTACATACATAGTTCTCATCTAACAACATATAGCTCTCTAGAGCATCTAATTAATTAAACTACATTGAAACTATGTAAAACATTTCAATGAGATCATAATCGCAACCAAGGTAACAATTGATCCAACAACATAATGATACCAAGCCTCGGTATGAATGACATATTTTCTAATCATTCTAATCTTCAAGCGCATTGCATCCATCTTGATCTTGTGATCATCGACGACATTCGCAACATGCAACTCCAATATCATCTCCTCCTCCTCAATTTTTTTTATTTTTTCCTTCAAGAAATTGTTTTCTTCTTCAACTAAATTTAAACTCTCGACAATAGGGTCGGTTGGAATTTCCGGTTCACATACCTCCTAGATAAATAAAATCTATGTCACGTTGGTCGGCATAATTTTCATAAACAATAAATGAACCAATAGTTATAAAGATAATATATACCACATCCGAATCATAGACAAGACGAGGGCCGATGGGGGCGGATACCAAAACCATCGCACTATATAAGATGCAATAATAAAAGTAAGAAAATAATACAAGTATCTATCTAAACATACAAGTAAGAATATTTTTCCTTTCAGAAAGAAGATAAGAACAAGAGGCTCACCACGGTGGTGTCGGCGATGAGATCGGCGTGGGTGATCGGCGGTGAAGAGGGGCCAGGCGTGACGGACCGCTAAACCTAGACAAATATTGAGGAAAATGGAGCTTGGAGGTCGAGCTTGAGAGGAGAAAGCTTAAGTAGTGTGGCTCGGGCATTCCATTGAACACCTTGTGTGCATAGGAGGTGAGCTAGAGCACCACAAGCCCTCTCCCCTCGGCAGCCAGAAAAAGCAAAGTGTGCTCTGCTCTTCTGAGGGGTATATATAGGCACCTCATTGGTCCCGGTTGGTGGCATGAACCGGGACTAAAGGGCAGCCTTTGGTCCCGGTTCAAGCCACCAACCGGGACCAATGGTGGTGGGCCAGGAGCGAGGCCCATTGGTCCCGGTTCGTCCCACCAACGGGACCAAAAGGTCCAGACGAACCGGGACCAATGGCCCACGTGGCCGGCCGGCCCCGGGGCTCACGAACCGGGTCAATGCCCCATGGGTCCGGTTACGGACTGAACCGGGACTAATGGGCTGACCCGGCTGGACCTTTGCCCCTTTTCTACTAGTGTTTGGAGACGGCATTGACAGGAAGACCTGGCAGGAACGTGAAGTAGGAGGAAGGGTAGCGCGAGATGTCCATATGAAAAGGACGGCATGGCAAGGGGAGGTAGCGTCCGGCCAAGAGGGGTTGGTAGCTGCACGAGATTAGATCAGATCAGCACGAGTTGCGCGTGCGAAAAAAAACTAAAGCTCTAATACCTAGGAAAGCAACTTATTATTTATTGAAGGCCCAAGGGGCATATATATATTACACATGACTTGAGATGTAAGGAAACTAAACATAGACTTATAAGGACTCCTAGACTAATACTAATACTCCTTAACATGTTAAGCTTCATGCACTAGTGAACGCAACCAAAAGTCCAAACTGATGGAAAGGGCTAGGCCACCTATACACTTCGACACCCCAACAGTTTTTTGATAAATTGCGCAAGCCAGGATTTGAACTCAAGACCTTGAGCACTGATACCATGATAAGCTTCATGCACTAGCCAACGCAACCAAAAGTCCGAACTGATAAAAAAGGCTAGACAATCCACATATACACTTCAACAAAAAAGAGAAGAGGTGACAATTGAACATGGCAAAGAAAAAGAGACGACAATAAGTAACACAAAAGTAAAATTGGAGCGCCTAGGCATCAGTTGGCTAGTAATTTTTTTCACATTAGTCAAATCCCTTTGACTCATCCGTCCTCTTCTTCCTCCTCAAACCTTCTTCCTTCTTCGCTATGCCACCCTCTACTGCCGGCTAACTGCAAAGCTAAGAGATAATGCATTGGATATCCACTTCACCACACTTTTGTGGCAAAACCAATCGGCTGAACTTCGAACAATTCACTGGCTTGTGGATCCAGACTAAGAGTATGTACCTCTGTACTTCGATTGCATGTCAAACTTTTCACTTTATGAACTCATGCTTACATGCCAGTGACATGAGCAACATTATACATTTTTTAACAATGCATTTCTAATCTCAATGCATGTACTTTCCCACATTCTGCTAGTACAACTTATAGTATTAAAATGTCCGCTGGGGGATGGCATGAGTTGAACGCAAATATGTACCATAATGGTGGCATGGTGCTATGGGCATCCAAGGCAGTCATGCCTAAACAAATTATAAACCACCTATTGTGAGTCCACCTCCATCGCGTCCCCGACATCACCATCTCCTTCCGCTAGGTTAGTGATGGCAGGCTTCTTGCGAGAGGATCTTGGAGACACCAGCGCTGGTCGTTTCATATTCTCATTTGAAACTGAAAAAAAAACAAATTTTGGTGTGATAGAAATAAACACGGGCCCTTCTCTTTTAGTATCACAACCAAAGAAAGCCCACAATGCGAGAAGAGTGTAGGAAAGTTATGGTTGTGTGGCCATATAGCTGCACCTCTTATCTAGACCATCCATTTTTGCTTCAAAATTCATGTGTACGAACTTATCTTTTTTCTTTCTCCTAAATAAGAAACCATTTGAAATTGATGGAAAGCTGTATGTGGTGGTGTAGCTACATGCATGGACATGTGTTTAATTAACCACCAGATTGACCTCAGATGATAAAACTACAATTCATGTCATGGTCTACATATCGAATGAATTTGAGTACCTCAAAAAAGAAAAATGAATGAATTTGAGCAAGGCATATCAACATAGTATATTTATCATTAATAACGGGGATGCGATGGTATGGTACCTAGGGGCTTGAGATAGCTGGAGATGGTAGTGCGCCTGTAGGTGTTGGGTCTTCGCATATCAAATTCACCCACCTTCAGCAGCTTCTTATTCTGGATGTCAACAGCGATAACTCGCGAGTTCCTGTCGGTTGTCCTGCTGACAGTGGTCCTGAGGTACAAGATGCCATCTTTGTGGGAGCTGAGAATGGGGTTGGAAACAAAGACAGATTTAGGCAAATGGTAGTCTTCAGTATCACAAGAATGGACTTCGTGCTCCAGCCGGAAACGCATATCACCCAGGGTTTCCGAATCCCTATGGAGCCCCTCCATGGTCCATGTGACCACCGTCCAGCCACTAGGGGTTTCTGAGAAAACGTTGCCGGGTTCGCCGTGGACCTGAAGGTCGACGAACCGGATGATGCGAGTCTCTTTGACAAGGACAATGTCCCTAAATGCGGTTGCAATGTCAACGGCAAGAGGGAGGCGATTTGGCGGCTGCCTCGGCTCGGGAAGGGGGACATAGCGGAATTGGTGGAAGGGGGTGTCGTCGGCTAGCACGTCGGAGAGGAGCATGCCACTCCAGAGGTCGACCCAGCCCACGATGCCATCGCTGTTGCCGCCGATGGTGATGGCCATGTCAAAGATGAAGTCGGATGGCGGCAGCAGCGGCTGTGGAATAGCACCTGCCTTGCGGGTCCAAGCGTCGGTCTTGGAATCATAGATGCACAGGTAGTGTGGGCCATTGGCAGGGTCGTGGAAATAGTCCTTGCCAAGCGTTGCGATTCTGTAGGCATCACAGGCATCATCATCCTGAGAAATTTTGTGGCGGCGAGTATGGGTGGAAATTTTGCTGCTGCAAGGCACGACAGCAATCGAAGTGGAATTGAAGTCGTGGGATCTCTCATTTGGCAACATCCAGGGGTCGGGGTGCGGGAGCCGGGTGAGTTCCTCCTTCCCTGCCTGGTACACCAAGTATTCATAGTAGCCCTTGTTGTCGTCGATGGCGGAGGGGTGGAATTTCCCGTGGCAGAGGGTGATAAGTGCAAGGTCACCCTCCATGGCAAACATGGACGGCTCGCTGATGAACAAACGGGTGTCTTCTCCTTTGTCGTCAGTGTAGTAGGCGTGGCAGCAGAAGTAGGAGACGAGAGGCGGCGGGGTGAGGCACAAGGTGACCCGCATTTCCAACTCCATCTCGTCCAGGACGTCCCTCCTGAATCGACAGCGGGCGGAGGTGTGTGTCGGTGTACTAGAGTAGGGGTACCCTTGTACCCCGAACTTCGTCTGCAGACGGTCGTAGCACCAGCGGCAAGGCTGGCCTGGTGACGCCAAGGTCCTCGGCAGCTCCTTTGGAGCCATTCTAGAACAAAATAATCAAGGCCCGGCAAGAGGAGCTTGCGGAAGGAATACTCAAGACGAAGAAACAAGACCCGGCAAGAGGAGCTTGCGGGAAGGCTGATGAGCGATAAGCTCGGCGCGACAAGGACCTTGCCGCGGCGGTGACCTCTCTTCATCTCGCTCCAGCTCATCCGTAGCGATGTCGCCATGGGGCTTTCCCGAACGCAGCGTGTCAATGAGCTGTACAGACCGGCGGGAGGCGGCGATAAGCGGCGACGACAAGCTACCATCATGGCAAAAGGAGGCGCGCCAGCGGTCCCTATTGCACTATTGAGCGACATGGGCGGACATTTATGGCTCTTGTCCCTTGCCGTTAGAGTTAGGTATAGATCCGTACCTTTGTACAAGCGGTGTACCAACCTCTATTTTACTATTTTACCCTTGCCTACTTTTTTGTGGTGACCCCTTGTGCCTATAAAAGGAGGCCCAAGTGCAGCGTAGAAAGGGTTCGGCTCGGTTCAGTTCATTTGCCACATACGAGACTAGAGACACTCGGGCTAGGTTTTGTAGCTTCCATTGCTCCCTAGCGAGAACACAATATAAACAACCATGCAGCATAGGGAGTGTTATCTCTCCGGAGCTCTCGAAGCTGGGTAAATCTGCTCGTGTGCATCGCTCGATCCGCTCTTTGCGCAATCTCCGCCCCTCCGAACCACAAGGACCCGGTCCCATAGGTGTTCGTGGGCCACGATCAACTTCCCGATATCTTTGGCGCGCCCGTAGGGGGCATCGAGGCTGTGTGAACTGATCCAGCGGTCACGAGCAACTTCATCATCATCTTCATCAACATGGCACGAAGAAGAAGTCTTGGCAGCGTGAAACCGTCGCGTCGAACCCACCACCACCGGAGCTGGCGGGGTGGGGAAAACGCTGGCGGAGGAACGAGCGTCGTCGAGAGAGCCACACGCCGCCAGGTCAATGACAAAGCGGCGCAAGCTTCGGCGTCGAATCCGCACGCGTCCTTCTCGGGGAGGCGCGGGACCGGCAGCGTCATGATGCCCGCAGCACCATCGCTCCTTGGATCAAGGCCAAGCTGGAGGATCCCGAGGCCCTCGAGACCCGCATGCACGCTTGACATGCGATGCAAGCGAATCTGGTCGCTTGGGCGGGATGCTGCTCCTCCTAACTTGGTTACGAGTCCGAGCACATCCCGTTCCTCGCTCCGTACGCCTTTGCAACCTACTACTCCAGCGGAAGCCTTGGCGAGAGCTCAGCTACTTCTAGACTACCCTCCAACGGCCGACAAGGTCGACGAATGGAAGGCCACAATCAAGTCTCGCCGGCTTTGCCAGCGGCGCGTTCGCGGCAACCAAGCTGCGTCCTTGCGCGGCGGCGACAAACACGAGCCGGTGGCGGCGAGACCTGCAGGGTGACACCACCATGCACTCCCCTTCCGAAGGCCAAGATCACCAGCTCCTCGGATCCACATCGACAGCGACTCCACGGCGTCGTCCGGATCCTGAGCTCGCCGTGATCAGCGCCAAGTTCTTAAAAACGACAAGAAGAAGCGCTCGAACCGCATCGGCGCCCGAAGAAGCGGCGTCAATCCGACCAGCGCTGGGCCCCTTGTCGATATGCATGTGCCGGGGAACGAGGCGACTTACCGTCTGACGATAGGTTGCCCTGCGTTCACCCGTGAGCTGCGGCAAGTCCAGTGGCCCGACAAGAAAAACTTCAAACCAGATGTGCCAGAAAAGTATGATTGCAGGACACACCCTTCGGAGTTCCTCGGCATCTACACCATCGCGGTGCAAGCTGCGGGGGCGAGGCGACAAGATCCTTGCCAACTACTTCCCTCGGTGCTCAAGCCAAGCGTCGAGATCTTGGCTCATGCACTTGCCGGACGGTTCCATATCCTCTTGGGCAGATCTGTGCCATCGGTTTGTTGGCGCCTTCACGGTGACCACAAGCCTCATGGCCGGAGAGTGACCTTCACCTGCTTGCCCGGAAGGAGGAGAGTCCTGCGCAAGTTCATCCAGAGATTCGATCGTGTGCACTACAAAATCCCAGGCGTCCACCACCGCGGTGATCAGCGCGTTTCACCAAAACGTCGCGGAACCGTAGGATAAGGAGGAGATGGCAATGTGCAAAGTCAAGGACGTCGGTGAGCTGTATGCCTTGGCCGACAAGTGTGCACGCTGCTGAGGAGGAAGAAGACTCGAGGAGAGAATGTGGGAGCAGAATCGTGATGAGGAGACCGCCCGGCAAGGAAGACCCGTGGCGGAACAACGAAGGAAGAAGAACAAGGAGGTACTAGTTGTCGAGCAGTCCGGCAATGGAGGTGGCGCCCGGCAAGGCTAAGGCTAGTGGCTCCGGCAAGGAGGTTGCGCGACACCGACCGCCAAGCTGTGGCGGCCGCCGACAAGCAGGACAGCTCAACAAGCGATCTTGCAAGATTCACCGCACCAAGGGCCACGACCTCCAGAGCTGCAAGAAAGTCGAGCAGCTTGTTGAACTGCTGAAGGAAGAATCTGGCGGCGAGACAAGGAGAAGGCCCGGGAAGGTGCAGGGCAGCTAACAAGAAGAGACCCGGCGGGGGAGGCGCCGCGGCAAGGCAAAGCAGCGGCAAGAGACAGACCTCCCAGCGGCGCGACAAGGATGAAGACGATGATGATGGCGAAGATATGGAGGAAGATGAAGGCTGATGAGCAGGAGTTTGAGAAGGCAACAGAGGTTCTCTGCGTTGAAGGTGGTGCCTCTCTGCATACCTCGCACCGCCAACTCAAGCGGTGGATCACGAGAGGTTAATGCAGCGAGAACCATCCGTGGAGTTGCGCAAACCTCGAAGTGGTCTATACGCCCATCATCTTTGACATTGAGGACCACCCCGATTGCATAACTGCGGTCGGGTGCTTGCCGATGTTGGTCTCACCAACAATCCGCAACCTCAAGGTCACCAAGATGTTGGTTGTGGCGGGGCGGCTGAACCTGATCTCCTCTGCAGTGCTTCAGAAACTTCAAATCCCTGACAGCGAGCTCGAAGAGACTGGCACTTTCCAAGGAATCAACCCAGGAAGGAGCAAGCCCAAAGGAAAAATCACGTTGCCGGTAACGTTTGGCAGCGAGCTCAACTTCAGAACTGAGAGGGTCACATTTGACGTTGTCGATTTCCCATTGCCCTACAATGGCATACTTGGCCATCCAGCACTTGCCAAGTTCATGGCAGCCTCTCATTACGCCTACAATTTACTCAAGATGCCCGGCCCGATAAGCGTCATTTCTGTCCATGGCGACAAGAAGGATGCGCTTATCTGCGCCGACAAGATTTACCGGGATGCAGCAGCTGCGACAGATAGCAAACCACTTGCCGCTGAAGCTCCCGGGGGGAAGAAGAAGACCAAGTCCGGCAAGACCTCTGATGCCCACTCCGGCAAGCGCACCTCTTCGGAGTGCTGCGCTACCGTCGAGGACGCACCATCGAGCTCCACCGGCAAGTACAAGAAGATGATGGCAGCTCCGCGAAGACCAAGAAGGTGCCGCCAAGGAGGGCGGCACTGGTGGTACCTTCACCATCGATTGCCACGCTTGACCCTAAATAGGAAGGCGAGCTCGTTGCTTTCTGCGAGGCGAATGTCGATGTGTTTGCATGGCAACCATCGACATCCCGGTGTTCCCGGAAAGTAATTGAGCACCACCTAGCTGTCTGTCCTCACGCCGCGGCCCGTCAAGCAAAAAGTTAGGAAAGCAGGCGGTGGGCGCCAAGAATTCATAGCGAAGAAATCAAGAAGTTGGAAGCAGCAGGCCTTGTCGGAGGTGCTCCATCCCACGTGGTTGGCCAATCCGGTAGTTATACGCATAAGGCCAATGGGAAATGGAGACTTTGTATTGACTTCACGGATGTTAATAAAGCTTGTCCCAAAGACCCATTTCCCTTGCCGTATCGACCAGATTGTTGACTCCACGGCTGGATGTGATTTGCTTTCATTTCTTGATGCATATTCAGGATATCATCAAATTTTCATGGCACGGGAGGATGAAGAGAAAACCGTGTTCATTACACCATGTGGCACATCTTTGTTTCATCACGGATGCCTTTCGGTTTGAAGAATGCTGGTTCAACATTTGCGAGAGTAGTCCATGATGCCTTTGAGCCACAAATACACAGAAATGTAGAAGCCTACATGGATGACATAGTGGTCAAGAGCAAGGACAAAGCAACTCTGGTTCAAGACTTAGATGAGACTTTTGCAAATCTGCGCAAGATCAACCTCAAGCTCAACCCCGAGAAGTGCGTGTTTGGAGTCCCTTCCGGCAAGCTTCTCGGGTTCTTTGTGTCTCAGCGAGGAATTGAAGCCAATCCCGACAAGATCAAGGCCATTGAGCAGATTGAAGCACCGAAGCGCGTCAAGGATGTAAGAAGGCTTGCCGGTTGCGTGGCTGCTCTCAGCAGGTTTATCTCTAAGTCTGCTGAGCGCGCCCTGCCATTTTTCAAGATTTTGAAAAAGGCAGGTCCAATAAAATGGACTCCCGAAGCGGAGGCTGCGCTGCAGGACTTGAAGAGGTACCTGTCCTCCACTCCAATACTTGTCGCACCTAGGCCACAAGAGAAGTTGCTGCTGTATATAGCGGCAACCAATCAAGTGGTTAGTGCTGCGTTAGTAGCGGAGAGGGAGGCGGATGATGAGCCGGCAACCGAGGCAGGTGCATCCAGCGACAAGCAGGGGGCTTCGCCGTCAAGCTCTGGTCCCGACAAGGACGAATCTGCACAGGATTGCGACAAGGCACAGAAAAGGATGGTGCAGTGCCCGGTCTACTTTGTTAGTTCCCTTCTGCAGGGGGCTAGGTCAAGGTACTCTGGTGTGCAGAAGTTGCTTTTCGGCCTCCTCATGGCCTCGAGAAAGCTGCGCCATTACTTCCAAGCACATGAGATAACAATTGTCACTCGCTTTCCGTTGAAGAGGATATTGCAAAATCTAGAAGCAACAGGCAGGATTGTCGAGTGGGCACTGGAACAGTCAAGCTTTGGCCTCAAGTTTGAAAGCACTTCAACTATAGCAGAGCTTTGGCAGAATTTATAGCAGAGTGGGCGTAGCGCAAGATGAAGAAATTCGAGACGAGCATCCCGTCAAGGAGGCAAATAAAGAGTGGCTGATGTACTTTGATGGTGCCTTCTCGCTGCAAAGCGCGCGGTGCGGCGTGCTTGCTTATCGCACCCATCGGAGAGCACCTCAAGTACATAGTCCGGATGCACTTTCCCAAGGAGCAAGCAACAAACAATAATGCAGAGTATGAAGGTTTGCTTGCGGTCTCGAATCGCGGTGGACCTTGGGATCAAGAAGCTTATCGTCGGGGTGACTCGCAGCTTGTCGTCCGCCAAGTAAACAAAGACTATCGAGTCCATTGATGGAAGCCTCGTTGATGAAGTGAGAAAGCTAGAAGAACACTTTGAAGGCACGCAAATGGAACATGTTCCAAGAGCTCGAGAATGATATTGCTGATGGCCTTTCAAAGTGTGCTGCACTCAAGTTACACTGTGGAACCAGGAATTTTGTGCTCAAGCTGACTCAACCAAGCTGTAACACCATCGATTGGGCAGAACAAGAAGAGGAAGTTGGTTTCGGTGACTACTTTCGGCAGAGCTCCACGAGGCCGACGCCAAGAAGGTCCCCAAAATCAACGCAAATATCATTTGAGAGCGATCTGCTCCGACAAGCCTCAAGGTTTGTTTCGTTGAAGCGAGGCGCTCCCGACAAGTTTTGCTCGGCAAGCTTGCCGGGATCATCAAACTCCGACCGAGCCCTTTGGTCCTTGCCGTGAAAGCGATGATCCCGACACGAATGAGCCTTTAGTCCTTGTTGTCGAGCCACAAGCTCCGGCATGGCACACAAGCAGATCGTCCATTTCCTTTGACGGAGAACTTCGAAGAGCAAGAAGAAGCGGAAAAAGTAGCCCGGCAGTCAAGTATGTACAAGTTTGTTGACAACATTCTGTACAGAAGAAGACTCAACGGAGTGAAATTGAAGTGTATTTGCCGGGAAGATGGATAGAAGCTGTTGGCAGAGATACATGGAGGCATATGTGGTCACCACATTGGCGCAAGGGCACTTGCCGGCAAAGCTTTCCGGCAAGGTTTCTTCTGGCCAGAAGCCCTCCAAGATGCAACTGCACAAGTAACCAAGTGTGAAGCGTGCCAGTTCCATTCAAAACAGATACACCAACCAGCTCAAGCTCTCCAGAAGATCCCTTTATCCTGGCCCTTTTCGGTTTGGGGGCTCGACATCCTCGGCCCCTTCCCCCGAGCTGTCGGGGGCTTTGAGTACTTGTACGTCGCAATCGACAAGTTCACAAAGTGGCCGGAAGTGGAAGCGATGAGGAAGGTGACAGACGCGATCGGCGATCAAGTTCTTCAGTCAATTGTTTGCCGTTTTGGGATTCCTAACAGATCATCACCGACAACGGCACACAGTTCCTGAGCCGCACCTTCATGCAAGATCGCCCAAGATCTTGGCGCCAAGATCTGCTTTGCTTCATTGCTCATCCAAGAAGCAACGGTCAGCGAGAGAGAGCAAGCGCTGAAGTGCTGCGGGGACTCAAGACCAGAACTTTCGACAGGCTGCACAAGTGCGGAAGAAAGCTGGATCGAGGAGCTGCCGGTGGTTCTTTGGTCGATCAGACGACGCCAAATCGAGCCAGCGGCGGACACCTTTTGCTCTAGTCTATGGAGCAGAGGCAGTTCTCCCCACGGAACTTCGTATACGGATCACCTCGAGTGCTCGCTTATGATGAGCTTGAGCAAGAGCAGCTGCGACAAGATGATGCCTGCTCCTCGAGGAGGATCGTCTTCGAGCTCTTGACGAGCTGCTCGCTACCGCAAGCTTTGCGCCGCTACCATAACCCATAAAGTTAACGCGAGAAGCTTCGAGGAAGGCGACCTTGTTCTTGCACGTTCAATCCGCCAAGAATTCCAACAAGTTGGCCTTGAAGTGGGAAGGCCCTTATCGGGTGAAAGCGAGTCACTAGGCACGGCGCTGTCCGCTTTGAGACCGAAGATGGCGTTCGGTGAGCAACTCTGGAATATAGAGCATCTTCGTAAGTTTTATCCATAGAGCGCGGTTGCGGAACCCGTTCCGGCAACCACCCTTTGTACAAGTCTTGCCGCTGTTGCATGTAATCCTTTGTACAAAGCGGCATGAACCCGTGCATCGATAAAGCCTATGTGTTGCGCACAACTTGTCAATACATGCTTTCATAATCTTATATGCATGTGTTACATAACATTTTGTGCAGCATCCACACCCGGTAAGCGATAACGAGCCACTAGGCTCCGTAACTTTATTTTCTCTTCCTTCTTCTAAATAAGAGGGCAAGGTTCATCCACCCACAAGTTAACCGGGGGGGAAGGAGAAGATAATGGTGTGGACCACCAAGTGTCGCTCGAGGAAGTATCACCTTGCCGGGAAGCAAACAACAGAAGAGCTAAGTTGCTAAGTTCAAGCAATCAGTTTTTAAATTTTCAAGTTATCTTCCTCGAACGATAGTACTTTGTATGGAAAACCGTGCGGCGGAGGAACCAACTCATGGCTAGCTTGCGCCCTTACGTTGTTTCGAGTCCGCTCAACAACCTAAGCGAGCTGCAACTAGTTGCGACAAGGTTGCTTGTCGAGGACAACATCGCCTTGACAGGCTGCGGCGTTCGCACTCGGCGCTTCGCGGCAAAGGTGTTTGCACCGACAAGTCCCCTAAAAGCGTGGGGCATAAAACATACAAGGAAGAAATCGAGTAAAGGAAATAACATTGCATTCGATTGCCTAAGATAGTGTATATTACAAAATAACTTGCATGAGATCTAATGAGTTGTTCTAAACACGGTCGCAGCGACAAAGGAAAGATAAAACTTGGCGGCCTAGTCACGCGGTCGCCATCAACCCTCTTCACTTTGCTCACCCTGTCCACGATGGGTGCGACAAGGGCTTTAGCGCTTCAACGTCGGCGCTTGGCGGCGACTTGAGGACATTGGTGAAGTTGGCGCTGGATTGCGGAAGGCCACCTTCATCGGCACCTACAGAGGCCCGCGCAGACTTGGCGCGACTCCTCGGCTAGCTGCTTTGGGATCTCCTCTCGGAGCGGCTGGAGACCGTCAACACGCCCTTGAAGAATAGGCTGAGCTTGGCGCTGGGTTGGAGTTTTTCGTCGGTGGGTACCCAAGATCCACCATCCCCAGCTCCATCGACTCATTATGGATGCGGCGGCGGTGTCCACAAGACCTTCTATCCAGTGCATTATGCTATCTCTGAGATCATTCTGGGCAGTCGCGGCATTCGCCAATAGCTCCTCGTTGGCCTTGATCTTCTCCAACAGGCCCGCTTCTCGGTCCTTGGCGTCGTTCAGCGCCTCCGTCAGCGTGGTCAGTTTCAGCTCCAGATCCGCCTTGGAGTCCTTGGCGGTGTCAAGCTCTTTGATCTTCTCAGCAAGACGACCCTGCAGCTCACCGAGAGTGTAGGCGTCCTTCTCGCGCTCGCGCTTCAGCGCGGTGACCTCCTCGCCGCTCTTCAGGAGGGTGGCCTCCAGCTGAGCCACGCTCGTCTCCAATTCCTTGGCAGTCTCGGCAGCCGCGGCGGCGTCCTTTGCCTCCTGGAGTGCCCCGCCAATTGATTGCTCGCGCGCGGCAAGATCTTCCTCGTAGCTATCGAGGTTGATCTTCCGCTGCCCCAGCTCACCTTCTTGCGCGGAGAGCTTCTCGCCGGCAAGCCTCTGCTGCTCCTCGACCTCGGCCTTCTCCAAGATGAAGGCCGTGCGCTCTCGACAAGCTGCTCCGCTTCGCTATGTCCGGAGAGTTTCCTTGTTGGCGGCGGAGCTCTTCTGCGCGTTTCTCCATGTCAGCCCCCGCCCTCGCGACAAGCGCCTCCCTGGACTCCAAATTGGCTTGGCGGGCGCGGTAGAGCGACAACAGCTTCTTCAGTAGCTGCTCCTCCTCAAGCTCGCCGCTGCTGCTGCTTGAGCGTCAACCAGCGACAGCCGGCGGAGGCGAGCAGTTCGCGTCGAAGGTCTCCCCTTGGCAGGTGCCTGGAGCTTAGCGCCCACGGAAGCTTGATGAAGACACCTTCGCCGCCTTGAGATAGGCGCCGGGCTGGGGCTCTTGAGTGCAGTGCGGCATCGGTGGCGGGGGGATCGGCGGTCGGTGCAGCGCCTGGCGCTCCTGCGGCCTCAGGGCCGTTAGTACGACCACCGGACCCCTCCCCAGCCTCTGCACCGGCAGCTTTAGCGGCCTCCTCGCCGGCGGCCCCGTCGGCGCCGGCCTCCTCCTCCATGTTGGCAGCGTCGTCATTGTTGTCGCGAGCGTCCTCCTCGCCGGCAACCTCAGTCTCCATCGGCTCTCCAGCAGATAGATCTGATGATCAGAAAAAGAAAAGAACAAGTCAAGCAAGCGTCTGAAGAGAAGAACAGAAGAAAAAGACCCAAGGAAATTTTCAGCCAAGAAGATTACGCAATGGGATCTGTAGCGCGGTCTCCACCACCGGAGGGTCGTCGGTGCTGCCCCTTGTCAGACTCCCTTGTCGAGAGCTCCCTTGTCGAGAGGCCTCCCTTGGGAGGCGCTCCCTTGGCGGAGAGTTCTCCCTTGGTGGCGTGAGTTGAAGCAAGCAGAACCCGGGAGTGACCTCCGGTGCTTCTGACGAGGCTGCTCTGCTCCTACATAATTCAACAAGTCAGATATCGGTGATGAAAGAGCACCCAAGCACACCTAACCGTAAGAAATGAATCAAATACTTACGCTGGGGGCTGTCTTTGGGGCTGCTCTGATGAAGAGTTGCGGATCCGGCAAGGAGTCTCAGACGTGCCTCCACAGCCATACAGGGAATCATCTGAGGCGACAACCACGGGTCTTGGCCCTCTTGGCGCCCTCGAGCCAGCGTCTTGAAGAAGGAAAGAGCTCAGAATGAAACAAGTCGAGATACAAGGCAAGTAGTAAATTGAAGAATTACAAGTAGCAGCGACAAAACTTACTCTTCCTCTTCTTCCTCGGAGCTGAGGCGGAGAAGTCAAGTCGCTCGAGCAGCGAAGCTGGAGGTAGGCTCCTCGGGCGCTTGGCGGGGCCGTGGTTCGAAGGCCCGCTCTCGTTCTTGTGGCGGCGGGAGGCGCCTCTGGCTGCTTGATGCTTGCTGTGGAAGCGCGTCGGCGGCGAGGCGGCTGTTGGGCCGTCTGCCGCCCGCCACTTCTCGGTCTTGCGGGCGTCTCCTTGGCGGGGCGCGGGCTCCTCCTGCGGCAAGCTACTTGGCGGCGGAGGGAGCGCCCGGCAGGCTCATCCGGGTCGGCGTCGGGCTCGGCCTACTCCTCCTCACCGGCGAGCTCTTCTCGGTCGGCAAGGCTTGCCGCCTCGGCTATTTCCGCCTCCTCGGCGGTAAACCCAAACCGCCCGGCGGCAGCTTCTGCCGCCTCCTCCAACTTGTAGCGTCGCGCCATCTCCTGCTTTCGGTGGTGTCGCGGGTGAGCCGCTTCGCTTTCGTCGGCATGGATCGGCACTTCGCCAAGTCGTCAAGAAGCTGCTGCGCAGCGTCGTCGGCGGGCTCTGCCAGGTTGGAGCGATTCCGTGGGAATCGCTGGCAGCATCATCGCGCGGATGCGGTCAAGCGGCGAGTTGTTGCACAAGGCACGACTCCCTCGGCAACATGAACCACTCGGGGTGATCGCATCGGCTTGAACAGCTCCCGCGGCATGTCGTCCAGCTCCAAGGCAGTAAAGTTCGATTGAGGCCCGGACGCAGCCTCATGATGTCCGCCGCGTTTGGAATTCCCAAGCTGGCCTCCCCTCTCCTGCAAGGCGCAATCTGTGGCGAGGAAATCGCGCCAACTGCTCCTACGGTAAGCCACGCTTGCGGGCTAAAATCTAATCACGGCAATCTTCAACTTGGCATCCTCCGCGTAAGTTGCTCCAATCGTTGCCGCGCACTATGGGAGTTTGGCGCGAGGCAGTAAAAGGCTGTGGCTCCTCCTCTAAGATCCAACACCGGTCAGCTCTCCACTCCTCCCACTTGCTCTGAAGCTCTTCGTCAAGATCGCTTCCTTCTTGCCGATCCTAGAGGTCCATGCAATTCCTCGACAGCGGCTCTCCTCTCTCTCGCTGGGCGTGAAGTAATGGCGGAAGAGTGCGACATTTGGGTGGACCCGACAAAGTTCTTGCAGAGGTGTGCAGCGGCCATGGTGAGGGCGGCGTTGGGGGTGAAGTCAAGGAGGCGGAGGCCATATGTGTTCATGACATCGCAAAATAATTCAGAAAAAGGCGGGCGAGCCCTGATGGAAGAAAAGCGAAGAAAGGGTACCCGATGGAAACTTTCTCGGATGTGGCGGCGGAGATGACCCTCGTCTTGGCAGGTGCGCCGTGTCTCCGTCGACGAAAAATAATACAGCTCCGCAGCTCCTTCTGTCAGCGGGGATCGAAGAGGCCGCTCCTTCCGCAGCGCCCGCGAGCCGCTGCGCCTGAATCAATAGTGCAACAGGGACCGTCAAATGCGTCTCCTTTTGCCACGATGGTAGCTTGTCAGCGCCGCTTATTGCCGCTCCCCACTGGCTGTACAGCTCATTGACACGCGTGCCTGGGAAAGCCCCATGGCGACACGTTGGCGGATGAGCTGGAGCGGAGATGAAGAGAGGTTATCTGCCGCGGCAGTGTGGTTTTCCTTGTCGACCATGTAAGCGGCGCGGTCCAGGAGGGCTTCCCCCCAGTCCCACTTTGCCGCTGCCGCCGCCGCAAACACATCATCCTCGGCCGGCGGACGCAACGAGGCTTCGTAATAGCCTTTGAGCGACATGGTGGATCTTTTGTGATCTCACACAGGCGTACTCCTGGCTAGCTAGGAGCCTTGGACTAGTACTGTACTTAATGACAGAGGGGTGTGGTCAGAAACGGATTCACAACACGAGACGAAGACGGAGAGTCCTCCGGTTAGATAGATGCCGGCGGCGGCGGAAACATCTTGGACTCCGCCTGCTGCAACAATCCGGCTTCTCTCGTGGCTAGCGACGCGTTCGATCGGCAGAATTTCCTTTTTCTTAAGGAACTGTTGAATTTTTATCCGCTCGTGTATGAACAGCAGGTTTTATGTTCTAAAAAAATCAAAACCAGGTTTTTATCGACGTTGTTCTGCTTTATTTTTTTTATTTTCAGGCTTTTCAACATGTTTTCTGTACGGTAGTTTTTCTACATAGACAATTTAAATTCGAGAATAATTCTAAAATTCATGAACACTTTTTTTTAGAAAAGGAGGTCATCCCCCGGCCTCTGCATCGGAAAGATGCATACGACCACTTTATTAAAACAAGTTCAACACAAACAAATAGTCTGATCTGCAAAGTACGGCACACAGAAGGAGCTAAAAAAACAAGAGCAACTCAAAGCCACAACCGGCCGGATGAGAAGATACTAAGGACATATCCTATTATGTGACTGCCATCCAAACCGATTGAATATAACCCGTGCTACCATCTCCCACCGGTTGCACCCAGTAGCCAAATGCTCCCTGAAGCCCGTAGGAGTGAGTAACGACCACGTACAGATCCATGTTGTAGCCCTGAAGATAACATGCAAGAAGTTAACAATAGATAATCTGCTAAAAATGATATCATTCATGCAATTCCATAGAGTTTAATAATATTAATCTGTTAACCCTCATGAACACTTTTTAATTGATAAACATTTTGAAGAGATGAATATTATTAAATTCTTCAATGGTTTTTAAAATTCTTGTCATTTTAAAATCTCATGAATATTTTTTGAATTCACATTTTTTAGATATATGAATATTGAACATTTTTTACTGTTTTTTTGAGCTAGATCTATGGGTTCTCGAAGTGTGAGGCGCACCATCAAAATATCGAATATGAGCAAGCTAGTCAAGCGAAGGGAGGGAGAGGGCTATTGGGCTATAGCCCAGGTGCACGTTATAGCGACGGTTGCATTTTAAAGGCGTGTATTAGGAGCTCTTCGTTTGGGAGCATCCACAACACCTCTCTAACATCAATGGGGTGTGACAATGTTGTGGCACCCGGATAGGGCAAATGAGCCACAACGCCATCCCATTGACCATATGACCCGAGGACTCGTGCCCATCGGCTAGGCGGGGCGCATCCACCTTCTTGAGGAAAAAGGCGGCAAGCCGGCTGACTCGGCGACCTTGGGACCGGTACGACCCGGTAACACACACATCAATATGTAAACCGACCGAGCTAAGTAACTAAACATAGAAATAACTTGCATTATACTTAATATAACTAAAACATGTAAATTCATCATGTGCCTAACCTAAAGAAATTCTGATGGGCCGGAATACTAGTTACGATATACTAAATAAGCAAGTTGATATAAGTAAATACATTAAGTTCCAACACATCACTAGAGCTCAGTTTACATGAAACAATTGGATACTTACGCAAGCATTTGGTTTAGAATAATCCTTGCCTTTTTTTAATGAAACAAACAGAACATAGATTGCAAAAAGAATAAGAAACTAATTAGTAATATATCTTCAATACACACAATGATTTATGAAGTGGATATCACATGCAAGAAAAATGTGCAACATCTTTACCAAAGCAATCGTACTCACCAACCCTTCATCAACATACTAAGATAATAACGAATCATCGACAGTCTCACTCAAGAAATCCCCTTTGCTGCCGACAATATTATTAGTGTCAATAGCCATTCTCATGCATAAAAAAAGCATCACTATTACAAATAATCAGAGCAACTAAATAATTAGCATAAATGGTTAACTATAGCTTCCTCTCCTGCACATACACAAGTATATATATTAATAGGCATGACTAATTTAACACAAAATTAGTTCATCAAAATACTTTTTGGTGAAAGGTGCATTTCAGACCAAAAACTAAAATCAGCAAGTCATCTATTGTTATGGGTTGCTTAACTATTGAAACTATAGAAGAAAATAAATTAAATGGACGAAAAATAATTTAAAACCTATTTTTAGCATTGCTCATTGATAGAATTCAACTACTCAAAGGTTGATCTAATACTGAATTGCACATGCATCTACCAATAGTTGCATAAAAGCAAGGGATTTCTATTTTCATGCCCATGGTTCCTTGGTTGTGCTCAATTTTCTTGCTCACTTTTAATTTACCCTCCCCCACCATCACCTGCTCACAAAAGCCCGAGCGTTGCACTGTCGTCCTCCGGTCAAAGCCTTTGATTGTTACCTCATGACTAGTTTTTTAGGGGTATCTCCTCACTAGTGGTGCCGCCTGATATTCTCGTGGGGTGGAGGCAACTTACTATAGGTGGACGTCTCCCCCCCACCACCACGACCAACATTGGCGACACATGGTGCCAATATGCCGACGACCTCCGTGCCATGTGGCACCTCCTAGTTGGTTCCTATTCGACAGTTATGCCGACGGCCAAGCCGCCGGCATAACTTTGCCATGTGGCGGTCATTGGCCATCGTCATATCTTTATCTACGCCGACGGCCCTGACAAAAAAGCCGTTGGCATAGAAAATGCCGTCAATATATAGGCTTATTCTGGTAGTGAGCGAAGTAGAGAGAGAGAGAGTTTAATTACCCCGGGTTTCCAAACCCTCATTCAGCCCCTCCAGGATCCATGTGACCACCGTCCAGCCACTAGGGGTTTCTGAGTAAGGGATGTTGGGGTCAGTGTGGATCTGCAGGTCAACGAACCTGATGATGCCAGAGTCGTTGAGAAAGACAATGTCCCAAAAGGGGCATCCAATGTCCACGGAAATAGGGAGCCAATTTTGCGGCTGCCTTGGCTTGGGAAGGGAGACATAGCGGAGCGGGCTGTAGGGTGTGTGATCTGCGAGCACGTCAGAGAGTAGTATGCCATTCCAGAGGTCGACCCAGCCCATGACGCCACGGCTGGAGCCGCCGATGGTGATCACCATGTCGATGTCGCAGATATAGTCGGATGGCAGCAGCGGCTGTGGAATGGCAGCTGGCTTCCGGGTCCAAACCTTGGCCCTGGAGTCGTACGTGCACAGGTAGTATGGGCCATGTGGGCTACTCTCAGAGTCGTGGTAATAGTCGTAGGCAAGCGCTGCGATTCTGTAGGCATCAAAGCCGTCATCCTCCTTGGTGAGGGGGTGAGCATGGGTGAAAATGTTGCTGTTGTAACGCACGACACCAATCGAGCTGGAAGGGATGCAGTCGACTCCGTACTTGGCAACATGCTGGCGGGGATGTGCGGGACCCAGGTGAGCTCCGGCTTCCCTACCGGTGAGAATGGTGCCTGGTAGACCAAGTATTCGTAGTTGTCCTTCTTGCTCCTAAAGGCGGAGGGACAGATGTGTCCGTGGCAGAGGGTGATGACGGCGAGGTTACCCTCCGCGGCGAACACGAAAGGCTCGCGGAAGAACAAGCGGGTGTCTTCTTCTTCCCCTTCGTCGTTGGGACAGGAGGCGTGGCAGCAGAAGTAGGAGACGCGGGGCGGCGGGGCCAAGCACAAGGTCACCCGCATCTCCAGCCGCTTGCCGTCCAGGTTCCTGGTGAATCGACAGCGGGTGGAAGTGTGGTTTTCCTGGTCGACCATGTAAGCGAAGCGGTCGAGGAGGACTTCCCCCCAGTCCCAATCAGTCGTCGCCGGCGTATCATCCCCGGCCGGCGCACGCAGAGAGGCTTCCTAATAGCCTTCGTGCAACATGGTGGGTCTTGTGCGATCTCACACAGCTGGCGTACTCCTAGCGAGGACTGGTGGTGATACTTATTGAGAGGAGGGGTGAGGTCTAAGAATCGAATCAGGTTGTAGTCGGAACCGGATTCATGGACAAACACGAGAGACGAGACGCAGAGCAAGAGTCCTCCCTCCGGTCAGAAACTTATTTTGTTACCAATCACTTGGTCATGGCCGACGCGCGCTTGCCGATTTGTCTCAAACAGTGGACAGACAGAGTCGCCGCGCAGCTGCTTCCATCTCCGCGGTAGACCATGTATAAAGTGCAGCAGCCACTCGCAACACGTGAACGCCCACCACGGCGGCAGAGCTGCATTTAAGCTTACGACCTTGCCGGCCGCATGGAGCCCGCCGAGACCTCCTTCCTCGTCGCGCGAGAGCCACAGCCGCAGGTGGTGCAGCCGGGTGAGGTCCAGGGCCGGGCGAAGGGCGGGGGCGGCCGGGCGGTCCCGGCGATCCTCTCGCTCGTCGTCACCGGCGGCTTAGCGTCCGGGCCGTAGTGTCCGCGCGACCTCGGGCCGTGGTCACCACCACCTACCTCCTCGTGGCGCTCTGCTGCTGCCTCCGGGAGCTCGTGCTACTGCGGCGCGAGGACGACCCGGCGGCCGCGCCCGAGCGGCGGCGGCACTGGTTTGTCCATGTGGGCGGCCTCGCTGGCGCTGGGGTGCATCATCGTGGCGTGGGTCCCAAATGCGACGCCGAACCAAGCGCTCAAGGTCGTCCTGTGGTGCTGGCCGGCCTGGCCATGGGCCTCTTAGAGCATCTAGCAGATCTTTTAAGAGCAACTCAGCGAGCCTGATCCTTCCGACCTGAAAGCGTTTTGCGATTCGCAAAAAAAGTTTTCTTGGTACGGCGGACGGACGCAGATTATGAACCCGCATATGAGAATATTCTTTTTTACGGGTCGGGGTTGCGGCGTCTGATCTGGCGTAGCTCCTCCCGACCCGCAAAACTTAAATTCGCAATTTAATTTGATCTAGCATATTGCATTGCTTTGCTTTATTAAAAACATTGGATACAAAAGGCATCACCAAATATTTGCTAAAATAGCAAGACCTAAGAAAACAAGAACTACAAGTATGCATTTTAGAAGATTTCCAACTTTCATAACTGCTCCCACTAGTTGGACTAATATCTTCTCCATGCATTTGTTGTTGATCTGTGGATTCTTGATTTTGCATTCTTCTTTCTTCATCTTTGGTTCTGGTTCGGAAGAAGTAGATGTTGCTTCCCCTCTAGTTGCACATGCAGCCGCATCATTGCCTTCGATTGTACTAAGGAGTGCACTAACATCTATTAAATTTCTTTCTATCAACAAATCAATGTATTGCCCTTCCCAAAACCAAAATGAGCATCCTTCGTCCTACACAAAAGAATGAGCAAGCTCGAAGTGAGCCACCGCAATTTAGCTAAAGAATGAACTGTGAAACGAGCTACATAAGTGCACATACCCGTCGTTTCGCATTTGAAGAACACCCATCCGGGTGCTTTGGCGTGCTTTCAGTGAGCCGCAGCACTTTCGCGTGCGTCGTCGCACTCTATGGCGGCATCGCAAGCCACAAAACGCGCTTCTTGCGCCGAGAGCCGATGGACGGCCGGACGAGTCCATGCCCGCAAACCTTCGGCGACGGCGGGCGGACGAACTTGTACCTGCATGCGGCGATGCGCCCTTGCCTGGGCTGCGGGAGAGGCTCCCCGACCACTCCATCGCTTGGCGCAGCAACCGGCGGCCGGAAAAAGCCAAATCCGGCGGCCCGCGATGAAATGTCGCAGATCTGCAAATCCGGTGGCCCGCCGACGCAGGGGGGAGGCCTCATGCGCGTGGCGGCCTTCCGACGTGCTACGGCCGGCTGCGGTCACCAGAATCTTGGGCGGCGGCCGGCGGCGGCGCGAGGGAGGAGAGGAGAGGTGGTTGGTGGGAGAAAGCGCGGGATGAAATGTTCCCCCACCAACCGCTTCCGCTTATATGCAGGGTACCGTAGCCGCGAGGGGGAAACCCGCGTTTTCCCGGATTGGGCTCGTGATTTTGCCGCGCCCTCTAAAATTTTTTGCGGGCCGGGGCGGGATGCGGGGTCTGATTGGGCTGGTTTTTCCGCCCCCAACCCGCATTTTGGCGGTTATTTTACGGGTCGGGGTGGGATGCGGGGTCTGCTAGAGTTGCTCTAACCAGTGGAACCGAAAAACACGGTTTTCAGTTCATGAAAAACGCGTTTTAAGAGTCGGTTTGAACTGGGGCCGAACAGACCTCTTAAATTTTAAACAGTAAAATCGAATATTTACATTGTTTCCTCATGTCTTTTTTTTCTCACTCGTGTCCATAGTCTCCTACAAAGCCGACGGACAGCGCACGAAAGCGGTCAAATACAGAGCCGTCGACAGCCAAATCCACAGCGGCCAAATACAGAGCACATCGAAAGCAGCCAAATCCATGAGCTAGCTAACTCCTCCCGAGCCAGCTCCAATCGATCCAGATCCAGGAGCTAGCTACCTGAGCCAGCTCCAATCGATCCATCAATGCAAGATCTAGCTAGCTAGCTAGTCGCCGCAGCTAGCTCGTTCATCGGAAGAAACGCGGGCAGGCGGCGGCCTGGCCGGGGGGCGCGGCGGCGTCCGGGAATGGGCTGCCGGCGTACGGGACGGGCGGGATGGCGCGGACGATGAACGCGGACGGCGGACGTGGATGTTTCTGGGTAGTCGGCTCCCGTCAACTGTTGTCAACTTCTTTCTCTGGATATAGGGCATCATAGAAGCTGACGTGAAAACTATGTTTTTGCAATTTGGGAGGAGCTTTTTATCGAGTCCCTTAAAAAAATTTACAGGTCAGAGTCATTTAAGGGTTTTATTCGGGTCACTTTTTTCACCTAAAACTGTAAACCGACGGTTATTTTACGGATTCATTTTAAGGGGTCTGTTAGAGATACTTTTATATGCCCGTGTTGACGGCGGACACTGACCAGAAAAAGCATTATTTTATTTTATTTCTTTTGAGGATTTGGGCTATACGTGTCGTGGACTTAGCCATTTGTTTCGTTATTTATTTATTTTGTAATTTTGTTTACTTCATTATTATCATTGGTAAGCTGTTCCCTGATTGTCAATTGACTCCAAAATGAATCATCAACTGATGTTTCTTGTGTGTAAAGTTCTTTTTAAACAAAATAGGTCATCTATCTATTAATTAAGGTACTATGGGCATCAGTCACAACGGGCAAATTTGCCCCTCAAGCGTGCACACACGCCTCCTATCAGTGTCATAGGCATGTCCGCTTTGAGCCCGTATTTGTCGCACCAACGCCCCTCACTTTTCCCCTACATGTCTGACATGCATATAATTGGTGAGGATGAAGAAAGAATAAAGAGTGAAAATATGGTCCGCGTCGGGCCAAATTTTATGTGGCGCACTGTCTGGGCACGTCCAGATCGACATCACCATATCTTCCTCATATATTGGTTGGGTATGGGGACATACGGACAGCCCGAACATACGGGGATAAAGTGAAGGGTCCAGTTGGGTGACCTTTTTCCTTATCTCTTCTGTTCGGGCAGTCACCGAATTGTCCATCTAGATGTTTGGATAGAGTTTGAAAAGACCAGCTGTAGATGTTCTAAGTTTTCTAGATTTGAAGTCTTCTAATGCGTCTGAAGCCATGGGGACATTGTGGCCAATGAAAGAGTGTGTCTTGTTGGTTGCGGGCATTTGTTTGATTTTATTTTCATTAATTTTCTTTTCTCGGGATTTTTTTCTCTTTTTTCATATTTTAATTCATGAACCGTGGTGTGTCGGGTTGTGGCATCACTTGGGCTAGTTTATAAGGGTGTATGTCATTCATTGTTGGTCTGTATTTTTTCTGGGTTCTTTGAATATTTTAAATTTCTTTTAACATTATTCATGCACCTTTATTAAAAAAATCACATTATTTAAAATCCTCGAACATTTCTGAAATGCATGAATACTTTTAAAGTTCACAAACATTTTTAAATTTTATTAATACTTTTGATTTGGACACTTATCTCAAATTTACAAATAATTTTGAAATCCATGAATATTTTTTAAATTCTTGAACATTCCTTAAAGAATCATGGTTTTTTAATTTGCACTATTTTAGAAGTCTATGATATTTTAATACCTGTAAAATCTTTAGATTTAACACACTTCAAAAAAATAGTCAGCTTTTTAAATGGAGTTGTGAAGCAAGCAGAAAAGGTGCAAAACGAGCGAGTGAAGTAGAGGGGTCGAGCTAAGCGAGTGGGGCTTTCTGGGTTGGCCCATGTGAACATCAGAGTATCAATTCCGAAGTTTTTACGTGAAATATGAGCTCCCAAGGGCTCACACAACAATTGTCGGAGAAACACCCCAGCACGATATACGAACGGAAAAACACCGTCAACACATAATTAAAACTCAAACATCAACGCTGATAAAACCAAAACGAAAAAAGACAACCCCGCAAGTGAAGAATGGAGCGGCAAACCGCGTGTTAGCCTCAAGTTTTATTTCATGCAACAAAAGGATTAAAGGTAGAAAACTTGGCAACTCAGCCTATACAACAACAAACGATGACATACAAGATAATGCAATTCGGTGCCCAAGCTCAAATGCTCCCACTCATGAACAATAAAATAGTTAAAATAGCAAAACAATTCAAAAAAATTGAAAATTTTGGCACCAAGATGCTCGGTTGCACAATATGCATGGTATTTGGGCATTCATGGAGACAGTCGCAAAAAGTTTGGCTCTCAAAGATACTTTGGAAAAATGTGATGTTTACAGCTTTTTTTTTTTTTTGCCCTTACCTCGCCGGATGTACAAACACCATGAAAATTTGCACACACGTTATGCACCCGATCATATTGGATGCCATTTTGAAAAAAAAATCTACTTTTTTTTTTAATTTACTCTTCATCCGTAGCAGAGAAGCTTGGGCTCGATAGCAGTTACCGATGACACAACCATTACATCAATAAAAGCTTAAATAAAAAAATATGGACATTGTCCTCGTCCATGGTCCTGACGTGCGCATGTTAAACTTTTAACTGTGATTGCGAGAGGATGTGCTTCCATGGAGCTTCCACAGAAAGAATCACACTCGTGGATGCAAGTGGACGCCGTCCGCATGTTCGTGACCATCCGCAAAGCAAAAATTGCACTAATTTGTATTACTTTATTTAATAATCATGTTAGTTTAATTGACGGTCTTATATTCCTAGGCACGCAGCTGCTGTAGTACTCCCTCTTTAAACTTTTATAAATAAAATTATATATCAGTGGACAATCGACTAGGAGTTAATCAAGCCTCAATTAAGTGATAAAAGACATAAATAAAATTATACGGATCTTTATGTAAATCACATGAATATTGCATATCGAGTGAGATTTGGTTAAGTCTCGTTCACAGGAAAAAGGCGAGATCAGGACTCAAACACGCAACCAAGGATAGAGAGCAAACCTGCACAACTAGTACGCTGTGGTGGTCACGACGTTCTGAATGGATAACTATCCTATATGTATTCCCCAAGAGATTCTCAAAAAAAAAAAAAATTATGTATTCCCCAAGTTTTTTTAGCAACATGAATTTAACAGGTACACATATGAGGTCCAAATGGGCTGCAGATATTGCGACCCATTTTGCACGTGCTGTTTTTTAAATACATATATTTATAAAATGTAAGTTATCAAAATTATGTTTAAATGTATGTGTGCTATAAATTTTATACAAACAAATCATGACTAGTAGATAAAAACATTTAAATATACACCCATGTACTATATAAAATATTTAGTTAATACAGAAATTTAAATTGTACATTAAGTAAAAATGTTCACGTGTTAGTTTCAAAACATTGGTACATTTATTTTAAAACTACCAATGATACACGACGGAATACGTTATTTTTACAACTTTTTGTGTATTTATTTTAAAAATATAGACATGTGAATAATTTTAGATATTAAGTAAATGTTTGTATTCATCATTTTAAAATTTAAATATAAGCCATGAGTGTATAATGTTTTGTATTCATTAAACATTGTATCTAATATACATTTTAATATCCGTATTAAATAAATATTTTATATATACATGGGTATATATTTCATTGTTTTTATTTACATAGTATTGATAACACACAAATATTGGAACATAATTTTTATTACTTACGTTTTAAAATATCTTATAAATATAGCTTGTGCAAAATGGACTGCAATATCTGCAGCCCATTTAAGCTACATAAGCGTCATTGCCAAATATTTAGTCGTTATCATTGCTTACTTATTGACGCGTAGGGTGGAGTGGTTAGCCGATTGTTTTGGTAGTTGTGGTCGCGGGATCGAAACCTGCCTGAAATCTTTTTCTGCTAATATTTACAGGCGGGATCCACTGGGCATAGAGAAGTAAAATGCCACATATATCCATATGGTCTTTTTTGTCAAAATTATATTTTTTAGGGGATTTTCAGAAAAAACATTCTTCCTGGTTCACTGGCTGACAGGGGACTTTCACGCACCTAGTCAGACAGATTATGTATACAAAACGTGATATGCACTGTATTTGCACATCCAAGCCAAGTTTTTGCACAACTTTAATGTATACCGCAACTTCTAGCACCAAAGTAACCATTTAAGCCAAGTTCTAGCACCACCAGTGTATTTGACTCTTCATATATACATAGATCATTAAAGCACTCCCTCGGTAAAAAAATACATCATCCGTTCGATAATGTAAGACGTTTTTTAACATTACATTGAAGTCAAAAAACATTTTACATTATGAAACGAATGAAGTATAAGAGAACGCTCCTTTATTTATTCGTGCATCCGCAGTTGCCAAAGAAAAGGACAAGAGAAACAGTCGAGCAGTGCTCCTCCGTCCCCGCCGGAAGCCGCGCAAATGGAGCCCGCGACGTGCTCGTCTTTGCCGCCCGCGCAAGATCAAGAAGCGATGTCGGGGCCGCCGCAGACTGTACACCTGGGCCAGGCGCGACAGCGCGGGGGTGGCTGGCGCGCCTGGGCACGCCGCGCGTACACGGTGATCGCCCTGCTCGCCTTCACCGCCGGCTTCGCGTGGGCGGTGCGCCGGACGCGCCGCAGCCCGTGCGACCTCGCGTTCGTGATCACAACCTACTACCTCGTCGCCGTCCTCTGCTGCTGCGTCAGGAAGCTGCAGCTCCAGCGGCTCGACGACGACCCGGCGGCGGCCCCCGAGCGGCGACGATTCATGCTCGCCGTGTGGGCGGTCTCGGTGCTCTTCCTCGCTACGTGCTTCGCGTGGGCGGTGCACCGGACGCGCCACAGCCCGCGCGACCTCGCGTTCGTGGTCTCGACCTACTGGTTCGTCGCCGTGTTCTGCTGCTGTGTCTGGAAGCTCCAGCTCCTGCGGCTCGACGACGACCCGTCGTTGGCCCCCGAGCGGCGCCGGGCCAGGCTCGTCGCGTGGGCGGTCTCGGCGCTCTTCGTCGTCGCCTGCTTCGCGTGGGCTGTGTACCGCGCGCGCCGCAGGCCGCGTGCCCTGGCGTTCGTGATCGCCATCTACTACCTCATCGCCGTGCTCTACTGCTGCCTCAGGAAGCTCGAGCTCCTGCGGCTCGAGGACGACCCGGCCGCGGGACCCGAGCGGCGGCGGACCAGGCTCGCCGCCATGGCGGTCTCGGTGGCGCAGGGCAACACGGTTGCGCTGAGTGCCGCGGACAGGATGCCGGACCTGCCACTAAAGCTGGCCGTGTTTGGGCTCACCGCCATGGCGATGGGCCTCGTGTACTTCTTCATTTTCAGCCGCATAGATGGGGAGTACGGGCGTGCTCGGTCGGCCGTCGCCCCCCGGCCGGAGAGGCCTTTGCACGAGCAGTCCCCGGAGCAGAGGGCCTACCTATGTTTTTTTTTTAGCATCAGTACAGACACAAGCGCTCATATACATGCGCATACACTCACCCCTATAAATGCACACACACATACCCTATCCCTATGAGCACCTCCGAGAGACTGAGCCGGCATGTGGAATGAGTTCTCATAGACCGAGGTCGTATCCGTAGGTTGTATACTATATAGTACTCCCTTTATTCCTAAATGTAAGTCTTTTTAAAGATTCCAACATAAGACTATATACGGAATAAAATAAATGAATTTATATTTTATTTAGGAACGGAGGGAGTACATAAAATTGTATAGTACAACACGTGTAGTGTGCAAAATGGAGACTCAAAGTGAAATCACTTTAGCTGTATATTGCTTGATTTTTAAATTTGAATAAGTCAAACTTTTTTCTTCTGTCAAAGATTCCAACATGAGACTATATATAAAGTAAAATAAGTGAATAAGTGAATTTACATTTTATTTAGGAACGGAGGGAGTACACAAAATTGTACTCCCTCCGTTCCTTGATATAGGGTGTATAGTTTTTTTGGAAAAGTTTATATTATAAAGTGTATATATTTAGTTGACACTTTTACCCCTACCAAAGCTACAGCTCACGCATGACCTTCCTAGAAAATAAGATGGCAAATCCCCATCTCATAGTATATGTTGTGCTTGTTTGAAAGAGAAGATTGCATGTACTACTGCATATCACGCCGGGCTTTAGTTTTATAGAGAAAACATGATCACAGAGGATATTGTGGGATTTGTTAGGCTAAATAAGGAAGTAAACTGCCCGGGATAGAGAGGATCATAATTTCCTTATTTTTCTCTCTAGTCTTACATGTTTGCATCAGGGGCTTTTATGTCCAAAACCAACGAAATCTCCCCTCCCAGCCCATGTGTTAATATTCGTGCAAGAAAACTATACGCCCTATATCAAGAAAAGGAGGGAGTATAGTACAACACGTGTAGTGTGCAAAATGAAGACTCAAAGTGAAATCACTTTAGCTGTATATTGCTTGATTTTTAAATTTAAATAAGTCAAACATTTTTCTTCTAGTCATGGGGTACTCTGAGGTCAAGTGGCAAAGCATTGCTGCCCGACTCGATTGTCGGCTGGGGATATTCCCTGTCTCTTGCTCCTTCTGTCCCCAAATAGATGGCATATAAATTCAATCAAAAAGTTAATTTTTTCTAAGTTTGACTAAATATATAAAAGAAAATACCGACAACTATAATATTGCGTACATAGATTATGAAAATGAACTGTGATATTTGACAGACATGTGCCATATAAGCAAAACTGCCACACCTCTATTTTTTTCATTTCAAAGTACCACATGATTCCTCGTCCTTTGACCTCGCCTCCTCCCAAACGATCCTGTAGGCTCGCCCGAGAAACCTGCTTCTCCCGCACATCTCAGGCGCCCACCCCTGAGAAAACTGTCACTTCTTCACGTCTACCACATGATTTCTTCTCACGACAAAGTTACCATGGTATTTGTATGCAAGTTATCAGGCCTGTGTTGCATAACTTACCGTGCTATTTACATAGAATGTACCGGGTATCTATGCTTCAACAACTACATCCCTTCAAAGTTACCACTGTGTTTTGTACACAAATTATAAGGTCTTCGATGTGTAAAATACCGTGGTACTTACACACAAGTTATCAGGGTATATGTACATCAACCTCCCCCCGGTCAAAGTTATCATGAGGGATTGTACATGAGTTATTGGGGCTACAGTTCGTATATTATCATGGTACTTGCACCTAAAAACCTGGGTGTGTTTTGGTAGCTTTTTCCATACGTCAAAAATTACCACGAAGTTTTTGCGTAACTTATCACGCCTATAGCACGTGTGCCCCTCATGACACTAAACATTATGTGGCTTTCTCGTGGCACGATGCGTTCTGTTCATCCAAGAGGCCCACGCACGAGACGAGTGTGTGTTTTTAACAACTAAGTTTCCTTTGATAAAAAAGTTACCATCATGTTTATATTGCAAGTTATCGGTTATGCGGTGCTTATATTATCATGTTATTTACACAAAAAATATTGAGGATGTTTTGAACAACTTTTTTCCGTGACAAAAAGTTATCATGGTGATTATAGGTAACCTATCAAGCCCGTAGTGCTTAAAATATCATGCTATTTACACAAAATTTATCAAGGGTATGTTTTAGCAAATCCTCCTTCCCCACGGGTCAAAAACTTATCATGGTGTTTAGTTATCGCAGTGCATATGTTTTCATGCTATTTACACATAAAAATGCCAGGGGAGAGAGGTATACTACCATGCTATTTACACAGAAGATGCCGGAGTATCTTTTCAAAAAAGTTCCCTACGGTCAAAGTTACCATGGTGTTTCTACCTCAGTTATCAGATGTGCGCTGCATATATTACCGTCTACTTACACATAAATTATCGAGTATCTTTTTTCATTTGTCTTCCCCAATAGTTAAAGTTACCACGATGTTTGTATCTAAATTATCAAGTCTATGGCGTGAATGTTATCGTGCTATTTACAGAAATTACCGGGGGGCGGGTTCAACAAATTTATTCCCAATGATCAAAGTTACCACGAACATGTCAAAAACAGTATTTCCCTTAGCTTGCTCAACAATGAGTGTCATAGGTGAGGTGGTTAGCTCCCTTTGTTGATTACCTGCAGAACAGAGATCAAATCCTAGTCCAAGCACGAGCGGGTGTGCCCGATAAAATCGGGGAGGGCGTGCGGGAAAGGAAAGAAATCGAGAGAACGTGCAAGGAAGGAAGGAGATCGGGAGGAAACCGAAGGCGCTAGATGCGTGTGGCAGTTTCACAATCTGCCACACAGTTGCCAAATACATTTTTCGTATGAAAATATATCTAATGATGAATATAATAATATTGATTTGATATTGTTTATCTTCACAGGCATTTACAAGCCACAGAAAGAAAGACACTTAATTCTTTTAAAGGATCAATAAATTTCTAATCATAAAATGATAGTACAGCGTAAGTATTAAAAATCATCTTGAGACTAAGCTAGTTGAATTATTCAGAAACTACTCCCTCCGTTCTAAATTACTCGAACCACGACGAGTAATTTGAAAGGAATGGAGTATTTTTTAGCTATCACCTGGCTATCCCATGACCAAAGCTGAGGAGAATTATTATTCAGACGCGCTTGCCGATTTGCCTCAACCGTGGACAGAGTCGCCCCTCAAAAAAAATACAGAGTCGCTGTCCAGCTGCTCCGTCTCACCATGACCATATATGAAGGCCAGGCCAGCGCTGCTCGCGACAGAGAAACACCCTCGCAGCACCGACACCTGCAGCGCAACCCGTCCACTCACGCAGTTACGCCGGCCGGCATCAGGTGCACCCTTTAAGCTCACGACGACCTTGCCCGACGGCCAGTGGCATCCATGGAGCCCACAGAGACCTCCTTCCTCGTCGCGCCGCCGCCGAAGACGGCGCAGCTGGGCCAACGTGAGGGCTCGGAGTCGGCGGAGCCCGGGGCGGATGGGCGTTCTGGGCGGTCCTCTCGCTCGTCACCGGCAACTTAGCGTGGGGGTTGTACCGCGCGCGCCAAGCGCGCACGACCTCGCGTTCGTGTTCATGGCACACTACATCACCTACTTCTGCCTCTGGGGGCTCTACGTCTCCATCAGGAGGCACGAGGTCCTGCGCCGCGACGACGACCCGGCCGCGGCGCCCGAGCGGCGGCGGGCCGGGTTCAGAGTGTGGGCGGCCTCGCTGGCGCTGGGCGGCATGATCATGCTGCAGCTCGCGGGCGACACACAGGACCTGGCGCCCAAGTTCGCCTTCACCGTGCTCGACTGTCTCGCCATGGCACTCGCCTGGTGCTGCATATACGCCGGCTACCGAGCCCGTGCGGACGCCGCCGGAAGCTGGCCGGAGAAGGATCTCCTCGGGGTGTCCCCGGAGCACCGGGTTTGAGCTTTGAAGCTTTGAACTACATACGTGGAAGGACGCAGCCATTGTTTATATTCTTAATAATCTCGCCCTTCAAGGCCATCTCCTTCCTTCCTCCAAATCTTAGAAACTTCCACTGAATTCCCGCAATCGGATCTGCCGGCGGAATCGTCACCTCCTGGGACGACAACTTCATCTCTTGCTCTAGATTCCTTGCGGGCGTTTACGCCCTCACTTGCTGGTTCGAAGCCCGGGCGGATGACCTTTCTTTTGCGGTCACCAATGTCTACGGCCCTTGCGATCACGCAACCAAGCCAGGGTTTCTTCAATCGCTCGTCGACCTAAAACCACAGATTTCCTACCCTTGGGTGATCATAGGAGACTTCAACATTCCGCTTAGACCTTCCGATAAGACCTCTCCTCACTTTAACATGCTTGAAGCAAACCTTTTTTCCTCAGCCATCCACTCCCTCCAGATGCAAGATCTCCCTCTGCTCGATAGGCGATACACTTGGTCAAACCAACAGAACGTGCCCATCTTGGTTCGCTTGGATCGGGCACTGGCCAACGTCGAATGGGCAACCAAGTTTCCAGATACTTCGCTTTCATCTATCACTCGGACAACCTTTGATCACGTCTTCATTCGCTTAACGGCGGCCACATCTATCCCCAAGTCTTCGGTTTTCCGTCTAAATCGCTCTTTTCTCAACATTCCTCTTTTCAAGGAACGGGTTACTGCGAACTGGTCAAGTGTCGACCAGTGACATGCACACCTGGGCTCCGCCGGCACTCTTGCACTTAAAATTAAGCGCACCCGCAACATGGCCAAAAAATGGGTGTCGAACAGCCGCTCCCCTAAGACCCTTGTGCTTAACTGTCACACCACTATTAATTTTCTTGACAGAATTGAGGAAGCTAGGCCGCTGTCGCAACTTGAGTCAGACCTCCGTCTTGCAGTTAAACTTCCGCTGCACAGGCATAATGCTGCCCTCGCGGCTTATTGGCGGCAGCGGGCAAAGCTGAAAGATTGCCTTCTAGGCGACGAAAACTCTGCCTATCTACACATCTGTGCTTCGGCCCGTCACCGCAAGAACCAAATCAATCCCTTGACGATAATGGAACGATTTTCACAGCGCACCGTGACAAGGAGGTCGTCCTCTTGAACTTTTTCAAGAACCTTGTCGGGGTATCTCCTGTCGTCTCCACAATGTTTGTTCTTGAGAGCCTGCTCCTCCCCAACTCCATTAGTTCTGCTCATGCATCGGAGCTAACTAGACCTTTTACCTTGGAGGAGATCAAGGAGGCCCTGTGGGCCATGAAAGATGACTCAAGCCCTGGTCCCGACGGTTTTGGGCCAGCTTTCTAAAGTCCAACTGGAATCTGATCAAAATGGACCTCCTGCACCCACTCACTGATTTTCACACCGGAACTGCGGACCTCAAACGTCTAAATTCCGCACATATTGTGCTCCTGCTGAAAATATCGGATGCCTCGAAACCGGAGAACTACAGACCAGTGTCCCTGCAGAATTGCTCAGTTAAGATTGCCTCCAAGTGCCTTGCAAATAGGACTATGCCCCTTATCGACCTTTTAGTGCACTGTGAACAAACGGGTTTCATTCAGGGTCGTGGAATCACGGAAAACTTCCTCCATGCAACTGACATTGTTCAAACTTGCTTTAAGCGGCGCCTTCCGGCCATTGTCATCAAGCTTGACTTCCATAAAGCCTTCGACTCGGTGTCTTGGACGGCACTAGCCGCTATCTTACGTGCCAAAGGTTTCCCCCCGGCTTGGTGGCGGTGGGTGGACCACCTGAACTCTTCTGCCAGCTCCGCTGTTCTTCTAAATGGGAAGCCGGGCCCCTGGTTTCAGTGTCGTCAGGGCCTGCGACAAGGTGACCCCTACTACCCCTATCTTTTCATTCTTGTCGCCGATGTCCTCAAATGCCTTATCATCCAGGCTTCCACCAATGGCATTTTATCCCACCCAATCGCGTCCGACACTCCTTGCACCGTTCTTCAATATGCTGATGATACGCTCATCGTCCTACCGCCGGATGCAACTCAGCTGACGGCCCTAAAGACCATCCTGCTGCAGTTCTCAAAGGCCACATGCCTCAAAATAAACTTCCACAAAAGCACCTTCGCCCCAATCCACGTTGACCCTGAGCTCTCCTCCAGCCTTGCGGCCATTTTGGGATGCCCGGTTGCCACTTTCCCCCAATCCTACTTAGGCTTGCCCCTCTCCACCCACAAACTGCACCTTGCAGACTTTTTCTTCATCATTGACAAGGTTGACATGCGCTTGGCAGGATGGAGGGGCCTGCTTCTGTCGTTAGCCGGGTGTGTCATCCTTGTCCGATCCATCCTCCGGGCTCTTCCAATCTATGCTATGAGTGTCCTTTTCCTCCCGACAGGCACTGTGCAGACCATTGAGAAGCGTTGTCGGGCCTTCTTCTGGACCGGCCACGACACGTTCACCGGTGGCAATTGCAAAGTAGCTTGGGATATCGTCTGCGCCCCCTTCTCCAATGGAGGCCTAGGCTTCCTTTCGCTCACGCAAATGAACCTCTGCCTTCTCCTAAAGCACATCTCGAGGCTGCACGATGTTCACCCCTCGAGGGAACACTCCTACATTGTCTCTAAGTATGGATGTGAAGGAAATATGCCCTAGAGGCAATAATAAAGTTATTATTTATTTCCTTATATCATGATAAATGTTTATTATTCATGCTAGAATTGTATTAACCGGAAACATAATACATGTGTGAATACATAGACAAACAGAGTGTCACTAGTATGCCTCTACTTGACTAGCTCGTTAATCGAAGATGGTTATGTTTCCTAACCATAGACATGAGTTGTCATTTGATTAACGGGATCACATCATTAGGAGAATGATCTGATTGACATGACCCATTCCGTTAGCCTAGCACTTGATCGTTTAGTATGTTGCTATTGCTTTCTTCATGACTTATACATGTTCCTGTAACTATGAGATTATGCAACTCCGTTTACGGAGGAACACTTTGGTACTACCAAGCGTCACAACGTAATGGGTGATTATAAAGGAGTACTACAGGTGTCTCCAAAGGTACATGTTGGGTTGGCGTATTTGAGATTAGGTTTTGTCACTCCGATTGTCGGAGAGGTATCTCTGGGCCCTCTCGGTAATGCACATCATTATAAGCCTTGCAAGCAATGTAACCAATGAGTTGGTTACGGGATGATGCATTACGAGCGAGTAAAGAGACTTGCCATGGTGTGAGATTGAACTAGGTATTGGATACCGACGATCGAATCTCGGGTAAGTAACATACCGATGACAAAGGAACAACGTATGTCCTTATGCGGTTTGACCGATAAAGATCTTCGTAGAATATGTAGGAACCAATATGGGCATCCAGGTTCCGCTATTGGTTATTGACCGAGAATGGTTCTAGGTCATGTCTACATAGTTCTCGAACCCGTAGGGTCCGCACGCTTAAGGTTTCGATGGCGGTTATATTATGAGTTTATGAGTTTTGATGTACCGAAGGAGTTCGGAGTCCCGGATGAGATCGGGGACATGACGAGGAGTCTCGAAATGGTCGAGGCGTAAAGATCGATATATTGGACGACTATATTCGGAGTTCGGAAAGGTTCAGTGATTCGGTATTTTTTGAGTACCGGGAGTTACGGGAATACGAGGAAGAGTATTGGGCCTTAATGGGCCTTAGTGGAAAGGAGCCGGGAGGTGGCGCGCCCTCCCAAGCCCAGTCCGAATTGGACAAGGGGTTTGGGCGCAGCCCCCTCTCCTTCCTTCTCCACTTCCCCTTTCCCCTTCTCCTAGTTGGACTAGGAAAGAAGAGTCCTACTCCGGTGGGGAGTAGGACTCCCCTTGCGCGCCTCCTCCTAGGGCGGCCTCCTCCTCCCTCCCTCCTTTATATCACGGGGCAGGGGGCACCCCAGACACACAAGTTGATCTACGGATCGTTCCTTAGCCGTGTGCGGTGCCCCTCCACCATATTCCACTTCGGTCATATCGTCGCGGAGCTTAAGCGAAGCCCTGCGCTGGAGAAGTCATATCGTCAGCGGAGCTTAGGCGAAGCCCTGCGTCGGTGGAGCATCATCATCGTCCTGCGCCGTCGTCTTGACGGAACTCATCCCGACACTTTGCTGGATCGAGTCCGGGATCGTCATCGAGCTGAGCGTGTGCAGAACTCGGAGGTGCCGTGACGTTCGGTGCTTGGATCGGTCGGATCGTGAAGGCGTCGACTACATCAACAGCGTTGTTATAACGCTTCGCTTTCGGTCTCGAGGGTGCGTGGGCGGACACTCTCCCTCTCGTTGCTATGCCATCACCATGGTCTTGCGTGTTCGTAGGAAATTTTTGAAATTACTCGTTACCCAACAAATGGCATCCGAGCCTGGTTTTATGCGTTGATGTCATATGCACGAGTAGAACACAAGTGAGTTGTGGGCGATATAAGTCATCCGCTTACCAGCATGTCATACTTTGGTTCAGCGGTATTGTGAGATGAAGCGGCCGGACCGACATTACGCGTGACGCTTACGCGAGACTGGTTTCACCGCTTGAGCACTAGTTGCTTAAAGGTGACCGCGGGTGTCTGTCTCTCTCACTTTAGTTGAACCGAGTGTGGCTACGCCCGGTCCTTGCGAAGGTTAAAACAGCACCAACTTGACAAACTATCGTTGTGGTTTTGATGCGTAGGTAAGAACGGTTCTTGCTCAGCCCGTAGCAGCCACGTAAAACTTGCAACAACAAAGTAGAGGACGTCTAACTTGTTTTTGCAGGGCATGTTGTGATGTGATGTGGTCAAGGCGTGATGCTATATTTTATTGTATGAGATGATCATGTTTTGTAACCGAGTTATCGGCAGCTGGCAGGAGCCATATGGTTGTCGCTTTATTGTATGAAATGCAAAAGCCATGTAATTGCTTTACTTTATCACTAAGCATAGCGATAGTCGTAGAAGCAATAGTTGGCGAGGCGACAACGATGCTACGATGGAGATCAAGGTGTCGCGCGGTGGCGATGGTGATCATGGCGGTGCTTGGAGATGGAGATCACAAGCACAAGATGATGATGACCATATCATATCACTTATATTGATTGCATGTGATGTTTATCCTTTATGCATCTTATCTTGCTTTGATTGGCGGTAGCATTATAAGATGATCTCTCACTAAAATTATCAAGAAGTGTTCTCCACGAGTATGCACCGTTGCTAAAAGTTCAGTAGTACCCGGACACCACGTGATGATCGGGTGTGATAAGTTCTCGTCCATCTACAACGGTGCAAGCCAGTTTGCACACGCAGAATACTCGAGTTAAACTTGACGAGCCTAGCATATGCGGATATGGCCTCGGAACACGAGACCGAAAGGTCGGCGTGAATCATATAGTAGATATGATCAACATAGTGATGTTCACCATTGAAACTACTCCATCTCACGTGATGATCGGACATGGTTTAGTTGATTTGGATCACGTAATCACTTAGATGACTAGAGAGATGTCTATCTAAGTGGGAGTTCTTAAGTAATATGATTAATTGAACTTTAATTTATCATGAACTTAGTCCTGGTAGTATTTTGCAAATTATGTTGTAGATCAATAACTCGCGTTGTTGCTTCCCTATGTTTGTTGCTTTCATATGTTTATTTTGATATGTTCCTAGAGAAAAATTATGTTGAAAAATGTTAGTAGCAATGATGCGGATTGGATCCGTGATCCGAGGTTTATCCTCATTGCTGCCTGAAAAATTATGTCCTTAATGCACGCTAGGTGACAAACCTATTGCAGGAGCGGATGCGAGGCGTTATGAGCGTTTGGCTAGCTCAATATGATGACTACTTGATAGTTTAGTACACCATGCTTAAAGGCTTAGAATCGGGACTTCAAAGACGTTTTGAACATCATGGACCATATGAGATGTTCCAGGAATTGAAGTTAATATTTCAAGCAAATACCGAGTTGAGAGATATGAAGTCTCCAACAAGTTCTATAGCTAAAAGATGGAGGAGAATCGCTCAACTAGTGAGCATGTGCTCAGATTATGCAGGTACTTCAATCGCTTGAATCAAGTGGGAGTTAATCTTCGAGATAAGATAGTGATTGACAGAATTCTCTAGTCACCATCACCAAGTTAGTAGAACTTCGTGATGAACTATAATATGCAAGGGATGACAAAAGTAATTCCCAAGCTCTTCGTGATGCTGAAATCGACGAAGGTAGAAATCAAGAAAAGAGCATCAAGTGTTGATGATTGACAAGACCACTAGTCTCAAGGAAAAGGGCAAAGGGAAGAAGGGAACTTCAAAAGAGCGGCAAGCAAGTTGCTACTCGGTGAAGAAGCCCAAGTCGGACCTAAGCACGAGACTAAGTGCTTTTGCTACAATGGAATTGGTCCTTTGAAGCGGAACTACCCCAAGTGTTTGGCGGATAAGAAGGATGGCAAAGTGAACAAAGGTATATTTAATATACAGATTATTGATGTATATTTTACTAGTGTTCATAGCAACCCCTCGGTATTTGATCTTGGTTCAGTTGCTAAGAGTAGTAACTCAAGCGGGAGTTGCAGAATGAACAGAAACTAGTTGAAGGGGAAGTGACGATGAATGTTGGAAGTAGTTCCAAGATTGATATGATCATCATCGCACACTCCCTATACTCTCGGGATTAGTGTTGAACCTAAATAAATGTTATTTGGCGTTTGCGTTGATGTAACGCCCGGGTGGTTATGGAACAGTAATCACCTCGGTTAAGTTAATTAACCTCTCGTTAATTCGGACCCGTCCTAAAACAAAAATAAAAAATGAAACAAACGAGAAAAGGTCCCGAAAATAAGTTCTAAAATGTTCCGGGGTTTTCTAGAATAACTAACCTAATATTGGTGGGGTGCACTAATATTTACAAAATGCCAGAGCATTTTAAATAAACCAAAACAGAAAATTGAAAATAATAAAAAGAGAAAAACTAAAATAAAACAGTGGAGGGGGAAGAACCCCCCCTGGCCCAGCCAGCCGGCCCCCCTCCCCACTCCACCTTTTGGCCCATTCCTCCCCCCCCTGGGCCGGCCCACCGGCCCAACCCCGGCCGCATAACCCTCCCCACCACGCGGCTAACCCTAGCCGCGCCCCACTCCTTCCCCTCGCGCCCCCCTCGCCCCTCTCCTCCCGCTCCCGCAGATCTGGATCGGGCGGAGGCCCCGACCGAGCCTCCCCGCCGTCCCCCACCTCGCCCGCCCCCGCTGCCCCGCCACCCAGGCCTCCCTCCTCCTCCGACGCCCGGAGGAACCCCTCCTCCTCGTCGCCCCGAGCCCTTGGCCTCCGCCGCCTGCTCGGCTCGGCTCTCGGGTTGGCGGCTCCCGACCCCTCCACGACGGACTCCCAGACCCCGTCGAGCCCGCCTGCCGAGTCCTGCCCCTGTGAGGCTTCCTCTCGCCTCTCTCTTCCCCCCCCGTCGGCGACCGACCGGCCGCCCAGACCGACCCCCCGGTTCCCCTCGGCTCTCTCCTCTCGTCGCGTGGCCCCGGCCGGCCCGTCGCCGGCCGCCCGGCCTTGTGGGTTGTGGCGCCCCCCGATCCTCTTCCTCCCCGACCGGATCCGCCGCTCGAGGTCTGACCCGCCGCCACCGCGTGCCCTCTCCTCTCTCTCCTTCTCCCCGACGGCGACATCGTCGGGCGACCGTCTTGGCGCCCGAGCCCACACGTTCGCCCCGTTCGGCGCCCTCGCCGCCTCCCCGACCGAACCCCCCTCGCTCGGCTCGGTCCGAACCACCCCATTGTCGCCTCACCTCATCGCGCTGCCGCTGCCATCACGGCCGGGGCCAGCGTCGTGGCCTCGGCCGCGCTGCCCGAGCCTCGGGCCCGATTCCCTGGTCGCGCCCGACCCGCCACGATTCGTGCCCATTCAAGGCGTCGCCGCGTCGCCCACACCGCATGCCCGATAGAATAGCAGCGTGGGGCCCCACCCCCAAATGAAAAAAAAAAGGCAAAGGGCGTTTTAAATAAAAGCAGAATGAAAATGGAAATAGAAATGAATTAAATTAATTAGCTAAATAATTAATTAATTAATTAATTAAGCAATTAATTAATCTAATTAATTCTGGATTAGTTAAACCTAATCATTAGTTAAATTAATTGGGTGATTAATTAAACTAATTAAGACTGAACTAAGGTTAATTAAACTTTGATTAGGCTAATTAAACTAATTAGTCATTAGTGAATGACATGCGGGACCCACCTGTCAGGGTTGACTTAGTCAACCCTGTTGGCTGATGACGTCAGCATGACCTCATGCTGATGTCATAAATGCCATTTCGAAATTAATTAAATAATTAATTAAAATTCCGGAAATTAATAAAATCTTTTATAAATCATATCTTTTAATCCGTAATCCGGATTAAAATAATTTCAACATGAAAGTTGCTCAGAACGACGAGACGAATCCGGATACGCAGTCCGTTCGTCCACCACACGACTCTAACTTATCGAACCTGCAAACTTTCCTCTCCGGTTCATCTGTTAGACAGACGTCCGGAACCGGGATAACTTCCCGGATGTTTTCCCCCCTAAACCAGTACCCTTCTTACCACGTTAGGGCACGCCTAGCATCGCTTCTTGGCATGTCATGCATCGTTATGCATCATTACTTGTATTCATTGTTTCTTCCCCTCTTCTCTCCGGTAGACTACTGAGACCGACGCTGCGGTGGCGGTTCGACTACGGTGTTGGCGACCTCTCTCTCTTGCGAGCAACCAGCAAGCCCCCCTTGATCACCGGATATCGCTTACTCTTATCTACTTTGCTTGCATTAGAGTAGCATAGCATATTCTTGTTTTGGATACTCCTATACCGCTGCATAGCTTTGTCCTTGTAACCCATTGTTACCTTACGCAATCCTATATGCTTAGTATAGGATGCTAGTTCTTTCATCTGTGGCCCTACATACTTGTCGTGTGCGTGCTATACTATCGGGCCGTGATCACTCGGGAGTTGATCACGGATATATACTATATACTTATACATGATACATGTGAGGCTAAAGTCGGGTTGGTGATGGAGCACCATGAGTGGATCTTTGTGGCGGAGCGGCAGGCAGGTTGAGACCGCCTAGGAGAGAGGTGGGCTGGCCTGTTCGGCGTTCGCGGTTACTTAACACGCTTAACGAGGTCTTGGTATTTGATCTGGGTTGGCTCGAGCTTATCGCACTAACCATCTCGCGGGAGTAGTTATGGGTATCCGGCGTCGTGGTATCGGCCGAAATACTTGAGACGTCGGTGACGAGCGGCGCGCGCGGATTGGTGGAGCGCTTCTTTGGGCTAGGTGCGCTTCCGCCACAGCGTCACATAGCGTGCAGGTGTGCTTTCAGGCGATGGGCCCGGACCCTGGCGCTTAGGTTTAGACGGCGTGTTGGCCTCTCTGTTGTGCCTAGGTGGGGCTGCGACGTGTTGATCTTCTACGGCGGGCATGACCGGAAAGTGTGTCCGCCAAATGGGATCAAGCGTCTTTGGGTAAGATGGTGCACCCTGCAGGGAAGTTAATCTATTCGGATAGCCGTGATCTTGATAATAGGGCGACTTGGAGTTGTACCTTGAGCTTATGACAACTAGAACCGGATACTTGATAAAACACACCCTTCCAAGTGCGGATACAACGGTGGTCGCTCTCGCTCGAGGATATGAGCGGGGATTGCGGGTAGGATTATTGCTATATGATGTTACTTGGAGGACTTCAGATCGTCCCTCCTACTGTTGCAAGGCGGTGTCGAGCGTAGTCTTCGTTAAGACTAGCTACCCCCTCTTATTACGGCATTCTGCAGATTCAGTCCTCGATATGGCCTTTACACATATATCCATGCATATGTAGTGTAGCTCCTTGCTTGTAGTACTTTGGATGAGTACTCACGGTTGCCTTGTTCCCTTTTCCCTATCTCTACTCGATTGCTGCAATCGAGACGTTGGAGCCCAGGGCGAGCGCCACCGCCTCGGCGACTACTACTCGGGCGCCTACTACTACGTGCAGCCCGGCGGCGACGACGGGAGTGACCTAGGAGGATCCGAGCAGGAGGCCTGCTCCTCTTCGATCTGTATCCCGGTTTGTGCTAGCCATCTTATGGCAACTTGTTTAACTTATGTGCGTACTCAGATATTGTTGCTTCCGCTGACTCGTCTATGATCGAGCACTTGTATTCGAGCCCTCGAGGCCCTGGCTTGTATTATGATGCTTGTATGACTTATTTTATTTGTAGAGTTGTGTTGTGATATCTTCCGTGAGTCCTTGATCTTGATCGTACACATTTGCGTGTATGATTAGTGTACGATTGAATCGAGGCGTCACAAGTTGGTATCGAGCCCATTGCCTGTAGGAATCCCCCTTCCACACTCCTTGGCCGAAGTCGAGTCTAGACATTGCAAAAACTTTTACTAACTTGGCTGTGTGCCTTACGGGCCCACGTCGCCATCGGGTGGTATTAGGATCTTTTACTCCTCGACCTTTACTCTGGGGCTCTGGACTCTCTTCTACTCAGGTCAAACGATTTTACTAACTATCACTAGGATCCCGTGACCGCATTCACCCCGAAGATGGATATAGCCTTAGTTGTTTTTGGAATTGTATTTGAGCAATTTCCACACTGTCATTGACTCCTTTGAAACGTCTTTGTTTTCAGATGGAACCCACGAGGCAGGTCGTGCGTCACACGACGGCCATTGGTGCCTCGGGATCACCTGCGGTGCTAGCTGAGATGATGACCTATCTGGGTTATCGCTGGCACCCTGAGTACACCGTCTATGAGGAGTACCAGGACTATAACCGGAGCGATGCAGCGCCATCGTCCACCTCTACTCTCGGGAGTATGAGTCCACTCTTGTCTTTGCACACCGCACATGGTGTTGGAGTGACCATCGATATGGCAGTCCACGATGCTGCTTATGCTGCTCGACACGTCTTCGTGCGAGTATCGAGAGTTGGACACCTCCCCTTGAGCACATTGCTATCGCGTCGATGTTGGTGAGGAGGGTTACTACACTGCTGCCTACACCACTGTCACCAGAGAGCCCTTGTTCTGCATGCTGATGGGCTGGATCGAGCTAACCGGGCTCTCCGCCACGAGTTGTACATCACCCGTCAGCACCTCTACCGTGCCCTGACGCTGATGCACCCCTTTGTCCGATCCGGAGAGCTGCCACGCTTTGCGATCTACCCAGCTAGGACCGTGATGCCCCAGGGTGTCGGTTGGCCAGACGTGGGAGGCTACTCTCCCGCACTTGGCCCTTTCCTGCCACCTGGACGTCGGATTCAGCACCAGAGTATCCGCGGCCCCTGTGTCACCGACGTGGAGGACTATCCACTGCCGCACTATCGACTTTCGGGCTCTGACTACCTCCATGATACCGCGTGGGACTGATGTAGACTTGCTTGTTAGTATTTGATGTATTCGCCATGAGCATGTGTGCCGCCTATGATGTAGTAGTCTATGTCTTGGACTCTATGTATCGAACTCTATGCATGATTCCTTTTGTAAGATATGCCAACTACTATGTAGTTCCCATCATCTTTGCTTTCATTATGCATGTTTCATCATGAATGATTCTGTCTCTTGCTTAATTTCTCAAATGCTGAACTACCCTGTTATATAATAGCAGGATGGTTAGGCCAGCAGGTCGTGGTCGTGGGGCCAACTTCCCACCACCGCCTGAGTACATGGCTGGTATGATACAACAGCTCGAGATGAATCGCCAGTTCATGGAAAACATGATGGCTCAGTTCCCTCGCCCGAATATGCACCAGCACCCAAACGGGACAACTCTGCAGGATTTCATACGCCTGAATCCCAGCGTGTACCGCAGTTCAACCCAGCCACTGGATGCTGATGACTGGCTCCGTGACATCACCTACGAGATGGAGTCTGCTGATGTAGCCCCTGCCAGCTATGCCACCTTTGCTTCCTTCTTCCTGAAGGGACCCGCAGCTCAATGGTGGGACAGCCACCGTCGTACTCTGCCAGTTGGAACACTCATCACTGGCGGACTTCGAGCTGCCTTCCGTGCCGCTTCATCCCTCAAGGGGTCATGGACCGAAGAAGCGTGAGTTCCGCAACCTCACCCAAGGCAACAAGACTGTTGAAGCCTATCGGCGAGAGTTCTGGACTTGTCTCGCTATCTTTCAAGAGGATATTGCAACCGATGCGCAGACAGAGAAGTTCCGTGACGGTCTTCAAGGCGACATCAAGCTCGCACTACTAGTGCACGACTTTGCTGATTTCGCCACCTTGGTGAACAAAGCTATCAATGTCGAAACTGGTCTGCAGGAATACCGAGCTCTAACAGCGCAACTGTGACTCGGGCTCATCTTGGGCCCGTCCTCGCAGGAGCGCAAAATATGGATTCCCAATAGCATGTACCAGCCGAATGCATCGCTTCAAAGCGAACTATGCTACACCTCGTGCGCCTACAACTAAGCAGCCAAGCTTCCAGCTCCACCACCCCAAGCTCCTGTTCCCACTCCCAATAATGGCTTGTGCTTGGTGCGGACAGCGAGGCACCGTGCTAGAGAATGCAACCGAACCAGAATCAAGCGGCCCTTCCAAAGAGCTGGCCGTGGAAACAACCGAACCGCAACAACACCGGCAAGTCTTATGGGAAAGCTCGGGCCAACCACGTTGATCTGAGCGAAGCTCATGACCAGCTGCTCATTGTGATGGGTACACTCCTCGTAAATTCAGTACCTGCATCTGTTTTATTCGATTCAGGAGCATCGCATTCATTCATGTCTGAGGACTTTGCATACAAGCACGACGTTAAGTGTGAAGAGATGAACTCTTCGTTAGTGGTAAAGACCCCATTGGGACAATGTCAAACCTCCATGGTTGGCGTCGACGTCCCCGTGGAAATCGAAGGGTTGGAATTCTATGCCTCCCCATTATCCTCAAGGCGTCTAACATCGACCTCATTTTGGGATGGATTGGTTGAAAGCGCATCTGGCGTCAATCGTTTGCGCCACTAAGACCGTCCATCTGCTGCACCCTTCGATGAAATCGTAGCTACAATGCTAAATGCGGTTCAAGATGCCGAGGCAAGGCTCTATGCATTGAATGCATTGAACGCCGCACCCCTCGAGGGAATTGAAAACATTCCTGTCGTTTGCGATTTCCAAGACGTCTTTCCTGAAGAACTTCCAAGGATTCCCCCTGCTAGAGCTGTCGAATTCGTCATCGACTTGAAACCGTGCACCACTCCTATAATAGCGTCCCTACAAGATGCCGCCGCATGTACTCCTTGAACTAAAGGAGGAAATCGACAGATCTCTTCAAAGCGGTTTCATTCGCCCAAGTTGCTCACCTTGGGGAGCACCTTCTCTCTTTGTCAAGAAGAAGGATGGGACAAACCGATTGGTCCAAGACTACCGTCCTATAAATCAAGCTACCATTCAGAATAAGTATCCTCTTCCTCGGATCAATGATCTTTATGATCAACTGGCTGGTTCGTCAGTGTTCTCGAAACTCGACTTGAGGTTGGGTTACCACCAGATCCGTGTTCGCGAGGAGAATATCCCCAAGACCGCATTTGTGACTCGTTATGGTTCTTACGAGTACACCGTCATGTCTTCGGCAACCAATGCTCCAGCCACCTTCTCCCTTTGATGAACTATATATTCATGGATTACCTCGACAAGTTCGTGCGTGGTTTATCTGGATGATATCTGATCTATTCCAAGAATGAAGAAGAACATCTGAACATCTTCGTCTTGTCTTTGGAAAAGCTACGAGAGCATCAACTCTATGCCAAGTTCTCCAAGTGTGAATTCGGCTTCCCAAGTAACCTACCTTGGACATGTTATCTCTAAGGATGGTATTGCCGTCAACCCTGAGCGAGTTCAGGCTATTCTCGATTGGACTCCTCCGAAGAGCGTTAAGCAAGTCGAAGTTTTCTCGGTCTCGCCACTATTGCCGTCGATTAAGTCGAGAACTTCTCCAAGATTGCCGTGCCTCGACTAACTTTGTTGCATAAAGGCGTCAAGTTCAATGGATGATAAATGTCGGGAAAGTTTCGAGCACTCAAAGACAAGTTGACGATCGCCCTTGATGCTAGCTCCACGATACTAAGAAGGACTTCGTCATTTATTGCGGCGCTTCTCGTCAAGGTTTAGGCGGTGTCCTAATGCAAGAGCGCAAAGTGGTTGCTTATGCCTCTCGACGATTCGCCCTCACGAGGAGAACTACCCAGTTCATGACCTCGAACTTGCTGCCGTCATTCATGCACTAAGCGATGGCGACATTACCTTCTCGGTAATCGTTATGAGATCTACACTGACCACCAAAGTCTGAAGTATCATTTACTCAGCCAGACCTGAACCTCCGTCGGCAGAGATGGATGGAGATCTGCAGACTTTGATTTGGGTATTTCCTATACGCCGAGCAAGGCTAATGTAATGGCTGATGCCTTGAGCCGCAAGTCTTTCTGCAACCACCTTGAGTTCACAAAGTTCAGCCCTCACTTTTGAAGAATTCAGCAGGTGAACCTCCATATTGTTCCTCCGGTGCACTCGCTCCCCTCCTCCGGAGTTCCAAAAGATGAATCTCCGTGTTGTTCCCCAGGGTTCCTTTATACCCGGCTGTTGAACCCGATCTCGTGGGCACCATAAAGACAATGCAGGATTTGACTCAAGTCTATAAGCTTAAACAAGACATCGGAAAGGAAATCCTCATCCTTCACTATTGCCGATGATGGCGCCTTGTACTTCAAAGGCCGCCTAGTGGTGCCATGTAAGAAGGAAAATCTGAATATGACTCGGAAGGTCATGCAAGAAGCTCATGATACGCCTCTATGTATCCACCCGGCGGTACAAAGATGTATCAAGACATTAAATCCGAGATTCGGTGGTCTAATATGAAGCAAGACATTGCTCGCTATGTTTACGAGTGTGACGTTTGCCGTCGTATCAAAGCAGAACATCAAAGGCCTCTTTGGTACTCTGCAGCCTATCTCTATTCCCGAATGGAAATGGGACCATGTTGAAATGGACTTAATCCTTTGGATTTGCCAAATCGCAGAAAGGTAATGATGCTATTCTTGTCGTCATTGACCGGCTTTCTAAAGTTGCACATTTTACGGCGGTCAAAAAACGATCACCGCTAGCCAGCTTGCAACTCTCTATATGTCGAGAATTGTTTCACTTCACGGTATTCCACTTTGGTTATCGATTCGGACCGTGGCAGCTTATTCACTTCAAGATTCGGGCAAGTTTTCAAGAAGCTATGGGGACTCATTTATCTTTCAAGATCTGCGTTTCATCCATGATCTCAAGGGCAAGTTGAGCGTGTCAACCAAATTCTCAAGACATGCTTCGAGCTTGTGTCGTCTCATTCGGCAAGAAATGGGAGGAATCTCTCCCGTATGCTGAGTTCTCTTATAATAATAGCTATCAAGCTAGTCTGAAGATGGCCCCCTTCGAAGTGTTATATGGACGAAAGTGCGAACCCTCCGAACTGGTCAAAGCGGGAACGTCCACTCTTCGGTCCGGATATTATCCAACATGCCGAAGAACAAGTCCGCGTAATTCGCGAGAATCTCAAGACTGCTCAGTCGCGTCAAAAGAGTAATTATGACCGTCATCACAAAGACATGGTCTATCAACTTTGGCGAAAAGGCCTATCTTCGCGTTACACCAATGAAGGGTGCTCACCGCCGGGATCAAGGGCAAGTTAGCGCCCGCTATATTGGCCCTTTCACTATTCGGAAAGCGCGGAAAAGTGGCATATCAACTGGAGCTTCGTCGAACCTTTCTCAAGTTCACGATGTGTTCCACGTGTCCCAACTCCGACGCTGCTTCAAGGACCCAATCCGAGCAGTGGACCATGAAGTGCTCGAATTGCAACAGGACCTCTCCTATAAAGAGCATCCGGTCCGCATTCTCGACCAAGCTGAACGCCGCACCCATCAGAAGGCGATCAAGTTCCTCAAGGTCCAGTGGTCGAATCACTCTGAAGATGAAGCCACCTGGGCACGCGAGGATCGTCTACGGGATGAATATCCCGCACTCTTTCCGTCTACCTCCTAAATCTCGGGACGAGATTTCTTGTAGTGGAGGAGATTTGTAACGCCCGGGTGGTTATGGAACAGTAATCACCTCGGTTAAGTTAATTAACCTCTCGTTAATTCAGACCCGTCCTAAAACAAAAATCAAAAATGAAACAAACGAGAAAAGGTCCCGAAAATAAGTTCTAAAATGTTCCGGGGTTTTCTAGAATAACTAACCTAATATTGGTGGGGTGCACTAATATTTACAAAATGCCAGAGCATTTTAAATAAACCAAAACAGAAAATTGAAAATAATAAAAAGAGAAAAACTAAAATAAAAGCAAAGGTGGAGGGAAGAACCCCCTGGCCCACCAACCGCCCCCTCCCCACTCCCCTTTGGCCCATTCCTTCCCCCACGGCCGCCCACCGCCCAACCCCGGCAAGATAACCCTCCCACCACGCTGCTAACCCTAGCCGCGCCCCACTCCCTCGCGCCCCTCGCCTCTCTCCTCCCGCTCCTCAGATCTGGATCGAGGCGGAGGCCCCGACCGAGCCTCCCCGCCGTCCCCACCGCCGCTGCCCCCCTGCCCCGCCACCCAGGCCTCCCCTCCTCCTCCGACGCCGGAGGAGAACTCCTCCCCTCCGTCGCCTCGAGCCTTGGGCCTCGCCCGGCCATGGCTCCTCCTCACTGGCTGGCGCCTCGACCCCTCCACGACGGACTCCCCGACCCCGTCGAGCCCGCCGGCCGAGTCCCCCCCCCCTGTGAGGCTTCCTCTCGCCCTCTCTTCCCCCCTCCCGTCGGTGGCCGACCGGCCGCGCAGACCGACGCCCGGTTCCCCGCTCTCTCCCTCTCGTCGCGTGGCCCCAGCCCGCCCGTCGGCTCGGCCCCCACTGGTTGCGCCCGGCGCCCCGATCCTCTTCCTTCCCCGACGGATCCGGCCGCTCGAGGTCTGACCCTCCCACCACAGCGTGCCCCCTCTCCTCTCCCTTCTCCCCGACGGCGACCTCGTCGGCGACCGTCTTGGCGCCCGAGCCCCCGTTTCGCCCCGTTCGGCGCCTCGCCCGCCTCCCGACCGAACCCCTCGCTCGGCTCCGGTCAAAACCACCCCCGCCGTCGCCTCACCTCGCCCGGCGCGCCGCTGGCCGGCCGCCGGCTTGCGTCGTGGCCTCGGCGGCCCGCCCGAAGCCTCGGGCGCCTGATTCCCACTGGTGGCGCCCACCCGGCCTGATTCGTGCCCATTCAAGGCGTCAAGCGTCGCCCACACCGCATGCCCGATAGAGAATAGCAGCGTGGGGCCCCACCCCCAAATGAAAAAAAGGCAAAGGACGTTTTAAATAAAAACAGAATGAAAATGGAAATAGAAATGAATTAAATTAATTAGCTAAATAATTAATTAATTAATTAATTAAGCAATTAATTAATCTAATTAATTCTGGATTAGTTAAACCTAATCATTAGTTAAATTAATTGGGTGATTAATTAAACTAATTAAGACTGAACTAATTAACACTAATCATTAATTAACTTAATTAACTAAGGTTAATTAAACTTTGATTAGGCTAATTAAACTAATTAGTCATTAGTGAATGACATGCGGGACCCACCTGTCAGGGTTGACTTAGTCAACCCTGTTGGCTGATGACGTCAGCATGACCTCATGCTGATGTCATAAATGCCATTTCAAATTAATTAAATAATTAATTAAAATTCGAAATTAATAAAATCTTTTATAAATCATATCTTTTAACCGTAATCCGGATTAAAATAATTTCAACATGAAAGTTGCTCGTAGCAGCGAGGCGAATCCGGATACACAGTCCGTTCGTCCACCACACGACTCTAACTTATCGAACTCTGCAAACTTTCCTCTCCGGTTCATCCATCGACAGACGTCCGGGAACCGGATAACTTCCGGATGTTTTCCCCTAAACCAGTACCCTTCTTACCACGTTAGGCGCGCCTAGCATCGCTTCTTGGCATGTCATGCATCGTTATGCATCTGTTACTTGTATTCATTGTTTCTTCCCCCTCTTCTCTCCGGTAGACTACGAGACCGACGCTGCAGCTGGCCAGTTCGACTACGGTGTTGACGACCTCTCTCTCTTGCCAGAGCAACCAGGCAAGCCCCCCCCCTTGATCACCAGATATCGCCTACTCTTATCTACACTGCTTGCATTAGAGTAGCATAGCATGTTACTGTTTTCGGATACTCCTATACTGCTGCATAGCTTTGTCCTTGTAACTTCGTTGTTACCTTACCTGCAATCCTATATGCTTAGTATAGGATGCTAGTTCTTTCATCTGTGGCCCTACATACTTGTCTGTGTGCCGTGCTATACTATCGGGCCGTGATCACTCGGGAGTTGATCACGGATATATACTATATACTTATACATGATACATGTGAGGCTAAAGTCGGTCGGGTGATGGAGCACCCATGAGTGGATCTTTGTGGCGGAGCGAGCAGGCAGAGTTGAGACCGCCTAGAGAGAGGTGGGCTGGCCTGTTCGGGCGTTCATGTTACTTAACACGCTTAACGAGGTCTTGGTATTTGATCTGGGTTGGCTACTGAGCTTATACGCACTAACCATCTACGCGGGAGTAGTTATGGGTATCCCGTCGTGGTATCACCGAAATACTTGAGACGTCGGCGACGAGCGGCGCTGCCGGATTGGACCGGAACTTCTGCTGGGCTAGGTCTGCTTCGGCCACAGACGCAACGCGTCTTGTGTGTGCTCGAGGCGATGGGCCGGACCCTGCGCGCTTAGGTTTAGACCGGCGTGTTGGCCTCTCTGTTGTGCCTAGGTGGGGCTGCGATGTGTTGATCTTACGCGGCCGGGCATGACCCAGGAAAGTGTGTCCGGCCAAATGGGATCAAGTGTGCTGGGTAAGATGGTGCACCCTGCAGGAAGTTAATCTATTCGGATAGCCGTGATCTTGATAACAGGACGACTTGGAGTTGTACCTTGAGCTTATGACAACTAGAACCGGATACTTGATAAAACACACCCTTCCAAGTGCCGATACAACCGTGGTCGCTCTCGCTCGGGGATATGAGCAGGGATTGCGGGTAGGATTATTGCTATATGATGTTACTTGGAGGACTTCAGATCGTCCCCTCCTACTGTTGCAAGACAGGTGTCCGAGCGTAGTCTTCGTTAAGACTAGCTACCCCTCTTATTCGGCATTCTGCAGTTCAGTCCACTGATATGGCCTTTACACATATATCCATGCATATGTAGTGTAGCTCCTTGCTTGCGAGTACTTTGGATGAGTACTCACGGTTGCCTTGTTCCCCCTTTTCCCTATCTCTACTCGATTGCTGCAATCAGACGTTGGAGCCCAGGAGCCAGACGCCACCGCCTACGACGACTACTACTCCGGAGGCGCCTACTACTACGTACAGCCCGCTGACGACGACCAGGAGTGACCTAGGAGGATCCCAGGCAGGAGGCCTGCTCCTCTTTCGATCTGTATCCCAGTTTGTGCTAGCCATCTTATGACAACTTGTTTAACTTATGTCTGTACTCAGATATTGTTGCTTCCGCTGACTCGTCTATGATCGAGCACTTGTATTCGAGCCCTCGAGGCCCCTGGCTTGTATTATGATGCTTGTATGACTTATTTTATTTGTAGAGTTGTGTTGTGATATCTTCCCGTGAGTCCTTGATCTTGATCGTACACATTTGCGTGTATGATTAGTGTAGGATTGAATCGAGGGCGTCACAGTTGAGCGTGAATATGATTTGATCATATTTATTGCAATACAGTTATTCATGTAATTTAGAGAATAATTATTGTTCTGTTTACATGAATAAAACCTTCTATGGTCATACACCCAATGAAAATGGTTTGTTGGATCTCGATCGTGTGATACACATATTCATAATATTGAAACCAAAAGATGTAAAGTTAATAATGATAGTGCAACTTATTTGTGGCACTGCAGTTTAGGTCATATTGGTGTAAAGCGCATGAAGAAACTCCATACTGATGGGCTTTTGGAATCACTTGATTATGAATCATTTGATGCTTGCGAACCGTACCTTTTGGGCAAGATGACTAAAACTCCGTTCTCTGGAACAATGGAACGAGCTACTGACTTGTTGGAAATAATACATACCGATGTATGCGATCCAATGAGTGTTGATGCTCGTGGCAAGTATCATTATTTTCTGACCTTCACAGATGATTTGAGCAGATATGCGTATATCTTCTTGATGAAACATAAGTCTGAAATAGTTGAAAAGTTCAAAGAATTTCAGAGTGAAGTAGAAAATCATCGTAATAAGAAAATAAAGTTTCGCGATCTGATCGTGAAGATGAATATTTGAGTTACGAGTTTGGTCTTCAATTAAAACAAAGTGGAATAGTTTCACAGCTCACGCCACCGGAACACCACAACAATATGGTGTGTCCGAACGTCAGAATCAGTACTTTATTTTGATATGGTGCGATCTATGATGTCTCTTACCGATTTACCAATATCGTTTTGGGGTTATGCATTAGAGATAGCTGCATTCACGTTTAATAGGGCACCATCTAAATCCGTTGAGACGACACCGTATGAACTATGGTTTAACAGTAAACCTAAGTTGTCGTTTCTTAAAAGTTTGGAGTTGTGATGCTTATGTGAAAAGTTTTCACCTGATAAGCTCGAACCCAAATCGGAGAAGTGCGTCTTCATAGAATACCCAAAAGTAACTATTGGGTACACCTTCTATCACAGATCTGAAGGCAAGTTTTTCGTTGCTAAGATGGATCCTTTCTAGAGAAGAAGTTTCTCTCGAAAGAAGTGAGTGGAAAGTAGAACTTGATGAGGTAATTGTACCTTCTCCCTTATTGGAAAGTAGTTCATCACAGAAATCAGTTCCGATGATTCCTACACAAATTAGTAAGGAAGTTAATGATGATGATCATGAAACTTCAGATCAAGTTGCTACCAAACCTCGTGAGGTCTTCCAGAGTAAGATCCGCACCAGAGTGGTACGGTAATCATGTTACGCAAGTCATGTTACTAGACCATGATGAACCTACGAACTATGAGGAAGCGATGATGAGCCCAGATTCCATGAAATGGCTTGAGGTCATGAAATCTGAGATGGGATCCATGTATGAGAACAAAGTGTAGACTTTGATGGAGTTGCCGATGATCGGCAAGCCATATTATATAAATGGATCTTCAAGAGGAAGACAGATGTTGATAGTAGTGTTACTATCTACAAAGCTCGACTTGGCGCAAAAATGTTTTTGACAAGTTCAAGGTGTTGACTACAATGAGATTTTCTCAAGCTGTAGCGATCGTAAGTCTGTCCGAATCATGTTAGCAATTGCCACATTTTATGAAATCGGCAAATGAATGTCAAAACTGCATTCCTTAATGGTTTTCTTAAAGAAGAGTTGTATATGATGCAACAGAAGGTTTTGTCAATCCTAAAGGTGCTAACAAAATGTGTAAGCTCCAATGATCCATCTATGGACTGGTGCAAGCATCTCGAGTTGGAATACACACTTTGATAAGTTGATCAAAGCATATAGTTTTATACAGACTTCATGTGAAGCCTGTATTTACAAGAAAGTGAGTGGGAGCACTACAACATTTCGATAAGTATATGTGAATGACATATTGTTGATCGGAAATGATGTAGAATTATTCGCAAAGCATAAAGGAGTATTTGAAAGGAGTTTTTCAAAGAAGGACCTCGGTGAAGCTGCTTACATATTGAGCATCAAGATCTATAGAGATAGATCAAGACGCTTGATAAGTTTTTCAATGAATACATACCTTGACAAGATTTTGAAGTAGTTCAAAATGGAACAGTCAAAGAAAGAGTTCTTGCCTGTGTTACAAGGTGTGAGATTGAGTAAGACTCAAAACCCGACCACGGCAGAAGATAGAAAGAGAATGAAAGTCATTCCCTATGCATCAGCCATAGGTTCTATAAAGTATGTCATGTTGTGTACCAGATCTATTGCATACCCTACCACTAAGCTTGGCAAGGGAGTGCAATAGTGATCTAGGAGTAGATCAATGGACAGCGGTCAAAATTATCCTTAGTAGAATAAGGATATGTTTCTCGATTATGGAAGTGAAAAAGGTTCGCCGTAAAGGGTTACGCCGATGCAAGTTTTAACACTAATCTAGATGACTCGAGTCTCAATCTGGATACATATTGAAAGTGGGAGAAATTAGCTAGAGTAGCTCCGTGCGAGCATTGTAGACATAGAAATTTGCAAAATACTTACGGCTCGAATGTGACAGACCGTTGACTAAAATTATCACACAAGCAAAACATGATCACACCTTAGTACTCTTTGGGTGTTAATCACATAGCGATGTGAACTAGATTACTGACTCTAGTAAACCCTTTGGGTGTTGGTCACATGTCGATGTGAGCTATGGGTGTTAACCACATATAGATGGGAACTATTGATGTTAAATCACATGGCGATGTGAACTAGATTATTGACTCTAGTGCAAGTGGGAGACTGAAGGAAATATGCCCTAGAGGTAATAATAAAGTTATTATTTATTTCCTTATATCATGATAAATGTTTATTATTCATGCTAGAATTGTATTAACCGGAAACATAATACATGTGTGAATACATAGACAAACAGAGTGTCACTAGTATGCCTCTACTTGACTAGCTCGTTAATCAAGATGGTTATGTTTCCTAACCATAGACATGAGTTGTCATTTGATTAACGGGATCACATCATTAGGAGAATGATCTGATTGACATGACCCATTCCGTTAGCCTAGCACTTGATCGCTTAGTATGTTGCTATTGCTTTCTTCATGACTCATACGTGTTCCTCGTAACTATGAGATTATGCAACTCCCGTTTACGGAGGAACACTTTGGTACTACCAAACGCCACAACGAATCGGGTGATTATAAAGGAGTACTACAGGTGTCTCCAAAGGTACATGTTGGGTTGGCGATTTGAGATTAGGTTTTGTCACTCCGATTGTCGGAGAGGTATCTCTGGGCCCTCTCGGTAATGCACATCATTATAAGCCTTGCAAGCAATGTGACCAATGAGTTGGTTACGGGATGATGCATTACAGAATGAGTAAAGAGACTTGCCGGTGACGAGATTGAACTAGGTATTGGATACCGACGATCGAATCTCGGGTAAGTAACATACCGATGACAAAGGGAACAACGTATGTCGTTATGCGGTTTGACCGATAAAGACGTAGAATATGTAGGAACCAATATGGGCATCCAGGTTCCGCTATTGGTTATTGACCGAGAATGGTTCTAGGTCATGTCTACATAGTTCTCGAACCCGTAGGGTCCGCGCGCTTAAGGTTTCGATGCGATGTTATATTATGAGTTTATGAGTTTTGATGTACCGAAGGAGTTCGGAGTCCCGGATGAGATCGGGGACATGACGAGGAGTCTCAAATGGTCGAGACGTAAAGATCGATATATTGGACGACTATATTCGAGTTCGGAAAGGTTCCGAGTGATTCGGTATTTTTGAAGTACCGGGAGTTACGGGAATACGGGGAAGAGTATTGGGCCTTAATGGGCCTTAGTGGAAAGGAGCCAGGAGGTGGCGCGCCCCTCCCAAGCCCAGTCCGAATTGGACAAGGGGTTTGGGCGCAGCCCCTCTCCTTCCTTCTCCACTTCCCCTTTCCCCCTTCTCCTAGTTGGACTAGGAAGAAGGAGTCCTACTCCGGTGGGAGTAGGACTCCCCTTGGCGCGCCCTCCTCCTAGGGCCGGCCTCCTCCTCCCTCCCTCCTTTATATACGGGGCAGGGGCACCCCAGACACACAAGTTGATCTACGGATCGTTCCTTAGCCGTGCGGTGCCCCCTCCACCATATTCCACTTCGGTCATATCGTCATGAGCTTAGGCGAAGCCCCGCGCCGGAGAAGTCATATCGTCGCGGAGCTTAGGCGAAGCCCTGCGCCGGTGGAGCATCATCATCGCCACCACGCCGTCGTCTTGACGGAACTCATCCCGACACTTTGCTGGATCGGAGTCCGGGATCGCCATCGAGCTGAACGTGTGCGTAACTCGGAGGTGCCGTGACGCTCGTGCTTGGATCGGTCGGATCGTGAAGACGCACGACTACATCAACCGCGTTGTTATAACGCCTCGCTTTCGGTCTACGAGGGTACGTGGACGGACACTCTCCCCTCTCGTTGCTATGCCATCACCATGGTCTTGCGTGTTCGTAGGAAATTTTTTGAAATTACTACGTTACCCAACAGGATGGTCAGCCACCAATGACGTATCCACGACGGCCACTCACCACACTCCTATTTGGCGCGACATCATGAAGGGGCTCGACCTTTTTCGCTCCACCACCACGGTTCAACTTGGCAACGGGGCCACAACCTCCTTCTGGCTTGACCTCTGGCTTCCTAACTCCACCCACACCTTAGCCCGGCTTTTCCCTGCGATGTTCTCCCACTGTAACAGGCCCAATACTACCGTGGCTCGCGCTCTGGTTTCGCCCGACCTGAACCTGGAACTAACTCTGTGGCTGTCCCACACAGCCGAATGCGAACTGAATGAACTACGCAATATTTTGGCCAGGGTAAACGTGAATTCGCAGGTACCTGACTGCAGAACCTCACGGGAAGCAGGCAAGCCGCTCACCACTAAACTGGCTTACACGGCGGTTTGGAAGACGAGGCCCACAGACGCCTTCGCCCCGGCCATCTGGAGAAACTACGTCCCGAACAAGTGCAGGATCTTTCTTTGGCTTGCCAACAAAGACCGCCTATTTACAAACGACAGGCGCTTCCGGCGAAGTATTACTACTTCCGACGCCTGTCCCTTCTGCTCGCAGTGCGAAACCATTGAACACCTCCTGTTCGAATGCCAACGGCTCTGCCCGCTGTGGGCAGAACTGGACAGCCTTTGCCAGCTTGCGCCGCAGGGGCTACTCCATGCCTGGGACGGGAACTTCACTGACAAGACAAGATCAACTGTCCTCTTGGCCGTCCTTTGAAATATTTGGCAGGGGAGGAACGCCAAAGTTTTCCGCGACCTACACCTGGATCTACACACTACTGCAAACACAGCGGCCAATGACCTTCGTCTTTGGTCTCACCGCTGCAAGAATGCCCAGAAACAGATTGTGCTTCGCGACTGGGCCTCTATGTTGTTCCACTTAGCTGCGAGATTGTAGCCTCTAGCACTATGTACTTTTCTTTCTTTCTCTCTCTCTCCGACTCCTTGTAATGTTGCTGCTGACCGCGTTGTAACACTTCTTGACGATTGCAATAAAGGTTCAGGCAGGCGTAAGCCCGCCGTTGACGCGTCAAAAAAAAATAATTCTTGTAACCTTTGTCTCTTCAAACTTCATTGGTGAACTGTTCCGTCGACGTCTGTCTATAGACATACATAAGTTTACATGGGTTTTACAAACGGAAAGCACTAGGAATCAGACTACTAATTTTTAGCGTTTTATCAGACTAGTGCTATGCCGTTGGATTAGGATGCTTCAGCTCGTTGGATCAGTGGTGGAATCGTGGGGTCTCCACTGGGTAGTTTCCGAATATTTTGCTTCCTATAATTAAGGGGGTCCAAGAATCACGCTGGATTAGTATTTAGGTGGGTCCACATGTACTACCTGCACCCCAAAAATAACTCATTCAACGTAATTTGTGTTGCCGAGCTATCAAAATTTTGCTTCTAATACAACATAATTTGCTTCGACGTAAAAAGGTTGTCCAACGTAACAACTTTGTTTCTTTTTATTCAAAGAAAATATGTACAAACACCTGAGAATTTGCTTCAAGTACATTGAAATCTGCTTCGATCTAACAATATGTAGCAAAATATGCATGTCGATCACAAAGTTTATTTCTAGTGCAATTGAAATTGTCCCCATTTAGAAATATTTGTTCTGTGTGCTACAAAAATATTTTCTTCCATCTAAAATACTTGCCCTATGTGCAACAATAATATTTGCTCCCACCTGGTAATAATATGTTTCTACTACTGGTACTGAATTTTTCTTGTCCGTTCATATATAGCAGGTTTCCGAAAAAATGGCAAACATTACAGTGCTTCATTATACACATGACATGTGTCATACATACATGCGACAAATTTGCTTCCATCCACTAGCCAATTTGTAAAACAAATTTACAACAACAAAATTTCCAATTCCGCGCAGGTATTGTCGCAATCATATCTACATTAGAAGCGTACAATAGAAATCAAGGAAGCATGATTGACAAGAAGTGAAAGCATGCTTATTTGAGTTTGCAAATTTATATGCTTGTGACAATACTATGTCGCGCCGCCACTACAGTCACATCCTTCTCCCTCCCTGCTGCTCCATCCACCGTGTCCGACCTAGACTCGATGACTTCCTTTTGTCCCACAAATCTGTCTGTGTCAGACATTACAAGCCACAAGAGTCCAAAGAGGAGAAGTGAGGATGGCACCATCAAGGGAAACAATGCCCTTGACCTTCGACAACCGAGTGGGTTTCTTCCTAGTTTGCTTTCAAAACGATGACAAAACATTGGCCATTGAGATGCTCGATCTTCACGTCGCATGCCATACCCACCGTTGATGGCCTCTCGTTAGCCCTGCAGAAATTTAGGAAGCATGGGTAGCTTGATTTGGATGCAAACATGACGCCTTCTAAACAATACGAAGCATGCAAGCAAGTGAAGCAAACTAAACACAATGTAGAAGCAGAAGTGTGAAGCACATGAAGCAAACCGTACACAGTGAAGAAATATAACTATGGTGCGTATGAAGCAAACTGTGCGTCATGAAGAAGCACATGTATGAGACAAATGAATCATGAAAATTGGGTGCATCATATTCATGTAATCTCAACATAATTTCTACATAGAGGAAGCACATATTTTCTTAAAATTGGGGAGGCAAAATATTTCTAAGCAGTCTTGCAAATTAAGACACGGAAGTGGATGATAAGAATCTTGTCCATAATATGTGTGAAAGTTAGGAAGCTGATTCAGTCATCAATTAAGTTAATACATGAAAATCATGGAAACAACCAAAACTAAACACAATGTAGAGGCAGAAGTTGAATATGCATGAAGCAAAACTGGACTCAGTGTAGAAGTGTTGACATGGGAAATATGAAGCAAACTGTATACATACGTACTGCATGTACGAAGCATGGAAAGCTGGAAGCACGGCAGGATGCAATCTCAACATACTTTGATTATGATAAGTAAAGTTAGGACCAAAATTGGATGTAGTCTGATACTCTGATTCCTGTAACCGGCCATGTGTGTCCCCTTCATCTCCGAATATACACAGCGAGAGGCGAAAAGGCAACGGAAATCCAACCACTGATCTGCGACTCTTCGAACACTCCTAGTAGGAAGAACGAAAATGTGATATGTCATTGCAATTCATCTTAATTGGAAGCATAGAATATTAAAATGGAGTTAAACTAAAATATCCAGCAAACATGTAGATGCATGTTTCTGCCACCTACTTCCCAAATTCATATTAGAAGCATATGGATACTTTGGAATATAAACTGGATGCGTATGTAAGCACAAAATTTTGAAGAAAGGAAATATCTAAGATTAACACGCATAGCTATGCAAGTCTGGGTGATCTAAACACCAAATGCAAACGAATTGATTGGTGATTTAGTGATCTAATACATGGATATATCAATTTCACACCCAACATTGGTCAATTCTCAGCACACAATGCATATCTACCAATAATACTAGATACGCACAAAATAAGAAACCTGATTGCGGTGTTGAGATTAGCAATTAACAACTGAGACTAGTCAAAAACTAGATATATGATGGTGGAATGGGGAGCACTTTTGGGCGATTGATGCAATGTGATACCTTTGTTTTTTAGCTAGGACCTAGAAGAGGGGGAAAGGGTGGAAGGCAACAGCTGATTCTTCGGCCGGCCGACTATTGGTTCTCCAATAGCTAGTGTGCGGCGAGATTGGAGAGGATGGGCAGCCGGTGCGGTCGACGGTGAGCCCGGGGGAGGTGCATGCGAGGCGAGGAGGGCAGGGGGTCCGGGCGGTGAGTGGTTGTGATGCTCGACGATGAGATGAGAGTGGGGCAGGACGCGGACGGCCAAATCCAAAGAGGGCAGGGCAAGGCAGTGTAGTGGACGACGACGGCGACGGAGGTTCCTGCGAGGCGAGGGGAATCTGGAGGAAGATGTGGACGAAGATGGCCACCCCATGAAAATCAGGGGGAGTGGTTAGTTAGAAAAAAATCCTAGTCAGCGTGTAAGTGCGTATAACTCTTTGTATGTTTAGCACTAGCATTATTGATAGACGATACTACCTCTGTATCATAATGTTTCATAATATAAGACTTTTTTTATATATTTTAAGAAACATCTCATATTATAGTAATACAGAGGGAGTAACTAATTGTCTGTGTCTATCTTGTAAAGTTTGGCTAATGATTACATTTTTGAGATTTTTTACATCTTTCAGCCGTTGATTTTTCATTTCATTTCTACAACTCTTTTCACTACTAGTAGAAAAACTACTTTACGTGAGACATATTAGTCCCGGTTTGTAAACGAACCAGCACTAATGTGACCATTAATGCCGGTTCCAACGGCTAGGCGGGCGGGCATCATCAGTCTCGGTTCGTGTTGAACCTCTAGTACCGGTTCGTGCCATGAACCGAGATTAAAGGTATGGTGGCAGACTTGTGTCAGGCTGGGGGCCCACTGGCACATTTAGTCCCGATTCGTGTCACAAACCGGGACTAGAGATGCACCTTTAGTCCCGGTTTGTATAACCAACTGGGACTAAAGATGCTCCTATATAAACCCTTCGTCGAGCTCGAGCTCTCTGTTCTTCCCCTTTTCTCTCCTCTCTGTTCTTTCCCTCTTGCTCGAGCTCGTCCTCTATTTTTGCAAAAAATTGTCAAGATTTGAAGGCACCCCGTCCATCCAGGTGTTCACAAAGGTTAGTAACTTTGTCATTTCACCTCTCGTTTGCTAGATTAGCTCTTGCAATGCTCTATAAGTATAGTGATTTGTGGGTTTTAGTTTGGAAGTAATTATATGTGGTAGTTTATTTGATTTATATGCAATTTGAGCTCAAATTAACTCTTAGTTTGCATATATATAGGTGTGGTTTACTTAGTGTCTTCCCGTCCCCGTCCTAACCATCGTCGATCGCCTGCACCGTCCCGTCGCTGGCACCACCTTGGTGAGCCTCTTGTTCTTATATTTTTTATAAAAAAAGATCATGTTTGTGTGATTTAGATATATAGTTACTTGTATAATTTTCTTACCCGTACGTTGTTTGTTATACATAGTGGCATGGTTTTGATATCCGTCCCCGTCGGCCCTCGTCCGGTTTATGATTCAGATGTGGTATATTCTCTTTTATAAGTATTTGTTGCATTTCGCGTTTATGACAAATTATGCCCATCTAGTTGACATAGATATTTTTATCTAGGAGGTATGTGAACTGGAAATTCCAACCGACCCTCTTGTCGAGAGGTTAAATTTACTTGAAAAAGAAAACGAGTATTTGAAAGAAAAATTGAAAAGAATTGAAGAAGAGAAGATGAAACTGGAGTTGTATGTTGCCGATGTCGTCGATGATCACAAGATCAAGATGGAGAAAATGCGCTTGAAGATTAGAAAGATTAGAAAATATGCCATTGATAGTGAGGCTTGGTATCATTATGCTGTTGGATCAATTGTTACCTTAGTTACGATCTTGATCGCATTTGTTGTTGCATTTAAATGCTTTAGCTAGAGAGTTTGTATCTTGTTTTCTGAGAATAAGTGTGTATGAACTTTATATATGAACTTGTATTAATTTGGTCTTTTTGGTGTTGTGTAATGAAGATGAATCGGCAATGGATGTACGATGACCGATGCTTTCCCCAGTTCGTTAATGGCGTGCATACTTCTCTATTTGCGGTTGAGGCAAACAAGCGAGAGGATGGTTTTATGTGTTGTCCATGTGCTGTCTGTAAGAATGATCAGAATTACTTTAAGTCAAGAACCATTCACGTCCACATGTTTGAGTTCGGTTTCATGCCCCACTATAATGTTTGGACCAAGTACGGAGAAAGAGGGGTCCTAATGAAAGAGAATGAAGAAGAAGAGGATGACGACAGCTATCCTGGCCATAGGTTTCCTAAATACAATGGTACAACAATGGGGGAAGAAGCTGAGCCGGCAATGCGGGAAGAAGCTGAAGAAGAGGCATCAGATGAGCCCGCTGATGATCTTGGTTGGGCCATTGCCGATGCAAAGAGAAACTACGCAACTGAAAAGGAGAGGCTGAAGTTGCATCGCATTTAAGAGGATCACAAGAAATCGTTGTACCCAAATTGCGAAGCTGACAAGAAAAAGCTGGGCACCACACTGGAATTGCTGCAATGGAAGGCAGAGAATGGTGTATCTGACATGGGATTTGGAAAGCTGTTGATAATGTTGAAGAAGATGCTTCCAAAGGACAACGAATTGTTCGACAGTACGAACGAAGTAAAGAAGGCTGTCTGCCCTCTAGGATTAGAGGTGCAGAGAATATATGCGTGCTCTAATTACTGCATACTCTACCGCGGTGAGTACGAGGATTTGAATGCATGCCCGGTATGCGGTGCAATGCGCTATTAGATCAGTCGCGATAACCCTGGTGATGTTGAGGGCGAGCGCCCCAGGAAGAACATTCCTGGCAAGGTGATGTGGTATGCTCCTATAATACGATGGTTGAAACGTTTATTCCAAAACAAAGAGCATGCCAAGTTGATGTGATGGCACAAAGAAGACCGTAAGAAAGACAGGAAGTTGAGAGTACCCACTAACGGGTCGCAGTGGAGAAAAATCGAGAGAAAGAGGAGGGACTTTGTAGATGACGCAAGGAACATATGGTTTGGTCTAAGCGCAGATGGCATTAATCATTTTGGGGAGCAGAGCAGCAATCATAGCACCTGTCCCGTGACTCTATGTATGTATAACCTTCCTCCTTGGTTGTGCATGAAGCGGAAGTACATTATGATGCCAATGCTCATCCAAGTCCCTAAGCAACCCGGCAACGACATTGATGTGTACCTAAGGCCATTAGTTGAAGAACTCTTACAGCTGTGGAATAAAAAATGTGTACGTGTGCGGCATGAGCACAATCAGGAAGAATTTGACCTACATGCGTTGCTGTTTGTGACCATCAATGATTGGTCTGCTCTTAGCAACCTTCCAGGACAGACAAACAAGGGATACCATGCATGCATGCACTGTTTGGATGATACTTACAGTATATATTTGGATAATTGTAAGAAGAATATGTACGTGGGACATCGTTGATTTCTTCCGAGCAGGCATCCCGTAAGAAAGAAAGGAAAGTATTTCAAAGGTGAGGCAGATCACCAGACGAAGCCTCGCCACCTTACTGGTGATGATGTACTTGATATGGTCAAGGATTTAAAAGTAATATTTGGAAAGGGTCCTAGTGGACAATTTGTTCTGAATGACGCTGACGGACGCGCACCCATGTGGAAGAAGAAATCTATATTTTGGGACCTACCCTATTGGAAAGACCTAGAGGTCCGCTCTGCAATTGGCGTGATGCACGTGACGAAGAATCTTTGTGTGACCCTGCTTAGCTTCTTGGGCGTGTATGGGAAGACAAAAGATACACCGAAGGCACGGGAGGACCAGCAACGTATGCACGGAAAAGACAACATACATCAAGGACATGCCAGCTATGCTCTTACCAAAGAAGAAAATGGAATCTTCTTTTAATGCTTGCTCAGTATGAAGGTCTCATCTGGCTTCTCGTCGAATGTAAAGGGAATAATAAATATGGCAGAGAAAAAGTTTCAGAATCTAAAGTCTCATGACTGCCACGTGATTATGATTCAATTGCTTCCGGTTGCATTGAGGGGGCTTCTACCGAAAAATGTTCGATTAGCCATTGTGAAGCTATGTGCATTCCTCAATGCAATCTTTCAGAAGGTAATCGATCCAGAAACCATACCAAGGTTAGAGAATGATTTGGTGAAATGTCTTGTCAGTTTCGAGTTGGTGTTCCCACCATCCTTCTTCAGTATCATGATGCACGTCCTAGTTCACCTATATGAAGAGATTGCCGTTCTGGGTCCTGTATTTCTACACAATATGTTCCCCTTTGAGAGGTTCATGGGAGTCTTAAAGAAATATGTTCATAACCATGCTAAGCCAGAAGGAAGCATCTTCAAGGCCCATGAAAATGAGGACATTATTGAGTTTTGTGTTGACTTTATTCCTGACCTTAAGCCGATTGGTGTTCCTGAATCGCGGCATGAGGGAAGACTGGGTGGAAATGGCAAGCTAGGACCGAAAGCAATAATATGTATGGACGGGCATTCTCTCACTCAAGCACACTACACAGTTCTACAAAATTACGCCTTGGTGGCTCCGTATATCGAGGAAGACAAGAATATTCTATGCTCCAAACACCCGGAGCATTCTAACGACTGGATTACACGTGAACAAATGGGGACTTTCACGGTTGGTTGCAGACACATGCCATGCACGACGACGCCGTTGAAGATGACATGTACTTGATGTCCCAGTTACCATCTTCGAATATAATTACTTTCAAAGGGTACGAGATAAATGGGAATCCATTTTACACGATCGCCCAAGATAAAAAGAGCACCAACCAAAACAGTGGTGTCCGCTTTGATGCAGCAACCAAGAGGGGGAAAGACACATATTATGGTAACACAGAGGAGATATGGGAACTTGACTATGGACGTGGTTTGAAGGTCCCTTTATATCGGTGCAAATGGGTCAATCTGACACAAGGCAGGGTAACGGAAGACCCGCAGTACGGAATGACAACAGTGGATCTCAACAATCTTGCGTACGCAGACGAACCATTCGTCCTAACCAATGATGTTGTGCAGGTTTTCTATGTGAAGGACATGTCTACCAAGCCGAGAAAAAGAAAAGATAAGGAAGTGAATACATCATACGATGAGCCAAAGCGCCACATAGTTCTTTCAGGGAGAAGAAACATCATGGGAGCGGAGGACAAGACAGACATGTCAGAAGATTATGAAAAGTTTCATGAAATTGCTTCCTTCACAGTGAATATTGACCCGAGCGTCCAGTTAAATGATGAAGATTGTCCATAGTTACGATGCAAAGGGACACACGCGAAGAAAAAGTTTTACACCCAAAGATCCCACTCTGGGATGTGACCGGCTTCACTGTCATCACTTTCTTCTCTAGTGAGTTTCCGGACTTATATATCTGGAAAGTCCCACTTCAGACAAATCGGAGGGAATCTTTGTAATAGTTAGGGTGCTTATGTGTTTTGGCATTTGAAACGCGAAGAAATATTATGTACAAGCAAATTTTCAACCCTTTCTGACTTCATTTGCTATTTTTCATGCATTTACTCATTTTTTTGAGCTAAATGACCCTGAAATTGAAAAAAACTACAAATGAACTCTGAAAAGGTTGAAAGTTGGCATGGTATCATCATTTCAACCACATAGCATGTGCTAAAAAGTTGAGAGGATTACGACAAAACTAGTGCACTTCGTGTACAAAATGGAGAATCTCTTTCGAAGTATCAAGGTTTTGGGCTAAAACTCATCTGTTACAAAGGCATTTCATTTTTTTAAACTTATTTCAACTCCAGACTTTTTGTGTGTTCAGTATGCACCATTTGAAGCCACGTTATCAATTTTCAACCCTTTCTGACTTCATTTGCTATTTTTCATGCATTTACTAATTTTTTGAGCTAAATGACCTTAAATTGAAAAGCACTACAAATGAACTCTGAAAAGATTGAAAGTTTGCATGATATCATCATTTTACCCACATAGCAGTGCTAAAAAGTTGATAGGGTTACGACAAAAACTGAATGCACTTCATGTACAAAATGGACAATCTCTTTCGAAGTATTAGGGTTTCGGACGAAAACTCATCCGTTACAAAGGCATTTCATTTTTTAACTTATTTCAACTAAGAATTTGTGTGCGTTCAGTATGCACCATTCAAAGCCACGTCATCAATTTTCAATCCTTTCTGACTTCATTTGCCATTTTTCATGCATTTACTGATTTTTTGAGCTAAATGACCCTGAAATTGAAAAGCACTGCAAAATAAACTCTAAAAAGGTTGAAAGTTAGCATGGTATCATCATTTCACCCACATAGCATGTCGAAAAAAGGTTGAGAGGGTTACGGCAAAAACTAGATGCACTTCGTGTACAAAATGGACAATCTCTTTCGAAGTATCAGGGTTTCGGACGAAAACTCATCTGTTACAAAGGCATTTCATTTTTCTAAACTTATTTCAACTCTAGACTTTTTGTGCGTTCAATATGCACCATTCATAGCCATGTCATCAATTTTCAACTCATTCTGACTTCATTTGCTATTTTTCATGCATTTACTGATTTTTTTGAGCTAAATGACCCTGAAATTGAAAAGCACTACAAAATGAACTCTGAAAAGGTTGAAAGTTGGCATGGTATCATCATTTCACCCACATAGCATGTTCTAAAAAGTTGAAAGGGTTACGGCAAAAACTAGATGCACTTCGTGTACAAAATAAATAATCCCTTTCGAAGCATCAGGGTTTCGAACGAAAACTCATCTGTTACAAAGGTATTTTTTTTAAAATAACCTAAGAATTGCCAAATTGAATATAATGACAAAACACACTAATATTAAACAACGGAAAAAAGAATCACTAAAAATCTATTTTCAAAGTAAAGTTATTTAGAAACTAGTGATTCACACAAATTTCAAATGATTCAAATTTAAACTATCCAAATTTGAAAACTTCTGGTACTAACAGAAAGTTTATAATTTTTGTGACCTAAGCAAAAATATTCACAAAGAAACTCTAAATAAATAAAAAAAACAACTCAGAAACAAAAGAAAATAATTAAAGCAAAAAACAAAAATACAGAAAAATAAATAAATGAAAAAAAGCCCGCCTACTGGGCCGCCATGGCCTGCATACGACTAGAAACCCAACCTCTAGTTGGGCCAGGATGCAGCCCGTGCAGTGAGAGGGCCTCCTGAGGCAGCACACAGTTTTAATAGGCCCACAAAGGCCTGCTTATAGAGGAGCTCGACACGGTAGCCACGGCGGGGCTTATAAACCGGTGCGAGCTCCTCTCAACTAGTGAGGTGGAACTAAGCATTGGACACGAGAAGCACATGCCTTTAGTCGCGGTTGGTGGCTCCAACCGCGACTAAAGGCCCCCTTTTAGTCCCGGTTGGAGCCACCAACCGCGACTAAAGGCATTCGCTTCCCGCCGCTTCAGCTGGCCAAAAGTGACCTTTAGTCCCGGTTGGTGGCACCAACCGGGATTAAAGGTCTCCGCATATATATACTCACACTTCAAAATTTTCAGTTTCTTCTCTGCTTTCTTCGACCTCTGCTTCGACATCGCCGCGCTGTTGCCGTCTCGCCTCCCCGATGCTGGAGCTCGTCGCCGGCCCCGACGCCGCCCGCGCCCGCTCCTCCTCGAGCCCAGCCCGATGCCTCCCAGGACGCCGCCCACGCCCGCTCCTCTCTGGCCCCGAGCTCCTCGCCACGCTGCCGACGCCGTCGCCACCCCCGACTCACCTCGCCTCGCCATCGCCCCGCTGTGAGCTCCAATGGCCCACAAGTATAAGGGATCAATTGTAGCTCTTTTCGATAAGTAAGAGTGTCAAAGCCAATGAGGAGCAGAAGGAAATGACAAGTGGTTTTCAGCAAGGTAATGTCTGCAAGTGCTGAAATTGTAAGTAGCGGAGTAGTTTGATAGAAAGATAATTTGTAACGAGCAAGTACTAATAGTAGTAGCAAAAGTGCAGCAAGGTAGCCCAATCCTTTTGAGGCAAAGGACAGGCCAAAACGGTCTCTTATGATAAGCAAAGTGTTCTTGAGGGTACAAGGGAATTTCATCTAGTCACTTTCATCATGTTGGTTCGATTTGTGTTTGCTACTTTCATAATTTGATATGTGGGTGGACCGGTGCTTAGGTGTTGTTCTTACTTGAACAAACCTCCTACTTATGATTAACCCTCCCGCAAGCATCCGCAACTACAAGAAAAGTATTAAGAATAAATTCTAACCATAGCATTAAACTTTTGGATCCAATCGGTCCCTTACGGAATAGCGCATAAACTGGGGTTTAAGCTTCTATCACTCTCGCAACCCATAATCTAATTGCTACTCCACAATGCATTCCCTTAGGCCCAAATATGGTGAAGTGTCATGTAGTCGACGTTCACATGACACCACTAAGGAAATCACAACATACATACTATCAAAATATCGAACACATATCAATTTCACATGATTACTTGTAACATGATTTCTCCCATGACCTCAAGAACAAAAGTAACTACTCACAAATGATAAACATGCTCATGATCAGAGGGGTATTAAATAGTATAATGGATCTGAACATATAATCTTCCACCAAATAAACCATATAGTAATCAACTACAAGATGTAATCAACACTACTAGTCACCCACAAGCACCAATCTATAGTTCCGGCAACAAGATTGAACACAAGAGATGAACTAGGGTTTGAGATGAGATGGTGCAGTTCAAGATGTTGATAGAGATTGCCCTCCCCAAGATGGGAGAGTTGTTGGTGATGATGATGACGATGATTTCCCCCTCCGAGAGGGAAGTTCCCCCGGCAGTTGGCGCCCACCATGGGCCAGCGCATGGTGGTTTTGAGTTCTTACAGGGCAACTTTGAAGGGATCAAAGGATACACTGTGGGTTAGATGACCAAGAGTCGTCACGGCAGGCTCTACATCGACGACGTAGGCTGGGGCCCCGAGGCCGGCTCAATCGAGTACAGGTATCGGGTCCCTTTCGGCGGGATTCACGTCTTCATTGGCAAGATCGGCGAACCGGGCCTTGAGCCAGACATCTGCACCGACATCATCAAGATAGCTCAGCGTGCACGACCCGCCGGGGTGCAACCCGCCGTGAAGCACGCCTTCGTTGGATTCATCCATGGGGCAGAATTTGAGGAAGGATCCTTGTCTGGCGGTGAGACGACCATCTATTCTGATGGTGGGTCGTCCACACGCGAGACTACTTCATTGTATCAACTGCAAGACGGCAGGCTTGGGGGCTGTTCCGATGGCGATAGTATTCCAGACCCATATGAGCCGCCGAACCGGTCGTGATTTTCATGGCCTGTACACAGCCAGGGCAGAATTCTACGACTGCTGCAGCAATGATTTCTGGGTCAGCAATGGCGACCGCGGCAGGCGAGGAGGCCCTGTTCGCCTGCTGGCTCAGGTCTTGTCCGACTTATTGGACACTTTGACAACATTGTTAACAACAGAGGTTAATTCGGCAAATCAAGCTCAGCATAACGCGGAAGTTGCAAAATTGCAAGATGAGATAGCTCAAGCCAAGGAAGATCTGGCGGCTGAGGACGCAAGGATGACTGCAGAACAAGTTGCTCTTGATGCTCAGGCACAACGGATCCAGGTTGATTCCTTCCGGCTCATGTTGGATCAGAATGCTTCAAACGAAGTCATGAGGAGAAGGCACCGGAGTCGTCTGCCTCCGGTTTACGAGGCAAATGAACCTCTTCAACACACCTGGTGCAGGGACCAGTGACCTGCCAGAGGTACACCGGGTCGTGGCCACGCCTAGGACTGGAGCGCCGGCTCAACCACGCACAACGGATCCGCCTCGTCTGAAAAATATCCCGCCACAATATGTGCCAACGCCATCGGGTCATTATTCTAACCAATGTTGGGGATATCGCTTATCGGGAACTTATCGGTCGACCCATGATAAGGGGTAAATCAGCCAGTTTATCGGCATATCGGCCGATTTATCGCCATATCAGCTGAATTATCGGCCGATTTATCTTATCGGTTAGACAAAGGTAAGCGATAAATCGGCCGATTTATCGGAATATCGGAAGATATCTTGAACAGTGATTCTAACCATTTGGATAATATGATCGCTGCGGCGACACAATTGGCGGCTCTCCCAGTTGAAGGCGAGTCTCCAGCTGCGATTGAAACACGGATGGCTAGAGAGCTTCTCCAGACAGCATTGGTACAGCAGGAGGCTTATTCTTACAGACGTGGGAGGATTCACTCAACCCCTCGCCCAAGCGGAGTTATAGCAGACACATTGACTCACCGGCCATTTCAAGCAGTGACAGGCACCATAACCAGCCTCGTGGACATGACCCGGCGCGTGATGGTGCTCAGGATTTGGTCGAACAGGGCAGAGCCCGTCGAGAGGCTGAGCTGGCGGCTCAACAAGCGGCTCATCAGCATCCTCCGATTTATCCGACAACTTCGGTGGAGATAGGTGTAACCTCCAGAACCTTGGGAGTGCCATGTTTAGTGCCGGCTTTACATAATGTATGTCTGCCCAAGGATTTCAAGGGTCCTCGTAAGGTGCCCAACTACTTACCCCCTGAAGCGTGGGTTGAGAGTTATGAGATGGCGATGGAGCTGTCGAATGTTGACGATGCTGCATGTGCTAAGTACTTCACCATGATGTTGGAAGGAACGGCCCGTACTTGGTTGAAAGGGCTGCCAGCCAACTCCATTGGATCATGGGCCGAGTTAAAAGCCCGGTTTATCCAGATTTTTAAAGATATGTGCAAGCAACCTATGTCAATTGTGGATTTGGATGCCTGTGTCCAAGAAGAGGGTGAGTCAACAACCCATTGGGTGCGCCGGGTCTCGGCTATACTGCACTCATCGGATCACATCAATGCCGGCTCAACAGTCTTAATGTTAGAGAAGAATTGTCGTTTTATGCCCCTTAAACAGAAGCTTGGGCGGCTTAAGTGCCACTGTAATGATATGGGGGAGCTCATGGCGGCTCTTGTCAAATATGCCGACTCTGATAGTACCAAGGACCCCGAGTCTGATGAGGAAAGGCCGGGTAAGGGAAAGATGAGTAGCGGTGTGAAAGGGCAGTAGGGTGTGTCGGATGTGGGGTTCCGGCAAACCCTTAAGGTTCGAACACTGGGGTGCGCGCGAAGTCCTTCCCTTCTACCGATCTATGCTCTAGCTCGCTAAGATCTCGCGGACGAACTCGACGAACTTGCAGCACAGAAAGACACGAGGTTTATACCGGTTCGGGCCACCGTTGTGGTGTAATACCCTATCTAGTGTGGTGGTGGTGGATTGCCTCTTGGGCTGATGATGAACAGTACAAGGGAAGAACAGCCTCCTGAGGTTGAGGTGTTCTTGTGCGTATGAACTTGTGGCGTGAGGGTGCGATCAGCTCAGGCCTGCTTGAGTTCAACCTGCTTCCGTTCTCTCTACTGTGGTGGCTAGCTCTACTTATATAGGCCCTGGTCCTCTTCCCAAATATCGAGCAGGGAGGGAGCCAACAACGGCGGGCAAATTTGATGGGGGACAACTAGTACAAGCTATCCTGACAAAAGCGGTCTTCCCCTGCGAAAAGCTCTGGGGTGACGCTGTCTTGGGCTCCACGATGACCTCCGCCTTGCCGTCCTCCTGGTCTTGGTCTCGTTGCACCAATATAGCAACCTTTGCCTGATGCCTCGGTACTCTTCGCCTGTGCTGGCCTCCTTAGCACCAAAGAGGAAATAGGGACGCTGCGCGCACTGGCGCCCGCCTGGCACCCGCTTGGTAGCGTTCGTCATGGCTCACGTCAAGAGAGCCTCGTGAGGTTTGCCTCGCCTTGATATCTCCGCTCCTCGTGAGCCTGCTTGGCTAGGCCACTCCAGAGGAGGTCTCGCGTCGTCCGCCTCGCGAGGCTTGGACCCTCGCGAGGGTCTTGGGTGCCTTGTTGACGAAGATGGGTCGTACGGCCTGCTGCTTGGCCACGCTGTGGGCCGCAGGCAGGCAAGTCTGTGGACCCCCATTCCCAGAACGCCGACAGTAGCCCCCGGGCCCAAGGTGCGCTCGGGCTTGGCTTTGCGGCGAAACCAAGGGTCAAGTTCGGAGCACCGCGGGCCCCCAAAGCCTGCGGCCTCGGTTGACGCGTGGCGGTTGATTGGACGTGGGCGTCTCCGCTTCCCCATGCTGCCTTGGCAACTGCACGACTTGACAAGTCCCTGCGACATGCGAGGAAAACCATCATTACCTGCGATTGTGAGAGACGCCGGTTGGCCTTCTCTTGCTATAAATGGGGAGGGGGCGGAGCCCCCGTTGCCCATCTCTTCCTCGCTTGCTTGCTTCGTCCTCCTTGCCCCACTGCTGACAACAATGGTGCCCATCAGAAGGTTTTCCACCGAAGAGAAAGGAAAAGCTCCATGTAACGATCCGGGGCCACTTCCACCAAAGAAGAGGTCGATCCATCGGCGTGATGAAGCGGCGATGCAGGTGGTGATGAGGCCTTGGTGCGAGCAGCCTCCTCCGGGTTACCCGATACCCTTGTACGCCCGAGCCGAGGGCTTGGGAGGTTGGAGCGACGAGCAGCGCCGCCCGCGCCGTGTCCGGAGCCGCCGCGTCGCTGCGCCACGTGCCGTCGCCCTGGGGTCCATGCCACGTACTCCTCGCGTGAGCTGGTGCAGTGGGCGCTGATGCCTCCAAGCTCCTGGATTCGCTTCCCGCGGTTCTTCTCTGACGTGATGCCGCTGAGAGGGCCTCTCGAGCTCTGGCTGCAGCATGCCGACTACAGCGCTCCGGCGACCGGAGCGGAGATCGAAGCGGTCCCCACCGGCAAGATCTTCATGACTCGCGGCTGGGGCGAGATCGCGCGGGTCTGCCGTGCGAGGGGAGCCCTCGCGATCCACTTCGAGTACGACGGTGACTCCACGCTCTTCTTCAAGGTCTTCGACACCGAGGGCCGCCGCCTGGAGTGCTGCCCTGGGGAGGAGCGCCAGGCCGACGCGCGCTCCGCCCGCAGCTACTCCAGCAGCAGTAGCCCTTGGGAGTCCGGCAGCTCTCCTGAGCTTTACGGGACTCCGGAGACGAGCGACGACAACTACGTGCCCCCGAGCTCTCACCGCGCTCGGAGCAGGGCTGCGGCGTCCGGCCGTCGCCGCCGCTGATCTGGATGGGGTTGGCGCCGGCCTCCCGTGGCCCACTGTTGATGATGGTGTCTACCACGGAAGGGTGTAGATAGGATTCCCCTTAGGATCAGCTTTTGTTTCCTGCGAAGAATCATGAATCACCCCGTGGGGGCATGTAAGGGTCTGTAATGTATTTGGTGCTTATCTTCCTTGTTATGAAAACTTGGTGAATGCATGTCCCGTTAAGGCTTGGTCCCCCTTTCTTTCCTCGCGATGGCTTGTTGCTCTACGCTGACAGGTCCCGGTCCCCAGGCAGGCTACAGCCGTCGCTGATATGCCAGGTCACATGTCGTGGTCAAGGCCAGGAGGTGTGCGGCCCGAGGTCCAGTAAGAGCCCTTGAGGCGCGATGCTCAGGAGGTCCCCCTTAGCGCTCAAGCTGCCATGGTAAGGCAAGAAAGGAAAATTACTTGGCCACAACAGGGCTGCGGCACGACGCGAATGACCATTAGGCCCAGATATTTAGCCGATCCTGGGGCGAAACTTATCTTGCTGACTTCACGGTGATTCCTGATGTTGCGCTAGGGCTGCGTGCCAATTCGTGTGGAATAGCCAGGTCGGCCCATACGAGTTCCTCTCCCCCCCCATGCTCTCCTTAGTGCTCTACGTCCTCAGGTCCCGGCCCTCGAGCGAGCTCAGCCGCCGCTGGTATGCCAGGTCACGATGCCGTGGTCAAGGCCGGGGGTGAGGCTGGAGAGCGAGAAGATCTCGAGTCACGATGCTCGAGGCCCCCCTTTAACGCAAGTTTAATTGCATGAGGGAAAAAGAGACTCGCAGTGCCGCCAGCTATCCTTCCCTCGGGATCCCTGTGAGCAGGCACAAGAAGAAACATGGTTTGCCGTTACAGCTGTTAGTCTGCCGTTGGTTGCTCTGGGTGAGGTGAAGGCACTGAGGGCATGGTGAGGTGACGTGCGCGGCGCGTGCCGCGAGCCAGAGCTCGACCACTTAGATTTGTCAGTGTGGTAGGGACGGACCCATGCACCAGCGCCGTGCCTGTGTGAAGGCCCCGGGGGAGGCGATGATCGAGCAGGTGATAGCCGTTGGTAGGTTAAGCATGGGGAGCAGATCAACTTGGATAAATGCAGGAAGATACATGCCACTGGGTCCGGCCCGAGTGGCTTGGGGATGATGCAGCCCGAGGGGCGCCCCCAACAAGGTAAGCTAAAGACATAAGCAAAAGGGATACATGCCACAGGGATGGACCCATTCGCCCTGGAAATAATGCAGCCCGAGGGGCGCTCCCAGCTTAAACGAACTTGGAAGATGTCACCTGGTTCTATAGACGAAGTAGAGTTGGTGCAGCTGAAGCCGTGCGTTGAAGGAATGGCTCCTCATGAGCCACCTCGACCCTGAGCCTCGGGAGGCTCTGGAGGTTCAGGAGGTTCCCTGAAGACTGTCTCCATCTCCTCCAGGATGGCGTGGAACCTGGCCTCCTGAGCCGCCAGGACTTGCCGCATGTTGCGCTGACAGGCCAACGCCACGCTCGGTAAGCAGAAGGGCATGCAAACGTAGCTGTGCGGTGGGCCCTCACAGTGGCCCACACGCGATGGCCAGAAGCGCTCCTGAGATGCGGCCCTGTTGAGCCCTGGGACGTCGACGCAGACACGCAGCCCGGCATCCTCGCCTGGATGGGGAGCTGCGCCTTGTGAGCGGCTGTGGCCGCGCATGGCTCTTGCTTCTTGCAGTTCCTGGGTGGTCTTGGTGATGAACTCCTGGGTGGTGGGCACTCCTTGCCCTGTGCTCTCCTGAGGAAAGTGTGTCGTGAGGCACGCTTCCAATTGGTGCCCAAGCGCCTCCGTCATGAGGTTGCCAAGGTCTGAGGCCCTCCATAAGAGAGCCCCCGAGCCCTGCCTGAGGAGGGCGACGGGCACGCTTTCCTATGCGATGGAGGGAGGTGCCCCTGGAGTGGGCGCTGGTCCTGATGAGGCTCCTGCCGCGACGCCATCCTCCTGAGGTCCTGCGCGGCACGGCTGCTTCTTCTTGGGGATGGTCTCCGGAGGGCCTTCACTTCTGCTGTCGGGGTCGTCGATTGCTGTGGCTTGAAAGGCGCGCATAAGGGAGCACACCGCATCCCCCTCTTCACACGGGACCGTGATGATCCCTCCGCTTCCTGGCATCTTGAGAACGTTGTAGCCATGATGAGTGACTGCCATGAACTTGGCCAGGGCTGGATACCCGAGGATGGCATTGTACAGCAGGCGGATGTGCGCGACGTCGAAGTCGATGAGCTCGGTGCGATAGTTCTTGCGCTCCCCGAAGGTGACAGGCAGGCGGACCTACCCTATTGGTGTGGTGGAACCGTCAGTCACTCCTAAGAAAGGCTTGGTTGGCTGGAGGTGCTCATATGGCACTTGGAGGTTGTCGAACGTGTCGACGGACAGGACGTTGAGCCCTGCGCCACCGTTGATGAGAGTCTTGGTGACTTGCACATTGTTGATGACGGGGGAGCACAACATAGGGTGGGCGCCAGCGGTGGCTGCGCACTTGAGTTGATCTGCCGAGTTGAAGGTGATGGCCCATTGGGACCACCTGAGTGGGCGCGTGGCCTCGAGCTTGGGGAGCACCGCGTTCACCTTGCGAGCGAACTGTTTGAAGATGCACTGAGAGGCTGGGGCCTGGGCACCGCCCAAGATGCAGGCGATCGCACGCGGCTCCTGGAAGCCCCCAGCCCCCTCGTCCATGTGGTGGTCGTCGTTCCTTCTTGGTGGCGGCAGCGGGGGAAGACCGGCGTTGCCCTGGGGGCGATCCTCATGAGGCGGGTCCCTCCAGGCGCCCTCGCGAGGTTGGTCCTGCCAGCGGTCCTCACGAGGCCGGTCGCGCCACTCCTGGCACGGGCCATGGTCGTCCCAGCGACCGCCTCCGCGGCCGTAGCCCCGGTCGTTGCGCTCGGGGCATCGACCGTAGCGTCCTTTCCGTATGGCTCTGAGCTCTTGACAGTCGCTGGTGTTGTGGGTGTTCAGGTTGTGGAAGACGCAGAACGGTCGGCCGTTCTTGGATGACTCAGGCTGATCTCTGCCTCGCTTGGTGTCGGGCTCCGCTGCGAGCACTACTGCCTCTTTGCGCTTCACGTCCTTGGCCTTGGCCTTCTTCTCCTCCGCTCCTGCAGCTGGCAGCTCAAGGAGAGAGAGGCGCCCCTCCTCATCTCTTGCGCACTTGGTTGCCAGGTTGAACAAGTCCTGAGATGTGCAGAGCTCCTCGTGGATAGCGAGCTCTTCCTTCATCTTGACGTCACGGACGCCGTCCGAGAACGCGGAGATGATGGCTTCGTCCGTGACCTTGGGGATCTTGAGGCGGGTGTTGTTGAAGCGCTGGATGTACTTCTGGAGGGTCTCTCCTGGTTGCTGCTTGATGCGGCATAGATCACCCACGACCGGTGGGCGGTCGCGAGTACCCTGGAAGTTGGCGACGAAGCGGTCGCCCATCTCGTCCCAGGAGGAGATCGAGCCATGCTGCAGGTTCAGGAGCCAGGAGCGGGCCCCATCCTTGAGAGCCATGGGAAACCAGTTCGCCATGACTTTTTCGTTGCCGTTGGCCGCTTCGATGCTCAGCTCATAGAGCTGCAGGAGATCCGCCGGGTCGGTGGTGCCGTCGTAGCGAGGAGGCAGATCTGGCTTGAACTTGCCTGGCCAGGCGACGCTACACAGCTCGGGGGTGAAGGCGCGGCAGCCGGCCGTGGTCGCTGGGGCCGCTTCTGAGGTGGAGCTTGGTCTTGGTGAGGTGCGCACTGCGCCGCTGCAGGCGGCACGCGGTCTTGACGAGGTTGTGCGGGAAGCGCCGATGCAGCTTCTCACGGCCGCGGGATTTCTTGGCAGCTTCTCTCTTCACACGCGGGCGCTGGGCGCGATGGATCGCGCCGCGGAGGCGCACGCCTTGGTGCCAAGGCACCGTCTTGGGGTTGAGGCGGCGGAGGCATGCCATGAGCCCCGTCGCCCGCGGCTGGTTGAGGGGGAGGTAGAGAGTGGGACGCCGCCGGAGAGCCCCCTGCGGCGCGGACGAGCTCGGTGACGCGGTCGAGCCACTCCTCATAGACGTCATCGACGGGGCGGTAGCGCAGGAGCTCGTTCGCCGCGATGAGCGCGGCCCGAGCCTCCATGGGAGCGCGGTGCGCGTGAGAAGAAGAACCGGCAGGGGTAAATGATGGAGTAGCGGTGCGGCCGTCCTGCCGCACCGAGGGATGCAGCAAGGGCGCCTGCTGCTCGTTCCCCACGGGGCCGGTGGCAGCGTTGGCGAGGGGAGACGGAGAACGATGAGGTGGCCCGCCTACAGGAGCCGTCTGAGCGACGCGGTCGGAGAGGGCAGCCCGACGCTCCGCTCGAGCACGGCGAGCGTCCGCCATGGAAACGATGGAGCGATGGAGCAACGAACTGATGGAAGGGAAACTAGGCGCACCCCTACCTGGCGCGCCAAATGTAGGATGTGGGGTTCCGGCAAACCCTTAAGGTTCGAACACTGGGGTGCGCGCGAAGTCCTTCCCTTCTACCGATCTATGCTCTAGCTCGCTAAGATATCGCGGACGAACTCGACGAACTCGCAACACAGAAAGACACGAGGTTTATACTGGTTCGGGCCACCGTTGTGGTGTAATACCCTACTCCAGTGTGGTGGTGGTGGATTGCCTCTTGGGCTGATGATGAACAGTACAAGGGAAGAATAGCCTCCTGAGGTTGAGGTGTTCTTGTGCGTATGAACTTGTGGCGTGAGGGTTCGATCAGCTCAGGCCTGCTTGAGTTCAACTTGCTTCCGTTCTCTCTACTGTGGTGGCTAGCTCTACTTATATAGGCCCTGGTACTCTTCCCAAATATCGAGCGGGAAGGGAGCCAACAACGGCGGGCAAATTTGAAGGGGGACAGCTAGTACAAGCTATCCTGACAAAAGCGGTCTTCGCCTGCGGAAAGCTCTGGGGTGACGCCGTCTTGGGCTCCACGATGACCTCTGCCTTGCCGTCCTCCTGGTCTTGGTCTCGTTGCACCAATATGGCAACCTTTGCCTGATGCCTCGGTACTCTTCGCCTACGCTGGCCTACTTAGCACCAAAGAGGAAATAGGGACGCTGCGCGCACTGGCGCCCGCCTGGCACCTGCCTGGTACCGTTCGTCATGGCTCACGTCACGAGAGCCTCGTGAGGTTTTCCCCGCCTTGATATCTCTTCTCCTCGTGAGCCTGCTTGGCTAGGCCACTCCAGAGGAGGTCTCGCGTCGTCCGCCTCGCGAGGCTTGGACCCTCACGAGGGTCTGGGGTGCCTTGTTGACGAAGATGGGTCATACGGCCAGCTGCTTGGCCACGCTGTGGGCCGCAGGCAGGCAAGTCTGGGGACCCCTGTTCCCAGAACGCCGACAGGGTGGAAATGGAAAGCGCAGAGCTGATGGGAATTTGGACTTCGTGGCTAACACTGGTGCGCGGAATTATAAGTAGCGGCGCAAGGGAAGGCCGACTCAGGCTGAAGGGTCAAAAATCAACCTCGAAGCATTGTTGCATCAGCCGTGTCCGAAGCACGGATTGCTACATCATGAAAGAATTCAGGAATTCCCATCTTTTCCTGGATAATCATGGGCCAGGCGGCGGCTCAGGTTCTGGCTCTCATGGTGGCAGTTACAATTCCGGTTTCCAGTGCCAAGGGAATCAGGGAAATCAAGGCAATCAAGGTGGTTTTCATCAACAATCTGGTCAGGGGACTCATCAGTAGCAATCTGGTTATCAAAGTAATCCGAAGCAACTGAATAGTGGTCAGTACCACGTCTTCACCACAAGTTTATGCAAGCAGGATCAAAAGCTCCGTAAAAGGGCTGTGAACGCCGTTGAGCCAGCAGTTCCCCGTTACTTGCGATGGTTTGAACAGCCCATTGTGTGGAGTCTTGAAGATCACCCGCCCTGGGATGATAATCCGGGTCACTTGGCTTTGGTTGTGGCGCCTCAGGTTGGAGGATACAAATTCACTAAAGTACTCATGGATGGAGGTAGCAGCATTAATATCCTCTACTATGATACTTTCCATCGTATGGGGTTGACTGATAAAAATCTTAAGCCGTCCAATACTGTTTTCCATGGAGTGGTGCCTGGTAAGTGGGTGTATCCTGTAGGCAAGATTGCTTTGGAAGTGGCTTTTGGGGATGAACATGACTCCGGGGCCGAGATGCTAACCTTTGAAGTGGTCAAGATTCAAAGCCCGTATCACGCTCTGTTTGGACGGACGGTGTTGGGGATAGAACTATTAGGCATGACCCGCCCAGGAGGGGCCGGGTTATACTTATGGCGATTCATGAAGCCCAAGACAGCTCTGGAAGATGGCGGTTCAGATAAGGTCCCAAAGCCCAAAGGCGACTTAAGGACCGTAGAGATAAACCGCCATATGTACATAACTTGTATTATAAGGCAGGGATAGTTAGAGACCGAGCCGAACACTGTTTATGAGCCGGCCGAGATTCTGTGATCCGCTGGGCGTCGACCTCCGTATATAAAGGGACGACCCGATGGCGGTTCAGGGCAAGTAACATCAGATCGAAAGCTAGGTCAAGCGGATTCGGCCTCAAACATAAGCAATACCACCTCAAACTGGATTAGGCCTTTACCTTCACCGCAAGGGGCCGAACCGGTATAAACCCTCACGTCCTTTGTCCCGTTTTAACCTCTTTAAGCTTCCTAGTTGTGATGGCTCCACAACTAAGTCCTTTCACTAGGACATCTGCTGTGACAATTCCACGACAGTTGGCGCCCACCGTGGGGCCTACGCATGGTGGATTTGAGTTCTTGAAGGGCAACTTCGAAGGTCTCAAGGGATATACTGTGGGCCGGATGACCAAGAGTCGTCGCGGCAAGCTCTACATCGACGATGCAGGCTGGGGCCCCGATGTCGGCTCAATTGAGTACAGGTACCGGGTCCCCTTCAGCAGAATCAACGTCTTCATCGGCTAGATCGGCGAGCCGGGGCCTGAGCTGGACATCTATGATACGTCTCCGTCGTATCTACTTTTCCAAACACTTTTGCCCTTGTTTTGGACTCTAACTTGCATGATTTGAATGGAACTAACCCGGACTGACGCTGTTTTCAGCAGAATTGCCATGGTGTTATTTATGTGCAGAAAAAAAAGTTCTCGGAATGACCTGAAACTCGACGGAGATTATTTTTGGAAATAATAAAAAATACTGGCGAAAGAATCAAGGCCAGGGGGCCCACACCCTTGCCACGAGGGTGGGGGGCGCGCCCCCTGCCTCGTGGGCCCCCTGGAGCTCCACCGATCTCAACTCCAACTCCATATATTCGTGTTCGGGGAGAAAAAAATCAGAGAGAAAGATTCATCGCATTTTACGATACGGAGCCGCCGCCAAGCCGTAAACTCTCTCGGGAGAGCTGATCTGGAGTCCGTTCAGGGCTCCGGAGAGGGGAATCCGTCCCATCGTCATCATCAACCATCCTCCATCACCAATTTCATGATGCTCACCGCCGTGCATGAGTAATTCCATCGTAGGCTTGCTGGACGGTGATGGGTTGGATGAGATTTATCATGTAATCGAGTTATAGTTTTGGTAGGGTTTGATCCCTAGTATCCACTATGTTCTGAGATTGATGTTGCTATGACTTTGCTATGCTTAATTCTTGTCACTAGGGCCCGAGTGCCATGATTTCAGATCTAAACCTATTACGTTTTCATGAATATATGTGAGTTCTTGATCCTATCTTGCAAGTCTATAGTCACCTATTATGTGTTATGATCCGGCAACCCCGAAGTGACAATAATCGGGACCACTCCCAATGATGACCGTAGTTTGAGGAGTTCATGTATTCACTATGTGTTAATGCTTTGGTCCGGTACTCTATTAAAAGGAGGCCTTAATATCCCTTAGTTTCTGCTAGGACCCCGTTGCCACGGGAGGGTAGGACAAAAGATGGCATGCAAGTTCTTTTCCATAAGCATGTATGACTATATTCGGAATACATGCCTACATTACATTGATGAATTGGAGCTAGTTCTGTGTCACCCTATCTTATGACTGTTACATGATGAACCGCATCCAGCATAATTGTCCATCACCGATCCAATGCCTACGAGCTTTTCACATATTGTTCTTCGCTTATTTACTTTTCTGTTGCTACTGTTACAATCACTACAAAACCCAAAAATATTACTTATGCTACCGCTACCGTTACTTCCATACTACTTTGCTACTAAACACTTTGCTGCAGATATTAAGTTATCCAGGTGTGGCTGAATTGACAACTCAATTGCTAATACTTGAGAATATTCTTTGGCTCCCCTTGTGCCGAATCAATAAATTTGGGTTGAATACTCTACCCTCGAAAACTGTTGCGATCCCCTATACTTGTGGGTTATGAAGACTATTTTCTGGCGCCGTTGCCGGGGAGCGTAGCTCTATTCTTTGAGTCACTTGGGATTTATATCTGCTGGTCACTATGAGGAACTTGAAAGACTTGAAAACAAAAATTTATCCCTCAACTACGAGGGGAGGTAAGGAACTGCCATCTAGCTCTGCACTTGATTCACCTTCTGTTTTGAGTAAACTTGCGACACCTAAACCTACTTCTGCTATTAATTCTGATATGTCGCATGTTATTGATGATGCCACTTCTGCTATGCATGATACTTATGATGAAACTACTTCTATGCTTGATTCTACTGTGCCACTTGGTGAATTTCTTGATGAACAACTTGCTAGGGCTAGAGAGAATGAAATTATTGAAACTGATAATATTTATGAAAGTGATGATGAAGACTCTCCCAATAAATATGAATTACCTGTTGTTCCTGAGGGCTATGTTATGGATGAAGAAACTGCTAGGGACTTTCTTGCTTGCAATGATAGAAGTGATCTTAAGAAATTATTAGCTAAGCTGAAACAAAAAACTCTGAATGCTAGAATGAAATATGATCCTGCTTATGCTACGTCACCTATCTTTGTTACTGATAAGGATTATGAATTCTCTATTGAACCTCATATAATCACTTTAATTGAATCTGATCCTTTTTATGGCTATGAATCTGAAACTGTTGTGGCACATCTTACTAAATTAAATGATATAGCCACCCTCTTCACTAATGATGAGAGACCTCACTACTTTATATCCTTAAAATAATTCCGTTCTCATTAAAGGGTGAAGCTAAGATATGGTTTAATTCTCTTGATCCTGGTTGTGTGCGTAGTCCCCAAGATATGATTTATTACTTCTCTGCTAAATATTTCCCCGCTCATAAGAAACAAGCTGCCTTAAGGGAAATATATAATTTTCTGCAAATTGAAGAAGATAGTCTCCCACAAGCTTGGGGGAGGCTTCTCCAATTACTTAATGCTTTGCCTGATCATCCTCTCAAGAAGAATGAAATACTTGATATCTTTTATAATGGACTAATCGATGCTTCCAGAGACCACCTGGATAGTTGTGCTGACTCTGTTTTCAGGGAAAGAACACCAGATGAAGCTGAAATTTTATTGAACAATATGTTGACAAATGAAAATAATTGGACACTTCCTAAACCAACTCCTAAGCCAACTCCAGAGAAAAGGGGTGTTCTATTTCTCAGTCCTGAAGATATGCAAGAGGCAAAGAAATCTATGAAGGAAAAAGGTATTAAAGCTGAAGATGTTAAGAATTTACCTCCTATTGAAGAAATACATGGTCTTAATTTACCGCCCGTTGAAGAAATATATGATCTTAATTCATCACATATTGAAGAAACACATTGTCTTGATAACCCGACACAGGTAGTAAAGGTATATTCTCTCTATAGATATGATAAAGCTGAAATCCCTCCTACTAAGTTTGCTAGCCAATGCTTGGACGAGTTTGATAACTTTATGGTTAAGCAAGAAGATTTTAATGCTTATTTTGGTATACAATTAAAATGAAATGCTTATATTATTGAACACTTGGGTGATTATATGCCTAGAGTTAAAGGTGAACTTAAACTCATCAGTAAACATGCTTCTATGGTTACCACTCAAGTAGAACAAGTACTTAAAGCTCAGAATGATTTGCTCAATGAATTGAATAATAAGAATAACGATTTTGATGTTAGAGTGGCTACTAGAACTGGTAAAATGACTCAGGAACCTTTGTATCCTGAAGGCCATCCTAAGAGAATTGAGTAGGATTCTGAGAGAAATAATATTGATGCACCAGTCCTTCTAAAAAGAAGAAAAAGAAAAATGATAGGACTTTGCATGCTTCTAGTGAACCTATTGCTAAACCACCTGAGAATCCAAATGATATTTCTATTTCTGATGCTGAAACACAATCTGGTGATGAACATGAACCTAGTGATAATGTTAATGATGATGTTCATGTTGATGCTCAACCTAGTAATGATAATGATGTAGAAATTGAACCTGCTGTTGATCTTGATAACCCACAATCAAAGAATCAACGTTACAATAAGAGAGACTTTGTTGCTAGGAAGCACGGTGAAGAAAGAGAGCCATGGGTTCAGAAACCCATGCCCTTTCCTCCCAAACCATCCAAGAAAAAGGATGATGAGGATTTTGAGCGCTTTGCTGAAATGATTAGACCTATCTTTTTGCATATGCGATTAACTGATATGCTCAAAATGAATCCTTATGCTAAGTACATGAAAGAAATTGTTACTAATAAAAAAAAGATACCGGAAGCTGAAATTTCCACCATGCTTGCTAATTATACTTTTAAGGGTGGAATACCTAAGAAACTAGGAGATCCAGGAGTACCAACTATACCATGCTCCATTAAAAGAAATTATGTTAGAACTACTTTATGTGATCTTGGAGCCGGTATTAGTGTTATGCCTCTCTCTTTATATCGTAGACTTGACTTGAATAAGTTGACACCTACCAAAATATCTTTGCAAATGGCCGATAAATCAACTGCTATACCTGTCGGTATTTGTGAGGATGTGCCTGTTGTGGTTGCAAACGTTACTATTTTAACGGACTTTGTTATTCTTGATATTCCCGAGGACGATACTATGTCTATTATTCTTGGAAGACCTTTTTTGAATACTGCAGGGGCTGTTATTGATTGCAACAAAGGCAAGGTCACTTTCCATGTTAATGGTAATGAGCATACGGTACACTTTCCAAGGAAACAACCTCAAGTCCACAGTATCAATTCTATTGGAAAATTTTCATCGACTATTTTTGGAGGTTTTGAATTTCCTTTTCCTACTGTCAAGAAGAAATATGATATTCTTATTATCGGGGACGTGCATATCCCCGTTGAGGTAACATAGTGTTATTCGAAATTTCTCCGGTTCCATGTTATTCAGAATGAGTTTATTAACAAGACCTGATCAACCTTGTTAGTGGATTCCTTTTGATGAGCATGAGATGGATGAAGTTAGAAAGCACAACCTTCTGTACCCTCTCTCTACTTTCTGTTATTTAGTTGAAATAAACTAAAAATAGTATTTTTCTGTCGTTTTCTGAAATATCCGTGCAATATAAAAATACCCCGAAAATAAAATTTCTCCAAATGCCCTGAAATTGAGATATGATTTTTTCTGGAATATTTGAGAATGTCTGGCACTGAGAACATAGCAGGGGGAGCAAGCAACTGGGCACGAGAGTCTAGGGCACGCCCACCCCCTAGGTGCGCCCCCTGCCTCGTGGGCCCATGGTGGCTCCCCTCCACTTATTCCTGCACCCACACACTTCTTCTTCCTCCCAAAAAAATCACCATCCAGCTCAAGCACGAGTTCTAACTTATTTTGCTGCGATTTTTGATCTCCTTGCTCAAAGCACCTCTCACAAAACTGCTTTGGGGGATTGTTCCTTGGTATGTGACTCCTCCAATGGTCCAATTAGTTTTTGTTCTAGTGCTTTATTCATTGCAAATTTGTGCCGCCTAGGTGACCCAGTTCTTGAGTTTTCATGTCAAATTTATATGGTTCCAAGTAGTTCTAATGCATGATATAGGCTCTAGGCACTTGTAGGAGTAGTTGCTATCAATTTTGTTGAGCTTGGTTCACTTTTATTTGAAGTTACTAAAAAATTTCAGAAATTTTTCAGAGGAAGAAATATGTTTAGGAAAATGTACCAAGGTGGTTCTTCAAGGAAGCAAGGACCCAGGCTTGCAATGCGCGATGTTGACGATGAACCACCAAGGGACGCTCCAGTGCGGGCTTGTGAATGGCCTTCAGAGGACTTCATGGATAAAGCAGGAATCAAGGAGGAATTTAACGCATATTTGCATAACGCTGATCTTGTGAGCTTCGAGGCAGATAAGTGCCACCAGTACCACTATCTCACTAGTTCCTTTGTGAGGAGGTTTGAATTTTCATCTTCACGCAATTCTCAAACTGTCCTGTTTGATCTTTATGAAAATTCTTATACTATGGATTTAGAGGACTTTACCACTGCTTGCAAACTTCCACAATGGGGGTAGTACTAGTGAACCTCGCAAATCTAAATTTAGAGATTTTCTTGCTAGTATAACTGTGGGTGAATCTAGAGACATAGCACAAGCTACCATAGGGAGCATTCACTTTCTTGCTATACATTATTTTGCTCTCTTCATAGGTAGGTGCATAAATGGTAAGGATGAAGCATGTCACATATGTGTCCCTGATCTCAGTGTTCTCAGGAGTGCTGTGTTAGGAGATAAACATTATAATTTGGGAGCCATTGTTGCGCGTAGGTTGCATAATAATAAATTTAATGGAGATTTCTTTGGTAGAATTTATGCAACCCGTTTAGCTAATTTTCTTGGTGTAACCATACGTGAGGATGATATTGAGTTGCCTGCTGCTTATTTGGATTATGAGGCTATGGTTCGTCATCATTTTGTTGAGAGGAACGATCAGTTCCTCCAGTACCGACTAATCTTTGATAGACGACACACCTATCACGTAGCTCTCCCTCCTTCTACTTTCTTTGACTTTCAGGCAAAAGGGAGATATTTTATAACCAGAGAGGAGGCGAAAGAGTATAAGAGGAGGGCTGAGATAGCCCGCCTCCAAGCTGCAGCCCACAATGCAATGACTGTTGCTTCTTAGTACAACCCCAACTATAACTTTGGATATCCGCCAGGCCATCCGTGGCAATAGACCAACTTAGGCCAAAAGCCTAAGCTTGGGGGAATACGTATCTCTCAACAACATTACATTTATGTTCACACACTCATTGCTAGTTGTCGGTGCTCATATTTTTTCATTGTAATATCCATGCTAGTTTATTTTCCTTTTTATGCCTTCTTCTTGTGTGTTTGAAAAATCTTAAGAAAACCAAAAAACTTAGTTGTAGCGTTTAGCTAGTTTACTTTTCTTGCTGTAGTAGTAATAACTAAAAGAAAACCCAAAAATATTTCATGTTCTTCTTTTGCTTGTTGGGTGCTTTCCTGTGTAAATAGTTCTATTTCTTTTCTTTTCTTTGGGGGTCGATAGGACAAGACCATAATGAAATTGTTGAAGTGGCTCTGTTGTGCATTAGTGTTGATTTAACCAAGAGCTAATATTACCTTGTCTTCTCATGTTTATTGAATGCTCGTAGATTCCAACTTAGTCCAATGCACATGCACTATTATTATTATCCACATCGTTCGGTCATGCAAGTGAAAGGCAATAATGACGATATATGATGGACTGACTGAGATGAGAGAAGCTGGTATGAACTCGACCTCTCTTGTTTTTGTAAATATGATTAGTTCATGGTTCCTGATTCAGACTATTATGAATAAACATGTATGCAATGATTAGTTCATGCTAGGAGTTTATAATGGTTTACCTTGCTTGCCAACATGCTATTAAAATGGTTGTGATGTGGTATGATAGGGTGGTATCCTCCTTTGAATGATTTAAGTGACTTGACTTGGCACATGTTCACGCATGTAGTTGAAACAAATCAACATAGCCTTCATGATATTTATGTTCATGGTGGATTATATCCTACTCATGCTTGCACTCAATGTTTATTAAATTTAATGCATGTTCATGACTGTTGTTGCTCTCTAGTTGGTCGCTTCCCAGTCTTTTACTAGCCTTGACTTGTACTAAGCGGGAATACTGCTTGTGCACCCAATCCCTTAAACCCCAAAGTTATTCCATATGAGTCCACCATACCTTCCTATATATGCGGTATCTACCTGCCGTTCCAAGTAAATTTGTATGTGCCAAACTCCAAACCTTCAAATGAAATTCTGTTTTGTATGCTCGAATAGCTCATGTATCAACTAGGGTTGTCCGTATCTTCGATGCTAGGCGGGTTATTCTCAAGAGGAGTGGACTCTGCACCTCACTCACGAGAAAATGGCTGGTCACCGGGATGCCCAGTCCCATGCTTTATGCAAACCAAATCAAAATAACTGCAAACAAAAATCCCCCAGGACTGTTGTTAGTTGGAGGCACTCATTGTTTCGAGCAAGCCATGGATTGATGCTTGTTGGTGGAGGGAGAGTATAAACTTTACCATTCTGTTTGGGAACCGCCTATAATGTGTGTAGCATGGAATATATCACCATCTCTTGGTTGTTATGTTGACAATGAAAGTATGCCTCTCAAAATATTATTTATCTCTGCTTTAAAACCGAGCTTTGGCACCTCTACAAATCCCTGCTTCCCTCTGCGAAGGGCCTATCTATTTACTTTTATGTTGAGTCATCACCCTCTTATTAAAAAGCACCAGCTGGAGAGCACTGCTGTCATTTGCATCCATTACTATTAATTTATATTGGGTATGACTATGATTGGATCTCTTTTACCATGAATTACAATGTTTAGTCAGTCCTTGGTCTTTAAAGGTGCTCTGTATTTATGTTTTGCGGTCTCAGAAAGGGCTAGCGAGATACCATCTTGTTATATCATATTATGATTGTTTTGAGAAAGTGTTGTCATCCGAGATTTATTATTATTGCTCGCTAGTTGATTATGCCATTGATATGAGTAAACATGGGACCTAAGAGTTATTGAGAATATGGTTAGTTCACAATCTTTGCTGAAAACTTGAATGCTGGCTTTACATATTTACAACAACAAGAGCAAACAGAGTTTGTAAAATTTCTTCTTTATCACTTTCAGTTTGTCAAATAAATTGCTTGAGGACAAACAAAGGTTTAAGCTTGGGGGAGTTGATACGTCTCCATCGTATCTACTTTTCCAAACACTTTTGCCCTTGTTTTGGACTCTAACTTGCATGATTTGAATGGAACTAACCGGATCGATTTGTTTTCAAAGAGAATTGCCATGGTGTTATTTATGTGCAGAAACAAAAGTTCTCGGGATGACCTGAAACTCCACAGAGATTATTTTTGGAAATAATAAAAAATACTGGTGAAAGAATCAAGGCCAGGGGGCCCACACCCTTGCCACAAGGGGGGCGGGCGCCTGCCCCCCTGGGCGTGCCCCCCTGCCTCGTGGGCCTCCTGGAGCTCCACCAACCTCAACTCCAACTCCATATATTCGTGTTCGGGGAGAAAAAATTAGAGAGAAAGATTCATCGCGTTTTACGATACGGAGCCGCCGCCAATCCCTAAACTCTCTCGGGAGGGCTGATCTGGAGTCCGTTCGGGGCTCCGGAGAGGGGAATCTGTCGCCATCATCATCATCAACCATCCTCCATCACCAATTTCATGATGCTCACCGCCGTGCATGAGTAATTCCATTGTAGGCTTGCTGGACGGTGATGGGTTGGATGATATTTATCATGTAATCGAGTTAGTTTTGTTAGGGTTTGACCCCTAGTATCCACTATGTTCTGAGATTGATGTTGCTATGACTTTGCTATGCTTAATGCTTGTCACTAGGGCCCGAGTGCCATGATTTCAGATCTGAACCTATTATGTTTTCATGAATATATGTGAGTTCTTGATCCTATCTTGCAAGTCTATAGTCACCTACTATGTGTTATGATCCGCAACCCGAAGTGACAATAATGGGACCACTCCGGTGATGACCGTAGTTTGAGGAGTTCATGTATTCACTATGTATTAATGCTTTGGTCCGGTACTCTATTAAAAGGAGGCCTTAATATCCCTTAGTTTCTGCTAGGACCCCGCTGCCACGGGAGGGTAGGACAAAAGATGGCATGCAAGTTCTTTTCCATAAGCACGTATGACTATATTCGGAATACATGCCTACATTACATTGATGAATTGGAGCTAGTTCTGTGTCACCCTATGTTATGACTGTTACATGATGAACCGCATCCGACATAATTCTCCATCACCGATCCAATGCCTACGAGCTTTTCACATATTGTTCTTCGCTTATTTAATTTTCCGTTGCTACTGTTACAATCACTAGAAAACCCAAAAATATTACTTTTGCTACCGCTACCGTTACTTCCATACTACTTTGCTACTAAACACTTTGCTACAGATATTAAGTTATCCAGGTGTGGCTGAATTGATAACTCAGTTGCTAATACTTGAGAATTTTCTTTGGCTCCCCTCGTGTCGAATCAATAAATTTGGATTGAAAACTCTACCCTCGAAAACTGTTGCGATCCCCTATACTTGTGGGTTATCAATCTACACCGACATCGTCGAAACGGCTCAGCGTGCGAGACCCGCCCGGGCTCTGCCTGCCATGAAGCATGCCTTCGTGGGATGCATCCATGGAGCGGAATTTTTTGAAGGATCTGCGTCTAACGGTGAGACGGCCATCTAGTTTGATGGTGAGTCGTCAACGGGTGAGACAGATTCATTGTATCAACTGCAAGACGACGGGCTTGGGGGCTGTTCCGATGGAAACAGTATTCTGGACCCCTTTGAGTCGCCGAGCAGAGTGGGGATCTTCATGGCTGGCACGCAACCCGTTCAAAACTCTACAGCTGCGGCAGCGATAACCTCCGAGTCAGCGGCAGCCGGGGCATGTGGCCCTGCGTGCCCGCCGGCTCAGGTGCTGAAGGATCTCATAGATAAGTTGACAGCCCTGTTAACTACCGTGGTTAATCCCGCGGATCAGGCTCAACATGATGCAGAAGTGGCACGATTACGTGAGGAGGTAGCACAAGCCAAAGAAAACCTAGCAGCAGAGGACGTCAGACTAGCCACAGAGCGGGCGGCTTTGCATGCTCGAGCGTAGCAGATTCAATCAGAGGCTTTCTAGCTTACGATGGATCTGAACACTTCAAATGAGGTCATGAGGAGAAGGCACCAGAAGGCTCAATCCCGTCTGCCTCCGACTTATGATCCTAGAAACCTCTTCCGCACACCCGGTGCAGGCCCCAGTAACCCGCCGGAGGTAAACTGGGTTGCAACGCCCGGGGCTGGCATGCCGGTTCAACCACGGGTGGTGGAACCTCCACATATGAGTATTGCTCCACCTCATTATGTACCAACACCAGCGGGTCATTATTCTAACCCTTTGGAGAACATGATAGCTGCAGAGGCACGACTAGCGGCTCTCCCGATGGAGGGAGACTCTCCGGCGGCTATTGAAACACGATGGGTCAGAGAACTTCTTCAGATGGCTCTGGCGCAGCAGGAGGCATACTCTTATAGTCGAGACAGAATTCACTCAACCCCTCGCCCAAGCCGGAGCCCAAGTTATAGCAGGCATATAGATTCAACAGCCGTTTCAAGCAACGCTCGGCGCCGTGACCAGCCGCGCGGGCATGACCCGGCGTGTGATGGAGCTCTTAACTTGGTTGATCAGGACAGGATAGGCCAAGAGGCTGAGCGGGCTGCCCAACAGGCGGCTCAGCGGGCAGCTTACCAGTCCTTTCCGGTTTATCCGACGACTTCTATTGAGGCAGGCGTGACCACGAGGACTGGAGGTGTCCCTTGCTTGGTGCCGGCTCTGCGTAATGAGCATTTGCCCAAGGATTTCAAGGGCCCCCAAAAGGTGCCCAATTACACAGCTGATTTACAGCCCGGGCCAAGGATTGCAAGCTATGAGATGGCCATGGAACTACTGGAGGTCAGTGATGCTGCATTGGCCAAGTACTTCACCATGATGTTGGATGGAACGGCCCACACTTGGTTAAAGGGGCTGCCACCTAATTCCATTGGTTCATGGGCAGAGTTAAAGGCCCGGTTTATTCAGAACTTCAAAGACACCTGCAAGCAGCCCATGTCAATTGTTGATCTGACTAATTGTAAGCAAGAGGAGGGTGAGTACACAACCCATTGGGTGCGCCGGGTCAAAGCCATAATACATTCATCTGATAAGATGGATGCCGATTCTGCGGTCTTAATGTTGGAGAAAAATTGCCGTTTTACGCCTCTGAAACAGAAGCTGGGGCTGCTCAAGCGCGATTGTAATGACATGGGCCAGCTAATGGCGTCTCTAGTCAAGTACGCCGACTCTGATAGTACCAAGGATCCCGAGTCTGATGATGAGAAGACAGGGAAGGGAAAGAAGAACGGCAACGCCAAGGGTCACCAGCATAACCCGTCGAATCAAGGAGGCAACAATAAACGTAAAGCTGGCGGTAGCTTGGAGTTTGTGGCTAACACCAATGCGTAGGGTAACAACCAACGACGTAAGGGGAGACCACCACCTCGGTCCGGCGGGTCCGGTCCCACTCTTCAGCAGTTGCTGAATGGACCCCGTCTAAGGCACGGTACTCACGAAAAGCCGGCCACTCGCCTATGGAAGGAATGTACGATCATGAAGGCTTTCAAGAACTCTAACATGTTCGACAACAACCATGGGCCGGGCGGTGGCTTAGGTGGCGGCGGTTTTCATGGCCCGGGCGGCGATTCAAATTCCAACTTTCAAGGCTCTCAAGGAAACCAAGGTGGCTATAATCAGCAATCCGGCCAGGGAGGTCAGCAGCAGCAGCAGTCTGGATATCAGAGCAATCCAAGGCAGTTGAATAGTGGACAGTATCATGTGTTCACCACCAGTTTGTGCAAACGAGACCAGAAACTTCATAAGAGGGCTATGAACACTGTTGAGCCAGCAGTTCCTCGTTATTTAAGATGGTCTGAGCAGCCTATACTGTGGAGTAGGGAAGATCACCCTCCCCGGGTTGACAATCCGGGTCACTTGGCCTTGGTAGTGGCACCTCAGTTTGGTGGATATAAATTCACTAAGGTGCTCATGGACAGGGGAAGTAGCATCAACATCCTCTATTATGAGACCTTCCGTCGCATGGGGTTGACTGATAAAAATCTTAAGACGTCCAATACTGTTTTCCATGGAGTGGTGCCTGGTAAGTCGGCGTACCCGGTGGGTAAGATTGAACTAGAAGTAGCCTTTGGAGATGAGCATGACTCTAGGGCTGAAAAGTTAACCTTTGAGGTGGTCAAAATTAAGAGCCCATATCACGCCCTGTTTGGTCGGCCGGCTTACGCCAAGTTCATGGCACGGCAGTGTTATGTTTATCCGCAGCTCAAGATGCTGGGTCATAAGGGCACTATCACGGTGCATGGGAGTCGAAAGATAGCCTTGGAATGTGGGGAAGGCGATGCAGCTTACGCTGAATCTGTTTGTGCAACAGAGGAGTTGAAATTCTACAAGGACAATGGTGACCCGGCGGACATGACGTCTTTGAAGAAGCCAACCACAGAACATGAGCCGGTGCTGAAGTTTAAGTCAGCTGATGATACCAAGCTTGTTGATTTTGTTCCAGGTGACTCATCTAAGCAGTTCAGTATCAGTGCTAATCTGGATCCCAAATAGGAAAGCGTGCTCATCGAGTTCATCCGTGAGAACCGGGACATCTTTGCATGGGAACCTTCTGACATGCCGGGTGTACCGAGAGAACTCGTTGAGCACACTCTTAATATCGATCTAAAGTTTAAGCCGGTCAGGCAGTTTCTTCGGCGGTTCAATGAGGAGAGGCGTAAGGCCATTGGTGAGGAAGTGGCCCGGCTCTTGGCGGTCGGGTTCATTATTGAAGTTTTCCATCCAGAGTGGTTGGCTAACCCGGTACTCGTGCTTAAAAAGAACGGCACCTGGCGTATGTGTGTGGATTACATGTATTTAAACAAGGCTTGTCCGGCTGATCCTTTTGCTCTCCCCTTATTGATCAGATTATTGATGCTACGACGGGTTGTGAGCGTTTGAGTTTTTTGGATGCTTATTCTGGTTATCATCAGGTCAAGATGGCAGTTAAGGACTAGGAGAAGAAAGCTTTCATCACTCCTTTTGGAGCTTTCTGTTATGTGTCTATGCCTTTTGGGCTCAAGAGCACCCAGGCGACTTACCAGCGATGTGTGCAGAATTGTCTTCATAGTCAGATTGGGCGCAATGTTCATGCTTATGTGGACGACATTGTGGTGAAATCCAGAGAAAAGGAGACCTTGATAGATGATCTGAAGGAAACCTTTGATAACCTCCGAGTCTACAACATGATGCTTAACCCGGCCAAGTGTGGTTTTGGAGTGCCAGCGGGCAAGCTTTTGGGTTTTCTGGTTTCTAACAGAGGCATCGAGGCTAACCCAGAGAAGATCAAGGCAATCACTTCTTTGGCTAAGCCTGCGTGTATCGATGATGTTCAGCGTTTGGCGGGTCGTATTACTGCTTTAAGCTGGTTCATAAGCCGGTTAGGTGAGAAGGCCATACCACTGTATCAAATGATGAAAAAGACAGACGACTTTGTCTGGAGTGATGCTGCTAACGCTACCTTTGAAGATTTGAAGAGACAGCTCGCTGAGCCGCTGGTCCTTGCTACTCCTATTGATAAGGAGCCATTATTGTTATATGTGGCTGCTAACACGCATGCCGTCAGTGTGTCCATTGTCGTAGAGTGCAAGGAGGCGGGCAAGGAATATCCGGTTCAACGGTCGGTTTACTACGTCAGTGAGGTGCTTATTGAGTCCAAGAAAAGATGTCCACACTGGCAGAAGCTCATTTATGGGGTGTTCATGGCAAGACGGAAACTTAAGCAGTATTTTCAGGGTCATCCCATCACTGTGGTAAGTTCTGCTCCTTTAGGAGATATCATTCAAAATAGAGAAGCCACAGGACGAGTCGCCAAGTGGGCCATTGAACTTGGGCCTCATGGTTTAAAGTATGTGCCACACACTGCTATCAGGTCTCAAGCACTGGTGGACTTCATCAATGATTGACAGAGCTGCAGATGCCTGAAGAGAAGCCAGGCAACACATATTGGACTATTCATTTTGACGGGTCCAGGCAATTGGAGGGCTCGGGGGCTGGAGTTGTTTTAGCTTCCCCTCGTGGTGACAAATTTTGTTATGTGCTACGGTTGATGTTTCCTTGTACTAACAATGCAGCTGAGTATGAGGCCTTGCTCCATGGTCTTCGGATGGCTAATGAGATGAGCTTAAGCCGGGTATGGTGCTTTGGCGACTCAGATTTGGTGGCTCAACAAGTATCAGGCAAGTGGGATTCCAAGGATCCTCTCATGGCGGCTTATCACCGTGAAGTTGATGCCATTGCTGGACATTTCAAGGGTTACCAAGTGGAGCACATTGATCGCAGAAAGAACGAGGTGGCTGATGCTTTGAGCCGGCTGGGGTCTCAGCGTAAGTCGGTGCCGCCTAACACTTTCTTAGATATTCTACATAACCCTTCTGTCAAGTTGCCTACAGAGGAAGACTTGGCTGTTCCAGACCCGGAAGCTCAACTGGTAGCGGCTCTTCACGTCATCCCAGATTGGAGAGTGCCATATTTGGCTTATATGACCCGGGGCGAGTTGCCTGAGGATGAAACCTTGGCTAGACAGATAACCCGGCGGTCCAAGTCAATGACAATTGCCAACGGTGAGTTGCATCATCGCAGTGTCATGGGGGCATTTCAACGCTGTGTCTCTCCTGAGTAAGGTCAAGAAATTATTCTTGAGATCCATGAAGGAGATTGTGGCCATCATGCCGGTTCAAAATCTCTTGTGGCCAAAGCTTTCCGTCATGGATTTTATTGGCTGATGGCTCATGCAGATGCGGAGGATCTAGTCAGTAAATGTGATGGTTGCTAGAAAATCTCACAACGGGCTCACGTGTCGGCTCAAGAATTGAGGACGATTCCAATTACTTGGCCGTTTGCGGTCTGGGGGCTCGATATGTTCGGGCCTTTCAAAAGGTCCAAATATAAAAAGTCTCACCTTCTGGTGGTAGTTGACAAATTCACAAAGTGGGTTGAGGCAGAGCCGGTTAGTAAGTGTGATGCAGCCACAGCGGCTCAATTTATGAAAAAAGTGATCTTTCATTTTGGCTTTCCACACAACATCATAACTGACAACGGTACTAATCTGTCCAAAGGCGCCATGGAGGAGTTCTGGCAATGTGAGCATATCCGGCTTGATGTTTCATCAGTAGCTCACCCCCAATCCAATGGTCAAGCTGAAAGGGCCAATCAGGAAATCTTGAAAGGCATCAAGCCCCGGCTTATGGTTCCTTTACAACGGATGCCGGGTTGTTGGGTGGAGGAGTTACCCTCTGTGATATGGAGCATCAATACTACCCCTAACAGGTCTACGGGTTATAAGCCTTTCTTCATGGTTTACGGAGTAGAGGCGGTTCTACCTAGTGACATCTGTCATGACTCGCCCCGTGTGGTGGCTTACATTGAAGCTGATAATGAACAAGCCCGTCAGGATGCACTTGACCTGTTAGATGAAAAGCGTGACTTGGCAGCAGCCCGCTCGGCGATTTACCAACAGGACATGCGCCGTTATCACAGCTGCCGAGTTAAGACCAGAACCTTTCAAGAAGGTGACTTGGTGCTCCGGCTCATCCAAGATCAAACTGATGCACACAAGTTATCCCCACCTTGGGAAGGGCCTTTTGTGGTCAGCAAGAACTTGAACAACGGATCATACTACCTTATCAATGTTCGAGAGCACAAAGACTCACATAAGTCGGAGGAGGATACCCGCCGGCCGTGGAATATCGCTCATCTTCGGCCTTACTATACTTGAGCCACCGGCTCTCATGATGTACATATTTTGACAATGTATATATTATCATAAGTAATAAAGCAGGACCTCTGTCCTTTTCATCCTCAATGATCATATGTCTTCATCATCATAAATTTAAAATGACCAACCGGGGGCTAATCATATTCAAATCCAGCTTAACCCTTTGGTCCGGCTCATGATCGTATTCGAATCTAGCCGTTAAACCTCATGATCACTAGGGGGCTTCCTGTTCAAACATAGGTCGTATTCGAACCAAAGAGAACATAGCTATCGGTACCCTCTTGATCGACACAATGCCAAACTCACTAGGGGCTTCTTGATCGTATTCGAATCATAGATTAACCCCTTTTGGGTCCAACTTTGATCGTATTTGAATCAGAGTCGTTAAAAAGACTCTCAAGGTCATTTGGGGGCTTCCTGTTCAAACATAGGTCGTATTCGAACCAAAGAGAACATAGCTGTCGGTACCCTCTTGATCGGCGCAACGCCAAAGCCACTGGGGGCTACATGATTGTATTCGAATCCTAGCTTAACCCCTTTGGTCCGGTTTACTGATCGTATTCGAATCAGAAGCCTCAAATTTTTCTTTCTATTTTGCTTAAGTTTTTTTGGCAAACAATCTTTGTTTTTGTCTTGAGGCTTTTGACCAGATCTAAGTATAAGTATGGTTTAAATTTAACCCGGCTTGGTTTTGGATGATAAGTCGCCAGCGTAGGACAATCATCATACATTTGGAAGTGTTGGCTTCTAAAGAATTGGGTTATCACCCTTACTGTTCAGGTCACATGAACCGGCAGTGCAAATTCAAAATCACAGGTATGATATTATAGTTGTGTTTTAAAGCTATAATTCATAACAGGTTCTTTTATGTCACTTCTTTCAATATTGATGGTTGTAGGCAAGATGTTATGACCCGCCATGCGGTAAGCTGCCAAGGGTTCTTGTGATTTATTTCTGTGTGCAGGACAGTTCAAGGAACTTTCTTATGCATAACGAAAACAGATGATAAGTTTAAACCGGGAGAATATAAGGCGGCGGCTTAACAGTGTTGAGCATCAAAGCATGCACGACGGCACGACAAAGCAAAAGTCATTTCTACCCTATTACATGACTCGCTGAGTCCAAATGATTAAATTGTTTTCCAGCAAGTTACAAATATGAGCCGCCCGGCGAGTCAATTTTCTTGTTGGCCTGAAGCTTTCGGATCAACCCTTTCCGCTCTTCCGTCCTGTTCCCTGTCCTGGAAGGTTGATGATGACCAGTCAATGCCATTCAAAGCTTCAAATTCAGCTTCATCATCAATTAGTCCGGCCGGGTCAACTTCAGGGGCAAAGGTATGCTTACGGATTGGAGGGACCAGGTTGGTCACTTTATAATGCGGCGTTGGAATCCTTCGATTTTCCGTGTCGTAACCCGGCTGGTACTTGGTGAGATCCGTGTCATCAGCAATCAGGGTGGCCACAGGGCGTATTTCCTTCCCACAAGCGGTGAATTCCTCCTATTCAAATGATGTGCCATCCTCCTTAAGGCTTGGATATCCAATGGCGATGTCGGCCGGGTCTAATTCCGGTAGCCACACCTTAGCCCGGCTTAAAGCATCCACGGCTCCGGCTCTTGCAGAGGATCGCCTTAATCCATTGAACCGCTGGGGCAGCACAGAAAGCCGCTTTAGCACATCCACCAAGAGTGTGGGGACTTCGTTTGACAGGGCCACTGCGGCCAAGGCGCACTGAGATCCAGTGTAAAGTTGTTCCACGAGCATGTAAACCACCTTCAGCTTCACCAGCATGTCTTGCTTAAGGTTGGAGCTCCTGGGGCCTGCATAGCAATATCAGGCGAGTTAATCACAATTCATATGATCATTAGAAAGATTCAATATTTGACACTTGCAGGGCGACTTACCAAAGATTGCTGAGACCATCTGAGATACATGGCATTTTAAGCCGGATAATTCAGTGGTCACCTCTTCAAGAGCCTTCTCTGCTGTTTCAGCTCGTTGGGTTAAGGCAATTTTTTCTTCAACCCAGGCCTTCTTCTCAACTTAAAACTCAGATTTCAATTTCTCTTGTTCAGCCATGCTGAATTCAAATTTGGAATTGGCTTTTTCAGTTTCAGTCTCCTGAGCCTCCAGACGGTTCTTCAAATCATGCAGTTCTGATTGAAGTTGAGTAGTGGTGGCCTGTACAGATATCGGGTCAAAAATCATGAATATTAGCATACAAGATTAAGTCCCAAGCCTTTTTCAAGCAACAACACTTGTCACTTGGGGGCTAATGTCTAATGAAGGTGTTATCTAAGTGGCGGTTCATGAGAGTAAGTCCCAAGCACTTTGCAAGCAAGAGTACTTGGCACTTGGGGGCTAATGCATATTGCTGTTAAATCTACACAAGGCCTATATTCTGCACAAGCATCTGAAGGATCGACTCATTCATGTTGATTAAGCCGGCCCTTGGGGACTATGGAATAAGCCAGAATTTTACAGGTTTGACCAAAGGATACTACTAAAGCTTATGCGTCTGTTCTAAGTCTACATCATATTCATCATAAGCAATAGACTTGGGGGCTGGCATAGTAAGGGTAACTCAGTGAAGGGAAAGAATTTATACCTTAAATTTCTAGTGCATTTGCTTCACCATATCAACTTCGAGGTCACGGCTGTTGTGCACTTGGCTAAGATGTCGTGGAATTGTCACGGCAGATGTCCTCGTGAAAGGACTTAGTCGTAGGGCCATCGCACGGGTTAACCTAGAGGGGTTAAAGCAGACACAAGACACGTGAATTATACTAGTTCGGCCCCTTCGATGAAGGTAAAAGCCTACGTCTAGTTTGTGATGGGATTGATGTGATTTCGGCGACTAGGGAGCGATAGCTTCGCCTCAGCCTCGAATTCTCTGTCCTTAAACCGCCGTCGGGTCGTCCCCTTATATACGGGTTGGCCTTGGCCGGTCTCTGAGTCGATCCGGCTCATACAAGTGTCCGGCTCGGTCTCTTCTCTCTTGTCTTACAACACAAGTTACAACACTAAGGCGGTTCACATAAATGGACCTTAAGTCGCCTCTGGGCTCCGGGCCTCCTCCGTGGGCTGGATCATGGGCGGGTAAACCGGCCCCTCGAGGCGGTTCACACTCGATAGTTGTATCCCCAACATTAGGCCCCAGATTGACTTGAACTGGTTCAGGTTAATCTTCAACATCTTCAGGAAACTCTTGATCTCCTTTCATATTTTGTAAACCGCCATTTGCTTGAACCGCCATGACGTCATCCTCCGATCTCCGTGTCAGGGCACCCTGACGTCATCTTTAATAAAGAAATCCAAACAGTAAGATTCCCTTCATTTAATGCTATCCGGAAATCGGCGGCGTTTGCACCGTCCGCCGCTTTTGACTCCTCGATTCTCGCGCCCGTTGATTGCTCCGGTCCCTTATAAATAGACCGGTCGCCCCTTTCTCTTCTTCTTCTTCCGCTCTTCTCCTTCCTCGCGACGTTCCAGCCCTGAAGCTCCGCCGTCGCCCCCGACCTTCGAACGACGCTTCATCGCCGGGCCGCTGCATCAACCTGATCGTATCAGAGTTTTCGGCGCTCCTCCGCGGTTTCTGCTCGTCAGGTAAGGTTCCTCTCAAGCCCTAGATCCCATCTGAAAACCGTGTTCATCTCATAGTTCATAGGTGCTCATATCAGTTCTTCATACCTGCTCCGCCATGGCCGTACGACTCAGCCATACCGTACATCCTGTGCAGGTGGCTGCCCCGCCGTCCAATTAACTCTTTATGCACCTTTCCTTTTGTTCAGATCCTCGAGTGTAGAATACCCGAACCCTCCTGCTCTTTATGAGGTTTGCATAGGTCGTAAAGTTTTTCTTACTAGAGCTTCGGTAGATCTTGATTACTTCCATTCGCATGTGAAAACTGTTTCGTCATGTGAAAACTGTTTCTGTCCACACTTAGTAGATTCTTCAGCTCTGCCTTATTTGGCGGTTTAACTTTTGATAGCTAATCCGTCCCTCCATTAGTCCTTAGTTAAACCGGAATTGGAAGCCGGCTGCTGAATCGCCGGTTTAACAATGTATGATATGCCTGAACCGTTTAATGGTGAACCATTTCTTCCTTTCTTTCGCAGCTTAGTCTTCCGGAATGGCTCCTCAATTCTCAGCTTGCAATTGGGTCCGGTCCAAAATCACTGAAACGCAACTCAACGGCTATGTCACCACTGGCGGTTTGGCTCCAAAAATGTCCTCCATTGGCGTGTTCCGGATGGCGAGTTTCCTCCGAGCCACTAGAGGGAGAAGTAATTGTGTTTATGCAGCACTTAGACGGGATTCTGCCGCCGGTTCAAAATTTTTCGGGGCGTCCTTGCAAGTTTGAAACTCCATCCGCAGGATATCGGCCCGAACTCTGTGTCAAACATATGCAACTTTCAAGTCTTCTGCGAAGTCTATCTTCGGGAAGAACCATCTCGTGGAGCTGTTAAGGATTTTTCCACTTGAACCGCCGTGCGAATTTTACGATGGTCCCAACACGAGCTAGGCGGCGTTTCAATTTCCTCACGCCAAACACCACAGCCATCAAAGTTGGAACCAAACCTGGTTCTCTTGCGGAACACTGCTCACCTTAGCGAGAACCCCTTGCGGGTTATCGTCCTCACCGCTCAACAACCAGCATCCACTGCCTTCACGCTTAAGCGCGCGGAGCGGAAGAACTTGGCGCCTCAAATAATCAAGCTCCGGGCTCTAATGGCCAATGGCTTAAGCGGCGTGGACCTTGTGCGGTGTTGGGTTTCTTGGGGCGTCTTGCCACTAAGCCGTCGGCCGGATTGATGCATGAGTACACGGCAGCCTCAAAGACCCTCAAAGGCGTCACGAGCTGCCCATAAGCTGAACTTGAGGTCACAGAGATTGTAAAAAAGATGCTTGATGAACCGATCTCCGTCGCAGCCCTAACGGGTTGGCTCCATTACGTGTTGCCAACAAACCGCGGCGGTAAATCTCTACTCACCGCTTTTGGGTCCTTAATACTTTGTTGATATGCATTAATCCTTGTTACTTCTCGGTGACAGCTCATACGAAGCGTACTAAACCGGTTCGGGCGCGCGTGTAAAGTCCAAGGCCACCAAGAAGGCAGGCAAGAAGAAAGCCGCGAGTCCTCGATCCGCGGAGGGCGAAGAATCGAAGCTGAGGTAAAATTTGATATTCTTACGGGAGCTGCCGTAAACCGGCTTTCGCTTTGTGTTTCCTCTTGCTTATGACTTGTCCCTTTGTATTCCTTTTCTTGACAATTTCACCTCGAGGATGATCTTTGAAGCCGGTCATGCCGACCTGTTGAGGTAATCATTCTTTCTTCGAATCCGATCTTGCGCGGTTAAAAGAATTCGTCGCGCCGTCCGGAAAGTGAAAAAATATCCTTCATGTGCTTACTTGAATCCAAATCTTTCCTTGAAGACACAAAGAGGCTGAGAGCGCCCGCCACGACCGGCCACGATGGCCAACGGATTACCTCATCCGGTTTACGGACACACCAACCGGGCGTCGTCGGAGGTGGTGTTCTCTGGCGTTATCCCTTAAAGGGTTTCTTCGATGTCCTCTCAACCCATCGACCGAATTATCAGGCCTCTTCCAACTCGTCCGGCGGTTCATCAACCGCATAACTGCCACCGCTTAAAGTTGCTGCGAGTGCATAGCTGCTGTCCCGTCAATTCGGTTTACCATTGCTTTGGCCAATTTGTCTTAATTCAATTCTGAATATTGCAGCACCAAGGCTCGCTTGAGTAAGAAAGCAAAACCCTTGACCCTCTGCGGATGTTGATCCGGAAAAGACCCGAACAGACCCACGAAAATCACGAAGTCGCTAAGAATAGCTACGGCGAGTTGTACCGAGACGATATTGCTGATCCGCCGAAGCTGAACCGGGGCTCAAGTGGAAACCTCGCATCCTGCTCCACGAGTCCGACCGCAGAGCAGGTCGTAACTATTGAACCGCCGAGCGAGCATGAAGGCACCAAGCCCAAAGAAGACCGCCGATCCGGCCAGCCCGCCAAGAATGATGATGTTATTGTGGCGGGCGGCTATCTGCCCCTAGCCAACCGGTCGCTTTAACAAGACACAGCGCCAAGGAGAGTCGCCACCATGGGTAAAGACAAGGGAAAACTGATCTGTCGACTACGACAATTTTACGCCCAAGAACTTCCTCGGCTTTCGAACCGGCTCTACACAAGCCGTGACCTTGAAGCCGGTGCAGTAAATCGCATGAAGGACCGCTATGAGGTAAGGATTTATGCTGTCTTGTACTTTTGCTGCGTAATCGCCCCAAGGGTCGGTTTAACTTGTCATAGTCAAGCGGCACTTAACCCGTAAAACAACCATACACCTTGAACTGCGATCTTGTAGCCCCCAAGGGTCGGTTTAACTTGTCATAGTTAAACCGGGACTTAATTCTGTATCCCATACCGAACTGAGATCAATTAGCCATTAGCCCCCAAGTGCCAAGTTGAATACTTGTATTGGCGTGGGACTTTATAATAACACAACTAACATGCTTCCTTTGTTATCGAATGAGATATACCGACAAACCGTGCAACTCAAGGACCTTCGTGCCAGCTTGGAAACTCAACAAGCGAGACCACCAAGGCCAAGGATGAATTGAGAACTGCCTTGGCGCTATGGAACAGTGAAGGAAGGATATGCGTCCGGCGGGCCAAATGGGACACCGAGAAAACCGGTTTGACAAAGCGGGCGAAGATGCGAATCAGCTCTTAAACCGGTGACCGAAGAGCTTACGGTGAAGCGCCAAGTTCATGCCATGACCTCTGCCATCTTTGGTAAGAAAATTTGCCTTTGAATACACCTGCTTTAATATTGCCGCGGTTTAACTTGAGCTATGCGAACTGGTGCGAGCAAGCGTATTGCTCATCTGGGCTCTGACGTGCGGAAGAAGCTCAAGGCTTCTTACACCCTGATTGAGCAGCTGTATACCGGCGCCCAGCGAGTCATATGCGCCACATCGTACGACAACACGGTGCCGTCCCTGATTAGAGAGACACTGGACCGGCTGTCCATGGTCCCGGGGCAGCTTGAAGAGTTGAAGCGATCCGCGGCCCGGGCTGGCACCCTACTGGCTTTGACTCGTGCCAAGGCGTGGATAGCAGATCTTGATCCGGCTGACATAGCCAAAGGTTTCCCCAGCGCTCAAGAAAACGGTGAAGCCTTTGATAACGGCATCAAAGCGGATAACAAAGGAAATCGTCCATTGGCGAGTCAGCTGGCAGCTGAAGCCAACTGGCGGTTCACCGCTCTTTTATAGCGCAAACAACAAGCGGGTGGAGTTTGTCATCCACGAAGTCACGAGCCTTGTTCCTCCAATCCGTAAGCACACTTATGCCCCTGACGTTGATCCGCTGAGCTGATAAGTGAAGAAGCTGTCTTCAGGCCTTAACCGGATTGGTGGTCTACCAATGACTTCCGGGCTTTGGGTGAAGAAGAAGAAGAAGTTGAACCGGCGCGAGCGCCCCTCTACCTCCGTCAACCCGGCGAAGAAGCGTAATCCGTCAAGCCGGGTGACGCCTCCGAAACTTCAAGGCATAACACCACATGAAACACCGGGCCTTAAAAGGCTTTGTAATAGGATAGTCAGCACTTTGTTTTGAACAATGCCTTTACAACCTCAATCTGTAACCTTTTGCATGGTGGTGCGTCTTGTGGAGTGATGAACCCTCAACTTATTTTGCTGCAATCACAAATTCTTTAACCCGCCACGGCGGCTTGTGTCGCCCGACCCGGCTTGTGACGCCTATATATTTATATAAGAAAATAGGGATGTATATGATCAAGCGTTATGATATAAAAATACTGCTTGCGTCGGGCATGCAGTTGACTTAGCCAATCTTGAGGCGGAGGTTTAGAAACCATTACCGCAAAGGAGAAAATAACTCCTGTGCTCAAAATGCGGTTTACCGTGTAAACCGTGTCGGGCATGATAAGCCCCTGTTACTCCATAATGGGATGTTAACAGAAAAATCAAACGGAACAAAATCGCGGATTAAAAATGGACGAATTCGACAACTTGAATCCGGTTTAAAGAGGTTTGTCGGTTTAAGAAGGCAAACAAAATCAAATGATTGGTATAAAAACCACATGGAAGCAAAGGCAATGATAAAAACCGTTTTGCAAGAAAAGGCTTTCTTGAGCGGATCGAGATGGTGTTACCATGGTCGGACAGGACCAAGCTCCTATAAGGTGTAGCGATGGTTCAAGTCAGCCAGTCCCCAAGCTGAAATCGTGGCATGATGCCGATCAAGTGGCATTGCAATGGTTGGGTTCGACCAAAGCCCCAAGTGATTCTATGGCCTTAGGCCGACCAAAGGCGTGTTGGTTCAGGCGTGACCATGTCCCCAAGTGATCTGGTGGCTTTCGCTTTGTCAAGAGGTGTTGCATTGGTTCGGACACGACCAAGCCCCAAGTGACAAAAATTTCTGAAAATCAAGGCAAAGGTTAAACGGAGGCCGCTTCACGACAACATCTCCATGTACCCAAACCGGACTTTATCTGAGCGGATACCCGCTTTGGCGAGGATCCGGTTTATTGCTTTATTCATAATATATACATTGTCTTAATATGTACATAAGTGGAGCCGATGGCTCGGGTATAATAAGGCGAAGATGAGCTATGTTCCACGGCTGTTGGTCTCCTCTTCGGCGTCGTGAGTCTTTCCGCTCTCGAACATCAATCGAGATAGTATGACCCGTTGTACAGATTCTTCTTGACCACAAAGGGCCCTTCCCAAGGTGGGGATAGCTTGTGCATATCCGTCGGTCTTGAATGAGCGAAGCACCAAGTCTCCTTCTGAAAGGTTCTTGTTCTAACCGCGGCTGTGATACCAAGCGAAGATCTTCTTTGGTAAATCGCCGAGCGAGCAGCCGCCATATCTCGCTCCTCATCCGGTCGATCCAAATCGTCCTGCCGGGCTGCCTCACTATCGGCCTCAACATAAGCCGCCACGCGAAGCGAGTCATGGCGTATATCACGGGGAAGGACCGCCTCCGCTCCATAGACCATAAAGAACGGCGTGTATCCGGTGGATCTGTTTGGTGTAGTATTGATACTCCATATCACCGATGGCAGCTCCTCGACCCAACAACCGGCGTCCTCACTAAAGGGACCATAAGCGGGGTTTAATACCCTCAAGATCTCTGATTAGCTCGTTCCGCTTGACCATTGGACTGCGGGTGGGCCCTTGAAGAAAGCGTCAAGCGGATGTGCTCTCGTTCACAAAACTCCTTCATGGCTCCCTTGGATAAATTGGTGCCATTGTCCGTGATGATCTTGTGTGGAAACCCAAACGGAAAATCACCTTTTGATGAACTGAACCGTCGTGGCGCATCACACTTACTAACGAGGCTCGCCTCGACCCACTTAGTAAACTTATCAACCGCCACCAACAGGTGGGTTTTCTTGTCTTTGGACCTTTTGAAAGGTCCAACCATATCCAACCCCAAGTGCATAAGCGGCCAAGTAATTGGAATCATCCTCAATTCTTGGGCGGTACATGAGCACGTCTGGAGAACTTTTGGCAACCATCACATCGTCGACCAAATCTTCCGCATCGGCATGGGCGGTCAACCAATAGAAACCGTGGCGGCGCTTTGGCCACCAAGGATTTTGAACGGCGTGATGACCACAATCCCTTCATGGATCTCACGCAATATCTCACGGCCTTCCTCGGGGACACACTGGCGCTGAAACGCCCGGACACGCTGCTGCGATGCAACTTCGCCCTTATGTATGGTCATAGATTTAGACCGCGAACTATCTGTCGGGCCAGCGTCTCGTCTTACGGTAACTTCGCCCGGTTCATGTATGCCAAATAAGGAGGTCCAATCCGGAATGACATGCAAGGCTGCCACCAAGTGAGCCTCCGGATCAGGAATAGCTTCATCGACCTCATCGGGAAGCTTAAGCGGCGGATTATGCGATCGTCAAGGAAGACATTAGGCGGGACGGTTTACGTTGAGAACCGAGCGGCTTAAAGCATCCGCCGCCTCGTTCTTCCGGCGATCCACATGGTCCACTGATAACCTTTAAAGTGTCCTGCAACCATATCCACCTCCCGGCGATGCGCAGCCATGAGTGGGTCTTTGGAATCCCAAGTACGATACTTGCTTTGGGCCACCAAGTCCGAGTCACCAAAGCACTTGACCCGGCTTAGATTCATCTCCTTAGCCATCCGTAGACCATGGAGCAAAGCTTCATACTCAGCTGCATTGTTAGTACAGGGGAACATTAAGCGAAGAACGTAGCAGAACTTGTCACCTCGCGGGGAAGTTAATCGACTCCAGCCCCGAGCCCTCAATTGCTGGACCCATCAAAGTGGATGGTCCAATAGGTATGATCGGTTTTTCTTTAGGTGCTTGCAACTCCGTCCAATCATTAATGAAATCCACAAGTGCACGAGACTTTCTTGCCGTCCGAGGCACATACCTTAAACCGTGCGGCCCAAGTTCTATAGCCCACTTAGCAATCCGGCGATCGCTTCCGGTTACGTATGATATCGCCCAAAGGAGCTGGCCGACCCTTTGTGATGGGGTGCCCTTGGAAATATTGCTTGAGCTTCGACGCCATAAAACCCCATATACCAGCTTACGCCAATGTGGATATCTGCTTAGACTCAATGAGGACCTCGCTGATATAATAAACCGGCCGTTGAACGGATACTCCTTCCTGCCTCCTTCGCTCCACCACAATGGCCACGCTAACTGCCACGGCATTAGCAGCAACATATAACGAGGCGGCTCCTTGTCAATGGGGGGCGGCAAGAACAGGCGGGTTGGCCAGCTGCCGCTTTAAATCCTCCAATGCCTCATCAGCGGCTGAGCTCCAGACGAACTGATCCGTCTTCTTCAGCATCTGGTACAAAGGAATGGCCTTCTCTCCTAGGCGACTGATAAACCGGCTTAGCGCAGCAATCCGACCTGCCAAACGTTGGACATCGTTGATACACTTTGGCTTAGCCAAGGAGGTGATAGCTGTAATCTTCTCCGGATTAGCTTCAATCCCCCTGTTGGACACAAAACCCAATAACTTGCGGCGGAACACCAAAGACACACTTGGCCGGGTTAAGCATCATCTTGTACACCCACAAGTTGTCAAAGGTTTCTCTCAAATCCTCAATCAGTGTTTCTTTCTCCCTTGACTTAACCACGATATCATCCACATAAGCGTGCACATTACGGCCGATCTGTTCATGCAAGCAGTTACATGCATAGCGTTGATAAGTTGCTTGGGCGCTCTTGAGCCCAAAGGGCATAGATACATAGCGAAGGCTCCAAAAGGGGTGATAAGCGCCGTCTTTTCCTGGTCCTTAACCGCCATCTTAATCTGGTGATAACGGAATCGCATCAAAAGCTCAAGCGCTCACAACCCGTCGTGGCGTCGATAATCTGGTCAATGCGGGGGAGGCGAAAGGATCTGCTGGACAAGCTTTGTTAAGATCTGTGTAATCCACACATCGCCAAGTGCCATTCTTCTTAAGGACCAACACGGATTAGCAAGCCACTCTGGATGAAAGACTTCAACAATAAACCCTGCCGCTAAGAGCCTAGCAACTTCCTCTCCAATGGCCTTGCGCCTTTCCTCATTGAACCGTGAAGAAACTGCTTTACGGTCGTACTTGGGATCAACATTAAGAGTGTGCTTAGCGAGTTCCCTCGGTACACCTAGCATGTCGAAGGCTTCCATGCAAAAATGTCGATTCTCACGGATGAACTTCGATGTAGCGCTTTCCTATTTAGGATCTAAGTTAGCGATGGTGAACTGCTTGGGCGAATCGCGGGCACAAAATCAACAAGTTTTGTCTCAGTTGCCGATTTGAACTTTAAATCCGGATCGTGCTCTGTAGTTGGCTTCTTCAAAGGGTCATATCCGCGGATCAACATTGTCTTTATAATACTTTAACTCTTGATGGCACAAACCGACTCTGCATAAGCGCATCACCTTCCTCGCACTCCAAAGCAATCCGCGGCTACCATGAACCGTTATCGTCCCTTTGTGACCCGGCATTTTCAGCTGCAAATAAACATAACAGGGCCGTGCCATAAACTTAGCATAAGCGGCCGCCCAAAAAAGGCGTGGTAAGGACTTTGAATTTTCACCACCTCAAGCGTCAATGTTTCGATCTGAGTCATGTTCATCCCCAAAGGTCACCTCGAGCTATCTTACCGATCGGGTATGCCGACTTGCGGGCACCACACCGTGAAACACTGTCTTTGGGCGGCCTAAGATGCCTATCTGTTAACCCCATCGCGGAAGGTCTCATAGTCTGAGGATGTTGATCTGCTTCCTCCATCCATAAGCACCTTGATAAACTTGTATCCTCCTACGAGGCGCCACCACAGGGCTAAGCGGCCGGATTGTAAACCGGGGAGGTGGTCCTCTCTGCTCCTACGATAGGTTGCTCGACCAACGTAGGTAATGCTGGCGCAGCAGTTCAACAACAACGACCGCCCGCTTACGAAGTTTTCGGTCTCTTTGTCCAAGCTGGTGGTAAAGGCGTGGTCGCATCCACCGTTCAAGCTGCTTTGGGTTAATTTGGTAACCCGTCTGCTGCTGTTGTTGATTGTAACCCCTTGGTTCGATTGTTACGATTGTTACGATTACTCGATTGTATTACGATTACTCGATTGCCTTGCCGCCCGGATTACCACGAATCACTGGGCCGGAATTTCCTCCACCGTAACCCGGGGCGGATCCTGAACCACCGCCGGGCCCTTGATCATACCGGAAAGAGTTAGAGTTTTTGAACTCCTGCATAATATAACAATCCTTCCAAAGGTGGTTTGCGGTGCCTCCTTCGTCCCATGCTTGGACAAGGTTGATTCAATATGTAATTCAGGCGATCCGGTTGTGACCGCCCGGTTTGATTGCTTACCCTTGCGCCGCTGACCCTTGTCCTGCTGGCGTTGGTGTTAGCTCTGAAGCCCATGTTACCGTTTGCTTCGCTTGTTCCTCCATTGCACGAATGATCTTTGGCTTACGGAATTGCTGTTCTGTTTTCCCTTCCCTACTTCGTCATCCCGGACTCGGGATCCTTGGTACTATCGAATCAGCATACTTTACCAGCGCCCATTAGAGTGCCCATGTCATTGCAAAAGCGCTTCATGCGACCCAGCTTCAATTTCAATGGTTCAAACCGGCAATTGGCTTCCAAGGTTAAGATCGCGGAATCGGGGTTGATCCGATGCGAAGAGTGTAAAACTTCAAAGCAGGCGCGCAATGAGTTGTGGATTCTCCCTCCGCTGGACACAAGCCGCTAAATCCACCACAGACATGGGCTGCTTACGGTGTCTTTGAAATTTTGAATGAACCGGGTCCATAGCTGGGTCCATGAACTGATCGAGTTAGGCGGCAAGTTCTTCAACCAAGTCCGGCCGTACCTTCCAACATCATAGTGAAATATTTCGCACATGCAGCTTCATCCACATCCGGCATCTCCATGGCCATCTCATAGCTTTCTATCCATGCTTACGGAGCGGATCGGCGGTATAATTGGGCACCTTGCGTGGCCCTTTGAAATCCTTGGGCAAGCGCCGCGTTGCGTAAGCGGGGCGAGGCAAGGCACCCCAAAGAGCGGGCGTGACCCCGGTTCAAAGATGGTCGGACGAACGGTGCGGCGGATGATCCTCGGTTGTCTTTGCTAACTTCGGCCTCCCTCGTGCCTGGCGCGGTCCACTACCACTTGAGCATCCTCGAAGCCACCTGCGGGTTGTTGCCTTGGCGGACCGCGCTGCACATTGCTTGACACGGCGGTTAAATCGGCCGCGTCGGCTATAGCTCCGGCTTGGGCGGGGTGGAGTGGATCCGATCCCGGCTATATGAATCGCTTCTGTTGAGCGGGGCCGTCTGAGAGCTCCTTAACCCGGCGTGTCTCTACGCATGTGGTGAATCGCCTTCAATTGGAATCGCCTCCAACCGTGCCGCAGCCGCAACAAGGTTATCCATCGGGTTGGAGTAGTGACCCGGAGGTGTCTGCACAGCCTGGGGCGCGCCGGTATGATGTCGTGGCAGATCTATCACACGGGGCTGAACCGGCGCGGCCGTCCCAGGTGCTTCCGGCCGGTTTATAACCGGCGGCGGATTACTGGTCCCTGCCCCTGGGGAATTGAAAAGCTCTCTTCCCTCGAACACCGAAGGTAAACGGGATCTGTACTTCCTTTTCATGACTTCATGTGACGCGCTCTGATCCAGCATGAGCCTATAAGCCTGCGCATCCAAAGCGGCCCGTTCCGCCGCCATCCTCACGTCCGCGGCTGCCAGGTCCGCTTTAGCTTTGGTGATCTGTTCCCTCACCTTTGCAATCTCCGCATTGTGGAGGTCCTGATCCGGCGGATTAGCCTCTGCCATGAGCACAGCCAATGCGTCGAAAAGTTCTGATAAGACTTGAGCCGGTGGGCGCACAGGGCCTCCTTCCCCGGCTGCCGTCACCGCCGTTGAACCGGCGACCGAAGCGCCATGATCGAAGAGTGAAGCGCCCGCTTGCGTGCGGCCATGAAGATTCCAACCGGTTGGGTAGATCAAAGGGTCGGAATACTCTCACCGTCGGAACAGCCCCGATCTGGCCATCTTGCGGTGGTACAGAGACTCCGTTTCTCCGGTGACGACTCGTCGCCGGAGTGAACAACGGTTTCGCCGCGGATGCTGATCCGTCCTCGTAGTCTCCGTGGGCGACTCCCCAAGCACGCTGACCGCCCGGTTTAGCGAGGCAGGACTCTTCCTGTCCGTGAGCCGTCTCGGCGAGGTCGGTGCGGATGTCCGGCCCAGGCCCTGGCTCGCCGATCTTGCCGATGAACACGTGTATGCCGCCAAAGGGACCCGGTATCCGTACTCAACCGAGCGGCCTCGGGGCCCCGATCCGCATCGTCGATGTAGAGCTTTCATGACGACTCTTAGTCATCGGCCCACAGCATAGCCTTGAGTCCCGAACTTGCCCTCTAAGATCATCAAACCGTCGCGCGATAGCCCCACGGTGGGCGCCAAGCTGTCGTGGAATTGTCACGGCGGATGTCCTCGTGAAAGGACTTAGTCGTAGGGCCATCGCGCGGGTTAACCTAGAGGGTTAAAGCGGACACAAGACACGTGAATTATACTAGTTGGCCCCTTCGATGAAGGTAAAAGCCTACGTCTAGTTTGTGATGGGATTGATGTGATTTGGCGACTAGGGGCGATAGCCGCCTCGACCTCGAATTCTCTGTCCTTAAACCGCCTTGGCGGGTCGTCCCTTATATACGGGTTGGCCTTTGGCGGTCTCTGAAGTCGATCCGGCTCATACAAGTGTCGGCTCGGTCTCTTCTCTCTTGTCTTACAACACAAGTTACAACACTAAGGCGGTTCACATAAATGGACCTTAAGTCGCCTCTGGGCTCCGGGCCTCCTCCGTGGGCCTGGATCATGGACGAGGGTAAACCGGCCCCTCCAGGGCGGTTCACACTCAGTAGTTGTATCCCCAACATAAGATATCCAGAAAAAACTTCCCCAATGCTCATGTGAGTATAATCAGCAATGTCAAATCTGACCTTACGGTGTTCCAGGTGCTCTTCTTTGGCAGAACACTTGGCTAGCACAGTAGGTCTCCCCGGATCAGTGTAGCCAGTCTTGGTGATTTCAATATCAGGATCTTTTGGGTCGTCTGTCTTAGCTGGGTTAGAGACTTCAAGATTTTCAGAGCCATCGGCGGCTTGATAGGCAGGCGGGTCAGTAATTGATGTTGGCATGTCATATGCGCCGGTTCAAGTGGCAGCTCAGGAACAGAGGCCTCAGGCGCGGTCGTCTGGAGTTCCGGTTCTTTCAAGGATGACTCTTCGGCCGGTTTGCTCTTTTTCACTTTCTTGCTGGGCTTTGCTTTTCCGCGTGTAAGATCACAATATCAGTACAAGTATAAAGAATACAAATGAATACAGGATAAGTAAGTTATCATTACCCTGGAGCGGTCTTAAAAGCCGACATGTTGGAGTGGAGTGAGTGACCGGAGGAAGGTGAAGTTTCCTGGTAATTCGAGTCAGAAGAGTTGAGTGGTTGACGAGTGAGACCCGCCAAAGGATAAAAAGGAGTTAAGTCGGAAGTGACCTTGTTCCGGCGCTTTCTTGGTGTATTTGGTAAGCCGGAGGAGAGTTCTGCATCCTTGCTGGTCCAGGTCTGCCTCCGGCTCTCGTGCATCTGTTGCTTCAAAAGAAATTGAGGATCTTGATAAGCTAAAGGATGTGAAAATCTTACTTTCTGGGTCACTCTTCGGATTTTGTGTCTTGGCAAAGGCTCGGAGTCGGAGGAAATAATAGTTACCTCTTCATCCACTCTTTGACTCGTTCCCGTGTCCTCCTGATGATAATCAGTGTCAATAAGATAATTAAAAAGGAGCCTAATGAGTCAAGAGCTACCTCCGACTCAGAGGTATCTTCTAGTCGAAAATAAGGGAAAATGGCGTCTCTCCGTCGTTGGATTGAGACCCCACCAAGTTCCAAGCTAGGCCCGTTGGCACGTTCATTCTGGCGGTTCAAATAAAATAACTCACTGAAGATTAGCAAGCTGGGTTCTTCTCCAAGATACACCTCACGGAACACTTGAAAGTTACAAATATTAGACACGGAGTTGGGTCCGATGTCTTGAGGACGGAGGTCAAAAAAGTGTAGGACGTCTCTAAAAAACTTTGAGCCGGGTGGAGAAAAACCCCGGTTCATGTGGTCAATAAAGACAATGACTTCCTCCTATTTGGGTTGAGGCTTTTCCTCGGTTGGATCAGGTGCACGGTAGGACATGATTTCCTTCTTTGGCAGATAGCCAGTCTTCACAAAATCGTCAAGTGTGCTATCTGTGACGATGGACTTGACCCAATTGCATGTAGTGGGTGTTTTGGGCGGCATTATGAAGACGGAAGCCTAACAAAAAGTGAAATTTCCGGTTCAAACTTAAGCCGGAGAAGAAAAATATTACAACGAATATTCAAGATGGTGGCATACAAAGGGGCCTAACGGTATATGGCTAAATTATGTCAGGTTACGTAAACCGCCATGAGCAGTGCAAATTATTTAAGCCGCCATGATAAGTCGGATGATGTATGTTGATCATTTCAAAGATTAAGTCGGCAGTTTGAGCTGCCATGGTTAGATGGGTCTAACAAATGCAGTTTTTGCCTAAGTGTTACATAAACAGGTTTCACAGGCGGAAGCTATTATTTTGGATCAACGACTGATCGGGAAAAGAAAAATAAATCTAGACCTAAAAACCAGTACAAATGAGTTCATGAGCTTTCACAAGATTTTGCTTCCAGAAATGGGGATATATTGATATCAAAAGTAGAAATAAAATAACTACCGCATTGGTTTAACACCGTTTTCGTATCAAAGAAGCTCGCGGAACAGCCGGAAAGATGAACTATGATGAACTATGAAGAACACGGAGAAACTCGCAAACCCTAATGCGGATCTGAGGTTTGGGAAGGTAGAAACTTACAGCTGCAGATCTACTGCGGAGGGTCGCCGCCATTCTCTGGATCGACTCAGGTTGATGTAGCGGCCAAGGTTGAGGAGACGAGGTGCTCTGCGGCGGCGGCAGAGCTCGAGCGGCAGAAGAGTTGCGAGAGGAAGAAGACGCTGGAAAGGGGGAGAATGAGGAAAGACCGGTCGTGCCTATTTATAAGGAAAGACTATTAAGTGGGCACGAAAAACGAGGAGGCCGAAAATATGGTTATCCAGCTACCAGTATGCCTCGATTCTCACGACGGTCATTAAGATAAGGATCCGTTGAGATACGTTGTATAAAGTGTGAAGTAATGGCAAATGACGTCATGGCGGGTTATCACCAATGCAGAAGATGACGTCACGGCAGGTTACAAATTCTTGCACAATGAAGAGCAGAAGATTTTTTTGTAAGTATTAAACATTGACATGAACCAGTTCAAATCAATCTGGGGCCTAATGTTGGGGATATAACTATTAGGTATGACCCGCCCAGGAGGGGCCAGGTTATACTTATGGCGATTCATGAAGCCCAAGACAGCTCTGGAAGATGGCGGTTCAGATAAGGGCCCAAAGCCCAAAGGGGACTTAAGGCCCGTAGAGATAAACCGCCATATGTACATAACTTGTATTGTAAGGCAGGGATAGTTAGAGACCGAACCGGACACTGTTTATGAGCTGGCCCGGATTCTGTGAGCCGCTGGGCGTCGACCTCCGTATATAAAGGGACGACCCGGCGGCGGTTCATGGAAAGTAACATCAGATCGAAAGCTCGGTCAAGCGGATTCGCTCCCTAGTAATCGAAACATAAGCAATACCACCTCAAACTGGATTAGGCCTTTACCTTCATCGCAAGGGGCCGAACCAGTATAAAACCTCGTGTCCTTTGTCCCGTTTTAACCCCTTTAAGCTTCCTAGTTGTGATGGCTCATGACTAAGTCCTTTCACTAGGACATCTGTCGTGACAATTCCACGACAGACGGCTTATGCCAAGTTCATGGCACGGCCTTGTTATGTTTATCTCCAGCTTAAGATGCCGGGTTGCAAGGGGACCATCATGGTGCATGGAAGCCGGAAGATAGCCTTGGAGTGTGAAGAAGGTGACGCTGCTTATGCTGAGTCTGTCTGCGCAAGAGAGGAATTGAAGTTTTATAAAGACAATGTTGACCCGGCAGATATGACATCTTTGAAAAAGCCAACTACGGAGCATGATCCAGTCTTGAAGTTTAAGTCGGCAGATGACACTAAGCTAGTTGATTTCGTTCCTGGCGATTCATCCAAGCAGTTCAGCATCAGTGCTAATGTGGATCCGAAATAGGAAAGCGCGCTCATCAAGTTCATCCTTGAGAACCGGGACATCTTTGCATGGCAACCTTCTGACATGCCAGGTGTACCGAGAGAACTCGTTGAGCACACTCTTAATATTGATCCAAAGTTTAAGCCGGTCAAGCAATTCCTTCGTCGTTTTAATGAAGAGAGGCATAAGGCCATTGGTGAAGAAGTGGCCCGACTCTTGGCGGCTGGGTTCATTGTTGAAGTTTTTCATCCTAGGTGGTTGGCTAACCCAGTGTTTGTACTTAAGAAGAATGGCACTTGGCGTATGTGTGTGGATTAGACAGGTTTAAACAAGGCTTTTCCGGCTGATCCTTTTGCTCTCCCCTTATTGATCAGATTATTGATGCTATGGCGGGTTGTGAGCGTTTGAGTTTTTTGGATGCTTATTCTGGTTATCATCAGATCAAGATGGCAGTTAAGGACTAGGAGAAGAAAGCCTTCATCACTCCTTTTGGAGCTTTCTGTTATGTGTCTATGCCTTTTGGGCTCAAGAGCGCCCAGGTGACTTACCAGCGGTGTGTGCAAAATTGCCTTCATAATCAGATCGGGCATAATGTTCATGCTTATGTGGATGACATTGTGGTGAATTCCAGGGAAAAGGGGACCCCGATTGATGATTTGAAGGAGACGTTTGACAATCTCCGGGTTTATAAGATGATGCTTAACCCGGCCAAGTGTGTTTTTGGTGTGCCAGCAGGCAAGCTTTTGGATTTTCTAGTTTCGGAACGAGGTATAGAAGCTAACCTGGAGAAGATAAAGGTTATCACCTCTCTGGCTAAACCAGCGTGTATCAATGACTTCCAGCGTTTGGCGGGTGGTATTGCGGCCTTAAGCCGGTTCATAAGCCGGTTGGGTAAGAAGGCTATCCCTCTTTACCAGATGATGAAGAAGACAGATCACTTTGTTTGGAGTGATGCTGCTAATCGAGCGTTTGAGGACTTGAAGAAATAGTTGGCTGAGCCGCCCGTTCTTGCTGCTCCCATTGATAAAGAGCCTTTGTTGTTGTATGTGATGCCAATGCCGAGCTGTCAGTGTAGCCATTGTGGTGGAAAGGAAGGAGCCAGGCAAGGAGTATCCGGTTTAACGGCCGGTTTACTACATCAGTGAGGTGCTTATTGAGTCCAAACAGAGGTATCCGCATTGGCAGAAGCTCGTATATGGGGTATTCATGGCTAGTCGAAAACTCAAGCAATATTTTTTGGGTCATCCCATCACTGTGGTGAGTTCTGCCCCTTTAGGGGACATCATTCAAAACAGAGAAGCCACAGGTCGGGTAGCCAAGTGGGCCATTGAGCTTGGACCCCATGGTTTGAAGTATGTGCCTCGCACGGCTATCAAGTCGCAAGCACTTGTGGATTTTACCAATGATTGGACAGAGTTGCAGATGCCTGAGGAAAAGCCAGATAACACATATTGGACTATTCATTTTGATGGATCCAGAGAGTTGGAAGGCTCGGGGGCTGGAGTTGTCTTGACTTCCCCACGAGGTGATAATTTTTCTTATGTCTCAGGTTGATGTTCCCTTGTACTAACAATGCAGCTGAGTATGAGGCCTTGCTCCACGGTCTTAGGATGGCTAAGGAGATGAACTTAAGCCAGGTGAGGTGCTTCAGCGACTCACATCTGGTAGCTCAGCAAGTTTTTGGCACTTGGGATTCTAAGGATCCACTCATGGCGGCTTATCATTGAGAGGTTGATGCTATTGCTGGGCATTTCAAGGGTTATCAGGTTGAACATGTTGATCGCAGGAAAAACAAGGCGGCTGATGCTTTAAGTCGGCTAGGGTCTCAGCATAAGCCGGTGCCACCTAATACTTTCCTGGATATTCTGCATAACCCTTCTGTCAAATTGCCTAAGAAGAGGATCTCGCTATTCCTGACCCGGAAGCACAATTGGTGGCGGCTCTTCATGCTATCCCTGACTGGACAGTTCCATATTTGGCTTATATGACCAGGGGCAAGTTACCTGAGGATGAAACTTTGGCCAGGCAGATAACCCAGCGGTCTAAGTCAATGACTATTTTCAATGGAGAGTTGCATCATCGCAGTGTCACGGGGGCACTTCAACATTGTGTTTCTCCTCAAGAAGGTTGTGAGATCCTGTGAGAGATTCATGAAGGAGATTGTGGTCATCACACCGGTTCTAAGTCTCTCGTAGCCAAAGCTTTCCGTCATGGATTTTATTGGCTGACGGCTCACGCTGATGCTGAGGATCTAGTCAGTAAATGTGATGGTTGTCAGAAGTTTTCACGACGAGCTCATGTGCCGGCTCAGGAATTGAGGATGATTCCAATTGCTTGGCCATTTGCAGTCTGGGGGCTTGATATGGTTGGGCCTTTCAAAAAGTCCAAAAATAAAAAGACTCACCTTTTGGTGGCAGTTGACAAGTTTACAAAATGGGTTGTAGCAGAGCTGGTCAGTAAGTGTGACGCGGTGACGGCGGTTCAATTCATCAAAAAGGTGATTTTCCGTTTTGGCTTTCCCCATAGCATTATCACTGATAATGGCACTAATTTATCCAAAGGTGCTATGAAAGAATTTTGTCAACGTGAGCATATCCGGCTTGACGTATCATCAGTGGCTCACCCCCAGTCTAATGGTCAAGCTGAGAGAGCCAATCAAGAGATCCTAAGGGGCACCAAGCCCTGGCTTATGGTTCCTTTGCAGAGGACACCTGGTTGTTGGGTGGAGGAGTTACCCTCAGTGTTATGGAGTATCAATACTACCCCCAACAGATCTATGGCTTACACGCCTTTCTTCATGGTTTACGGAGCAGAGGCGGTTCTCCCTAGTGACATCCGTCACGACTCGCCCCGTGTGGCGGCTTATGTTGAAGCTGACAATGAAAAAGCACATCAGGATGCACTTGACCTGTTAGATGATGAGCGTGACCTTGCGGCGGCTCGTTCAACGATTTACCAACAAGATCTGCACCGGTATCACAGCCGCCGGGTCAAGACCAGAACCTTTCAAGAAGGTGACTTGGTGCTCCGGCTTATCCAGGATCAGACTGATATGCACAAGCTATCCCCACCTTGGGAAGGGCCCTTCGTGGTCAGCAAAAATCTAAACAATGGGTCATACTATCTTATCGATGTTCGAGACCACAAGGACTCACGCACGTCGGAGGAGGAGACCTGCCGGCCGTGGAATATTGCTCATCTTCGGCCTTATTACACCTGAGCTACTGGCTCTTGTGATATACATATTTATATCAGTGTATATACTATGAGAAATATAATAAAATCAACACCCTTGATAATTCAGGGCCTCTGTTGTTTTCAAATCTCAGAATCTGAGTCTTTATTGTCATGTCATATGATTGCTTCCGCGGCTTGACGCCCGGTTTACCAGGACCAAAGAGAGTTTTGTTACACGGCACGACTCAAACATAGGTACCAGGCGAGCGCAGCTCACAAATATGTCACTTGGGGGCTTCCTATTCAAACATAGGTGTATTCACCAATTCACCAAAGAGAACATAGCGTTACTACCATCTTGACTGGGTTATCTTGTTCAAACATAGGTGTATTCACCAAAGAGGACGTAACCCTTCCAGGTTATCCTGCCTGTATGCCAGATGCTTCTCCATCAGGTAATCCTGATTGACCCGCCGAACTCTTAACAGTCAATTTTTTAAACAAGACCCTGAACTTGTTAAGGTTAAAATGCCGGTTTGTCATGTGAGGGCACGGCTTACGGATATCGAGGATGAATCCAGGCTATTAAGCCGCCTTCATTGAAACTTGGTTAAACCTGCCTGTTTGCATGATGCTACTCTGACCTCGTGTACTCTCGATAAGTCAATCTTTAAACAAGATCCTGAACTTATCCAGGTTAAAACATCGATTGCGTCATGTGAGAGCGGGCTTACAGAAAGCAAGGATACTCCAGTGGCTATCATGCTAGTTTCATTAAAGTTTTCTATTGAGATTTGGTTTTGGAGATTTAGAATAGCCTCGTTTTGTATGGGTTTTATTTCTCTTGGATTTATGTCACTCCTTTTTCTCACCATATGGTTTTCACAAATCGGGCCAAGCAGCCCTGTCTGCCTCACATTTAAGCATTTTTGGGGTTTTTTATAACCCGTCATGATGGCAGACTATAAGTCGCTAGTATATGATGAATTAAATACTTGGAAGCATTGTATTCTAAGTCTTGGGATATTACCCCTTGCTGTATAAGGTGTTGTAAGCCGGCAGTATGTGACAATTAAACAGGGCATTATGTGTTCAATCTTTGGGTTGTCACCCTTACTGCACTTGTATGATAAACCGACAATGTGATCAAATACCACATGTATGATATTTCATTAACAATTGTATAAAGATTGCGGTTCTACTGGCCCTGGTTATGGACTATTCGTCCCTAGTGGTTTAATACGGGGTATTGTGACCCACCCCGCGGTAAACCGCCAGGGCACTTGTGATCTGTTTGTGTGCAGGGTATTGCTAAATCTGATCTGCATAAATCGACGCTATCATAAGCATAAAGTGGTAGTTTTTCAACTGGTGGATCAGCAGTTTGCGCAAAACGAAACATGCACAATGGCACAGCAGATCAAAGTTTCACTAGCCTATTACATGACTCAGTGAGCCAAAAAGATCAAGTGTTATTCAGAAGATCAAATATTTGAACCGCCCAGCGGATCAATCATCTTGGCCTTGACGACTTGAAGCTTCTGGATCATCCTTCTCCGGTTCTTCGTCCTCCTTCGCCGTCTGGAAGTTTGGTGATGACCAATCAACGCCACGCAAGGCTTGGAATTCAGCTTCATCATCTATAAGGTCGGATGGATCAACTTCAGGGGCGAAAGTATGCTTACGGATTGGGGGGATTAGATCCATCACTTTATAAGCCGGCATGGGCGTCTTTTGATTCTTCATATCATAAGCTGGCTGATATCTTGAAAGATCCGTTTCATCAGCAATCAGACTGGCTAGGGGACATATTACCTTCACGCAGGCAGAGAAGTCTTTCTTATCAAAGGGAGTGTCGTCTTCTTTCAAACTTGGATACCCAGTCGCTAGTTCGGCCGGGTCTAGCTCTGCTTGCCATGCCTTGGCCCAGCTTAAAGTTGTCACGGCACTGGCTCTTGCAGATGACCGCTTCATCTCTTCAATCCTAGCAGGCAGAACAGAAAGTTTTTTCAAGACATCACTCAAGAGAGTAGGTGCTTGATTACTTGGAGAAATCATGGCCAGCGCGCGCTGAGTTCCAGTATATAGCTGTTCAACAAGTGTATATACGGCCTTGAGCTTCACAAGCATTTCTTGACCAAGATTGCTACTCCCGGGACCTGTGTAATAATTATGGATTGGTCAGAGACAGTTTGTAACATGAAAGATAAGATTCCATTTTGATGCTGACAAATTTACTCACCAAAGATAGCAGAAACCACCTGGGATATATGGTCTTTTAAGCCGGTAAGCTCAGTGGTCAACTCTTGAAGAGCAGCTTCCGCTTTTTTAGCCTGCTGTGTAAGAGCAGTTTTCTCTTCAGCCCAGGCGGTTCTTTCAGCATCAAAACCGGTCTTCAATTTTTCCGTTTCAGCCAAGCTAAATTGGAATTTTGAGTCAGCTTTCCAGGTCTCAGATTCTCCATTCTCCAGCCGAGTCTTTGCATCAGTCAATTGCGATTGAAGTTGAGCAGTGGCATCCTGTACAAGCACAGGTTTGCAAGCACATTCATATCCGGGTTACAGGAAGATAAGTCCCAAGCCTTTCGCAAAGCAACAGCACTTGGCACTTGGGGGCTAATGCCTACCGAAAATTCTTTATGCAACGGCTTATATGAATAAGTCCCAAGCACTTTGCAAGCAAGAGTACTTAGCACTTAGGGGCTAATGTATATTGCTTGCGTTTCCTTACTACTTTATGATGACCCGGTTGTGCTGCAAACAATCACAGCCGGTTCATGGGGGCTACACAAGTAAGCTTTCATTTATAAACAAAGGTGAACAGTACCGGTTCATTCATGTTGATTAAACCGGCCCTTGGGGGCTACGGATGCAATGTTAATTGTTAAAAAACCCAGTTTAACTCTGACGGTGAAAGCCGGCTTTTGAAGGATTCTACCAAATATGCTTTTTATATTCATGGCTATTCTAAGTCTACAGCATATTCAATCTTATCATACACAGTAGACTTGGGGGCTGACAGGATATGCATAATGTATCAAGCCAGAGTTCATACCTCATATTTCTGATGCATCTGTTTCACCATATCAATTTCAAGATCGCGGCTGGTATGCACTTGGTTAAGATAACCAGAGAGTACTTCACTGATGTTTAGCTAAGAATAATTGGCAATGTCAAATCTCACTTTCCGCCTTTCAACAAACTCCTCTTTGGCGGAGTGCTTGGCCAAGGCAGTAGGTTGTCCCGGTTCTTTGAAGCCGGTGCCAGTGATCACAACATTGTCGGTATGTGTTTCTGACTGTTTAATTGGGCTTGATGATTCGGTGTTTAAAGGATTGAGGTTTGTATGGTCACTGGATAGGTCAGGAATTTCTGGTAGAACATCATGGTCAGGCTCTTTGGGTTGTGGCACAGAGGTGTCAGATGCTGGAATTTGCTGTTCCGGTTCATGGACTTTGGGGTCTTCAGTCGACTTGATCACCTTTGCCTTCTTGCTAGCCTTTGCTTGTCCACTGCATGGGTTATGAGAAATCAGTACAAGTATAAGAGCATAAGGAGGTAGAGAATAAAAGTAATTGTTGTTACCCAGGGGCATTTCTTGAAAGCCGGTAGCTGGGTCTGTGATGAGTCACCATAAGAAGAGCGAGAAGCCTCCTGATAGTTTGAATCAGAAGAATTAAGTGGCTGACGAATGAGACCCGCCAGTGGATAAAAAGAGTTTAAATTTGGAAGGACCTCATTTCGATGTTCCCGTGGAGCTTGAGTATTTGGTAAGCCGGAGGATAACTCTTCACCTCCGCTGGTCCGAGTTTGTCACCGGTTCTCGTGCTGTTGTTGCTTCAAAAGAAAGTGAGGATCCAAATGAGCTAAGGGGTGTGAAAATCTTACTTTCCGGGTTACCCGTCAAATTTTCTGTCTTGGCAAAGGCGCTGAGTCGGAGGAAATAATAGTTACCTCTTCTTTGACCGCTTGACTAGCCCCCGTGTCATCCTGATGATAATTAGTGTCAATAAGATAGTTGAAAAAGGAGCCAAGGGAATCAAGGGCTAGCTCCGACTCAGAACTGTCGTCCAGTTAAAACATCTTGGAAGCAGTTAATTTATTCTTATTCTTCTTGGTGGCTTTCTTGACGGCTTTCGTTTTGGCCCTGGCTTTCTTGGCAGCTTCGTGGTCATACTCCTTGTTCCAAAAAATCAGATTCAGCCTGTGAAAATTGTCAAAGTTGAGTTACTAGAGCATTTGAATGATAAGGTGAAGTAAGTGATTTAGAGACTCACATCTGGTGGCGGGTTAAGTTTGCAAAAATGGTTCAGCCCCACTTTGTTGCAGCTTCCCAAGCTCTCGTTCAGTAGGGCCTTAGTCATTTCATTGACTGCATCATCAGTGAGGCACACGGAGTTGTGGCGCAGTGGATCTTTTGCACTGCCCGTGTAAGTGCACATTAAGCCGGATCAGCGGCTCAAGGGTATGATTCGCCAAGAAACCCAGCACGGAACCAAGTCAATACCGGTTAACCCATTTCCCTGCAGGGCCTTGACCTTTGCAATAGTGGGAGCAAGCTTTGCACGTTTAGTAGCGGTAAGTTTTTCGGGAAGATGATGCTTTGGGTCGAGCCGCTGGACACGATAACCCGGCAGTGGATTTTCATCAACCGGAGAAGTCTCTTTACAATAGAACCATGTTTGGTTCCAATCTTTGGGGTGACTCGGCAAGCGAGCATAGGGGAAGACAGCATCTCTTCTTCATTGAATTGAGACCCCGCCAAGTTCTAAGCTGGATCCATTTGTAAACTCGTTTTGCCGGTTCAGATAAAAATATTCCCTAAAGAGTTCAACATTGGGTTCTTCTTGAAGGTACACTTCACAGAAAACTTGAAAACTGCAGATGTTTGAAACGGAATTGGGTCCGATGTCTTGAGGATGGAGTTGAAAGAAGTCCAGAACATCTCGGAAAAATTTGGAACCGGGCGGTGAGAAGCCCCGATTCATGTGATCAGTAAAAACAATGACCTCATCATCCTTTGGCTGAGGTCTTTCTTCGCCTGGTTTGGGGGCGCGCTAATGCATGACATTCTTTGCTGGTAAATAGCCGATTTTGACAAAATCTTTGAGCGTATATTCGGTAACAATGGAGGGAACCCAATTACATGAAGTGAGTGTCTTCGGCATTGTGAAGGAAGAAGCCTAAAAGAAAGAAAATATGCCGGTTTAAGTTGATTCGTTAAGCCGGAGGTAAATGATGTAGTATATATTCAGATTGGCGGCTTAAATGGGGCCTAATGATATATGACTAGGTATAACTGGTGATGTAAGCCGCCATGACCATAATGGTATTTAAGATCTATCAAGAGTGAAATCTACTAAGTGTTGGATAACAGGTTTTACAGACTGGAGCAGCTAATTTGAATCTAACACTGTGTGAAAAAAGAAAGTAAATGAAAGCCTAAATATCGCAGCAGTGGAGGAACTAGCATCTTGGCAAGATTTCTCCATCTAGGAAGTGTATTCGGTGATAAAGAGAAGGTACATAAACAGTTTCCGCATATTTCAAAGGTTATTTTTGGATAAAAGAAAGGTCAAACCAAGGTATGATGAAGGAGTTATTGACGAACTCTGAAGAACTTCAGAAAACCCTAAGGAGATCTACATCGAAGAAAGGAGAGGTACTTACTGGATCCACTGAGCAATGAGAGGTGCCGCAGTTTCTCTGGTCTCGTTTAGGTCGATGCAGCGGCCTGGTCGAGGAAGCTGACGAGCTCGGCGGCGGTGGTGCTCAGGCGGGAAGATGCGTCGTGAAGAGAGAGGCTGAAGACAAGAAGGAAAAGGGGGGAAATAAAAAGGTTGCTGACCCTATTTATAAGGAAAGGGGTAACAGGCGGGCGCGAAAATCGAGGAGGCCAAAAAAATTATATCCAGCCGCTCGGATGCCTCGATCTTCGGGATGGTTATTAAAGATAATGATGTCATGGCGGGTTTCTGTAATTCCAGGAGATGACGTCATGGTGGGTTACAATATCTTGCAACAACAAATGAAGAAGGGTTTTTTCTAAGTGTTGAAGATTGACATGAACAAGTTCAAATCAACCTGGGGCCTAATGTTGGGGATATAACTATTGGGTATTACCCGCCCAGGAGGGGCCGGGTTATACCAATGGCGATTCATCAAGACAAAGCCCATGTAGATGTTGAAGATGGCAGTTCATGAAGCAGACTTGTTAAAGGGCCCAAAGCCCAAAGGCGGCTTAAAGCCCATAATTGTAAACCGCCGTATATGTATAACTTGTATTGTAAGGCAAGTATAATTAGTCACCAGGCCGGACACGTTGTTTATGAGCCGGCCGGGACTCTGTAAGCCACTGGGCGTCAACCTGAGTATATAAAGGGATGATCCGGCAGTGGCTTAGGGCAAGAAACAAGAGATCGAAAGCTAGGTCAAGCGTATTCGCTCCCGGGTAATCGAGACATGAGCAATACCACCTCAAACTTTATTAGGCCTTTACCTTCACCGCAAGGGGCCAAACCAGTATAAACTCCTTGTGTCCTTTGTCCCGTTTAACCCCATTGAGCTAACCCTGTTGCGATGGCTCCAAGACTAAGTCCTTCTGCTAGGACATCTGCCGTGACAATTCCATGACAGAATCGCTTCACCGGAGGGCAAAAGTGCGCATGCCCAAGTTCCGCCTCGAGACGGTGGCGCTCCATCCCGAAAGTCCTCTCCTTATTTTTTTCTAGGTCAAAATGACTTATATACGGAAGATGGGCACGGAGGTGGGCACAGGTGAGCACAACCCACTGTGGCGCGCTGGGATCCTGGCGTGCCCAAGTGGGTTGTGCCCACCTGGTGGGCCCCCTCTGGTAGTTATTTGCTCTAATAATTCTTAAATATTCCATAAAAAACCATCATGAAGTTTCAGCTCATTTGGACTTGTGCAGAATAGGTAGCTTGGCATAGCTTTTTCAGGTCTAGATTTCCAGCTGCCGAAATTCTCCCTTTTTGTGTATACCTTGCATATTATGAGAGAAAAGGCATTAGAATTACTCCAAAAAGAATTATTTTATGGATAAAAACATTATAAATAACAGTAAGAAAACATGATGCAAAATGGACGTATCAACTCCCCCAAGCTTAGACCTCGTTTGTCCTCAAGCGAAAACCGAAATCGAAAAACATGTCCACATGCTTTGAGAGAGAGGTGTCGATAAAAACAAAATACGGACATAGAAGCATCATGTTGATTATTATAACAACAACAAAATTAAAAATAAGACTTTTATCATAGAACTTTTATCATATACTTCTCATGAATAAGTAACAATTCATCACACAATCGAAGTATAAAGCAAAAACTCTATTAAAAACTAACAAACTATGTTCTCAGTCAACTTTGAACCTACAAATCATCATCTTTTCAGGAAGGGTCACGTATCGGAGCCTTTAGGCAAGTCCACATACTCAACCATCATATAGTCTTCTATGATGCTAACACTCACCGCGTACACATGAGCAAAACGTTTCAACCGGACACATAGAAAGATAGGGGCTTATAGTTTCGCCTCCCAACATATTCACCTCAAGGGTGATGTCAACAATAATAACTCATGCTATCTATATTCAACTGGACATATGTGCCTAGATCTTTCCTCGCCAAATGATGCTTGCCAAAGGATAAAAATAAAAAGGAACAGAAGGAAAACTTTGACTCTTTGCATAAAAGTAAATACATAAAAGTAAAAGATAGGCCCTTCGCAGAGGAAGCAGAGGTTTCCATGCGCTTATTTGTTTGTATGCTCAACCCCTTAATGCAAAGGAACATCACATTGCATTGCCCCTTGTGATAGCGACATTTATTATGCAGTATGTCGCTTTTATTCTTCACCATCACAAGTTCGTGCAACGCTCAAGTTTCTCTTACACTAAATGATCTCACACATTTAGAAGCAATTTTTATTGGCTTTTTGCACCGACGACAACTTACTTGAGGGATCTTGCTCAATCCCTAGGTAGGTATGGTGGACACTTGAAAATAAGATTTGGGTTTAAGGGTTTTTGATGCACACGTAGTATCTCTACTTAGTGCGGAATTTTTGGCTAGCAAAGATAAGGGGCAAGCACCACATGAAGGATCTATGACAATATGACTTCTATGTGTATATAAAAAAACATAAACCATTAAGTTGTCTTCCTTTTCCAACGTCAACAATCTTGGCATATAATATTTTGATGAGAGCTCACAATCACAAAAGATTTCTAGGATAGTATATTTATATGTGAATCTTCTCTTCCCTTATTAATTCTTTCATGAGTTGCATCATTGACTAATGCTATGTTTGTCAATCTCTAATAAAATTTTCTACTTAGACTTTTCCTTATGTAGTGTCATCACCTACCATAGGATTAGTATATGATCTTTTCTTTTATTTATTTCCTTTCTCCTTTTTTTATTTCCTTTCTCTTTTTCTTTCTTTATTTCTTTTCTTTTATTTGCAACATGAAAGTAAAGAAAGCAAAAACTTAAACTAAACTTTATTATATAACTTGCACACGATTACAAGGATAGATCACTAAGAAAACGCTCAAAGAAGAAAGAATCGAACTAAACTTCTATTTATCTAAAGCAAAGGATCGAACTAAAATAAGTAAATGCAAAAAATATAGTGGGATGATACGATACTGAGGCATCTCCCCCAAGCTTGGCGGAAGCCAAGGGGAGTGCCCATACCCGATACTCAATTCTCTTTTGGTGGTGGATAAGATGATGGTGATGAAGGAGAGATCTTGTCCTCGGATTTCCATGGCAGTGGTCCACCATCATAAGAGGAGGAGTGAGTCTCACGGGTCCTGCAACTAGCAGCCAAACTAATACCTTTAAACCTTGCGTCATATTCAAAGACTTGGTTTTGGAGATCATATATGTGGCTTTGGAGGAAGTTGATTTGCTCGTTGAGGGTGAAGATGATGCCCTTCATGGGCTTGCCATATACCTTGAGATCACGGGAGAGGTCCGTGATCATATGGTGATTGGAGTTGAGTCCACGCTCCACCATCCCCTTGCACCGGAATACGTCTTGCTCCACAGCTTCAAGCCCGTCCTCCATGGTTCCCGTCCCCTTGGGACATGGAACATCGCGGAGGTGAAGCACCCCCTCATGCATCTGGATGACCAAAGGGTGTTGCACCACCTCCCGCAGATATGGGTTGATGACGTTCTTGAAGAACTTGTCCTTGGAGGAGCTTGAAGAGGCCATGGTAGATGGGATCTGACAGAAAACAGCAAGGAAATGAAAACTGAGGATTTTCTCCGCGATACGGTGATCAACAGGTTCCGGAAGTATATATAGATTTTTTATTTTTGAGGACAAGCATAGGTAGAAAAACGGAGTCCGGAAGGTGTCCCAGGTGGGCACAACCCACCTGGGCGCGCCAGGCAAACCTAGCGCGTCCTGGTGTCTTGTGCCCACCAGGGGACGCTTCCTAAAAGTTTCTTTATTTCCAAAATGTTTAAATATTTCAAAACTGATAAAAAATATTTTTCCGGATTTTTCGGAGTCCGTTTACTTACCGTATCACGTACCTCCTTATTTTCATGATTCTGGAGTGTTCCGGAAGGAATCTTTTATGTGTTCTTCCGGTGTCAAAGTTTGGATAACATTACTTTCAACATTAATGGGTGTACCTGAGATATAATGCTTTATTAGTTTCCCATTGACAACCTTCGGGTTAGTGCCTTCGGAATTATTTTTTTTGATGGCTCCAGACCGGTAAACCTCCTTGATAACATTTTGAGAGGAGTTTTCCCGCAAAGAATCTGAAATGAGAGTTGTACAAAAGAACATATTCTCCGACTTAAACTCACGCTTTTGAATTCTTTTGTCATGCCATATTTTTACTTTTTATTTGAAAAAATTTCATTTTCATAAGCTTGGGTTCTCCACTCATCTAATGAGCTAATATCAAATAACCTCTTTTCACCAGCAAGTTTGAAATCATAACTGAGCTCTTTGACGGCCCAATATGCTTTATGTTCTAACTCAAGAGGCAAATGAGAAGCTTTTCCATAAACCATTTTATATGGAGACATACCCATAGGATATTTATACGTTGTTCTATAAGCCCAAAGTGCATCATCTAATTTCTTAGACCAATTGTTCCTGGACCTATTAACAGTATGTTGCAAAATTAATTTTATTTCTCTATTGCTATGTTCAACTTGACCTCTAGACTGAGGATGATAGGGTGATGCAATTCTATGGTTAACATCATACTTGGCAAGCATTTTACGGAAAGCACCATGAATAAAGTGTGAACCACCATCAGTCATTAAATATCTAGGGACTCCAAACCTTGGGAAGATAACTTCCTTAAGCATTTTAATAGAGGTGTTGTGATCAGCACTACTGGTTGGAATAGCTTCTACCCATTTAGTAACATAATCAACAACAACCAAGATATGTGTATACCCATTAGAGGAAGGAAAAGGTCCCATGTAATCAAATCCCCAAACATCAAATGGCTCAATAGCAAGTGAATAATTCATAGGCATTTCTTGACACTTACCGATATTACCTATCCTTTGACATTCATCACAAGATAAAACGAACTTACAGGCATCCTTGAAGAGAGTAGGCCAATAAAATCTAGATTGCAATACCTTGTGAGCAGTTCTATCTCCAGCATGATGTCCTCCATAAGCTTCGGAGTGACATTTCCGTAGGATTTGTCCCTGATCATGCTCAGGTACACAAGGTCTAATAATATCATCTACTCCTTCTTTATAAAGATGTGGGTCATCCCAAAAGTAATGTCTTAAATCATAGAAGAATTTTTTCTTTTTTTGGTATGTAAAGCCAGGTGGAAAATATTTTGCAATAATGTAATTAGCATAATCAGCATACCAAGGAGTATTATGAGCAACATTTATTGTAGCTAACTGCTCATCAGGAAAACTATCATCAATAGGTAGTGGATCATCAGGCAAATTTTCAAGCCTAGACAAATTATCGGCTACTGGGTTGTCAGCTCCTTTTCTATCAATGATATGTAAATCAAATTCTTGTAACAAGAGAACCCATCGAATAAGTCTAGGTTTAGCATCTTTCTTTTCCATAAGATATTTAATAGCAGCATGGTCTGTGTGAACAGTTACTTTGAGCACTGTCTAGAGTTTTACTAGCATAATGAATAACATTCAATTTCTTATCAACTCTTTGTCCTAGAACATCACTGGTAACCCACAAGTATAGGGGGTCGCAACAGTTTTCGAGGGTAGAGTATTCAACCCAAATTTATTGATTTGACACAAGGGGAGCCAAAGAATATTCTCAAGTATTAGCAGTTGAGTTGTCAATTCAACCACACCTAGATACCTTAATATCTGCAACAAAGTATTTAGTAGCAAAGTAGTATGGAAGTAAGGGTAACGGTGGAAAAAGTAATAGTAGCAGTTTTGTAGTAATTGTAACAATGGCAACGGTAAAGTAACTAAGCGAAGATCAATATGTGAAAAGCTCATAGGCATTGGATCAGTGATGGATAATTATGTCGGATGTGATTCCTCATGCAACAGTGATAACATAGGGTGACACAGAACTAGCTCCAGTTCATCAATGTAATGTAGGCATGTATTCCGAATATAGTCATACGTGCTTATGGAAAAGAACTTGCATGTCATCTTTTGTCCTACCCTCCCGTGGCAGCGGGATCCTATTGGAAACTAAGGGATATTAAGGCCTCCTTTTAAAAGAGTACCGGACCAAAGCATTAACACTTAGTGAATACATAAACTCCTCAAACTACGGTCATCACCGGTAAGTATCCTGATTATAGTCACTTCGGGGTTAACGGATCATAACACATAATAGGTGACTATTGACTTGCAAGATAGGATCAAGAACTCACATATATTCATGAAAACATAATAGGTTCAGATCTGAAATCATGGCACTCGGGCCCTAGTGACAAGCATTAAGCATAGCAAAGTCATAGCAAGATCAATCTCAGAACATAGTGAATACTAGGGATCAAACCCTAACAAAACTAACTTGATTACATGGTAAATCTCATCCAACCCATCACCGTCCAGCAAGCCTACGATGGAATTACTCACGCACGGCGTTGAGCATCATGAAATTGGTGATGGAAGAAGGTTGATGATGACGACAGCGACGGATTCCCCTCTACGGAGCCCCAAATGGACTCCAGATCAGCCCTCCTGAGAGAGATTAGGGCTTGGCGGTGGCTCCGTATCGTAAAACACGATGAATCCTTCTCTCTGATTTTTTTCTCCCCGAACGTGAATATATAGAGTTAGAGTTGAGGTCGGTGGAGCACCAGGGGGCCCACGAGGCAGGGGGCGCGCCCAGGGGGGTAGGCGTGCCCCCACCCTCGCGGACAGGGTGTGGTCCCCCTGGTATTGATTCTTTCGCCAGTACTTTTTATTAATTCCAAAAATATTCTTCGTGAAGTTTCAGGTCATTCCGAGAACTTTTATTTCTGCACAAAAATAAGACCATGGCAATTCTGCTGAAAACAGGGTCAGTCTGGGTTAGTTCCATTCAAATCATGCAAGTTAGAGTCCAAAACAAGGGCAAAAGTGTTTGGAAAAGTAGATACGATGGAGACGTATCAAACTCTCCCAAGCAACCTTTGCTTGTCCTCAAGCAATTCAGTTGATAAACTGAAAGTGATAAAGAAAAACTTTTACAAACTCTGTTTGCTCTTGTTGTAAATATGTAAATCCAGCATTCAAGTTTTCAGCAAAGATTATGAACTAACCATATTCACAATAACACTTAGGTCTCATGTTTATTCATATCAATGGCATAATCAACTAGCGAGCAATAATAATAAATCTCGGATGACAACACTTTCTCAAAACAATCATAATATGATATAACAAGATGGTATCTCGCTAGCCCTTTCTGAGACAGCAAAACATAAATGCAGAGCACCTCTGAAGATCAAGGACTGAATAAACATTGTAATTCATGGTAAAAGAGATCTAGTCATACTCATTGTAAACTAATATTAATGCATGCAAATGACAGCGGTGCTCTCCAACTGGTGCTTTTTAATAAGAGGAGGATGACTCAACATAAAAGTAAATAGATAGGCCCTTCGCAGAGGGAAGCACGGATTTGTAGAGGTGCCAGAACTCGATTTTGAAATAGAGATAAATAGTATTTTGAGTGGTATACTTTCATTGTCAACATAACAACCGAGAGATCTCGATATATTCCATGCTACACACATTATAGGCGGTTCCCAAAGAGAATGGTAAAGTTTATACTCCCCCACCACCAACAAGCATCAATCCATGGCTGGCCCAAAACAACGGGTGCCTCCAACTAACAACAGTCCTGGGGGAGTTTTGTTTGCAATTATTTTGATTTGATTTGAGCAAGGGACTGGGCATCCCGGTGACCAGCCATTTCTCGACAGTGAGGAGCGGAGTCCACTCCTCTTGAGAATAACCCGCCTAGCATGGAAGATACAGACAGTCCTAGTTGATATATGAACTATTCGAGCATACAAAACAGAATTTCATTTGAAGGTTTAGAGTTTGGCACATACAAATTTACTTGGAACGGCAGGTAGATACCGCATATATAGGAAGGTATGGTGGACTCATATGGAATAACTTTGGGGTTTAAGGGATTGGGTGCACAAGCAGTATTCCCGCTTAGTACAAGTCAAGGCTAGTAAAAGACTGGGAAGCGACCAACTAGAGAGCAACAACAGTCATGAACATGCATTAAATTTAATAAACATTGAGTGCAAGCATGAGTAGGATATAATCCACCATGAACATAAATATCATGAAGGCTATGTTGATTTGTTTCAACTACATGCGTGAACATGTGCCAAGTCAAGTCACTTAAATCATTCAAAGGAGGATACCACCCTAGCATACCACATCACAACCATTTTAATAGCATGTTGGCACGCAAGGTAAACCATTATAAACTCCTAGCTAATTAAGCATGGCATAAGCAACTATAATATCTAATTGTCATTGAAAACATGTTTCATTCATAATAGGCTGAATCAGGAACGATGAACTAATCATATTTACAAAAACAAGAGAGGTCGAGTTCATACCAGCTTCTCTCATCTCAATCAGTCCATCATATATCATCATTATTGCCTTTCACTTGCACGACCGAACGGTGTGGATAATAATAATAGTGCACGTGCAATTGGACTAAGCTGGAATCTGCAGACATTTTAATACACAGGAGAAGACAAGGTAATATGGGCTCTTTGTTAAATCAACAATAATGCATATAAGAGCCACTTCAACATTTTCATTATGGTCTTCTCCTCTCGACCCCCAAAGAAATGAAAGGAAATAAAACTATTTACACGGGAAAGCTCCAACAAGCAAAAGAAGAACGAGAAATATTTTTGGGTTTTCTTTTAATTACTACTACTACAGGCATGGAAAGTAAACTAGCTAAAAGCTACAACTATTTTTTTTTTGTTTTTCTTAAGGATTTTCAAGCACACAAGAAGAAAGCGAGAAAAAGGAAAATAAACTAGCATGGATAGTACAATGAAAAAGTATGAGCACCGACAACTGGCATGAGTGTGTGAACATGAATGTAATGTCGGTGAGAAGTACGTACTCCCCCAAGCATAGGCTTTTGGCCTAAGTTGGTCTATGCCCATGGATCAAAGTTGTAGCTGGGGTCGTACTGAGATGAAGCAGCTATTGCCTCATGAGCTACAGCTTGGAGGCGGGCTGCCTCTATCCTCCTCTCATACTCGTTCGCCTCTTCCCTGGTTATAATATATCTCCTTTTTGCCTGAAAGTCAAAGAAACCATGAGCAGGGAGAGCAACATGGACAGTGCAACGTCTGTCAAAGATTAGTCAGTACTGGAGGAACTGTTCATTCCTCTCAACAAACTGATGGCGAACCATAGCATTATAATCTAAATAAGCAGGAGGCAATTCCATATCATTTTCATGTATGGGTATCTCAAGATAATTAGCTAAACGGGTTGCATAAATCCCACCAAACAAATCTCCACTTAAACTATTAAGATGCAACCTTCGTGCAACGATGGCCCCCAAGTTGTATTGTTTATCTCCTAATACAGCACTCTTGAGAACACTAAGATCGGGAACACACATGTGACATGCCTCGTCCTTGCCATTAATTCATCTACCTATAAAGAGAGCAAAATAATGTAAAGCAGGAAAATGAATGCTCCCTATGGTAGCTTGTGTTATTTCTCTAGATTCCCCCACAATGATACTAGCAAGAAAATCTTTAAACTCAGATTTGCGAGGATCATTAGCACTACCCCATTGCGGGAGTTTACAAGCAGTATTAAAATCTTCTAAGTCCATGGTATAGGATTTATCATAAAGATCAAATAGGACAGTGTGAGAATTACGCGAGGATGAAAATTTGAACCTTCTCACAAAGGAATCAGTTAGGTAATAATACTGAGGGCACTTATCTAGCATGAATCCCTCGGGTTCAGCATTACACACATATGCGTCAAATTCCTGCTTGGACCATGAAATTTTCTGATGGCCATTCACAAGGCCGCACTTGAGCTTCTCTTGGTAGTTCATAGTCCGGCTCACGCATTGTGGGTCTGGGTCCTTGCTTCCTTGAAGAACCACCTTGGTATATTTTCCTAAACATATTTCTTCCTCTAAAAAATTTCTAAAAAATTTAGTAACTCAAAATAAAAGTGAACCAAACTTAATAATATTGATAGAAACTACTCCCACAAGTGCCTAGAGACTATATCATGCATTAGAACTACTTGGGACCAAATAAATTTGACATGCAAGCTCAAGAACAGGGTGACCTAAGCAGCAAAAATTTGCATCGAATAAAGCACTAGAAGAAAAACTAATTGGACCATTGGAGGAGTCACATACCGAAGAACAATCCCCCAAAGCAGTTTTGTGAATGGAGCTTTGAGCAAGGAGATCAAAAATCGTGCAAGATGAGCTAAAACACGGGTTTGAGCTGGTTGGTGATTTTTTCTGGAGGAAGAAGGAGTGTGTGGGTGCTGGAATAAGTGGAGGGGGCCACGTGGGGCCCACGAGGCAGGGGGCGCGCCCAGGGGGTGGGCGTCCTGGACCCTCGTGGCTAGGTGCTGGCTCCCCCTGATGTGTTCACAGTGCCAGATATTCTTAAATATTCTTCAAAAAATCATATTTCAATTTCGGGACATTTGGAGAACTTTTATTTTCGGGGCATTTTTTATTGCTAGGACAATTCAGAAAACAAACAGAAAATACTATTTTTGCTTTATTTAATCTAAATAACATAAAGTAAAAGGAGGGTACAGAAGGTTGTGCTTTCTAACTTCATCCATCTCATGCTCATCAAAAGGAATCCACTAACAAGGTTGATCAAGTCTTGTTAACAAACTCATTCCGAATTGCATGAAACCGGAGAATTTTCGAATAGCACTAGGTTACCTCAACGGGGATATGCACATCCCCAGTAATAAGAATATCATATTTCTTCTTGACAGTAGGAAGAGGAAATTCAAAACCTCCAATAGTAATCGTTGGGATTTTTCCAATCGAATTGATACTGTGGACTTGAGGTTGTTTCCTCGAAAAGTGTACCCTGTGGTAATTACCATTAACATGAAAAGTGACATTGCCTTTGTTGCAATCAATAACAGCCCCTGCAGTATTCAAAAAGGGTCTACCAAGGTTAATCGACATACTATCGTCCTCGAGAATATCAAGAATAACAAAGTCCGTTAAAATAGTAACGTTCGCAACCACAACAGGCACATCCTCACAAATACCGACAGGTATAGCGGTTGATTTATCGGCCATTTGCCAAGATGTTTCAGTAGGTATCAACTTATTCAAATCAAGTCTACGATATAAAGAGAGAGGCATAACACTAACACCGGCTCCAAGATCACATAAAGCAGTTCTAACATAGTTTCTTTTAATGGAGCATGGTATAGTTGGTACTGCTGGATCTCCAAGTTTCTTTGGTATTCCACCCTTGAAAGTATAATTAGCAAGCATGGTGGAAATTTCAGCTTCCGATATCTTTCTTTTATTTGTAACAATATCTTTCATATACTTACCATAAGGATTCATTTTGAGCATATCAGTCAAACGCATATGCAAAAAGATAGGTCTAATCATTTCAGCAAAGCGCTCAAAATCCTCATCATCCTTTTTCTTGGATGGTTTAGGAGGAAAAGGAATGGGTTTCTAAACCCATGGTTCTCTTTCTTTACCGTGCTTCCTAGCAACAAAGTCTCTCTTATAATAACGTTGATTCTTTGATTGTGGGTTATCAAGATCAACAGCAGGTTCAATCTCTACGTCATTGTTATTTCTAGGTTGAGCATCAACATGAACATTATCATTAATATTATCACTAGGTTCATTTTCATTACCAGATTGTGTTTCAGCATTAGAAATAGAAATATCATTGGGATTCTCAGGTGTGTCTACAACAGGTTCACTAGAAGCATGCAAAGTCCTATAATTTTTCTTTTTCTTCCTCTTAGAAGGACTAGGTGCATCAACATTAGTTCTCTGAGAATCTTGCTCAATTCTCTTGGGGTGGCCCTCAGGATACAAAGGTTCCTGAGTCATTTTACCCCCTCTAGTCATAACTCTAACAACATTATCATTCTTCTTATTATTTAATTCATTGAGAAAATCATTTTGAGCTTTAAGCACTTGCTCTACTTGAGTGGTAACCATAGAAGCATGTTTACTAATGAGTTTAAGTTCACCTTTAACTCTAGACATATAATCACTCAAGTGCTCAATCATATAAGCACTATGTTTCAATTGTCTACCAACATAAGCATTGAAGTTTTCTTGTTTAACAATAAAATTATCAAAATCATCTAAGCATTGGCTAGCAGACTTACAACGAGGAATATCACCTTCATCAAATCTATAGAGAGAATTTACCTTTACTACCTGTGTCGGGTTATCAAGACCATGTATTTCTTCAATAGGTGGTAAATCCTAACATCTTCAGCTTTAATACCTTTTTCTTCCATAGACTTCTTTGCTTCTTGCATATCTTCAGGACTGAGAAATAGAATACCCCTTTTCTCCGGAGTTGGCTTAGGAGTTGGTTCCGGAAGTGTCCAATTATTTTCATTAGCCAACATATTATTTAATAGAAAATCAGCTTGATCAACTGTTCTTTCCCTGAAAACACAACCAGCACAACTATTCAAGTGGTCTTTGGAAGCATTGGTTAGTCCATTATAAAAGATATCAAGTATTTCATTTTTCTTGAGAGGATGATCAGGCAAAGCATTAAGTAATTGGAGAATCCTCCCCCAAGCTTGTGGGAGACTCTCTTCTTCAATTTTCACAAAATTATATATTCCCTTAAGGCAGCTTGTTTCTTATGAGCGGGGAAATATTTAGCAGAGAAGTAATAAATCATATCATGGGGACTACGCACACAACCAGGATCAAGAGAATTAAACCATGTTTTAGCATCACCCTTTAATGAGAACAGAAATAATTTAAGGATATATTAGTAACGAGTTTTCTCATCATTAGTGAATAGGGTGGCTATATCATTTAATTTAGTAAGATGTGCCACAACAGTTTCAGATTCATAGCCATAAAAAGGATCAGATTCAACCAAAGTAATTATGTCAGGATCTACAGAGAAATCGTAATCCTTATCGGAATCTGAGATAGGTGAAGTAGCAAAAGCAGGTCATATTTCATTCTAGCATTCAAAGATTTTCTTTTAGCTTAGCTAATAATTTCTTAAGATCATATCTATCATTGCAAGCAAGAAAGTCTATAGCAGTTTCTTCATCCATAACATAACCCTCAGGCACAACAGGCAATTCATATCTAGGAGGAGAATCTTCATCATCACTTTCATCAATATTATCAGTTTCAATAATTTCATTCTCTCTAGCCCTAGCAAGTTGTTCTTCAAGAAATTCACCTAGTGGCACAGTAGTATCAAGCATAGAAGTAGTTTCATCATAAGTATCATGCATAGTAGAAGTGGCATCATCAATAACATGCGACATATCAGAATTAATAGCAGAAGCAGGTTTAGGTGTCGCAAGCTTACTCAAAACAGAAGGTGAATCAAGTGCAGAACTAGATGGCAGTTCCTTACCACCCCTCATAGTTGAGGGAAAAATCTTAGTTGTTTCGTCTTTCAAGTTCCTCATAGTGACCAGCAGATATAAATCCCAAGTGAATCAAAGAATAGAGCTATGCTCCAAGGCAACGGCGCCAGAAAATAGTCTTGATAACCCACAAGTATAGGGGATCGCAACAGTTTTCGAGGGTAGAGTATTCAACCCAAATTTATTGATTCGACACAAGGGGAGCCAAAGAATATTCTCAAGTATTAGCAGTTGAGTTGTCAATTCAACCACACCTGGATAACTTAATATCTGCAACAAAGTATTTAGTAGCAAAGTAGTATGGAAGTAACGGTAACGGTGGAAAAAGTAACGGTAGCAGTTTTGTAGTAATTGTAACAATGGCAACGGTAAAGTAACTATGAAAAGATCAATGTGTGAAAAGCTCGTAGGCATTGGATCAGCGATGGTTAATTATGTCGAATTCGATTCCTCATGCAACAGTTATAACATAGGGTGACACAGAATTAGCTCAAGTTCATCAATGTAATGTAGGCATGTATTTCGAATATAGTCATACGTGCTTATGGAAAAGAACTTGCATGACATCTTTTGTCCTACCCTCCCGTGGTAGTGGGATTCCTATTGGAAACTAAGGGATATTAAGGCCTCCTTTTAATAGAGTACCGGACCAAAGCATTAACACTTAGTGAATACACGAACTCCTCAAACTACGATCATCACCGGTAAGTATCCCGATTATTGTCACTTCGGAGTTAACGGATCACAACACATAATAGGTGACTATTGACTTGCAAGATAGGATCAAGAACTCACATATATCATGAAAATATAATAGGTTCAGATCTGAAATCATTGCACTCGGGCCCTGGTGACAAGAATTAAGCATAGCAAAGTCATAGCAACATCAATCTCAGAACATAGTGGATACTAGGGATCAAACCCTAACAAAACTAACTTGATTACATGGTAAATCTCATCCAACCCATCACCGTCCAGCAAGCCTACGATGGAATTACTCACGCACGGCGATGAGCATCATGAATTGGTGATGGAAGAAGGTTGATGATGACGACAGCGATGGATTTTCCTCTCCAGAGCCCTGAACGGACTCCAGATCAGCCCTCCCGAGAGAGATTAGGGCCTGGCGGCAGCTTCGTATCGTAAAACGCGATGAATCATTCTCTCTGATTTTTTTCTCCTCGAACGTGAATATATAGAGTTGGAGTTGAGGTCGGTGGAGCACCAGGGGGCCCGCGAGGCAGGGGGCGCGCCTCCCCCACCCTCGTGGACAGGGTGTGGGCCCCCTGATCTTGATTCTTTTGCCAGTATTTTTTATTAATTCCAAAAATATTCTCCGTGAAGTTTCAGGTCATTCCGAAACTTTTATTTCTGCACAAAAATAACACCATGGCAATTCTACTGAAAACAGCGTCAGTCCAGGTTAGTTCCATTCAAATCATGCAAGTTAGAGTCCAAAACAAGGGCAAAATGTTTGGAAAAGTAGATACGATGGAGACGTATCAAGCACCAACAGCATAATCACTAGAATCACACATAATTTCAAAAGGCAAGTTCCAATCAGGTGGTTGAACAATATGTGCAGAAACTAAGGCTTTCTTGAGAGTTTCAAAGGCTTCTGAACAATCATAATAAAAAACAAAAGGAATATTATTTTGCAAAAGATTCGTAAGAGGCCTAGAAATTTTAGAGAAGTCTTTGATAAATCTCCTATAGAAACCAACATGACCAAAGGCATCAACCTTAGCTTGGTCCACTTCAATACCTTTTTCAGAAATTTTATGACCCAAGGCAATGCCTTCATTAACCATAAAGTGGCACTTCTCCCAATTCAAGATAAGATTTGTTCGTTCACATCTCTGCAAAACTCGATCTAGATTGCTTAAGCAATCATCAAAAGAATTCCCATTAACAGAGAAGTCATCCATGAAAACTTCAACAATCTTTTCACAAAATTCAGAGAATATAGCAGTCATACATCTTTGAAAGGTAGCAGGTGCATTACATAAACCGAAAGGCATACGTGTATAAGCATAGGTTCCAAAGGGACAAGTAAAAGTGGTCTTTTCTTCATCAGGTTGAGAAACAGGTATTTGTGAAAAACCAGAATATCCATCAAGGAAGCAAAAGTGTGTGTGCTTAGATAATGTCTCAAGCATTTGATCAATAAAAGGTAGACGGTAATGATCTTTTCTAGTTGCTTTGTTTAATTTTCTAAAATCAATTACCATTCTATAACCTGTACCAATTCTTTGTGGAATAAGTTCATTCTTATCATTAGGAACAACAGTTATACCTCCTTTCTTAGGGACACAATGAACAAGACTTACCCATCTACTATCAGCTATAGGATAGATTATACCTGCTTCCAGAAGCTTTAAGATTTTCGTTCTTACCACTTCCTTCATCTTCAGATTTAACCGATGTTGGTGATCAATAACGGGTTTAGCATCAGGTTCCATACTAATTTTGTGCTGACATAGAGTGGGACTAATGCCCTTTAAATCATCAAGAGTATATGATGGTAGCTGCAACTACGTCAGTATTTCCCCGGAGAGGGAGGGATGATGTAGCACATTGACGGTAGGTATTTCCCTCAGTTATGAAACCAAGGAGTCGAACCAGTAGGAGAACCAAGCAACATAACGTAAACAACACCTGCACACAAACAACAACACCTCGCAACTCGATGAGTTAAAGGGGTTGTCAATCCCTTCCGGGGTACGACGCCTCAAGATAGTTAAGCAGACGTGAGGTAAATTGTAGTAGATTGATAGATCGAACGCCAAATAAAGTAAATAAAGATAAAACACAACAAGGTATTTTTGTATTTTTTGGTTTAATAGATCTGAATAAAAATGCAAAGGATAAGTAGATCGCAAGGCAAATATATGAGAAAGAAGGCCCGGGGTCGTAGGTTTCACTAGTGGCTTCTCTCGAGAAAAATAGCAAACGGTGCGTAAACAAATTACTGTTGGGAAATTGATAGAACTTCAAATAATTATGAAGATATCCAGGCAATGATCATTACATAGGCATCACGTCCAAGATTAGTAGACCGACTCCTGCCTGCATCTACTACTATTACTCCACACATCGACTGCTATCCAGCATGCATCTAGTGTATTAAGTTCATGGAAAAATGGAGTAATGCAATAAGAACGATGACATGATGTAGACAGATCCGTTTATCTATATGGCGGTAGATATAAATCTCGTCTTTTTATCCTTAGTAGCAACGATACATACATGTCGGTTCCGTTTCTGTCATTGGGATCAAGCACCGTAAGATCGAACCCACTATAGGGCACCTCTTCCCATTGCAAGATAAATAGATCAAGTTGGCCAACCAAAACCCAAATATCGGAGAAGAAATACGAGGCTATAAGAGATCATGCATAAAAGAGATCAAAGAAACTCAAATACTTTCATGGATATAAAAAGATATAACTAATCATAAACTCGAAGTTCATCAGATCCCAACAAACACACCGCAAAAGAGTTACATCATATGGATCTCCAAGAGACCATTGTATTGAGAATCAGAGAGAGAGAGAGAGAGAGAGAGAGAGAGAGAGAGAGATGAAGCCATCTAGCTACTAACTACGGACCCGAAGATCTACAAAGAACTACTCACGCTTCATCGGAGAGGCACCAATGGGGTGGTGAACCCCATCCGAGATGGTGTCTAGATTGGATCTGGTGGTTCTGGACTCTGCGGCGGCTGGATGACTATTTCGTCGACTCCCCTAGGGTTCAGGGATTTTTGGGGTATTTATAGAGCAAAGAGGCGGTCCGGGGAGTACCCGAGGTGGGCACAACCCACTAGGGCGCGCCAGAGCCTCCTGGCACGCCCTGGTGGGTTGTCCCCTCCTCGGGACTCCCCCAGGTGCAACCAGGGCCCATGTGCTTCCTTCTGGCCCATAAATAATCATCGTAAATTTGGTGCCATTTGGACTCCGTTTGATATTGATTCCTGCGATGTAAAAAACATGGAAAAAACAAGAACTGGCACTGGGCACTATGTCAACAGGTTAGTACCAAAAATGATATAAAATAATTATAGAACATCCAAGATTGATAATAATACATCATGGAACAATCAAAAATTATAGATACGTTGGAGACGTATTAGTATATCCAATAGCAGCCCGGTGCTTCCTTAGAACTTTCAATAATCTTTCTTCTTCATGTTCTGAAAGGTTAGCACTAATAATAACATGATATATCTTCTTTTCATCAAGATAAGCATATTTCAAAGTGTCTGACAATTGTTTTAATTGAAACACAGGATCACCTTTAGGTGGAGGAGGACCTCCTAGAGTTTCAATAGGCAAGTTGTGTTTAAGCAGAGGACGTTGTTCAAAGAAAATCTTATCTATTTCATTTCTTTCATGCATATGAAAATCATTTTCATGGTCTAGAAAGTATTGATCTAAAGGGTAAGTAGGTGGTACAACAATAGAAGCAAGACCAATTAATTCATCCTTACTAGGCAATTCTTTTTCATGAAGCTTTCTACTAAACTTGGAAAAATTAAACTCATGAGACTCATCACCAAAACTAACACCGACAGTTTGTTTCTTGCAATCTATCTTAGCATTAACGATGTTCAAGAAAGGTCTACCAAAGATAATGGGACAAAATTCATCTTGTGGGGTACCAAGAACAAGAAAATCAGTAGGGTATTTTATTTTCTGACACAAGACTTCAACATCTCTAACAATCCCAATTGGTGATATAGTGTCTCTATTAGCAAGTTTAATAGTAACATCTATATCTTCTATCTCTGCAGGTGCTATGTCTTTCATAATTTATTGATATAAGGTGTAAGGAATAGCACTCACACTAGCACATATGTCACATAAACCATGATAACAGTGATCTCCTATTTTAACTGAGATGACGGGCATGCCAACAACAGGTCTATGTTTATCCTTTTTATCAGGTTTGGCAATTCTAGCAGCTTCTTCACAGAAGTAAATAACATGCCCATCCATATCTTCTTCCAAGAGATCTTTAACCATAGCAATACTAGGTTCAACTTTAATTTGTTCATCAGGTTTAGGTGTTTTAATATATCTTTTGTTAACCACAGTTGAAACTTTAGCATGTTCTTTTATCCTAACAGGGAAAGGTGGTTTCTCAATATAAGCAGAAGGAACAACTGGATCAACATTATAAAGTATAGTTTCTTCTTTAGCCGGTGCCGATTCTTTAGTTTCTTCTTTAATAGGTGGGTGATATTTAAACCACTTCTCTTTAGGGAGATTAACATGGGTAGCAAATGATTCACAAAAGGAGGCTACTATCTCATAGTCAAGTCCATATTTAGTGCTAAACTTTTGAAAAGCATCGGTATCCATAAAAGATGTAACACAATCGTATTTAAGTTTAATACCTGACTCTTTACCTTCGTCGAGTTCCCAATCTTCAGAGTTGCGTTTAATTCTTTCCAAAAGATCCCACTAGAATTCAATAGTCTTCTTTATAAAAGAACCAGCACAAGAAGTATCAAGCATGGTTTGATCATTACGAGAAAGCCGAGCATAAAAATCCTAGATAATAATTTCTCTTGAGAGCTCATGATTGGGGAATGAAGATAACATTGACTTAAGCCTCCCCCAAGCTAGAGCGCTACTTTCTCCTTCACGAGGCCAAAAATTATATATATAATTCCGATCACGATGAACTAGATGCATAGGATAATTTTTTTTGATGGCACTCCAATTTCAATCGATTCCAATTCCAAGATATAATATCATCGCATAGCCTATACCATGCCAATGCTTTTCCCTTCAAAGATAAAGGGAAAACCTTCTTCATAACTTCATCTCTGGGTAAACCTGCAAGCTTGAACAATCCACAAATTTGTTCTACATATGTCAAGTGCATATCAGGATTGTCACTTGTTACTATGGAAAATTTATTATCACTTGTTACTATGGAAAACAATCCTTTGAGGGGTTTGTTCAGGGTATCTTCACCTCCATAGTAACAAGTGACAATAAATTTCAGCACACTGTATAAATGTTTCCTTACCAAATTTCACTTACCAAAGGCGCTTCACTCCCCGGCAATAGCGCCAGAAAATAGCCTTGATGACCCACAAGTATAAGGGATCAATTGTAGCTCTTTTTGATAAGTAAGAGTGTTGAACCCAACAAGGAGCAGAAGGAAATGACAAGTGGTTTTCAGCAAGGTAATGTTTGCAAGTGCTGAAATTGTAAGTAGCGGAGTAGTTTGATAGCAAGATAATTTGTAACGAGCAAGTAACAATAGTAGTAGCAAAAGTGCAGCAAGGTAGCCCAATCCTTTTGAGACAAAGGACAGGCCAAAATAGTCTCTTATGATAAGCAAAGTGTTCTTGAGGGTACACGGGAATTTCATCTAGTCACTTTCATCATGTTGGTTCTATTTGTGTTCGCTACTTTGATAATTTGATATGTGGGTGGACCGGTGCTTAGGTGCTGTTCTTACTTGAACAAACCTCCTACTTATGACTAACCCTCCCGCAAGCCTCCGCAACTACGAGAAAAGTATTAAGAATAAATTCTAACCATAGCATTAAACTTTTGGATCTAATCAGTCCCTTACGGAATAGCGCATAAACTGGGGTTCAAGCTTCTGTCACTCTCGCAACCCATCATCTAATTGCTAATGCATTCCCTTAGGCCCAAATATAGTGAAGTGTCATGTAGTCGACGTTCACATGACACCACTAAGGAAATCACAACATACATACTATCAAAATATCGAACACATATCAATTACACATGATTACTTCCAACATGATTTCTCCCGTGACCTCAAGAACAAAAGTAACTACTCACAAAAGATAAACATGCTCATGATCAGAGGGGTATTAAATAGGATAATGGATCTGAACATATAATCGTCCACCAAATAAACAATATAGTAATCAACTACAAGATGTAATCAACACTACTAGTCACCCACAAGCACCAATCTATAGTTCCGGTAACAAGATTGAACACAAGAGATGAACTATGTCACATCCCTAGATTTTGGTTGTAGATAGTGGCATTGCATCCATGCATCATGTTAAATTTCAAATGAAGTTGAAATGGGGATTGATCCAAACCCTAGCACCAAGTGAATTCAAATAGGATCAAATAAAATCCTTTTCAATAAATCCAAAATGTCCTCTGGAAAAGTTCATGATTTTTTATAAAGGTCAAAACCTCTGGCAAAAATGATGCACATAATTCTAGGTCATTTCTGGACTTTTGAATTAAATCCTATAGTATTTGCATATGGGCATTTAAATGCTATAAAATATTTTAAATGCTCAAATAATCATAAACTAAAATGTTTACTGTTGGATATATTCTAAACAGTAGCCATGGTTAGTTTCATGATTTTTGGAAATGCCCTGGCATTTTTAATAAAGCCCTGAAGTTACAAAAAAAATAGAAAACAGAAATAAGAGAGAGAGAGAGAAGCCACAGGCCACTTACCTGGCTGAGCCGGCCCACCTAGCCCGTGCGAGTCATCACCTACCTCTGCCAGTAGGCAGAGGAGGGAGACAGCGCACGCGCGCCCGTCCGCCACATCTTGCTTCGCGCTGGCGAGCTCTCCCTTTCCCCCCTCGCGCCACGGAGACGCCCTGAGCTCTCTCTCCCCTCCCCCTCACCCGATGCTCTCTCTCCCCTCCTCTGTTTCTCTCGCGCACCGCCACGGCCGAACGCTGCTGTCGCCGCCGCTCGTAGTTGTCGTAGCCACAGCCTCCCCCTCGCCTCGCTGACGCATCCACGAGCTCCGCCTCGACTCCCTCGACCTCCTCAACGATCCGCGCGCCGCCGGACGCGCCGCAACGTCCTCATCCTCGTCTCCTTCAAGCTCGGACGCCGGAGATCGCGTCCACCGGCCCGACGACTCCAGACCTTCCCCGAGATCGAAGAGACCCTCGTCCGACACGCCGTGAGCTCCTCTACCTAATCCCCATGCCCCTGTGCTCAATACCGCAGTGTAGTCCTCGTTTCCGTTGAGGCCGAGACCTCGCCGGCACCGGACTTTTCGCCGTCGTCGTTTTGGTTTGTCTCCGTCCAAACCGAGCGCGTCACCGCACTCAGGGCACTCCCAGGAAGCCGTGGACCTCACCAGCTCGTCCTGAGATGCGCCGTAGCGCCTAACCCGCTAACGCCGAACGCCAGCCGCCGCCACGAGCTCGACTCCGGCGAGCTCGCTCCACCCTTGCTCCTCCCTCTCGCACCACTAGACGCGGACGATTCTCCTCGTTCCGTAGATGGCCTCGGCCTTCGATTTGGTCGTCGTGGGACGAAACCCGAACGTCTCCGCCGTCTCGGTCCTCGCCTGCGCTAAACGCCGGCGGGTTTGACCCCGTTGACTTTGTCTGGGTGGGGCCAGGTTGACTCCCCCCTGAGTCTATGACAAGTGGGGGCCGCTCTGCTAATTAACTTAGGTTAACACTAACTAAATTTAGTTAGTTTAAATAACTACTGACATGCGGGACCCACTGGTCAGTTTGACCCGGTCCGTGCCCCGTTGACCAGCTGACATCATGATGATGTCAGGATGACGCAGTAATGCCCTTTTCTGGATTTGTTCTTATACAGGAAATTCCAGAAATTAGCCAAAACTTCTAAAAATCATAGAAAATCAACCGTAACTCCAAATGAAATAATTTATATATGAAAAATGATCAGAAAAATCCAATCTATCCATCTGTACTGGTTTCATGCATGTTTAAACAAGTTAACTTGATGTTTAGTGCAAAACATGATAAAGCACTATTTAAGATCACAAATGAGTTCGAATTTTGAATCTTTGGTTCAAAATAGCTCAAACCCATCTGATTGTAGTTGCATTAGACCAACACACTCATTTTACCATGTCATGATCATGCATCATATTGTGCATTTCATTGATTGTGTTTCTTTCTCTGTTGCCGGTATTTGTTCCCTCCCGATAGACGTGGTTTCGACGATGAGTTCGATGACACCGATGAAGAACTATATTATCTTCAGAAGTGCCAGGCAAGCATAACCCCCTTATTCATTCCGATACAATCCCACTCTCTCGCTCCTGCTCTCTTTTACTGCATTAGGACAACAACGATTCAACTGTTACATGCTGTGGTAGATGAACCCCTTTGTCCTCTGCATGACCTGTCATTGCCACAGTAAATAGATGAAACCCACTAGCATGAGTAGGAGTTGTTTGAGCCCTGATGTGCCTACTCATTCATGCTTGTTGTCATGCCTGCTCATCGCTTAGAGTTGAGTCAGGTCGATTCATCAGAATGAATTGGAATGGTGATGAACATGTCCTACTGTTGAGAGCTAAGTGTGTGAACACGATTTGGTAAAGGTATCGGTGAGAGGCCATGTAGGAGTACATGGTGGGTTGTCTCATTGAAGCCGTCCTCAGGAACTGAGTTCTGTGTTTGTGATCCATGACCAGTTACTACCACGCATTGGAATGCTTAAGTGCCCCTCTTGACTTCTTAACCACCCTTGTCCTCTGTCCAGGAGTTGCAAGTAGTTTCGTGTTTGTAGTATCTTTGGAGGTCGTGCATGCGCTGACCTGCTGGGTGGGCTGTGATGCAGAGGCACGTGTACGGTGTACAGGCGCCCGCTTGGTGTCTCGGGAACCCTGCTCACATCGTTCGGGGCCATATGTGGAAACTTCGGTCGGACTCCCTGCGGATGGAACCTGAATAGGAGATAACCTGGACTAGAGACTTCAGTGTTTAGGTAGGTCGTGGCCGACACCCTCGCTGGGCTTCCGCTTGAAGGTTGCCGAGTACATGTCGTGTAAACGGCGGTAAGTGGTGAGAGCGTGTGTGAAGAAGTACACCCCTGCAGGGTTAATATTATCTATTCGAATAGCCGTGTCCATGAAAAGGACTTCGGGTTGCTGTGCGGTTCATAGACAAGTGAAAGTGGATACTCTAAAATGCGCAAGATAAGCGTGAGTGCTATGGATGGCGTTCTCGTAGGGAGACGGGAGCGGATCCATAGTGGTGTATTGTTATGGTGAATATGTGGACTCGTATCGCCACCTCAAAATAGTTACTTGCGGTCGTAGTTCAGATTGCCACGAGTCAAAGCTGGCTTGCTGCAGTCAAACTCCACCACCCCTTTGTTGATAATGATGCATATGTAGCTAGTTTCGATGTAAGTCTTCTTTGGGTACATTTGTACTCACGTTGCCTATTTTATGTTTTTGAGAGACTTGGTCTCGCTAGTAGTTCCGCGTGGACATCGACGTTTAGCTTGTTACCTCAGCTACGATCTTGTGCCCTCGGCAGGATGTGGTAGTTAGTCAGGCTTATGAGCCTTTTTCATTTGTAGATGGCTGTACTCAGACATGTTAAGCTTCCGCTTGTGCTTTGATTTGTATGCTCTGAATGTTGGGTCATGAGACCCATGTTTGTAATATCTCGCTCCTCGGAGCCTATTGAATAAATACTTGAGTCATAGAGTCTTGTTGTGATGCCATGTTGTATTTGCACATATCGAGCATATTGTGTGTATGATTTTGAAATGCTTGGTATGTGTGGGATCCGAAAACCTAGTTGTTTATCCTTGGTAGCCTCTCTTATGGGGAAATGTAGTCTTGTGCTTCCATGAGCCATAGTAGTCCTTCTGACCGGGTTCACCGAGTCCTGCTAGCCCAAAGACTCTCGCTCCGGAACACTTGACTGGCCGGCATGTGTTTCACTTCGTCTCGTGTCCGTCCCTTCGGGAAATGTCACGGTGACATCCGAGTCTGCCTAGCTGCTACAGCCGGGTTCCGAGTCCTGTTAGCCAGTGCTACAGCCCGGATTCACACGCTGGCGATCGACATGCTCGATGTGATTCATGTATGCTTGTCCCCATGGGTTAGTGCCGCTTTGGGTTCACGATTAGCCATGTCGGCCCGGGTTCTCTGTCATATGGATGCTAGCGACACTATCATATACGTGAGCCAAAAGGCGCAAACGGTCCCAGGCCATGGTAAGGCGACACCCGTGGGAATACCGTGCGTGAGGCCGCAAAGTGATATGAGGTGTTACCGGCTAGATCAATGTGACTTGGAATCAGGGTCCTAACAGCTTTGGTATCAGAGCCTGACTGCCTGTAGGATTACCAAGCCAAACCGGTCGAAGTTGTGTTTAGAAATGCTTTAGTTGTGTAAGGGAATTGATTGTGGAAGGGAACGTAAGGCTCTTTTTACTCCTTATACCTCATGGCCTTCTGATCTAAGTCATCCTCTTCTCTTCTACGGGGATTAAGAACTAGGCCTTCTCATCTATCTATAAGGATGACGTGTTACTAATCCATAGACTTATAGAATTGATAGTTTCAAATCTCAGTTCAGTTTCTACTACTTCTGTATGTTCATAGCTGGTCTCAGAACCTTGATACTGTGACGTTGAGTGGTCATGCCACTATTTTGCAGGATGTCTCAAATCATTTTGAGCATTTACAGCCGTTATGCTGTCCGAGTCATCCCAGGTTTCTAAATAGTCTGATGCATTTGCAAACTCCTTCCTCCCGTTACCGACGTTCCTTTGGGCCAGTTTAACCACACTAATCGGTGAGTTGAGGTACTCTATTACCTCGACATATATGATGGAGCTATTATTATGACCCTAGGTGTCTAGAGTATCACCTAGTAATTTAGCCATGCTTTGTATTCCTAGTGTGATGATTTTGGCCATTATTCTCGAAAGCATCCCGTGATGCAATTTAGTTAGTAGGTATTCTACTCCTGGGTTCTTGACCCAAGATTCACTCTACTTACCTCGTGTTGATAGTGTTGCTCGTACCTTTAGGATACTAGTAACCTTTGTGATAGTCTTCGAGGTCCGTGGTATATCATTCTTCCAAATACCATGAACCATCCTTGGCGGGAGTTCCTTTGAACCAAAGATCACAATAAGAGTGCTCTTGATGAGTTCTTCGTTCTACATGGTGAATCTGCCAGTTCTACTTTCCTGCATGGGTTATCCGGAAGAAACCTGTTGAACTTGATTCGACATACTAACCTATGCATCCACAACTCAGAAATGTATATGTTCCTCGAGTTGTTCTTCCTTAGTTGTATTCTGACCCCCGTCTATCAATTGATAGTCAAGAGTATGTGTGCGATCATGTTTATCGATGCCTATTATCCTTGTGGTCTGTCAAGCCATTCTATTCCGGAATGACTAGGAGAAACAAACTCCAGTACCTCATCCATATCCAGGATTGGGTCAAAGTAGTTGTGCTCTGCAGATCAAATGCCAATCCATCCTTTGCTCTGTTCTACCTTGGAGTGTTACCATCTTTATGTCAAGAATGTCATAAGAATTGCACCATTTCTCATGAATTCTTGATGTAGTGATACTTCTCGCTATCATTATTCATTCCTCGGTCCCGTGTTGTTGTAACCGGAATGCCAACAAGTGAACTGTGATGTGTGAAATCAATACTTCTAGCAACTCCGTTGCTTGGTAGTTAATGGACAATATTATCATTCTTAGCGTGTTGGTTATTAAATCATCATCCTAAGATTGATCGTGCTATCTAGTCCTTATTTCCTTGTGCACTTTTCCGATCAATGAGATAAGATTGTGTCAATTCCTCACTCTTTTGATCATATCATCTTGCCCTGAAAAGCAAGGTTGTTCTCGAGCTTAGTAACATACCGGTGGTTCGTGATTTTCCAAATATCTTCTCGGAAGTATTACCAGGTTGTCCCCTGACTGTTATGTTGAGCTCGTGATCAAGTTGGTTTTCCAATAAACCACTTTTCTCCAAGAATCTGTGTTGGATACCCCTGAGCTAGTTGGTTAAGCCAAACAACAACTTGGATAGTTGGGAGATAAAAGCTTGTCTAATTTAGTTCATTCTGAAGGGATATCTTTGCGTTTGTGTGTTTGTGTGTGTGTGTGTTGAAGCAAGATGATATCTCCGTCGATTGGTCCTCGTGATCAGTTGTTGGGTCTATTGCCTTGTCGAAACTTTGACTTGAGTATGGGCTGTCGTCAAGTCAAATCAGAACCAACGATGTTCGTAATGTTGTCTTAACCGTGGTTGATTCCTCAAGCATATACCATTACATATTTTGGTCTGACCAATGCTATCACCGTGTTCACATGATGGTGGAAGTCCAGTGATATGGAAATTCCGATGAGGTGTTGTTGAGCCCATCAGCAACATTTTGTCTCCCCCATGATTCATGTTGAACATTACACTAGTATTGGAAACTTTGTAAGCATTGCCTTCATGCTCCGCTCATGAGGTATAAGTTTGGATGAAAGGAGTGACTTCCTCCAGTTCATGTGCATTTGATGCAAGTTGTCGCCGTGGATTCGAGAAAGTTAATGTGCTTCCTCTGGAATAACCCCAAATCAGTCATGCATATGTGCGAAGTATTCTGTGGTTTGGAGACTTGCAACCTACATTCTATACGCGTCCCTAGCACACCAAGCCACTGACTGATTTGTTCAAGGAGAAGGAGTTCCTTCATAAGAGCTAATCCGGACTTATGTAGGGACTTTGATATCCTCGTTGATGGTTCCCCACCTAAACTCGGTAGTGTTTTATTATAAGACTACTATGTGGTCATGCTTGTCTCAGACAACATGTTCACATGTTGTAGCAGAACCAGCTCATGTTTTGGAGCTTGCTATCGTAGTTCATTTCCCGAGAATCTCGCAACGCCATCTCATCGATTTTTGTTGCAAACTTTCGTTTTCCTTTCCAGACCTGCTGTCTGAAATATTCTGTTACCAACCAGATCTGAATCTCAGGCAGATATGATGGTTGGAACACTCCCAACATTTGCATTTTGTTCCCAGCTGCACCCCATCGTGCCAATTTTCCATGGGATTCCCTTCTCAGTAGTTGATGTCCAAGATCATCTTCCAAAGTGGACTTACCATGGGTCCCATCCATTTTCGATGATAAGCAAAATCATCCATCGCGTTGTCTTCAACAAGGTAGTCCACATCATCCATTCGAATCCGGATATGCCATTCCTTTGAAATCCGCCAAACGATCGATTGTGATTGCCTTAGGCTGGTTTTAAGAGTCTCAATGGTCTCTATATCAAAAGTGATTCTTTGCCACTTAAGGGAATAATTCTGCGAGTCACCTTTCCTAAGGTGCCTCGTTATGGAATCATAGCAATTAACTCCTCGCTACTCTGACTCCATCCACCTTCTTTCCAAGCGTGGAATTGTTGCCCACCAAATCAAACCTCGTCGTTTGTTCTTCCATCCCTCTCGATGTGTGTTTTGTGTCTCAACTCGAGATGTTTCAACATCTCATTCCGTGAGTTGATCTTGTATAGCTCGATCTTCAAGAAGATCAATCCTAGTAGAGTTTCTTTCCGTCATCATCGTGTCGATGAAACTCTCTAAAGCGAAGATGCCAAGATCAATATGACGCAAGGAGTCGACATCCTTAAGAAGGGCAGTTCGATCATGAAGATTGTGCTAAGCCTTGCATCCCCTTTTCCTTCTCACCTCACGTCCTGAATCTCGGGACGAGATTCTTGTTTAGTGGGGGTGAGTTGTCACATCCCTAGATTTTGGTTGTAGATAGTGGCATTGCATCCATGCATCATGTTAAATTTCAAATGAAGTTGAAATGGGGATTGATCCAAACCCTAGCACCAAGTGAATTCAAATAGGATCAAATAAAATCCTTTTCAATAAATCCAAAATGTCCTCTGGAAAAGGTCATGATTTTTGATAAAGGTGAAACCTCTGGCAAAAATGATGCACATAATTCTAGTCCATTTCTGGACTTTTGAATTAAATCCTATAGTATTTGCATTTGGGCATTTAAATGCTATAAAATATTTTAAATGCTCAAATAATCATAAACTAAAATGTTTATTATTGGATATATTCTAAACAGTAGCCATGGTTAGTTTCATGATTTTTGGAATCGCCCTGGCATTTTTAATAAAGCCCTGAAGTTACAAAAAAATAGAAAATAGAAATAAGAGAGAGAGAGGCCACAGGCCACTTACCAGGCTGAGCCGGCCCACCTAGCCCGTGCCAGTCATCACCTACCTCTGCCAGTAGGCAGAGAAGGGAGACAGCGCACGCACGCCCATGCGCCACCTCCTGCTTCACGCTGGCGAGCTCTCCCTTTCCCCCCTCGCGCCACGGAGACGCCCTGAGCTCTCTCTCCCCTCCCCCTCACCCGCTGCTCTCTCTCCCCTCCTCTGTTTCTCTCGCGCACCGCCACGGCCGAACGCTGCTATCGCCGCCGCTCGTAGTTACCGTAGCCACAGCCTCCCCCTCGCCTTGCTGACGCATCCACGAGCTCCGCCTCGACTCCCTCGACCTCCTCAACGAGCCGCACGCCGCCGGACGCGCCGCAATGTCCTCATCCTCGTCGCCTTCAAGCTCGGACGCCGGAGATCGCGTCCGCCGGCCCGACGACTCCAGACCTTCCCCGAGCTTGAAGAGACCCTCGTCCGACTCGCCGTGAGCTCCTCTACCTAACCCCCCTGCCCCCATGCTCGATACCGCAGCGTAGTCCTTGTTTCCGTTGAGACCGAGACCTCGCCGGTGCCGGACTTGTCGCCGTCGTCGTTTTGCTTTGTCTCCGTCCAAACCGAAAAGGCCACCGCACTCGTGGCACTCCTGTGAAGCCGTGGACCTCACCAGCTCGTCCTGAGATGCGCCGTAGCGCCTAACCCGCTAACGCCGAACGCCAGCCGCCGCCACGAGCTCGACTCCAGCGAGCTCGCTCCACCCTAGCTCCTCCCGCTCGCACCACTAGACGCGGACGAGTCTCCTCGTTCCGTAGATGGCTTCGGCCTCCGATTTGGTCGTCGTGGGATGAAACCTGAACGTCTCCGCCGTCTCGGGCCTCGCCGGCGGCTAAACGCCGGCGGGTTTGACCCCGTTGACTTTGTCTGGGTGGCGCCAGGTTGACTCCCCCCTGAGTCTATGACAAGTGGGGCCCGCTCTGCTAATTAACTTAGATTAACACTAACTAAATATAGTTAGTTTAAATAACTACTGACATGCGGGGCTCACTGGTCAGTTTGACCCGGTCCGTGCCCCGTTGACCTGCTGACATCATGATGATGTCAGGCTGACGTAGTAATGCCCTTTTCTGGATTTGTTCTTATACAGGAAATTCCAGAAATTAGCCAAAACTTCTAAAAATCATAGAAAATCAACCATAACTCCAAATGAAATAATTTATATATGAAAAATGATCAAAAAAATCCAATCTATCCATCTGTACAGGTTTCATGCATGTTTAAACAAGTTAACTTGCTGTTTAGTGCAAAACATGATAAAGCACTATTTAGGATCACAAATGAGTTTGAACTTTGAATCTTTGGTTCAAAATAGCTCAAACCCATCTGATTGTAGTTGCATTAGCCCAACACACTCATTTTACCATGTCATGATCATGCATCATTGTGCATTTCATTGATTGTGTTTCTTTCTCTGTTGCCGGTATTTGTTCCCTCCCGATAGACGTGGTTTCGACGATGAGTTCGATGACACCGATGAAGAACTATATTATCTTCAGAAGTGCCAGGCAAGCATAACCCCCTTGTTCATTCCGATACAATCCCACTCTCTCGCTCCTGCTCTCTTTTACTGCATTAGGACAACAACGATTCAACTGTTACATGCTGCGGTAGATGAACCCTTTATCCTCTGCATGACCTGTCATTGCCACATAGAATAGATGAAACCCACTAGCATGAGTAGGAGTTGTTTGAGCCCTGATGTGCCTACTGCTCATGCTTGTTGTCATGCACGCTATCGCTTAGAGTTGAGTCAGTCCGATTCATCAGAATGAATTGGAATGGTGATGAACATGTCCTACTGTTGAGAGCTAAGTGTGTGAACACGATTTGGTAAAGGTATCGGTGAGAGGCCATGTAGGAGTACATGGTGGGTTGTCTCACTGAAGCTGTCCTCAGGAACTGAGTTCTGTGTTTGTGATCCATGACCGGTTACTACCACGCATTGGAATGCTTAAGTGCCCCTCTCGACTTCTTAATCACCCTTTTCCTCTGTCCAGGAGTTGCAAGTAGTTTCTGGTGTTTGTAGTATGCTGGAGGCCGTGAATAGCGCTAACCCGCGGGGTGGGCTGTGATGCGGTAGGCACGTGGCACGGTGTACCGGGCGCCCGTTTGGTGTCTCGGGAACCCTGCTCACATCGTTCGGGGCCGTATGTGGAAACTTCGGTCGGACTCCCAGCGGATGGAACCTGAATAGGCGATAACCTAGACTAGAGACTTGAGTGTTTAGGTAGGTCATGGCCGACACCCTCGCTGGGCTTCCGCTTGAAGGTTGCCGAGTACATGTCGTGTAAACGGTGGTAAGTGGTGAGAGCGTGTGTGAAGAAGTACACCCCTGCAGGGTTAATATGTTCTATTCGAATAGCCGTGTCCATGAAAAGGACTTCGGGTTGCCCTGCAGTTCATAGACAAGTGAAAGTGCATACTCTAAAATGCGCAAGATAGCGTGAGTGCTATGGATGGCGTTCTCGTAGGGAGACGGAGCGGATCCATAGTGGTGTATTGATATGGTGAATATGTGGACTCGCAAAGCGCCACCTCAAAAGAGTTACTTGCAATCGTAGTTTAGGATAGCCACCGAGTCAAAGCTGGCTTGCTGCAGTCAAACTCCACCACCCCCTTTGTTGATAATGATGCATATGTAGCTAGTTCTGATGTAAGTCTTGCTGGGTACATTTGTACTCACGTTTGCCTATTTTATGTTTTTGCAGAGAGACTTCAGTCTCGCTAGTAGTTCCGCGTGGACTTCGATGTTTAGCTTGTTACCTCGGCTACGATCTTGTGCCCTCGGCAGGATCTGGTAGTTAGTCAGGCTTATCAGCCTTTTTCATTTGCAGATGTCTGTACTCAGACATATTAAGCTTCCGCTTGTGCTTTGATTTGCATGCTCTGAATGTTGGGTCATGAGACCCATGTTTGTAATATCTCGCTCCTCGGAGCCTATTGAATAAATACTTGAGTCGTAGAGTCTTGTTGTGATGCCATGTTGTATTTGCACATATCGAGCATATTGTGTGTATGATTTTGAAATGCTTGGTATGTGTGGGATCCGACAACCTAGTTGTTTATCCTTGGTAGCCTCTCTTATGAGGAAATGTAGTCTTGTGCTTCCATGAGCCATAGTAGTCCGCTACAGCCCGGTTCACCGGAGTCCTGCTAGCCCAGCACTACTGCTCCGGAACACTTGACTGGCCGGCATGTGTTGTTGGAAATATGCCCTAGAGGCAATAATAAAAGGATTATTATTATATTTCCTTGTTCGTGATAATTGTCTTTTATTCATGCTATAATTGTATTATCCGGAAATCATAATACATGTGTGAATAGATAGACCACAACATGTCCCTAGTGAGCCTCTAGTTGACTAGCTCGTTGATCAATAGATAGTCATGGTTTCCTGACTATGGACATTGGATGTCATTGATAACGGGATCACATCATTAGGATAATGATGTGATGGACAAGACCCAGTCCTAAGCATAGCACAAGATCGTGTAGTTCGTTTTGCTAGAGCTTTTCCAATGTCAAGTATCTTTTCCTTAGACCGTGAGATCGTGTAACTCCCGGATACCGTAGGAGTGCTTTGGGTGTACCAAACGCCACAACGTAATCGGGTGACTATAAAGGTGCACTACGGGTTTCTCCGAAAGTGTGCATTGGGTTGACACGGATCGAGATCGATTTTCACTCCAGACACGGAGAGGTATCTTGGGCCCACTCGGTAGTGCATCATCATAATGAGCTCAAAGTGACCAAGTGTCGGTCACGTGATCATGCATTATGGTACGAGTAAAGTGACTTGCCGTAACGAGATTGAACGAGGTATTGGGATACCGACGATCGAATCTCGGGCAAGTAACATACCGTCTGACAAAGGGAATAGTATATGGGGTTACTTGAATCCTCGACATCGTGGTTCATCCAATGAGATCATCGAGGAGTATGTGGGAGAGAACATGGGTATCCAGATCCCGCTGTTGGTTATTGACCGGAGAGCCGTCTCGGTCATGTCTCAGATGTCTCCGAACCGTAGGGTCTACACTTAAGGTTCGGTGACGCTAGGGTTGTATGAATATGAGTATGCAGCAAACCGAAAGTTGTTCGGAGTCACGGATGAGATCCCGGACGTCACGAGGAGTTCCGGAATGGTCCGGAGGTAAAGAATTATATATAGGAAGTGCTGTTTCGCCATCGGGAAAGTTTGGGATCACCAGATTGTCGGACCACCGGAAGGGTCCGGGGTCCACCGGTGGGGCCACCTATCCCGGAGGGCCCCATGGGCTGAAGTGGGAGGAACCAGCCCTGGTGGGCTGGTGCCCCTGCCCCCTCTGCGCCTAGGGTTGGGAACCCCAGGAGGGGCGCCCACTGCCTTGGGGCACTCCACCCCCTTGGCCGCCGCCCCAGAGATCCCATCTCCTAGGGGCCGCCCCCTGGGACCCTATATATAGAGGGGAGGGAGGCAGCCGCACCTTGCACTTGGCGCCTCCCTCCCCCGCTACACCTCTTCCTCCTCCCCGTTGCTTGGCGAAGCCTCGCCGAGTATCTGCTGATCCACCACCACGCCCGTCGGTTGCTGGATCTTCATCAACCTCTCCTTTCCCTTGCTGGATCAAGACGGAGGAGACGCCACGCTGACCGTGACGTGTGTTGAATGCGGAGGTGCCGTCCGCTCGGCGCTAGGATCTCCGGTGATTTGGATCACGACGAGAACGACTCCCTCAACCCCGTTCTCTTGAACGCTTCGCACGCGATCTACAAAGGGTATGTAGATGCATCTCTCTCACTCGTTGCTAGATGAACTCATAGATGGATCTTGGTGAACGAGGAATTTTTTATTTTATGCAACGCTCCCCAACAAAGGGCATCATGAGCTAGGTCTATGCGTAGTTCTCTTTTGCACGAGTAGAACACAATTTGTTGTGGGCGAGATGTTGTCAACTTTCTTGCCGCTACTAGTCTTATCTTGCTTCAGCGGTATTGTGGGATGAAGTGGCCGGACCGACCGTACGCACGATTACGTGAGACAGGTTCCACCGAATCGACATGCACTAGTTGCATAAGGTGGCTAGCGGTGTCTGCTCTCCCACTTTAGTTGGAGCGGATTCGATGAAAAGGGTCCTTATGAAGGGTAAATAGAAGTTGACAAATCACGTTGTGGCTTTCACATAGGTAAGAAAATGTTCTTGCTAGAACCCTATTGCAGCCATCAGAAAACTTGCAACAACAATTAGAGGACGCCTAACTTGTTTTTGCAGCAAGTGTTTTGTGATGTGATATGGCCAAAGTTGTGATGAATGATGAATGATATATATGTGATGTATGAGATCATGTTCTTGTAATAGGAATCACGACTTGCATGTCGATGAGTATGACAACCGGCAGGAGCCATAGGAGTTGTCTTCATTTTTGTATGACCTGCGTGTCATTGAGAAACGCCATGTAAATTACTTTACTTTATTGCTAAACGTGTTAGCCATAGTAGTAGAAGTAATAGTTGGCGAGCAACTTCATGGATACACGATGATGGAGATCATGATGATGGAGATCATGGTGTCATGCCGGTGACAAGATGATCATGGAGCCCCGAAGATGAAGATCAAAGGAGCTATATGATATTGGCCATATCATGTCACTACTATATAATTGCCTGTGATGTTTATTATGTTTATGCATCTTGTTTACTTAGAACGACGGTAGTAAATAAGATGATCCCTTATAATAATTTCAAGAAAGTGTTCTCCCTAACGTGTGCCGTTGCTAAAGTTCGCTGCGTTCAAGCACCACGTGATGATCGGGTGTGATAGATTCTTACGCTCACATACAACGGTGTAAGACAGTTTTACACATGCAAAACACTTAGGTTAACTTGACGAGCCTAGCATGTACAGACATGGCCTCGGAACACAAGAGACCGAAGGTCGAACATGAGTCGATGGAAGATACGATCAACATGGAGATGTTCACCGACGATGACTAGTCCATCTCACGTGATGATCGGACACGGCCTAGTCGACTCGGATCATGTAACACTTAGATGACTAGAGGGATGTCAAATCTGAGTGGGAGTTCATTATATAATTTGATTAGATGAACTTAATTATCATGAACATTAGTCTAAAATCTTTGCAAAATGTCTCGTAGATCAAATGGCCAACGCTCATGTCACCATGAACTTCAACGCGTTCCTAGAGAAAACCAAGCTGAAAGACGATGGCAGTAACTATTCGGACTGGGTCCGGAACCTGAGGATCATCCTCATAGCAGCCAAGAAACAATATGTCCCGAACCCGTAGGGTCTACACACTTAAGGTTCGGTGATGCTAGGGTTGTATGAATATGAGTATGCAGCAAACCGAAAGTTGTTCGGAGTCCCGGATGAGATCCCGGACGTCACGAGGAGTTCCGGAATGGTCCGGAGGTAAAGAATTATATATAGGAAGTGTTGTTTCGCCATCGGAAAGTTTGGGATCACCCAGATTGTCTGGGACCACCGGAAGGGTCCCGGGTCCACCGGTGGGGCCACCTATCCCGGAGGGCCCCATGGGCTGAAGTGGGAGGAACCAGCCCTGGTGGGCTGGTGCCCCCCCCCCTCTGCGCCTAGGGTTGGGAACCCAAGGGAGGGGCGCCCACTTGCCTTGGGGCACTCCACCCCTTGTTGCCGCCCGCCCCTAGGAGATCCCATCTCCTAGGGCCGGGCGCCTACTGGGACCCTATATATAGAGGGGGGAGGAGGCAGCCGCACCTTGCACTTGGCGCCCCTCCCCCGCTACACCTCTTCCTCCTCCCAGTTGCTTGGCGAAGCCGCCGAGTATCGCTGCATCCACCACCACGCCGTCGTGCTGCTGGATCTTCATCAACCTCTCCTTTCCCCTTGCTGGATCAAGACGGAGGAGACGTCATGCTGACCGTACGTGTGTTGAATGCGGAGGTGCCATCCGTTCAGCGCTAGGATCTCCGGTGATTTGGATCACGACGAGAACGACTCCCTCAACCCTGTTCTCTTGAACGCTTCCGCACACGATCTACAAAGGGTATGTAGATGCATCTCTCTCACTCGTTTCTAGATGAACTCATAGATGGATCTTGGTGAACGTAGGAAAAAATTTATTTTATGCAACGTTCCCCAACATGTGTTTCACTTCGTTCCTGTGTCTGTCCCTTCGGGGAAATGTCACGCGGTGACATCCGGAGTCCTGCCTAGCCTGCTACATCCCGGGTTCCCAGAGTCCTGTTAGCCCAGTGCTACAGCCCGGATTCACACGCTGCTGACCGACATGCTCGATGTGATTCATGTATGCCTGTCCCCATGGGTTAGTGCCGCTTTGGGTTCACGACTAGCCATGTCGGCCCGGGTTCTCTGTCATATGGATGCTAGCGACACTATCATATACGTGAGCCAAAAGGCGCAAACGGTCCTGGGCCATGGTAAGGTGACACCCATGGGAATACCGTGCGTGAGGCCGCAAAGTGATATGAGGTGTTACCGGCTAGATCGATGTGACTTGGAATTGGGGTCCTGACAAACTAGGGTTTGAGATGAGATGGTGTTGGTGAAGATGTTGATGGAGATTGCCCTCCCCAAGATGGGAGAGTTGTTGGTGATGATGATGACGATGATTTCCCCCTCCAGGAGGGAAGTTCCCCCGGCTGAATCGCTCCGCCGGAGGGCAAAAGTGCTCCTGCCCAAGTTCCGCCTCGAGACGGCGGTGCTCCATCCCGAAAGTCCTCTCCTTATTTTTTCTAGGTCAAAATGACTTATATACCAGAAGATGGGCACCAGAGGTGGGCCTGGGTGAGCACAACCCACCTGGTGGGCCCCCTCTGGTAGTTATTTGCTCCAATAATTCTTAAATATTTCATAAAAAATCCTCGTGAAGTTCCAGCTCATTTGGAGTTGTGCAGATAGCTAGCCTGACGTAGCTTTCTCAGGTCCAGATTTCCAACTGCCGGAATTCTCACTCTTCGTGTATACCTTGCATATTATGAGAGAAAAGGCATTAGAATTACTCCAAAAAGCATTATTACGGATAAAAACATTATAAATAACAGTAAGAAAACATGATGCAAAATGGACGTATCAAGCTCCGTCCTCTCCCTCGCCCCCTATGCTGCCATGGCCGCCCCTCCCCGAGCCCACACACACACATATGCATGAACACACACATACACATATTTTCTTAATTAAGTTAGATGAATTATATGTATTTTTGTATGTTTTAGTATATATGTATAGCAATTTTGACATTTCTCAGAAGAATTTTGATATTTTTTTCACTAGATGATTAGATGTATAGAAAAAAGTTAATGAATTTTTACATTTTGGTCCAATATGTATAGAAATTAGTATATATATATATATATATATATATATATATATATATATATATATATATATATATATATTATATATTTATGTATGAATACAATGTATAGAAAAAGTTGATGAATTTTGACATTTGATCCAATGTATAGCAATTCGTATTTGCAAAAGTTGCATATTTTAATGTTGTATTTGCAAAAGTTTGTTATGTATTTTACAATTAATTAGTATACGTATGTACAGTACAATCGATTTTCTTAGTCCTTTAATAAGGGATTTATCAAGAAGGCCCCCATTATGGATGTGAACAAGTCGATCCAATTTTTTTCTGATCTCAACTACGTACCCTTCTATATGTCATGTTGTCTTGTATGTCAAAGTATTGAAGAAATTCATGGCTTCATCATTAGCCGGAAGTAACAGGCGCATGATGGTACGAAGCTCTCCAAAGTTGGTTTGGAACGGAGTTCCTGATAGGATAATTCACCTTTTGGTACGAAGTTCGGCAAAGGCCTTCCAAATAGCGACATTCAGAAGGCTCTTGCCGAACTTCGTACCAAAAAGCTAATTATCCTATCCGGGACTCCGTTCCAAGGAGAGCTTCGTACCATCATGCGCCTGTTACTTCCGTCTAATGATGAAACCATGTTTTTTCTTGAATCCTTTGACACCAGACAACGTGACATATAGAAGGGTAGATGAGATCAGGAAAAATATGGACCATTTTTTGCACATCCAGAATGGCGTCATTTTTTTAAATCCCTTAAAGGTTAAGAGAATAGGTTATGATTCTGAATCCTGTTCCTAGCCAGGGACTAAAGGTTCCTCGTATATAAGAAATCACAATCCAGGCATTTAAAAAATGTTACATTTGCATAGAATTTGTTCTCGACGTCAACGATGCCCGACCCGCATCCTTCTCGTCGACCCATTCGCGACGACATCCTGCTTCAGAGGCGCCATGTCCAGGACTGGGCTCTGGCAGGCTGGCACTGGGAGGTGCTACCTTCAGGGGCGCGCATCTTAGTGAGGAACCCGGGTCCCGTCGTCGACCCGGAGCTTCTTTGGTGGCGGGCGCGTGGGCCACATTCGGTGCAGAGGCTGGTGTCCCCCACGGAGGTGGTACATCATCGTGTCAGGGAGGAGGATGAGCACGTCCGTCACTACATGGTTGCGTTGGACGTCAGGTTCTTCAATACCTGGGAGGTTCTTCAGGGATCTCACCGGAGCTATGATCCTATGATGGTTCCTTCTCTTTGGGTGTCCACCGCGAGTGAACTAGATTCTTCAATAATATTCGATCTGTATTAGCTAGTGATGTATTCGAGATAATATTCGAGACGATATGTTCGAGATTATATTATTCAATAATATTCAAGACGATGTTTTCAAGATTATATTCGACGATGCATATTAATTATCTATATTATTCGAGATGCATATTATCTACTATGATTCAGTTTTTCCTTATTGATTGCATGCATGCATTCTAATTTGAATACTAAATTGTTTTATCTTTCTTCTGGATTAGTTAAATAAAAGCTATGTACAATACCGGCAGAGAAGGAGAAGAGACTTTGTTCGACATCATACGCTCCACGAGCCCAGATGGGAATGAAGAAGATGACGGCTCACAATATATGAACCCTACCGGTGAGGGTATGATATTTGATGAAGACGAACGAATAGATGAAGTCCAAAACAATGATGACGAAGGAAATGTTGTTCTTCAAATAACAAAGACCAGCGAGGTATATTTATATAAGCTGGCATCTACTGATCATCACATGTTTTAATTGATTTGTATATATATTAACGAATCGATCTTTCTTCTTTTATCCCTCCGGATCGAGCAAATCTTTTACAAGCAGCAGGACAGTTCAAGGCCCGGCCAAAAAGTTGAAGGATGGCGTAATGTACAACATCGATGCCATCAAACCTAATGACGAACCGCGCAAACCTAAGAAGAATGCCAACAAGTTCATTCATTAATGCGGAGTTATTGTCAGGGACCAAATCCCAATCTCCATTCAAGAATGGAAAAGCCAGCAAAGGAAGATCCAGATGTTACTTTTGTCGACCAAAGAGCAAAAGATCTACTTTGGGAATCTCTCATGTCACATTTCACCCTACCAGATCATTTGACAGATGCAGATCTGGAGAAAGTCAAGAACTCTGCTCTTAAGAAGATGGCGATAGCATTCACAACCACAAGAAAAATATATGGGCCGCGTACGTCAATGCAGGAAAGAAGACTCCAGAATTTAAGGGAACACTGGAGAAGGCAAGAGATCACTGGGACGCTTTCATGAAATTCAAGGAATCGGAAGTAGCTCAGGAACGGTCGAGGATAAACAAGATTAATGCCGCAAAAAAGCAGTGGCACCATAAGCTGGGTCCAGGTGGCTACGAGGTGGCCCGGCCTAAGTGGGATCTCGCTGAGCAAGAGATGATGGATGCAGGGGTCACTCCAGTAACATTGAGCTATCCCCCCAGGTGCAGGACTTGGTTCTATGCGCATGGGGGAAGTTGGACCCAAAGACAGGCGAGGTTTTGGAGCGGGCAAGTCTTAAAGGAGCCACCGACAGTTGACTTGTTGCAATAGAAGAGGCTCGAATGGGGGTGTTCACGCCCAACAGAGAGAATAACGAGCTTACGCGCGCCCTGAAGAATCATGAACACCCGGGAAGAACACGAGGCAAAGACGTTGTTCCGTGGTTTGAGGGGTTTGCGGACTGGAACGCCGACTACAGAAGCCGTGCGAGAAAGAAGCAGCAGGAGGAGCAGAAGAGGAAGCTGGAGGAGCAGCAGAGGAAGCAGGAAGCAGACCACCTTCGCATAGTAGAATCAAAGCACGCAGAGTTGGAACTCGCTTTCAAGCGGCAGCGGCAGCAGATCGACTCACTTAGCCAGGAAAGGGGGTCTCAGCAGTGGCAACAACTAGCGGATCCAGCATTGGATAGCACCGTCCCATCCATGCCGAGAAGCAGCGTGGGTTCAGCCCCGGGTGGTGATGCACTGCTGGATAGATACCATGCGGATGATATCATAGATACGACAACTTGTGAGCTACACTTTAAAATGAAGAACATATCCATGAAGGTGGCGGACGGCTATGCTTATACAAATCCCCCTGAAGCAACCTTCCATTGCAATCCGATTCGAGCTGGCTATGCTCGTGTCGGGGTTGGTGAAGTGGTGGCAGGATATTCGGGGCTAGAGCTTGACATTCCTAGAGGGGACGACAAGCGCACACTGGGAGATGCCATACATCATATCATTCTATGGAGAAAGGATTGCATCATATTTCCAAGGCCACCGACACTGCATTAGCCGACTCCTCCTCCAAGTCCGCCACCGCGTCAGCAGACTCCCGCTCCTCCAAGTCTGCCACCGCGTCAGCAGACTCCTGCTCCTCCAAGTCCGCCACCGTGTCAGCCCACTCCTCCTCCTTCAAGTCCGGCACCGCGTCAGCCGACTCCTCTTCCAAGTTAGGCACCACGTTAGCCGTCTCCGTCACCTCAGCAGGCTCCGCCGCCTCAGCAACATCGGAAGAGAGGAGTCGCAACTACGGTAGCTAGCGGTACAACAGGAGGCAAGAAATTCAGATTTGGTCCAAGCCTCAAGCCTCTTCCAAGGTTGCCTTACGACCTGACTAACGTTGGAAATGAAGCCGAAGTGAAGGCCCAAGTGGTCACGCATTTTGCACCGACCGCCCCCCCCCCCTCCCCCCTGCTGCCAAAGGAGAAAGTACCTGAGGAAGTGCAACAACACTTTATTGATATGGCTCAACCGGCTGTGTAGCATAGGGACTCAGACTATGAGTGCCAAATCAAGAAGTCCTATTATCGTGCAAAAAACTTGAAAGGCGTCGAGCTCGAGCTCGAGCCAAGGAGCTTTTAGAAAAATGGGAAAACTGTTCCCCAGCTGGGAGAACAGGCGATGCAATCGATCCCCCCGCTCATTATACAAACACATGAGAGTACCAGCGCCGATCAACTGGTAATAACCGACGATCATCGAAGGCAGACTAAAGAGGCCGGTGTCACCGTAGAACAACTCCTAGGCATCAAGGCCTTCGAAACGTTTAAATAGGAGGAACTAAAACGGAAATATGCCCGCGGCGAACCTCTGGTCAAGCCTGAGGAGATCCCGCGTCGACCAACGATAATGTATGAATTGCATCAATGGTACCTGATGCTACCTCTTGAGCATGCGTTGGTTTTTCCTTGAAGAGGAAAGGGTGATGCAACAAAGTAGCGTAAGTATTTCCCTCAGTTTTTGAGAACCAAGGTATCAATCCAGTAGGAGACAACGCACAAGTCACCTAGTACCTGCACAAACAATCAACAACCTTGCAACCAACGCGATAAAGGGGTTGTCAATCCCTTCACGGTTACTCGCAAAAGTGAGATCTGATAAAGATAGTAAAGTAAATATTTTTGGTATTTTGTTGTATAGATTGGAAAGTAAAGATTGCAAAATAGTAAACGAGTTGCGATGTAAATAAAATAGATGAAATATAATAAGAAAGAGACCCGGGGGCCATAGGTTTCACTAGTGGCTTCTCTCAAGATAGCATGTATTAGGGTGGGTGAACAAATTACTGCCGAGCAATTGATAAAAAAGCGCATAGTAATGAGAATATCTAGGCAATAATCATGAATATAGGCATCACGTCCGTGTCAAGTAGACCGAAACGATTCTACATCTACTACTATTACTCCACACATCTTACGCTATCCAGCATGCATCTACAGTATTAAGTTCATAAGAATAGAGTAACGCATTAAGCAAGATGACATGATGTAGAGGGATAAACTCAAGGAATATGATATAAACCCCATCTTTTTATCCTCGATGGCAACAATACAATACGTGCCTTGATGCCCCTGCTGCCACTGGGGAAGGACACCGCAAGATTGAACCCAAAGCTAAGCACTTCTCCCATTGCAAGAAATATCAATCTAGTAGGCCAAACTAAACCGATAATTCAAAGAGACTTGCAAAGATATCAAATCATGCATATAAGAATTCAGAGAAGAACCAAATAATATTCATAGAAAATATTGTTCATAAACCCACAATTCGTCGAATCTCGGCAAACACACCGCAAAAGAGTATTACATCGAATAGATCTCCAAGAACATCGAGGAGAACTTTGTATTGAGAATCAAAGAGAGAGAGAATAAGCCATCTAGCTAATAACTATGGACCCGAAGGTTTGTGGTAAACTACTCACGCTTCATCGGAGAGGCTATGGTGTTGATGTAGAAGCCCTCCGTGATCGATTCCCCCTCCGGCAGATCGCCGGAAAAGGCCCCAAGATGGGATCTCACGGGTACAGAATGTTGCGGCGGTGGAAAAGTGGTTTCGTGGCTCTCTGCGATCGATCTAGGGTATAAGAGTATATATAGGCAAAAGAAGTACGTCGGTGGAGCTACGTGGGGCCCACGAGGGTGGGGGTGCACCTACCCCCTGGGCGCGCCCTCCTGCCTCGTGGCCGCCTCACGGAGTTCCAGACTTCAACTCCAAGTCTTCTGGTTTGCTTTCGGTCCAAGAAAGATCATCGCGAAGGTTTCATTCCATTTGGATTCCGTTTGGTATTCCTTTTCTGCGAAACTCTAAAATAGGCAAAAAAACAACAACTGGCACTGGGCCTCCGGTTAATAGGTTAGTCCCAAAAATAATATAAAAGAGCATATTAAAGCCCATTAAACATCCAAAACAGATAATATAATAGCATGGAACAATCAAACATTATAGATACGTTGGAGACGTATCACCTGAGAGAAGCAAAGACTACCTATCGAGAGTCCCTCATGGTGCGAATCAAGGAAGAGCATTACTACCATGCAAAAGATCTGTGGATTGAGTTTCAAGAAATGTTTCAGTTATTCAATCAAGACGCACTCGACAAATCTATCGTCAGTTGCTATTGTCTGTAAGTGGTTTCTTTCTGCAATTTAAGTCTCTAGCTAGCTGTAGTGCTCATTCATTACCTGTAATTATCCTCACTATATTCTTTTTTATGGTATTATGCAGAATGAAGATGTATGAAATGAAAAGAGCTGGAAGCTATGGCATTGGGTTCATTGGGTTGGGGAATGCAGTAATTTCAAAATTTTCCTACGCGCACGCAAGATCCATCTAGGTGATGCATAGCAACGAGCGGGGAGAGTGTGTCCACGTACCCTTGTAGACCGAAAGTGGAAGCGTTCAGTAACGCGGTTGATGTAGTCGAATGTATTCGCGATCCAACCGATCCAAGTACCGAACGCACGTGAAACGCCCTCGATGCGGCTATATCTCCCACGTGTCGAAGCACGACTTAGAGGCATAACCGCATTGAAAGCAATGTCGCAAGTGAGGTAATCTTCACACAACCCATGTAATACATAAGGGAAAAGAGATACATAGTTGGCTTACAATCGCCACTTCACACAATACATGAGTAAAACATTACATCATACAGATACAATCAAGGTCCGACTACGAAACCAAAATAAAGAAGACTACCCCAAATGCTACACAGATCCCCGATCGTCCCAACTGGGCTCCACTACTGATCAACTGAAACGAAACAACACAAAGAACAAGATCCTCATCGAGCTCCTCCTTGAGCTCAGGTGCATCACCTGCACGGTTTCATCGGCACCTGCAAACTGGTTTTGGAAGTATCTGTGAGTCACGGGGACTCAGCAATCTCACACCCGCGAGATCAAGACTATTTAAGCTTAAAGGTAGGACAGGGTAGTGAGGTGGAGCTGCAGCAAGCGACTAGCATATATGGTGGCTAACATACGCAAAAGAGAGCGAGAAGAGAAGGCAAAAGCACGGTCGAACAACTATGATCAAGAAGTGATCCTGAACTCCTACTTACGCCAAACATAACCCGAAACCGTGTTCTCCTCTCGATCAACCCGAAAAGAGACACTCACGGTTACGCATTTACGGTTGGTGTATTTTAATTAAGATCAACTTCGGTTTTCTACAACCGACATTAACAAATTCCCATCGCCACATAACCATGGGCACGGCTTTGAAAGTTCAAACCCTGCAGGGTGTCCCAACTTAGCCCATGATAAGCTCTCGCGATCAACGGCGAATAGACCTTCTCCCGGAAGACCGATCAGTCTCGGAATCCGGCCACAAGACATTTCACAGCAATAAAACAAGTCCAAGAAGACCGCCTGATGCGCCGACAATCCCGATAGGAGCTGCACATATCTCGTTCTCGTGGCAACACCGGATGAGACTAGCTACGAGTAAAACCAACCCTCAAGTTGCCCCAAGGTGGCCCAGCACAGTAGCTCGGTTCGAACCAGCACTTAGAGAAGCACCGCCGGGGGGCTAAATAAAGATGACCCTCGAGAGAGCGACTCCCAAGGGAAAAGGTAGGTGGTGGTGAGGAAAAGGTAAAACCAATGTTGGGCCTTCTTTGGAAAAGTCTTATTCAAAGCGAACTGTCAAGGGGTTCCTATAAATCACCCGACCGCGTTAGGGACGCAAAATCCGGGAACATAACACCGGTATGACGGAAACTAGGGCGGCAAGAGTGGAACAAAACACACTGCATAAGGCCGAGCCTTCCACCCTTTACCAAGTATATAGATGCATTAATTAAATAAGATATATTGTGATATCCCAACAAGTAAACATGTTCCAACAAGGAACAACATCTCCATGTTCCAACAAGGAACAAACTTCATCTTCACCTGCAACTAACAACGCTATAAGAGGGGCTGAGCAAAGCGGTAACATAGCCAAACAACGGTTTGCTAGGAAGGGTGCAAAAGGTTAGAGGTGCATGGCAATTTGGGATGGCTTGATATAGCAAGTGATAGGCATCGTAGCATAGGCATAGCAAAAGAGCGAGCATCTAGCAAGCAAAGATAGAAGTGATTTCGAGGGTATGGTCATCTTGCCTGAAATCCCGCAAGGAAGAAGAACGAGTCCATGAAGAAGACAAACGGACGAAGTCGAACGAATCCTCACAACTCCGGAACGAAACCGAAGCAAACGAGAAAAGCAAACCGGAAAGAAGCAAACACCATAGTAAACACACAATCACATAAACATGGCATGATGCACAATCAAGTATGATGCATGTCCGGTTTAAATGAGGCATGGCATGGCAATATGCACAAACAATACTACAAATTAAGTGGAGCTCAATATGCAACGAGTTGCCTATTGACGAAACACCACATCAATTATTTAGTTCACTCTTGATTAGGTACTCAACAATATTAAATGTTGTTAAACATGGCAAGAGGTGAAGCATAATGAAACTACCTATCTAGGCAAGTTTAAATGAGGCCGGAAACAACGAACAACAATTCCGGAAAATCCCCATATGCAAATTATGGATTCGGTACAGATCTGCCCTAAACACAATTTTAATGTTGTTAAACAGTAAAATAAAGTGGACCATGTTAATCTAGGCATTTTTCCACCCCATTTACATATAAAGAACATTTAATTCCGAGTTACGGTTATTTAGTTATGAATTAAAACATTTTAGCATGGCATATTAGCAAATTTAAATAAACAGCAAGTTCAACATTTTTAACATAGATGAAAGTGGGATATTATTAATCTAGATGAAAAACTAAGCATTTTACATATATAAATTATTTTAATCCGATGCACGGTTGTGAAGTTATTAAATGCATGATGCTTAGGGGTTTTTCTGGAAAATCTGTAATCTCAGGAAATTAGCTAAATTCGCAGCGAAAAAAAAAAACAGGGACTCGGGCCGAAACTGGCTAGCCCAACAGAGAGGGGCTGGGGGAGGCGCTCACCAGACCTCATGGGCCGGTCGGTGAGGAGGAGGCCCGGCAGGGGGCGCTGGGCCTCGAGGAAGCCGGCGTGCTGGGCCGGGGCACCGGGCCCACGGGGTCGGGCCGACGCGGGACGCGACCGTCGTCTCCCTCGATCCCGAACAGGACCGGGAAGACCGGGCGGCGGCGGCTGATGGCGACGCCGGGCGAGGGCGCTGGGACGCCGGGAAGGGCCGGATCGGCGGCGGAACGAATCGATCCGGTCATGGCTGCCGGATCCGGTCGACGGAGGGTCGTGGCGGCTCCTCGGAGCTCGGCATGGCGACAACCTGCGGGAGAGAGAGAGGTAGCCGGTGAGGGGAGAGAGAGAAAAAGAGGGAAGGAGGAGGAGCGAGATACGGGCGGGTCCGGCTGGGGGGGGGCCGGCCGTGGCCATGGCTTGCTCGACGGTTTTGGTCGCCCGGCTAAGCGGAGAGACGGCGGGAGTCATGGCACGGGCGGGCGGCGATGATGTAGCTGGAGCGGGAGGCACGGGAGCCGGGCGGCGGCGCCGGGCGCTGGCTGGGCGCGGCCCTGATGGGCCTTGGGCTGGCCCGGGCTGGGCGGGCTACGGGGGGAGGGGTGCTGGCTGGCGGGGGGGAAGCGCCAAGTGGCGGAGGAGGAGAGGTCTGGCGGAAATCGAGGCCGAGGTGGGAGGTGGCGGTGATGATTGGGAGGCGCTGATTTCGAGGAGGAGGAAGAGAAGGCCAAAATGGAAGGGGCTTCCTTTTATAGGCGAATTAGGGTTTGGGGGGTTAGGAGGGTTTGGGACCTTCGGATCGCGATCCCACGATCGTGAAAAGAGGGAAACTAGGAGAGGTTGGTGGGCTGTGAAGATAGGACTTGGACCGAGGGAGAGAAGAGAAGTGCAGCTCGGCGGCAGTTTCGGAGGCAAACGTCAGCGAAAATACCGGCTATATCGCGGTAGTAGGTTTAACGATTGGGCTATCAAATGGACTCGAATGCGATTGAAACTTGGCGGCGGCCTGTCTACACTATAATAAGACCGCATGACAAGTTGCAACCCATTCCGAGAACATTATTATGCCACTTATAAAATAATATTTCGGAGGTGCCGCGGGCGCGTGCAAGTGTATCCGGACTCGGAACGGACAACGGAGAGAACTGACGGAACCCGAACGGATGCAAGTTTTGAAAAACATGCAGATGAAATGCAGATGATGCCATGAGATGAGATGCATAACAAAAACAAAATGCAAAACAACAGACAAAACCCAACCACGAAGGAAATAATAAATCACATCTCCGGAAAAGGCAAGAGTCGGAGTTACGAATATTGAAAGTTGTATCCGGGGTGTTACAACACTCCACCACTACAAGAGGATCTCGTCCCGAGATCTAGGATGGCACCGGAGGGAAAAGGAAGAGGAAGAGAAGAGGTAAAACTAAGTTGCTTCTTTGACAAACGAGTGAAACCAAAGAACCTTGAGAGGTTGAGCAAAATGAAAGAAAGAAAACAACGAAGATGAACAAGGTTGAAAACAATCCGTTAGAAACGAGGAACAAGGAACATTACGATAACTTGAAGGTTGAAAATGCATGAATCAAGAGTTTAATGGACAAGATAGAATTCGAAACCACTCCGTTTAACACAAGATGAGAGAGGAAGAATGATATAATTTGGGCAGCACTCCGACTGAAAATGGAAGGAATTGAACATGAACTTGAGAAGATGGGATGATACTTGATGAAATCAACAACATACTGCCTCCGGAACTATTGAAAAAAACACAAGGGTAAGAAAGATTTCAGACAGCTCTCCGGTTGAGGAAGCACGCAAAACTTGATAAGATGAGAGAACTCGAATGAAAACAAGACACTCCGGTTAAACGGATAATGCAAGAAAATACCATGATCTTGACAAAAGAAGATGATGGGTCGAAGAGAGCAACATCACAATGCCTCCGGAAGAAAAATTGAAGATAGGTCATTGGAATAAAGGAATGGAGAAGAAAATGACAACTTCTACCACAAATGAGTTTGGAAAGCACCCTCGCAAAGAAGAATTGAACGGAGTTGTTGGAAAACCAACAACGAAATGAATAAGCTTGTAGTGGGCTTATGGACACATCTCCACATTATGAGGTGAGCTTCTGCCACCAACGGAAACAAACGATTGGATTGAGAACAACACGGAGATGAAAACTTATATCACCGGGAGGAAAAATGAAGAACTTGGGTCATTAATAAGCACCATAAATAGTAACAATCCTTAGGGAAAGCTTTAGGTGAAATATAGCCCAAGATAAATCCAATGAAGAGATTGATGGATTTAAAATACCTCATTCTTGACACCTGTGAATCATGAAACACGAAGGGAAATTGCCAAGAGTGACATAACACCATCTCAAATGATAAGGTAGAACGAATTGCACTTCGAAAAGCAAGAAGAAGAATGCTTGAACTCCTCAAAACAAAACATGTGTTGAGCACCATGTTCAATTTTGAGTATAGCTTGGCGGATCATAACTCCGAGAGAAATCTTGAAGAACAATTAATAATGAAAAAAAATCCTTGACGAACCACCATGTAGAGCCTCCATGAAGAACTCCGGTAAACAAAAGGATGATAAAAGAAAGAGAAGTTGACAACACAAGGTGAAGCCTTGCAGTGTTAAGATGAAGCTTTGAAATGATATAACCGAGAAAACTTGGAACTCCGGAAAAGAAAGATGAACAATTGAAATCAAGAATTTTGATGAACCTCCGGAATAAGGAATTGAATCACTTGGAAGAAACAAGAACAAGAATTACATTATGCTCATCCTTCACCAATTGAATTGATGACAAGCAATGGATTTGGCATACTACTTATTCCCGTAGAAAAGATTAAGATAGATATGGCGCAAACTTGGGAAGGTCTTCAACGAACCACCGGTAGGATTGGAAAGAACGAATGAGTCTATATGATAACGAAGGAAGAGAACTCTTGAACAAACCACCATAATAATTGAGAATGAACGTAGCAAAGGCACAATCACCGGGAAGAATTGTAAAACGAATAAAGATGCTTGACTAAATTTAGATACATGAGAACGAAGAGATCATGAACTGATTAGAGGATATTTCGACGATGCACCGGTGAGATTTGGAAAACAAGAGTTGAACGCTTGAATGAATCATTCTGAAATGATGGGCTCTGGACAATCAAACTGAAAAGACTCCTGAAATGCTCCGGGTGGGTTAAAAGAATTCTCACAATCAAAACAATTATGAGGATGGCACGAAGCTAGAACCATGAATCTTGAAGAGAAAGAAGCGAGATTTAAGAGAAACTCTTCTTCGGTCTTCAAAATTCGAGAATGACGACGAGAAACATCACCATGAATTGTTGAAGCACTCCGGAATGAAAATTAGAAAGGTTGAGCCAACGATGAAAATAATTTGAAAGATCTTGGAGAAGACATTTGACTGATGATAATTCATCCTTACATCAAACTTTGCAATGAATTCGAGAATGACTCCGGAAAATTAGAAGAGTCAGGTAAGATCCTGGGAAAAGACCTGTGGGTTAGGACCCACTCAAAAGAACCACCGTTGAATAATTGTTTGAAATAGATATTGCACCGGTAGAATTAAATGGCTTGAATGAGATAGCATCCTCAAAAGAACTTGAGTGACTTGAGAATGGAAACTAGAATCTTCTGAGATATCTTCAATGCTCCGGAACAATTGAATAGCGAGAAGTGGATGATTAAGAGATGCACCGACATGAGAAAGCATTTGAAACGATGAAAAGAATACGGTCAACACTGAAAACTTGACTTAAATCCACCGGAGAAGAAAATTAGAATGGAACAATGATAAGATTAAAGCTTCCTTAGCGTCTTCATGAGAAATCACCGGATAAAACATTAAAGGAAAAGAATGAAGAAACTTCACTCAATAAAATGGATACTTGATTAAGAAATCTGAATCCTTGAAGAAAAAGGGTGGGAGGGCGGGAAATCAAAACCACTTGGGTCGGATGAAACGAACACCGCTGAGAAAAGCTTAGAATTGATCTTGCGAATGTTGGAATGATCGGATTTACTTGAAAAGAAGCACGCTGGTTGGAAAAGAATTGACATGACAAGCTCAGTGATCAAGAAGGATTAGTATTCACATAGAAATATGAGAACACCATTTAGAATAAGGTATGGAATCAACACTTGACTTCGAAGCAACTCGAATACCACAAAACAAAACAAAAACAAAGGATTTGGCTTGCAGAATAAGCCGGAACAAACACATGATAGAGATTTCGCCCAAAGTGTTCGTGGTGGGGCCCACACGGACACGACGTATAGCGGACGTCACGAATGACTAACAAGACGTCCCGAATCAGCATAGCCAAGGATTCTTTAAGGCGTCTCGCGACCACGTAGAATCGACCGTGAATGGGCGGACCACTAGACGTTGAACCCCAATCTCAAATCATACATCCGCCGGAAAGAATATCCCGTAAGCTACTAGAATTCCCACCTATAAACTCCGAAACTTTCGGTTATGCAATCTGGTGTTGGGGATACAGGGACACAAAATATATCACCCAAACTAACAATACCTAGATCCAATTGTATCCATCCGTCAACACATAACCAAGAAATCCTCGAAATCGTGTACCTCGACCTTTGAAAAACATCCGTTATACAAGTCATGGCAATACTCCCTTTTCGCCACAAGATCTTTGGGCTATCGAGGTTATCTCACCAACAACTGCACAAAAGAGATTTCGATGTCGGTAAAACTCAGGTATTCGAATCGCAGCGATAAAATTGTGACGACAACACCTCGGAGCTCAACTCCCCGGGACACTGCCACAACCCCTAAATGTCAGGAGGCACCAAGAACAATGTTCTCGTCACAAAACCATCGGAACGATTCCAAGATACCCACGTGATCCTAAAAAAAAAATTTAGTGAAATTTGAGGAGAGGAAAGACAAAACTCTACGTCAGGAGACCTCACCAGAGCGACGAAGGGACTGAGGAGTAAAAAGAATCCTACTCTCCGATATATATAATCCTAAGACTCAAAACATTTTCCATTCTAGACTCAACAACGTCAGCAAACAATCAAGTAGGGGGCTCCTAAGTCGGGGAAGGCTCTGATTACCAACTTGAAACGCCCTCGATGCGGCTATATCTCCCACGTGTCGAAGCACGACTTAGAGGCATAACCGCATTGAAAGCAATGTCGCAAGTGAGGTAATCTTCACACAACCCATGTAATACATAAGGGAAAGAGATACATAGTTGGCTTACAATCGCCACTTCACACAATACATGAGTAAAACATTACATCATACAGATACAATCAAGGTCCGACTACGAAACCAAAATAAAGAAGACTACCCCAAATGCTACAGATCCCCGATCGTCCCAACTGGCTCCACTCTTGATCAAGCTCAAACGAAACAACACAAAGAACAAGATCCTCATCGAGCTCCTCCTTGAGCTCGGTGCATCACCTGCACGGTTTCATCGGCACCTGCAAACTGGTTTTGGAAGTATCTGTGAGTCACGGGACTCAGCAATCTCACACCGCGAGATCAAGACTATTTAAGCTTAAAGGTAGGACAGGGTAGTGAGGTGGAGCTGCGACAGCGACTAGCATATATGGTGGCTAACATACGCAAAAGAGAGCGAGAAGAGAAGGCAAAAGCACGGTCGAACAACTATGATCAAGAAGTGATCCTGAACTCCTACTTACGTCAAACATAACCCGAAACCGTGTTCTCCTCTCGATCAACCCGAAAAGAGACACTCACGGTTACGCTACGGTTGGTGTATTTTAATTAAGATCAACTTCGGGTTTTCTACAACCGGACATTAACAAATTCCCATCGCCACATAACCGCTGGCACGGCTTTGAAAGTTCAAACCTGCAGGGTGTCCCAACTTAGCCCATGATAAGCTCTCGCGATCAACGAAGAATAGACCTTCTCCCGGAAGACCGATCAGTCTCGAATCCGGCTACAAGACATTTCACAGCAATAAAACAAGTCCAGCAAGACCGCCCGATGCGCCGACAATCCCGATAGGAGCTGCACATATCTCGTTCTCAGGGCAACACCGGATGAGACTAGCTACGAGTAAAACCAACCCTCAAGTTGCCCCAAGGTGGCCCTTGAGTAGCTCGGTTCGAACCAGCACTTAGAGAAGCACCGCCCGGGGGGCTAAATAAAGATGACCCTCGAGAGAGCAACTCCCAAGGGAAAAGGTAGGTGGTGGTGAGGAAAAGGTAAAACCAATGTTGGGCCTTCTTGGAAAAGTCTTATTCAAAGCGAACTGTCAAGGGGTTCCCATAAATCACCCGACCGCGTTAGGGACGCAAAATCCGGGAACATAACACGGTATGACGGAAACTAGGGCGGCAAGAGTGGAACAAAACACGGGCATAAGGCCGAGCCTTCCACCCTTTACCAAGTATATAGATGCATTAATTAAATAAGATATATTGTGATATCCCAACAAGTAAACATGTTCCAACAAGGAACAACATCTCCATGTTCAACAAGGAACAAACTTCATCTTCACCGCAACTAACAACGCTATAAGAGGGCTGAGCAAAGCGGTAACATAGCCAAACAACGGTTTGCTAGGAAGGGTGCAAAAGGTTAGAGGTGCATGGCAATTTGGGATGGCTTGATATAGCAAGTGATAGGCATCGTAGCATAGGCATAGCAAAAGAGCGAGCATCTAGCAAGCAAAGATAGAAGTGATTTCGAGGGTATGGTCATCTTGCACGAAATCCCGCAAGGAAGAAGAACGAGTCCATGAAGAGGACAACCGGACGAAGTCGAACGAATCCTCACAACTCCGGAACGGAACCGAAGCAAACGAGAAAAGCAAACCGGAAAGAAGCAAACACCATAGTAAACACACAATCACATAAACATGGCATGATGCACAATCAAGTATGATGCATGTCCGGTTTAAATGAGGCATGGCATGGCAATATGCACAAACAATACTACAAATTAAGTGGAGCTCAATATGCAACGAGTTGCCTATTGACGAAACACCACATCAATTATTTAGTTCACTCTTGATTAGGTACTCAACAATATTAAATGTTGTTAAACATGGCAAGAGGTGAAGCATAATGAAACTACCTATCTAGGCAAGTTTAAATGAGGCCGGAAACAACGAACAACAATTCCGGAAAATCCCCATATGCAAATTATGGATTCGGTACAGATCTGCCCTAAACACAATTTTAATGTTGTTAAACAGTAAAATAAAGTGGACCATGTTAATCTAGGCATTTTTCCACCCCATTTACATATAAAGAACATTTAATTCCGAGTTACGGTTATTTAGTTATGAATTAAAACATTTTAGCATGGCATATTAGCAAATTTAAATAAACAGCAAGTTCAACATTTTTAACATAGATGAAAGTGGGATATTATTAATCTAGATGAAAAACTAAGCATTTTACATATATAAATTATTTTAATCCGATGCACGGTTGTGAAGTTATTAAATGCATGATGCTTAGGGGTTTTTCTGGAAAATCTGTAATCTCAGGAAATTAGCTAAATTCGCAGCGAAAAAAAAAACAGGGACTCGGGCCGAAACTGGCTAGCCCAACAGAGAGGGGCTGGGGGAGGCGCTCACCAGACCTCATGGGCCGGTCGGTGAGGAGGAGGCCCGGCAGGGGGCGCTGGGCCTCGAGGAAGCCGGCGTGCTGGGCCGGGCACCGGCCCTGAGGTCGGGCCGACGCTGGGACGCGACCGTCGTCTCCCTCGATCCCGAACAGGACCGGAAGACCGGGCGGCGGCGGCTGATGGCGACGCTGGCGAGGGCGCTGGGACGCCGGGAAGGGCCGGATCAGGCGGCGGAGCTAATCGATCCGGTCATGGTCTGCCGGATCCGGTCGACGGAGGGGTGGCGGCTCCTCGGAGCTCGGCGATGGCGACAACCTGCGGAGAGAGAGAGGTAGCAGTGAGGGGAGAGAGAGAGAAAGAGGGAAGGAGGAGGAGCGAGATACGGGCGGGTCCGGCACAGGGGGCCGGTCGCCGTGGCTTGCTCTCGACGGCCTTGGTCGCCGGCTAAGCGGAGAGACGGCGGGAGCTGTGGACGGCGGCGGCGACGATGTAGCTGGAGCGGGAGGCACGGAGGGGGCGGCGGCGCTCGCTCGAAGGCGCGCTGGTGGGGCGCTGGGCCCGATGGGCTTCAGGAACTGGCCGGGCTCGGGCGGGCCACGGCGGGAGGGTCTGGGTGGTGGCGGGGCAGCGCCAAGTGGCGGAGGAGGAGAGGTCTGGTGCGGAAATCGAGGCCGAGGTGGGAGGTGGCGGCGGCTGATGATTGGGAGGGCGCTGATTTCGAGGAGGAGGGAAGAGAAGGCCAAAAATGGAAGGGGGGGCTTCCTTTTATAGGCAGAATTAGGGTTTGGGGGGGTTAGGAGGGGTTTCGGGACCTTCGGATCGCGATCCGACGATCAGGAAAAGAGGGGAAACTAGGAGAGGGTTGGTGGGCTGTGAAGATAGGACTTGGACTGAGGGGAGAGAAGAGAAGTGCAGCCCGACGGCAGTTTCGGAGGCCGAAACGTCTGACGAAAATACCGGCTATATCGCGGTAGTAGGTTTAACGATTGGGCTATCAAATGGACTCCGAATGCGACGAAACTTGGCAGGCGGCCTGTCTACACTATAATAAGACCGCATGACAAGTTGCAACCCATTCCGAGAACATTATTATGCCACTTATAAAATAATATTTCGGAGGTGCCGCGGGCGCGTGCAAGTGTATCCGGACTCGGAACGGACAACGGAGAGAACTGACGGAACCCGAACGGATGCAAGTTTTGAAAAACATGCAGATGAAATGCAGATGATGCCATGAGATGAGATGCATAACAAAAACAAAATGCAAAACAACAGACAAAACCCAACCACGAAGGAAATAATAAATCACATCTCCGGAAAAGGCAAGAGTCGGAGTTACGAATATTGAAAGTTGTATCCGGGGTGTTACAGCACGGCACCTCCGCGATCTGCACACGTTCAGCTCGGTGACATCCCTCGTACTCTTGATCTAGTTGAGGCCGAGAGTGAGTTTCGTCAGCACGATGGCGTGGTGACGGTGATGATGAAGTTACCGACGCAGGGCTTCGCCTAAGCACTACAACGATATGACTGAGGTGGAAATCTGTGGAGGGGGCCACCGCACACGGCTAAACAATCAACTTGTGTGTCTATGGGGTGCCCCCATCCCCCGTATATAAATGAGTGGAGGAGGGGAGGGCCGGCCCTCTCATGGCGCGCCCAAGGGGGGAGTCCTACTCCCAGTAGGAGTAGGTTTCCCCCCTTCCCTAGTTGGAGTAGGAGAAGAAGGAAGAGGGAGAGGAAGAGAAGGAAAGGGGGGCCAGCCCCCTTCCCAATTCGGATTGGGCTTGGGGGGCGTGCCCCCACCTTGGCTGTCTCCTCCTCTCTTCCACCATGGCCCATTAAGGCACATTAACTCCCCGTGGGGATCCGGTAACCCCCCGGTACTCCGATAAATGCCTGAACTCATCCGGAACCATTCCGATGTCCAAACATAGCCTTCCAATATATCGATCTTTATGTCTCGCCCATTTCGAGACTCCTCGTCATGTCCGTGATCACATCCGGGACTCTGAACTACCTTCGGTAGATCAAAACACATAAACTCATAATACTGATCGTCACCGAACGTTAAGCGTGCGGACCCTACGGGTTCGAGAACTATGTAGACATAACCGAGAGTCACTTCCGGTCAATAACCAATAGCGGAACCTGGATGCTCATATTGGTTCCTACATATTCTACGAAGATCTTTATCGGTCAAACCGCATAACAACATACGTTTTTCCTTTGTCATCGGTATGTTACTTGCCCGAGATTCGATCGTCGGTATCTCAATACCTAGTTCAATCTCGTTACCGGCAAGTCTCTTTACTCGTTCCGTAATGCATCATCCCGTGGCTAACTCATTAGTCACATTGCGTGCAAGGCTTATAGTGATGTGCATTACCGAGAGGGCCCAGAGATACCTCTCTGACAATCGGAGTGACAAATCCTAATCTCGATCTATGCCAACTCAACAAACACCATCGGAGACACCTGTAGAGCATCTTTATAATCACCCGGTTACGTTGCGACGTTTGATAGCACACTAAGTGTTCCTCCGGTATTCAGGAGTTGCATAATCTCATGCATAGTCATAGGAACATGTATAAGTTATGAAGAAAGCAATAGCAATAAACTAAACAATCATAGTGCTAAGCTAACGGATGGGTCAAGTCAATCACATCATTCTCTAATGATGTGATCCCGTTCATCAAATGACAACTCTTGTCCATGGCTAGGAAACTTAATCATCTTTGATTAAAGAGCTAGTCAAGTAGAGGCATACTAGTGACACTCTGTTTGTCTATGTATTCACACATGTACTAAGTTTCCGGTTAATACAATTCTAGCATGAATAATAAACATTTATCATGATATAAGGAAATATAAATAACAACTTTATTATTGCCTCTAGGGCATATTTCCTTCACATTGACCCAAATACCATTAATCAAGACACATGGTCACGTGAATATGATCGACCATACATAGAGAAAAGCTTGCTAGAGTTCTTGAAGCACCTAAATACCCAACCAGAAATACTATTTCCTTACAACTTCGGGTGAGTGGCACTGTCTTGTCTACAAATTTCGTTTTTTGCTTACTAGCTAGATGTTAATAAGTGTAGATGATGAGTTATATATGCACGTGCCCGCTTAATTATACATGCAAACGTGTGTGCATGCAGTTTTCCACTGGATCTTGTTAATCATTGAAGTTGACGAGGGAAAAGTTCAAGTATTGGACTCACTATATAAAGATACTAATGAATACGCAATCGTGAAGCGGATGGTTAACAGGTAATTTCAATCATTATCGCACTATATCGGCCTCTTTAGTTCATTTTCTGATATCAATTAATTAATAACCCCTTTATTCATTTTCTTTGCCGGCGGGCAGGGCTTGGCAAAAGTTCATCAAAGATGATGGGTGCGACCCAAGGTAATTAAGTAGTACTAGCCTCTTTAATTCTAATTTCAATACCATTATCATGCTTGATTAATTATTATCGGATTGAATTCTATTCTCGTCAAGACCATGAGGTAGGCGCCGGGGAATGAATTATGCGCATACTACGTTTGCGAGAACATTCACATTATAACATCTGAAAGGACCAAAGAGGCTAGACAATCTTGGGTACGTATTTGCCAGAACACTATTCACAATTTTTACATCATTATCTAATATATATACACATGCCAACTAATGCATTCATATTGATCTCCTTCTTTAAAGATGTCGGAGATGCGGGATCAGCTACTACCAACGGATCGCGTATAAGCAATCCAAGAGGCAATAGCAGTATTTTTGCTCGACCAGGTCATAGATCCCAAAGGAAAATACCATTACAAGCTGTAATGCCTTCATGTAATGATCTGCAAATTGTAGGAGAAATTATATATACCAAATTGTATATATATGTGTATGTAAATGGTCGTGCGAGAAATCTGTAAAATATGTTTGAAATGAAAAAGAATTAAATGGAAAACACAAAATTAAAAGGAAAAATAAAGCATAAATCCATAAACCCCATAACCTTTTAGTCCTGGTTGGGGTTGGTGTAACCAACCGGGACTAAAGGCCCCCAGCCCCTCGGCGCAGGATCGTGCCACGTGGTGAGCCTTTGGCCCCGGTTCGTGTTGAGCCGGGACTAAAGCGTGGGGGGACTTTAGTCCCCACCCTTTAGTGCCGGTTGCTGAACCGGCACTAAAGGCCCTTGCGAACCGGGACAATATCCCGATTCTGCACTAGTGCACCATCGCACAATAGTATAGTGACACCGCAGCGTGCCAAGAACATAATCCAACACGACACGCAAAAACATCTTGTCATCAAAATGTGCTTCGTTTCTCCTATGTGTTTCATAAGCAAAAACAAAAACAAAACAAGGAAACCAAAGCCATGTATCAAATTCTTCAACAGCTATCATGCCATGAAGAAGAAGGCGACGAGAGGGAGGGGGGCGACCATCCCTGTTCTGACCAGATATAGAACCAGAGAAGCCTTACCTCAATAGCTTCCTAACGAAGCCAAAGCTGACCGTGCATCGTCGAACAGAGAAGCCATAAGGCCCAAACATGATCCGTTGACATCCACTCCGCCAATCAACCCCGGCCAAGAACACCTACCTAGACGAAGCATAGACATAAGCTAGACCTAAGACCTGGCCCTTACCGAAGCTCCACATGTCCTCCACAAAACGCTAATCAGCATCGTCGGAACAAGGACGAGAAGGAGACATCTTATTCCATGCCGCGGATGACACCATCATCTCGCCACTAGCAACCAAACATGTAGATTGAGCCATACCCAAAACTAGGACGACCCAAACATGGGCACTCTCAAACCAGGGTCACCAAACCTCGTCGACGTGAAGGCATTCAGAGGCGAGAGCAGAACTGGAGGAGGCGGCCCTTACATGAAAACCCTTACCACCTTTCTTTCTAACGAGGTAGAAGACCATAGATAAATAGATAATTCATTGCATATTTCTCTTTCACATGTGTCGGATCACAATATGTCTATTCAAAAAAAATCAGCAAAACTATATTTAAAAAAAAAACCTTGTGACTAAGCGAGTTGGAACTTGGAAGCTACCCAGTTGATCATATCTGAGGAGGCGTGGGAAGCGTTTGAAGCATCAAACGCGCTTGCCGGTCGCGTCCTATCGGGGACAGACTAGTCAGTACAGAGTCGTGTTTGACGGCTACTAGATGTCAACCATTTGTATGCGTCAACATTTTTTCTATATGGTGTTGCTACTTCTTCTACTGAGATCTTGTCAGGACTTATTCTAACTCGCCGGCCGTCGGATCAACGAAATCACTAATTAGAGGTTCGTGTTCACGATGCGTGCATTCAAGTTGCATGCATGGGCTTGGGCTTTTTCTATTTTCTTCGTGTGGCCTTTTGATTTGTTGTGGCCCATTTTTTTGGGTAAATGCATTTGGTTGTACCTTTCCGAAATAGCCCCACGTGAGGTTCGTACATAGGCGGACTTTTTTTCTAAAAAAAACATAGGCGGACTTTTTGGTTTGGTCTTCTTTTTCTCGGGTTTCTTCAAAAAAAAAAATGTTTTCCCTTTTCTATTTCCTTTCTTGTTTTAGTTTTATTTTTGTTTTTATTTTTCCTCTTGTGTTTCTTTTTTCTTTTTCTGTTTTCCCATTTCATATTTACTCAAGGATTTTTTTCAATATACATGAATAATTATAAAATTATATGATTTTACTACAAATATATAAAAATACATGTTATATAAAGAGTTGAACACTGTTAAATATTACACAATTATTTATGTAATTTCTCTCGCGCATAACTATAGTTGCCCACTCCTCGGTTGTGCGTAGTTGGATGTTCACCCCCAGTGCACAACTCTTTTGCTAAATTGTTCAATATATTTTTTCAACATTTTTGTTTTGTTCTCTTTTATTTTTATTTCTATATTTTTTGCCTGGGGCTTATTAATTTTTGTCCCGCCCAAATGAGCCTTTTGTGTGTATGATATGGCACTTTTTTAGATTTTAGTTATACACGACGACTCCAAGTGTCATCCTTGACTGCAACTGCATGTGTTGACACAACAATAATTTAGCGATACTTTTGAGGAGGGAGGAGACAATTGCATCTCTATCGCTAGGCACGTTGCAAGGTCGTCTCTGACTACAACCGCATGTCTTCAAACATTGGCAGAGATGGTGGCCTCTGTGATTAAATTCCGCATAGGTTTCCCTTTATAATTTTTCGAACTATAATATGTTGCATCACATAAGTAGTAATTTTTTGTCACCTGCAAGTGTGTTTACCATTCATTTCAAGGAGCTCTAATCAAACAAAACAAGAAATACCAAAGAAAATAGGGTCAACCAATGGCCCCGCACCTCTTCTCATATTTCCCTCTGCCTTCGTAGTGGAACTCACTGACCCAAGCCTTTCACCATTTTTTCCATCACGCTTGGAATTTTGCTACGTGTGTTCCTCCATACAAGATTAGCATACTCTGGATGATCGACAAAAGGATTTCGGTTGTGCTGGTAAAGGCTACAAACTCTATCATTCCGACGTTGCTCTGATCTCGATGGAGGATCTAGTTCATTCCATTGTAGAAGAGCTGAAAGGAGACCCATCCTCCTCCTTTCTAAATAAACAAGCAACAAATATTTGTCATTACTAAAGAAGCAATGCAATGTGATTCAAGTACGAAAGAATTGACATGTATCATGTATGCAGCTAATAATACATGTGTGTGTCAGGCCAATATATCTCTTATCTATATCTATACCAATATAAAAATCACACCACTACCTTCAAATCTGAATGAGCTTCTACAGCCATCTAGCTATAACCAGGCAATTCTTAAATTTAGTTTTATTCCACCCCCCTTTTTTTAATTTAAGAAAGCACTAGGAGCCTCTCCTGCTGCATTGTGTTGCTAAAAATGAGATGATTGGTGAGAATACTACTAATTTATCTCAGCTAGTCAAAAAGAAATGTTATGAAAAAATAGACCAGATGTATGAACTACTTACGAATACTTGGCGAATCAGAAAGTTCCAAATGTGGAGCTGCATCTTTCTGTCCAGATCCATAGCTCACAGCCATGTACATCAGGGACCTAGCTACATCTCCACGCACCTGAAGAAAGTAAAAAAGGAAAACCCGGAAACATTGGTACTCCGAATTGTGAAACCTTACAAGAACAATTGTTCTTCACATGGTGAAAGCTGATATAAGTCTAGCAGTGGTATTCATGTGCAGATGCTATTGGACTTTCACTGGCCATTTTTAGAATAAGTCCCTCCTATTTATGGCACATAAGTGCAGTTCTCAGTTCTTGCAACTGAACATATTGCTAAAAATGAATATTATAGGTCATATAAAATGTGACACAAATATAGATGAACAATCTGGATAACACATGTGTGTTTGATTATTTGCACAAAGGTTTTTAATACCTGAAAAGGAGGTGCCCATCTTTCACTGTCTGTTTCAGTGTCAGGTGCAGCTTCACGATTTGCTGGCCTCACACATTTTTTCGACGTCGCCGCACATCCTCCATAATACTTGTTTCCCCTGGACGAATTCACTGAAACGGGATCTGTGTATTCAGATAAACATTTGTTTCTCCTCAAGCAAGAAAGTGAACCATTAAATCTGCCACTGATGGAGCACTCTTATCATACTGAAAGAGGAGCTCTCTATGCGCATGGAGTACTTTGGATCAACTATACAGTACAAACCAACTGACCATTGGCATCCGCAGGACGAATGTTGTGCAGATCGGTTAGACAAGGACGGCGGGTTAGCCCGTATGATCGCGGCCAGAGGTGTTCTCCTACACAGCAAAGCGCACAAAATATGGCTAGGAAATAACACAAAGAAAAGATGAACCCATCCTGTCTTCACAAGTCGAGCAAAATTTCAGAATGCAATTATGCAACTCACTGTTCCATCCATCCGGCTTGCCTGCCAAGAGCTTCGGCACGGCTCTCTGCGAGTATATCTCGATCCTGAAACAAAGCACCGCAGCTTAAATCAAGTGAGTAATAACGAAGAGCAAGTGATATATCAGACTGTTGTAGACTGTTGGAGAGAAGCATACACTTCAGAGGACGCTTCTGGGTGGTCTGCATCAGCTGCATCCAGAATCTTGAGCGCCTCCCACACCTACTAAAGAAAAATCAATCACTTGTAATCATTCTCTGTTCGTTCAACTCAGATGTATTTCATCAATTAAGCACGAAATCAGATAGCTAGAGGCAAACCAACATCTTTGTAGCGCAGTGAGGCGTGAGGCGAGACGACTGCGCCGAGCTTCGCCATCAGCACGTCACCGGACAAGCCCTCCAGGCCCCCGTAATACCTCCGGACGTCTTCGCAGGGATACGGGGTACTCGGCTTCAGACGCTCGCTGATGGAGGAGGCATGGGCAGGGATTATATCCGGAGGACAGAGCGCGAGCGCGAGAGCTGCAGCGGCGGCGGCGAGCGCGCGGAGGCACCGTGGCACCCATGGCCGGCGGCAGGAGCGCGCGGGTCGCGGTGAGGACGAGACAGACCGGGGTGGTTCGGGGGTGGTTTTCTTAACGCATCCAGCGAGGGTTGAGCGGGAGACAGAAGGGGAGCGGATTGTTCTACCGGAGAGCGTGCCGGGAACGGGGGAGAAGATAACGGCGGCGAGGGCCAACATTTCTTCGTTCAAAGGTTCCTCTATCTCGAAACTGTCCGAACTTCTCGTGAGCCATTCATTAATTACGGAAGAGATAAACACCCAAAGACATGATAATTCTCAAGATTCAAGAAAACAGCAAACAATGCAACAAAAAGATATAATAGGAAAAAAAGATCACCAAAAAATATAAATTGCAACAAAAACTATAGACCGTCTTCTTCCTTTCCATAGTATGCCGTCTCTCGAGCTTGAAAAACACATCGAACTAATAGTAAAAGAAACTTGCAAATGGCCTTGTCATACTAGACTATGAAGACTGCCATAGCCATTTGCTGCTAGAAATGAGATATAGTAACCGTCCAAGGAACATCATTTGGGCATCACCCACACAACGCATGCCTGCGACAATTCAGTACTAGTAGTTCAAAGGATGAGGACGGGATCTTACAAGAGCTGGCGACGAAGACTCGCCACAACGACGCAGCAACAAATCGGTCGCGTGTATCAATAGATGGCGGTTGGGATCATTCACAGTGTGTGGTCACTAAGGGGGTGGCGTCTGCAGTACGAGAAATCATGACAATTTCTAAACATTTCTTGAATATTTCCATAAAATGATGAAGGTTATATATTTTTGTTTTTTCAAAAAATTGCAAACATTTTATAGTGTGTGAATATTTATAATCCATGAACATTTTTACAAATTATATTAACCTTCTGGATCTTTCTTAAGATTCATGTTTTTAATCCTTTTCTTCTACATTTGTTTAATTAAAAAACAAAAGATACCGACAAAGAACTTGTCTACACCGGTTATTGGGCCGGCCCACGTCCCATGGGTGTTTATCCTTTTCTCATGTTTTTTTCCCAATATGCGATGAAAATTTCTTGAACAATGATGAATATTTTTAAATGCATAGTCAATAGTTTTGTATATAAATACTCAATGAGAATCTTCAAATATGTGGTGTTTTTTTAAATAGGCAAAAATTGTTTTTGCAAATATGGGATGAATGTGTTGCAAATATGCAAGGAACAATTTTTAAGTACACGATAAACAATTTTCAAAATATGGGCTGGACTTTTTTTTTCTTCTAACTATGCACTGATCATTTTTCAATGAGGCGTTGAATTTTTATATATACAATACATGAAACTGTATTTAAATAAGCATTGAACAATATCTAAATACATGATTAACATTTTTCAAATAAACGATGCATTTTTGAAAACTCGATGAGTATTTTATCTAAGATACATTTACATTTTATTATTCCTACAATATAGATTTTATGATTTCAAATAACACTAGAACGTGTCTAAATACATCCGTATCTAGATAAATCTAAGGCAACTAATTCGGAATGAAGGGAGTATTATTTTAGAAACCAAGATGATTCTTTGGTGAGAATGTTTGAAAAGAATGTTAGGAAAAAATATATTCAAAAGCTGGCTCAAAATCAGGACAAAGTGGTCGTCCACGCGCGTGAAGGCTGCTGGGTTGGAGAAAGTCGATCCAAACCCGTAGCTGGCCGGGCTATGGAGCGCACGAGGTCTCGCCTATAGGGACATCCATGATTTTGACACGCACCCCAGATTTCTCTCCGCTCCCTATGCTTGGGTCTCCACTGTCGCCGCCTACCCACCGTCCGCCTCCTCCCCTTCCCAGCCCTCTAACCACCGCCCAAGAACCTCTCCTCACCGCCCCTCTATCCCTGGCGGCGGTATGGTGGAGAGAGGAGGGACCCCGGCGGCGTCTTGTGGCGGCGGCGAGAAGGAGAGAGGAGGGAGGGAGGGGGAGTGGGGAACGATTGAGGCGGGGTAGGACGAAATGTAGGCTCTCCTTTTTTTGACGGGAAACATGGGCTCTCCTCGATTCGATGGATGGCAGAGCTTTTGTCCGCCTCTAAAAATTGCTAGACGTACTTTCGGTGAGGTTAGTTATTATGTTGATGGTTAGATTTAAATGAGTGGGTGTGAGGATCTAATTGCTTCGAGTTTTTGTGTGTACATTAGACGGAGTGTGTTTAAGAAAGAAAATGTTCGCTTGTTTTAATTTTTTTTAAGACAATGTTTTAATTTTTTTGAGTGGGCTTGTTTAAAGTAAGTATAGATTTAGATACGGTGAACATTTGGCCCACGAACTCAAGTCCAGCCCAAACTGGCACCCACGGCGCCACGCACCAAACCAGACACGCGGGCTGTGGGAGCAGCCGAGCACCTCGTCTCCTATCCCCACCCCCCGATTCCCAGCGGCGGCGGCGAGCGATTCCAGGTCCGGCGGCCGGCCCTCTCCCTCGGCCCCTCCCCTCCCCTCGGCCTCCGGCCCTCCCCGGCTCAGTCTCTAACCACCGCCGAAGAACCTCTCCTCCTCGACCCTCTGCCCCCTCGGCATCCCAGCGACGCGGCAATGAAGCACCGGCGGCGGTCGAAGCAGCAGAAGCTCGACTCCGTACCTCCCCCTGCGTCCCCGGCCGCCCGCGCCCCACGCCCCATGCCAAGCCCGAGCGCCAGCCCCAGAAGCCCCGCCCCCGCCACTCCTCCGCCGGAGCAGGCGCCGGAAGTGGTAGTCCCCGAGGACTGGGCCCTGGCCACCGACGTCATCTCCTCCGACCTCTCGTCTCCGGTCGTCCTCGTGTGCGGCCCCTCCAACAGCGGCAAGTCGACCTTCACCCGCCTCCTCCTCAACAAGCTGCTCCCCAGGTGACCATCGGAATCCAATTCATGACGACTAGCTTAGCACTACTACCACGCTGTGTTATCTAACTGCTGGTGTGCTGTGCTGTTTTGCAGCTACGGGAGGATTGGGTATCTGGATACCGACGTGGGGCAGACGGAGTTCTCGCCCCCGGGATGTCTCTCTCTGCACATCGTTGATGAAGCTATCGCAGGTTCATACACCTTGCGCAGCCATAGGCTGTTAGTGGAGAGGATTTTATGTTGGGTGTTAGTAGTATGCTAGTTCCTCAGGTAGTCAGGTCACTGACATGTGTTATTTTTCTATGCAGATATGCGGAACCCGGTTCTGCGGGAGGCCGAAAGGTGTGATATTTTCTCGCTCCTTTCTTCTAGCTTATGAAGTGATTAATGGCGATTATTACTTGGGTTTAGGAATCTGTGCTTACTGCTTAGTAAGTTCTTGTTTTGATGTTGAAATAGTGCCCTCAGGTGTGGGATTTTTTTTATTCTAAGGGAGTAGTTCCTGGCCTCCCGGTCCTGACTTTTTTAGAGGCGCACTGCAATGTTTGAATTCACATGAGAATTGATGTTTAAGAGCAAGGTTTTGTGCTTTAGGTGCTTCAGAATGAAAGAGCAACTTAACGAACAAAACCTCAAGGACATACTCCCCGCCTCCCCGGGGTTGCAATTTTAGGTCGTTTCAATATTTCGACCAGCCAAACATTCTTAATTTTGACCATCACTGTGAAGTGATAACATAAACTTGATATTATATATCAGTTACCAAATATACTTTTGTAATGTCTTCTTTATATTGTTTGAAGTAGCATATTTTCTTAGAAATTGATGGCCACAGTTTCACCTTGGGAAATGTGTCGCTGTCCAGAACGACCTACATTTGTAGTCAGATAGAGTACATCATAAACTATGTTTAGCTGTTGGTGTTAAGTTATCTGTCAACAATCAATATCCTTTTCTCTTCGATCTGTTGCTCATCAATTCTGTTAATGCACGTTCTGTGTTATTATTGTTATTTGTGCATACAACAAATTCCTGTCAATCACGATATTAGGTTTTAGAGTCTTTGGAACTGTGAATGTGATATTTGTATCACTAGGTAGCCTTTTAGATACCGATGAAGAAACATTTTCAGTTTAGTATTTTTTGAACTTAGTTTCCTTTCTAATGCCTGCATTTCTTTATGTAAAACCCATCAGGTGCTGCTTCTATGGCGATATATCTTCAAAAGGGGATCCAGAATCATATCTGAACTCTTTATTTCTCTTGTATAACTACTTCGTTGAGAAATATCGTTGTCCTGGGAGTGAAGTGCTTCCTTTGATTGTCAACACTCCTGGATGGGTGAAAGGTATATGTTAACAATCCTCTTACGTTGCCCAGCTCTGTTTATCACATTAGGGTGTATATGTGTTTTCATTGTTCACTGTTCTGAAGACCCTTTGTTTTCATATTAATGCAGGTACTGGTTTTGATATGCTTGTAGAGATGCTAAGGTATATCTGTCCCACAATTGTTGTTCCGATACGCACCAGAATGCAGAGAAAGAATCTCCCTGATGGAATGTTTTGGTTAACCGGTGGGGAAACAGAACCTAAAGTGATTACAATTGATGCTGCAAGTCGTGATTCCTTGTCAAAATCGTAAGTTTTCATATATTTTTTTCCAGTTTAATGCTCAAGTAAATGTCAAAAACTGTTACAAGTTGAGTAGCTAAAAGACAGTCAAATAGTCTTCCTAGTGTTTTGATGAATATGGAGAAGGCCAGTGGCCTGGTGGTAGGGAGGCTGTTCAGCCTCCCTGCCCAGCTCGGTTCAGTCTTAGTACCATGAAATATTCTTCGCATTCATTTGAGGATGAATAGGGGGACATGATGTCGGTATACCGGTTGAGGCTCTTTAACCTCCCTGTGTATCTTGGTTTGAGTCCTAGGAGCAACTTTGATGCCCATCTCCTTGCTTAGTGAATGCTACAGCTCCTGGACAGTTTTTTGCAAAGGCAAAAAACTTTGATGAATATTGTTGTTGACTAGCAAACAATAACTTCCGGTCTCTTGTATGAAGTAAGATCAAATTTACAGACGGCAAATGAACAATGAGTACTGAATTTGCCATACTTTCTCCCTACGATTCTACCAGTTTCGATTGCGGTGGGCGCCTCTGTCTGCTCCATCCCAGGAGATTAGGAATTACTCATTATTATAACTGGAAGAATATTTATCTTTCTCCCTGTCAAATTTAGTCTAATATACATTGAAAGATAAGATAGTATATTTCCAGTCGTTTATGCCTGGTCATCTATAATGCTGTTGGTCCAAATACTTGTGCAACTATTTAGCTTTGTGGCTGTTGTCTTGCGCTTCTTTGATGAATAAGCTCCCGTTCCAGCTACAGATAAATTATTCATACTTATAGGCTCATATCCTACATAAAGTACTGTTTTTAAAAAAAAGGATAGACCCAGTGCATAAAGTACTGTTTTTTTTAAAGGATAGACCCAGTGCATAAAGTACTGTTTTTTTATTTGAGAAAAATACAGTAATGATGTATTTAAATTGTCAAGATCGTTAAAGCGGAAAGACGGGGGTGGAATGCGTGAACGGCGGCTTGTGGAGTACTTTAAACAATGCTTTTCAAGTGACATATCACTGGCAACAAACAAAGAGCTTGCTTATGCCCTAGCGTCACTGCCACCCTATGAAGTATCATTTTCAGATGTTACAGTTATGCATCTTCATTGCGAGGTTAGTTGTCTTTCCCGTCAACTATGCTCTGGAACAAAAATCTGGCTCACTTTTTTTTAAACTTCTTTTAATTTTGAACCCTTTTTTGGCATATTGCAAAAAATACAGGCATCAACACCTCAGTAATTGTTACTTCCGTAGCTAATTGTTGATACTTCGTAAGCACTGGGCTGGGCAATCCTTGCATGACCATGGCCTCTGCCTTCAGGATTAGTTATGTCATGCCTCAAATGTGCTGTTTGACCTGAGTAGAACCTCTGAGTTAGCTGAAGGCCATAAGGTGCCGACCAAGCATGCAAGGCAGTCAATGAAATTGTTAGGCAGACAATTCTATATTAGATATGCTTGTAGTCCCAACTGAAGTACCATCCTAAATAGATATAGTTAGTTTTCTGTAACATGTTGAGCTAGCTATTGAATTACTTCATGACCCATTAGTTTGATTTTTAACCCAAGATCTTTAATTTAGGACATTATTAAGAATATGGTGTATTTATATGCCAAAAACCCTGGGTTTTATTTTGTGTTGGTGATAAAGGATGGTGGAACGTGAAAAGTGGAAGATCCTGTGATTTCACTTCTTGGTTTTTGAAAGCACTGAATAGCAACAGACAAAATCATATTCTGCATATTGTTCTTTCTGTTCAGGTACCCCGTACTGAGATATGGCATAGTTTGAATGCAACCATAGTTGGCTTGGCAAGTAGTTGTGACACACCTGCGACAGCTCATGCAATTCCTTGGTGTGTTGGGCTTGGTACTCTCTCTCTCTCTCTCTCTCTCTCTCTCTCTCTCTCTCTCTCTCTCTCTCTCTCTCTCTCTCTGATGCACACATATTCGTAAAAAGCACCTACCCGTATATTAAATTTGTGTAAACATTGATAATGGTATATAAACCTGCCCAGGTATTGTCAGAGGCGTCGATGTGCAAAGGGGCCTGTTATATGTTATCACTCCTGTTGCTGTTGAACATCTTCAAAGCGTAGATCTGCTGCTGCAGGGTCTCATTGAGATTCCGAGATCTGTTCTGCAGGTAACCTTCTTCGCCTGGCGATACTTTATCAAGATTAATGGGCACTTTTAAGGATCTCTGTGCTAGACTAATGTATTAGAGATCATTTTGGTGTGTGAGCAAAAAAATAATGGAGCGTTTTAACAAAATTCAAAAAAATATATGTCCTGTACACATGGCATGATCATTGGGCAAAGTTTCAGATCAAGGGAAAGAAGTATAAGGGTTGGAGGATTTATTTGATTTTTAGAGCACTTGCAAACAGCAAAAAAAATCCAAATCAAAGCATAGACCAAATCAACACAAAAGTTTTTGTTGGATCAAATTTTTATGCCTAATTAATCCTAAATGTCGTGGCATGAAAATCAGGGTGTGACATATCAACTCCGTTGCAGCCAATTAGGCTTCAGATGCGACCACTAGCTCTGCTGCGCCGTGAATTGAAATTTTGTTGCTTCCCGCCTAACCTTCTTTTTCGATGAACAAGGAGGCAACCTCCCTGTTCCGTTTCTCACGCTTAACCTTCTTTCTGCTGCCATTGCAGGTGAAGGGATGCGAGTCGCCGTACATGTCCACGAATGTGCGGGACAAGATAACGGGGAAGGATCTGTACGCGAGTAATCTCAACAGCCCACTGTCCAGACAGGATGACGGCGATTCCGATTCGGATGCTGATACTATGTAAACCTTGCATCATGTTTGTGTCTTCATTTTCATTGGAGATGTATGGCGCTCGGTCTGCCTGACATGTCGGAGACGCAACATGAAATTTTGATAGTGGACTATGTTTATTTTGTGTACCCAGTAGTGAAATTTTTGATCAGCTTGAAGGTTTTAACTGAATTTTCCGCCGTTTGGTGTTGGCTGTGCCCTCCGGTACTATTTGTGACAGAGCACAGGGTAACACATTCCTGGCGAAGGAAAAAAAAACTGAAATCACGTTTAGTTGTGCGTTTTTTTATTTCTCAGGTTTGGGTATCTGCTCAAAATTTCACCTAAATTTGGCAATTCTGGCTCCAATTTCCCCATCAGGTACAAAAATGCAGTTTTCAAAATTTCCAGAAGACGGGCCTCTAATCTGACTTGAAAACGCGCTTCAGAATTTCAAGATTCGCGTGTTTTATTCAGGCAAAGCAGGAGAACATCTGCGCACTTCCATTAACGAAACATCAAACCAACACCACTGCGCACGAACAGACAGACAGTACACACCCTCTCTCAGATAAACCATACTCCTAGCAGATGAAACGAAAACCAAAAGGCAGACACTCCCATCACGCATCACAGGAAACTCGCTACCCACTCACACTCTCCTTCGATTCGACGCGTCTCAGCCTCTCAGGCGACCTGGACCTGGATGGTCTTGGGCTTCTTGGGCTCGGGCGGCGGCAGCTTCTCGACGGTCACGGTGAGCACGCCGTCGCGGCACGCCGCGGAGATCTTCTCCATGTCGGCGTTCTCGGGCAGCACGAACTTGCGCATCAGCTTGCCCATACGGCGCTCCATCCGCAGGTACTTGGCGTCCTCCTTCTCCTCCCTCCGCCGCTCGCCGCTGATCACCAGCACCCGCTCGTCCTCCACCTGCACCTTGATGTCGCTGGACCCCAGCCCCGGCATGTCCACCACGAACGCGTACGCGCCCGGCAGCTCCTTCACGTCGGCGGGGGTGGCCGCCATGGCGCGCGCGTCGCGGACGTAGGCGCGGGTCGGGCCCTGCTTCTCGCCGGCGGTGTTGCCGGCCTCGCCGTCCGGGATGTCCAGCAGGTGCTGCAGGGCGGTCATCATCGGGTTCTCCAAGCCGAACACCATGCCCGCCATTCTCGCTCGATCGATCTCCTCGGGTTGGATTGCTTGTTGAATTTTGTGGAATGCTTTTGGTGGGGATGCGATGGCGAGGAGGAGAGGAGGGAGTTTATGTAGGTTGCCGGAGGCAAGGCGGGGAGTCTGGAAGGTGATAGAAACTTCTGAAAGGTGGTGGAACGAGCGCGAAGCAGTGGGGAGTCTTTCGGGCACCGATGGAGAAAGTTCTAGAGGTTCGGCCTTCAGAATTGGTTGTGCGGTAGCCTTGGGCCCACATGTCATCGGTGCAGCAGAGAGATGTTTCTAGGACTAGGACTAGGATACGCATAGATAGATTTTCGTTGTGAAAAAAGCGCATAGAGATATTTTTTAGGGGCAAAGGCTTTTATACCAAAACCACTATATCTCGAAAAGTTTTTGCCTCCAGGTTTACCCACTTATGTGAAAGTGACTTCTTGATCAGCTGGATGGCAACACATGTATTATTTTGGTGGATTACCTTGTAGAATCATGTGGTGGCCGTTGGCCTTCGATGAAAATTTTGTTAACTGGTTCGCATTTTCCGTGCGCACTTGGATGTCTTTAGCGATTTTGGTTCAAATGATTGTTTGATCTTGAAAGCAACCTATGAGCGTTTGGGCTGTTGACGTGTGCATTTTTTTTGGTATATGGCTGTGTACAAATGCATGTGTGGGCGTATATGCTTGCTTTACTGACGTTTGCTTCTAGTTTATGTTGTAATTAAGTCGTCCATGCGGTGTGTTGGTTTTCAGTTTTGATTTTGTCGTCGAGAACAGATAAGAAACAAGCAAATCGATGCTTAGCAACGGAACATTGGTAAATTAGTCACCGCATGCATGCAGACCAATCGAAATACATTGCTTGGATATGCGGTCGACCTATAGCAGTCTGACGAAGTGGTGATCGGGGGATGGGCAACTACGTCCAGTTATAAGGCACATGAGCAGGCAGCGGGACGGGCAACTACAACCAATTACAAGACGACAGAGGGATATGGCCAAGACAGCCACCGCACCGTTCGGGCGCAATTCTAGGCCAGATATGGGACATTCCTTCTGTCTCCCCCGCATGTGCGCTGCATGCATCCCGTCCAATCCACTGCTTTCGTTGCTTTCTTATCTGCCTCACTGCTTACTTCTCCTTCCTTATCTCTTCTTCTTCTGGATGCCTCTACGGTTTACCGCCTATGATGATCGAGGTGTTTTCCGGAAGATTCCGGTTGAATCGTTCACCGCCATAAGCATCTATAAATATCTCCTTCCTCTTCTCTGTGGTCACCACTCGCTTTCGCATCTCAACTGAAGTACCACCGAGAAATAGCATCGGCGCAAAACATCGAGCCTCTCTCCGCTTCTCTCGTGTGGGATGGAAAGGAGCTTCGTTTACCGCCTCGTCGGGCATGCCCCTCCCTCCTAGGCCCCTCCTTTCTTCGACGTGTAGTACGGAGCAAGTTCGGACATCACGAGTTGTGGAGCCGCGCTCCAAGGTTCAGAGTGGCTTCCCGTGGGCTTTCCCCATGCTGCACCTCCGGGCTTGCTGGGGAGGAGCTGCATCCAGCCTCCGTCGCTGCTACTCCGCCGAGCGAGAAACTGCATCATTGTCGCTACCATGTGGAGATTGTCGACGTCCAGCACGGGACATCGAGGTGTTCGACGGTCGACGGGCACGCCAGCGAACTGTTTCCACTTGGGCGCCTCAAAGGCATGGGTGACCGCCGGCGACGTGTCCCTGGCATCGCTGGACGCGATCACTTCCCTGGAGTAGTCGGCGACGGTGCACGAGATTGGCCACCTGCTTGGCTCGGTCATTTCTCGATGATAGTAAAAAAATGTATGAAAGAAGGGAAATTTTATTAACTACATTCGTCTGACTATTTGCGTCTCTTTACTACTTTATCATAGGAGCTAATCCAATGGGAGGCTACATCAGATGATCTAATCTGGCAATGACTCGCACCATGTTCGGTAAAATAAATCATCCCTACTAGAGATGTGTCATCGTATATTCCCCTCTTTGTTCACGGCTACATCAGATGATCTAATCTGGCAATGACTCGCACCACGTTTGGCAAAATAAATCATCCCTACTAGAGATGTGTCATCGTATATTCCCCTCTTTGTTCACGTGCATCATCCTCCTATCTTTTTTTCCTACATCTATAGTTTTTCATGCGATCATCTGGCATCCTAAAATAACAACACTTATTACATAAAAGAAACATAATCCATATAACCGCAGCGTATCGACGTGCGCGGCGTGCCGCCGCACAGGGGTAAGCTAGTACAGAACTACTGAACTACTTCTCCGTTCCATGATGTAATAATGTAAGACATTTTTGACAAAACCTAATTCATACGGAACTCTTGGTACATTTCTTTTTCACTCTCGCCCCGGCGAAAGCAGTCAGGTGTGAAATGCATCTCAGGAAGCGACTTGAGCCCTGTTTCAAATGGGGGGAAACAAATAAATGAAAAAATAGAATTGGTACATTCAAAAGAACTGCTCATAGAACGAAGGGAGTAGTAAATGTTGCTTGTGCGCCACACACGTGTTCAGAACAATAATCATGTGGGCGTGGCTAGATATCAGGTGACTAAGAATTAACATAGAATATAAGAAGAAACAAGAAAAAGCTTTTTTTTTCATAAATCTTCACGTAAGATCGAACGAATATAGCATCGACTGAGACTTATGTCTCAGTCGATTGAGACTTAGCAATAATAATGTGATGATTTGGACAATGTAGTGATACACAAATAATTATACTACCTAGTACTACCTCATTTTGGTAGGTTAAACTAGCCTACCAAAATGTCTTATATTTCTTATATTTTGAAATGGAGGTAGCAGCTACTTACAGATAGAAGAGAAGTTCCCAGCTCTGGGGTGCAAGTGCACCTGATATGATATTTTTTTAGTAATTCCAAAAAGAGTCAAAAAACGACAAAACATTTTGGTAAACAAAGTTGACCTTCTGTTGTATGAAAATTTCAAATGGAGTCCGAGCTCCATGGTGATCTTAATTTGAAAACTTTGAAATTCAAACTTTCCAGCTTTAAAAAATTCTGAAAAAATACACATATACCTAGAGACATAATATACATTTGTGTTAATTTTCTGGTCAAATATGATGGCTACAAAAAAGACAATTTTGTGCATTTTTAGCATATGTATTGTTGATCCTCAAAGGCCGTAACCTTTTTTGTGAAGCTCAAATTTTAAGGTATATCATCCTATATTTTTACACACATACACATTATATCCTTGACTCCTTGTATACAAGCATACTGATTTTTTAGTTTTTTAAATTAAAAAATGTTTTTTAAACTAAGGCCTCTATTGAATTTGGTCTCCAAAATGTCCTACTCTCTGTTGTATTTGTATAAAAACTTTGGCCAAGAAATTACTTTCACGGGAAATGACTTTCACAATATTTTCGGTGAGTTATTATTCACGTTTTTCATCGTCTGATTTTTATTTTCTGAAGTTGACGGGACTTTTTTTTCTTGGCATAACAGAAGGTCAAATTTGTTTTCGAAAATGTTTCAGATTTTTTATGTTTTTGTTTGGAATTACCTCCCACATATGTACTCACACACGAGAGTACCACGGCATTTCCCAAGTTCTGTCAAGATAAAGAAGTTTGTGCATATAACACATCACTCTTTTAGCCCCCACACAATCATGGCTGCTTTATTTTTTGTTGTGTCAAAATAAATGTATTTGAAAATCAGTTCATAATACACTGAATCGGTTATCTCACATATCCTCATACCTCGATTAATCGAATTTGGAGATTCTCACATGTTTCTTGTGCAAGAAAAAAAGATTGTCACATGTTTCTTTCACGCAAAGCAGAATAACATTTCTGAATTCTTAATTCTAATTAGAATTTATTTTTTCTATCTTCCCAAAAGGCAGCCATTTGTCAAGATGAAAATGCAAGGCATCCAGGATTTTTCTCCCTGGTGAAAAAAACACTTCAGAGCTAGTTCGTTTTCCACCTAATTTTTGCTATTCCACATGTTGTGGTCTTATCCAGTTTTCCTTTGAATTACAAAGGCAGTTTTCTGAATTTCCAGAACACGGGTATCTTGGATTTTTCAATCGAAAATGTGGCCGAGAGAATCGCATGTTTTATTCAGGCGAAACCAGAGAACATCCCCAATTCCCCATTTCCATTAACGAAACAGCAACCATCCATTACTCATCACAGGAAACTCACTACTCACTCACACTCTGCTTCGATTCGAACCGCACACCATGCATCTCAGCTCAGGCGACCTGGACCTGGATGGTCTTGGGCTTCTTGGGCTCGGGCGGCGGCAGCTTCTCGACGGTCACGGTGAGCACGCCGTCGCGGCACACGGCGGAGATCTTCTCCATGTCGGCGTTCTCGGGGAGCACGAACTTGCGCATCAGCTTGCCCATGCGGCGCTCCATCCGCAGGTACTTGGCGTCCTCCTTCTCCTCCCTCCGCCGCTCGCCGCTGATGACCAGCACCCGCTCGTCCTCCACCTGCACCTTGATGTCGCCGGACCCGAGCCCCGGCATGTCCACCACGAAGGCGTACGCGCCCGGCAGCTCCTTCACGTCGGCGGGGGTGGCCGCCATGGCGCGCGCGTCGCGGACGTAGGCGCGCGTCGGGCCCTGCTTCTCGCCGCCGGTTGTGTTGCCGGCCTCGCCGTCCGGGATGTCCAGCAGGTGCTGCAGGGCGGTCATCATCGGGTTCTCCAAGCCGAACACCACGCCCGCCATTATCGTTAGCTGATCTCGAGCTCGATCGATCTCCTCGGGTTGAACTTGCGTTGGATTGCTTGTTGAATTTTGTGGAATGCTTTGGTGGGGATGCGATGGCGAGGAGGAGGGTGTTTATGTAGGTCGCCGGAGGGGAGGCGGGGAGTCTGGAAGGTGATGGAAACTTCTGAAAGGTGGTGGAAGGAGCGCCGAGCAGTGGGGAGTCCTTCTACCGCTGATGGAGAAACTTCTAGAGGTTCGATATTGGGAATTGTTTTGCGGTAGCCTTGGCCCCACATGTCATTCGAGGAGGAGTATCTATTTTCTAGGACTAGGATACGCATTGAGAGATTTTCGTTGTGAAAAAAAAAAAACGCATACATAGATTTTCTTTAGGGGCAAAGGACTTCTATTCAGAACACTACTGACAGCAACTCTAGCAGACCCGCATTTTGCCGACCCATAAAATGTGTTTACAGGTCGCACGAAGGCGATTATGTAGGCCGAAATTTGCGGCAGCAGACTAGAAACCGCAAACAAACCCTTAAATTTTAAAAAAAGTTGTTTCACGCGAGAAATTTAAGCAACAACTTGCCAGAGCTCGCTCGCATACATGGTTCTTCTTCGCATAATATGTTCATACACGTCACATACATACAATAGAGGTTAGACATGCTAGACAGAGCCTACGCTACCGCATTACTACAATAAAATTGAGCTCACCGGAGCTCCTGCGGTAGCTGCCCACCGGCGGCGATCAGTCGGAGTCGGAGGAGTCGGAGCCGAGGTCGACGAAGAGCTTCGCCTGCTCCTCCTTCATCACGCGCAGGTCGGCCTCCTTCGATGCCTGCGCCTGCGATGCCGTGAGGCCCGAATCAAGGAAGAGCCGCTCGTACTCGAGCTCGCGCCGGATGCGCTCTTCCATCTCCTGCAGCTCCCTCGCCGACCGCTCGAGGACGACGCGCTCGAGGAGCTCCTCCTGCCCCGGTGGGAGGTAGTCCTCCGGTCCGATGACGCCTCGGCGCGGCGGCGCATCGGGCACGGCCTCCTCCGGCTCCCTCTTCACCGGAACGAGCCGCGAGCTCGATGCGCCCGCGGATGAGCTCCCCGCCGCCCAGTGGCCGGATGAGCTCCCCGCGGACCAGTTGCCGGAGGAGTGAAAATGCGTTATATCGACTAGAGGGGGGGGGGGTGAATAGGCGATTTTTATGAATTCTTCACTGAGGAATTTGCCGGTGAGGAAATTCCTTAGTGAAGAACTACTTGCAGCGGAATAAGTACTCACAAGTAAGCATAACAGAATACATGCATGGTCATCATGATGAAATGAAGACACGCACAGAGTACATAAAACGTAAACACAGGATAACACAAGATGAAGACAAACAGACTGAAGAAATTGAACTAAGGAAATTGAGAAAGTCTTCAGTCAAAGTCTTCAAACACAGATATAAACAATCACTTAACACAGTAATGAGGAAATGAAAGAGTTGAGGAAATAGAACCAGTAAGGTTAGTGAAGACAATGATTTGGTAGACCAGTTCCAACTACTGTCTCAGTTGTACGTCTGGTTGGAGTGGCTGAGTATTTAAACTCGAGGACACACAGTCCGGACACCCAGATCGCTGAGCACGCAGCTCGGGACACCAAGTCCTCACCAGATTCTCCTTGAACTAAGGTCACAGACCTCGTCCAATCACTGTGGTAAGTCTTGAGCGACTTCCAAACCTTCACAGACTCGGTCGATCGGCGATCCACAATTCCTCTTGGATGCTCTAGACCACGATGCCTAACCGTCTGGAAGAAGCACAGTCTTCAAAGGTAACAAGCGTCGGATCCACGCAGGATCAATCTCTTCAGTAATGCTCAATCACTTTGGGTTTGTAGTGGTTTGGTTTTGGGTTTTCCTCACTTGATGATTTTCGCTCAAAGTCCTCGGAGGATGGGATGCTCTCAAATGACAAGTGTCAGTTTCTCTCGGAGCAGCCAACCAGCTAGTGGTTGTAGGGGGCGGCTATTTATAGCCTAGGGAGCAGCCCGACATGATAAGACATAAATGCCCTTCAATGATATGACCGTTAGATGGATAAGATATTTTGGGACAGGTCATGCAGAAGACAAAGAACGGTCGGAAATTTGAATCTCAAATTCCTCGGGGCTATCATGTTCCTCATGTGTAGGCAATTCAGATGGCGAATTCCTAACTCCTCGATCGAACAAATTCTCGTGACGGAAGAACTTCGTCTCTGTCAATGAAGAAATTGACTGAATTGTATGAGATTTCCAAAGGCTTCACTCGAAGGGATTGATAGGTGTAGGATTTTGAGTTGAGCATCACATGGAAATTTTTCCTTAGTATTTCCTCGACCCCTTTAACAAAGACGGTGTTTCCTATGACTCAAGAAAGAGAAAATGAAACTATGAAAACAAAAGTCTTCACGCTTCATATTCCTCAAATGAATACCAAGTCTTCAAGGTCACACCAATTTCTTCACTTTCAAAGTCTTCAGAAAGTCTTCAGAATACCAAAGTCTTCAGTCGAAGAACTTCATTTTTAGGGGTCGACTTTCACTGTAAATATCAAACTCCTCATAGACTTATAGACCTGTGTACACTCATAAACACATTAGTCCCTTAACCTACAAGTCTTTAATACACCAAAATCACTAAGGGGCACTAGATGCACTTACAATATCCCCCTTTTTGGTGATTGATGACAATATAGGTTAAGTTTTCAACGGGGATAAACATATGAAGTGTAAATACTGATATTGAGGAATTTGATTGCAAGATATAGAACTCCCCCTGAAGATGTGCATAGTGAGGAATTTTCTTTTGAAGCAATGCACATTTCAAGAGTTGAATCATGGAGAACTCCCCCTATATCTTGTAATTCATACACACATTTGACATATAATATGAAGAATTTGAAATGCATGATGAAATATGGTGACTGATGTAATTCAGCATGCATGTATTAACACATAACAGAGAATAAGCATGCAGAGGAACACATCAAAAGTATCAGAGCACAGTCGGGTTTAAGATTACAACTCGATCCAATAAAAGTTTCAGAAGAGTAAGAGTTGTAACTTAGCAGAAAAACGCCCATATAATAGACCCACTTGAAGACTAACTCAAATTTCTCCCCTTTGTCATCGAATGATCAAAAGGATCGAAAGTGAGGACTAACGCCCCTGAAGAAAATCAAGTTGATGGAGGAGCGCCAGCGTTGTCGGGGTCGGTTGTCGTAGTAGGGCCTGCCGCAGTGTCGTCCAAGTCTTCATTTTCATCAGTGTCGCGCGATGAAGAATAGAAGCTGGCCACCAAGGAAGGAACCTTGACCTTCTTGAATTTCTTCGGCGGAGGTGCAAACCAGTCAAAGTCTTCCTTGAGACCCATTTTCTTCAGATCTTCTGCGCTGTAGACATGAGATAGAACATCCCAGGTACGGTTGAAGGTTTCATGGAGGTAGTATTGGTTTTTCTTCACTGCATTGTGTGTTGAGGTCATGTTGTGAAGAATTGAACCAAACTGACGCTTGACCCATTTATGATTGCGATCAACCTTCTGATGAAGACTGAGGAGTAACTCACGATCAGTCATCACCACAGGTCTTTGTGGCTTGAGGATTTTGCTTGGCAGAGTTGTTGGCGGCAGAGTCATGTGTGGCAGAGTCATCATTGGTGGAGTAGGATGCAGCCTTGCGAAATTGACCATCCAATGGACGAATGCCTTCATCTATCACAGCAGTTGCCTTGCCTTTGTCATCAGCTGAGGAAAATGTCCGTTTGAGGACTTCAATTGGAGGCAAGTAGCTGCAGTGGTTCAGAGTATCAGCCTTGTAATTGAGTGAAGATCTTGTCCTGATGAACCTCATAATCCATGGTGCATAAGGCTTCACTCAAATGGTGACATAGCAATATTCGCCGAGTCCTCATGAAGAAATCATGGAAGTTGACGGAACGCCATGAATGATATTAAAAAGCATATTCTTCATGATGCCAACGACTTCTTCATCATTTGAGTCGTGGCCTTTGATAGGACTCATTGTCTTCGTCAGAATGCGATAGACAGTCCGAGGCACATACAGTAATTCCTTGACGAGGAATTTGGTTCGAGGGGCCTGCCCTGGCTTCAAAGGCTTCATCATCACTTACATGTAGTGATTTGTAAGCTCAGGTTCGTTGTAGATGCAACGAGCACCATCAAGGGGAGGACTGAGTGGGAGGGCAAGAAGCAATTCAGTTGCTGGTGCCTTGTAGTGAGTATTTTCTGTCATCCAGTCCAGCACCCATGAGTTCACATCTTTAGAATCTCCGGTGATGTGCAGCGTCGCATAGAATTGAAGAATAAGTTCTTCATTCCAATCATAGATGTCAGTGCAGAAATTCAGCAAACCAGCATCGTGAAGAACACTGAGGACTGGCTCGAAGCCTGGCAGAGATTCCATGTCCACGTGAGGAATATGTGCATGATCGAAGACTTTGTCTTTGTTGAATAGCACTGAGGAATAGAAATTGGCTTGACTAGCAGTCCAGAAACGCCTCTTCCTTATGCGAGCAGAGTCATATGGGTTGTAGTCAGTGAAGAAAACATGCTCGCCAAAGAAGTCTTCAGCCTTGAACTTTTTCTTGCGCGAGAATGGATCCTTTGGTTTTGGCAGAGGAGTGTCAGTGAGTTGCATCACTACCTCAGGAATCGCAATCTCAGGTTCTTCTGGCTGAGGATTTTCTGGTTCCTCTTCATATGCAGTCTGCATGTTCAAAGGAGTAGCAAGAAGAGTTCTTCAAACACTAGTGGCTGGAATTTCTTCATGCACGGACGAGGTGGGATGAGTTTCTTCAGAGCCCATTTGAACTGTTGGTGCAGGGGACTGAGGAATTTGTTGTATTGGGGTGAAGAGTGGAGAATTTGGATGCTGAATGTCCCAAAAGTCATCGTTCATCACTGGCGTTGTGCTTCCAATATCCACATCTTCTTCAATTTCTTCAACGCCAGCCTCTTCAGCTGTGAACTGAGGCATTGACGAGGAAATGATTGGTGTTGAAGGGAGCGCATCCACTTCAATTTCTTCATCAATCTGCTCTGACGAAGCAGCAGAATAATCTTCTTCATCAGATCCGCTAGGGATCTCATATTCTTCACCAAAAGTAACAAGGTCCTTTGATGGTATGGAGGAAATCGGAACAACATCAATCGGATTTTCAAAAGAGCTTGTCATAGGCTTCATCTTCTTTGGAGCTGAAGATTCTGAAGCAGTTGACGCTTTCCTTTTCTTCACTGCAGCTTGCTCTGCAGCCTTGGTATTCTTCACATCTGATGCAGATGGAAGGATAGGAGTTGGTGTAGGCACGGGAGGAATCTGTTTGAATTTCCTCAGGCGCAACTGATGCAGTTGCCCTGACTACTTCAGTTTCTTCAGGCGCGCCACTAGTGGATGCGATGGCAATTTCTTCAGCGGCTGGAATGGAGTCATCAGCCCTGGAACTAGCATTTTCTTCAGCAGACTGAAAATCATCAGCGGTGCTGGCATGTTCTTCAGTAGGCTGAGCTGAGGCTCCAGCCTGAGGAACTTCTTGTTGCGTTGGAGCTGCAACATTGGTGAACTTCTTAGTCAGGTTGACAAATCTGACTTTGGCTCCTTGCCAATCAGCATAATAAGCATCGAAGTCATCGCTGAGGGCTTTGATTTCAGACTGGATCTTGAGGAGATCATCAGTTGTCATTTTGACAATGTTTTTCCTCAGGAACTTCTCTTTCCTGAACTGAGCCTTCTTGATCTGCCTAGCCTTCTCAAATTTCCATTTCTCTTCAGAGATGAAATGGGTCAGCATGTGACTTTGTCCAGGAGTCAAATGAAAATCAGGCATAGGGGTGTCTGGATCCTAGTGCCAGAGATCAGTGTACTCGAGGATCGCCCTTGGATCTAAAAGCAGTGGCACAGGTGTGCCTTTGGCTCTAGCGGCCCTTTCTTGTCTGTCTTTGATGATTTCTGCAAGTTCATCATCATCAGCTTCATCGTCAGATGGCACTTGGAAGGCAACCTGTTTCTTCTTTGGACTTGGCCGAGGACCTCGACCAGCCGTTGCCTTTTTCTTCAGCAGAGTGGGGCCAGATGAAGAATTTGGTGCAGCTGAGGAACTCGCTGAGACACCAGAGGCAATAGAGATGCCTGCAGTCCTTTGGCACGTGGCCAGATGCACAGGTGCTGAGGACTTTGGAGGAGCAGCTGAGGATTTGGGTGGAACAGGTGCAGCATGAGGAACTGGCCGTGAGGGCATTGAAGATTCTGGCCGTGAGGGCATTGCTGAGGATTTTGGCCGTGAGGGCACTGTTGGTGAAGCACTTGGCTTGTGCGCGGGCTTCTTTGCCATTGATTTTTGAGAGAATTCCTTATTTGGCCCTTTCTTAAATTTTGGTTCCCTTTTTGGCCCTGAAAATTTATTTTTTCCTTCTTTGACACCATAATTTTATTTTCTTCCTTCCACGACACTTCCGTCATTCTTTGCCGTTAACGCCGTCAACTATGACAGGAAAGGTCATATTTACCCCTGGTTTATAGCACGCTAAAAAAAGAAGAAAAATGAACCCTCCCTTCTGCCCCCGATTCCCCCATCTCCCCCCGATTCCCCTTCTCCTCCCGAGACCTAAACCTAGCACGGCACCCAGTGGCGGCGCGGGCGAGGCACCCAGCGGCGGCGCATGGAGGTGGGCGAGGTGGACGAGGGCCATGGGCGAGGCGGCCATGGTGGGGAGGCGGGGGGCGGCCAACCCGTGGAGGACGGGCGAGGCGGCCATGGTGGGGAGGCGGGGGGCGGCCAACCCATGGAGGACGGGCGAGGCGGCCATGGTGGGGAGGCGGGGGGCGGCCAACCCGTGGAGGACGGGCGAGGCGGCCATGGTGGGGAGGCGGGGGGGGCGGCCAACCCTTGGAGGGCGGTCGAGGCGGCCATGGTGGGGAGGCGGGGGGCGGCCAACCTGTTGACGACGGGCAAAGCGGCCATGGTGGGGAGGCGGAGGGCGGCCATGGTGGGGAGGCCGGCTGTGCGGCGGTCTCAGCCTTGCGTGGTAAAGGCGCAGCACCGGAGCAAGGCCAAGTATCACCGAAGGATGCGGCTACATCGGCTTCTCTAGATGGGTGAGTGATCTGTTCTTTAAATTTGACAGATTACTTAGAGATGGCCTTGAAGATTACTTAGAGATGGATCCCAAATGCAACATATTTGATGCACCTCTCTTCTAGATTTGTCGAAATGCAACAGATTACTTAGGAGTTTCATTTAGAGATGGATGTTTGCTCCAAAATCTGAATTTAGAGATGGATCCCAAATGCAACTCATGATTAAGTTTATTTGGTTTTTACAGGATGGATCAAAATTCAACTTATGTGCTGAAAATCAGTTTGCTTGGCAACCCAAAAAAGGCTAGAAAGGATATCAAATGCTTCTGTTTTGATAAGGTTATTGATTCCGACTTAACAAATTATAAGGACTTGGTTGAATCAATCGTAGAGCAATACTCGCCTCGTTATTTGGAAGTTGCACATGTTCAAGATTATGATGATTTTCTTAAAATCTACCTCAAGTAACATCGACCAAGAATTGATGTCAATGTTTGAGAAACACTCTAAGACAAAGGTTGTGCACATGTTTATTGCATATTGTGATCCATCGGAACCATATGAGCCTATAACGGAGTGGCATAGTGATGCGCATAGCCAACCTAACAACATAGAACAAGATGATGATGATTATCTTCGCAACCCAGTACCTGAGAATGAGCATGTTGGTGTTGATGAGGAAAATATTTATTTAGAGGATGAACCTGTACCTCTTATCATGGTTCCTTGTTCCAATAAAGAAAAGGACAAAGACTATGTTCCTGATCATGAGAGCGAGGCTGAGAGCGAGGTTGAGAGCGAGGATGAGAGCATGTCAGAGGTTGAAGTAGAGGAAGATGAGGAATATCACGAGGCAGATCATGCACCACACATTGAATATAATAAATTAGATCCTCCAATGAACGAAGGAAGAAAATATCCCAATATGGCAGAGTTTAAATTGGCGCTTTCTCAGAATGCAATCAAACATGAATTTGAGTTCGACACCGAAAAGAGTGCACCACATAGGTTCAGAGCTTATTGTTCAAGAAGGGATGAAGATAAGTGTCCATGGAGGATATATGCTTCTACAATGGAAGATGAGTGCACAGTAATGGTAATTTTCTAACTTTACTCATGTGTGCTCAATTTGTGGTCATGGTCTTTACTCTAGTACTAATTTTCTATGTTCATCTTTTATAGGTGAGAAAGAACCCTTGTGGTCATGATTGCTCTAGTACAAAAAGAAAAAAGAAGTTGAAGAATGCAAACAACCGCTGGATATGTGAGCACGTGAAGGACTGGCTAATTGAGGATGCAACTCTAGGACCAAAGGCATTGCGAAAGAAGCTTAAAGAGCATCATGGAATCGACATCAACTTTAAGAGAGTCTATATGGGTAAGTTGCTAGCCTTGAAGGAACTATATGGTGATTGGGTGTAACGCCCCGGATTCGATGCGCCAGGTGTCCGCCAGTTATTCGCCGTCGTTGCCATGTCTTGTGCTTGCGTGTCCCTCTTTGCCATGTCATCATCTGCATTTTTATCATGTCATCATGTGCATTTCATTTTGCATACGTGTTCGTCTCATGCATCCGAGCATTTTCCCGTTGTCCGCTTTTGCAATCCGCGCCCTATGTCTCCGGCGCCCTTTTACCACTTTTCATGTGTGGGTGTTAAACGGTCTCGGAATGGACCGAGGTTTGTCAAGCGGCCTTGGTATAGCACCGGTAGACCGCCTGTCAAGTTTCGGATCATTTGGAGGTCGTTTGGTACTCGAACGGTTAACCGGGTAACCGTAAAGTCCTCTTTTGTGTGCAGCCCAACACCCCTTTCTAAGTTGCCCAAAACCCACCTAAGTCCCCTCCATGCTCTCGGTCGTTCGATCACGATCGCGTGGCCGAAAACCGCACCTCATTTGGACTCTCCTAGCTCCCTCTACCTATAAATACACCTCCCCCTTCGAATTCGCGGATCAATTCTTCCCCTAACCCTAGATTTTCCCTCGCGCCGACGGACGTTTCTTCCCGCCGACGGACATGTCCCGCCGCCGCCGTCCTCTCTCCAGCGCCGCCATGTGGCCCTGCGCCGCCCGCCGCCGTGACCGCTGGGCCAGGCAGGCAGGCCCGCCTGGCCCAGCATCCCAGGCCTCTCAGCTCGCCCGCCGCTTCGCCGGAGAGGTCCGCGCCCCTGGCCTCGCTCCCCGCCGCCGCCGCCTGCCGCGCGCTCGCCGCCGGCGCCGGCGAAGGCTCCGCCCCGGCAGCGCCTGTCTCGCATGCCCCGGCCGCCTGAAGTCCCGCCGCCGCCGCGAGGCTCGGCCCCTCACTCGGCGGCGGCGCTCCTCCCGGCCGGCCCGTCTCGCCTCCCGAGCCTCATCATCGCCGCCCGTCGCGGAGAAGCGCCGCCCTCGCCGGAGTTCGTTGGTCCGGATCCGTCGGGTGGACCAGATCCACCCGTTCACCCATCCAAACGGCCACGCCTCCCCCGATCCACTCCGTCCCTGTACCTCGTCGTCCGGTTGACTTTTTCCCCCTCCAAATATTGCTAAGTCCCGAAATCTGCAGTAATTTTGTGCCATTTTCATTGCATCGTATTTCCATGCATGTAGCTCCGTTTTGCGCGTGTAATATGTCAAAATGTTCGTCTCGAAGAGTAGATCATTTCATATCATTGCACATTTTCTTTTGAGCTCATCTTGATGCCCGAAATGCTGTTGCAAGAGTGCTATGTGATGTTAGTTTCTGATTTTTATCAGAACATGCACTTTTGTCATTTTTGCCATGATTGATGTGTGCATCCTATGGACTTGAGTCCTACATGTGTTTTGTAATATGCCATGTTTTCTTTCCAGTCGTGCTTGCTATGTATTTTTGTGATCTATGTGGTGACTAGCACAAGCATGCAAACTAGGTGTCTTGTTGTTGCTGTTTTCAGCCCTGTTTAGCTGATATTTTGATGCCATGTTAACTTGATGCTACCGAGAGATCCATGCATATTTTGAGATACTTCAGTAAGGATGTTTTGTAAAGCATGTCTTGCTCTATCCATCCATGCCCTTGTTTGCAATTATGGAGTGCCATAGCTTGAGTCAATCGAGCTCTACTTTTGCTATCAAATGTTTCCTGGCAGATTGTTTACATGTTATTCAATTTTGCCAAGGTTGTTGTGGTTGATCCTTGTATGCTATGTTGTTGTTCTTGCCATGTATGTCTTCTATGCCATGTCTTCTTGATGTATGTATGCTTAGTTTTTCATTTAAGGCTCTGTAGTGAGTGCATTGAGCTTGTAAACATGCCTACTTGTTATCAGTTTTTGACATGCCATGTTGTTGAATCTGTTAACGAAACTTTCAATATTGACATGGGTGTTACTATATTTTCTGATCCTTTTTGGCTTATGGCCACTAAAGGACTTTTGTTCTATGCAATTAGTAGATTCATGCCATGCCTTTGTTTGCCATTATAAGTTCCTGTAACATGTTGTTTCATAGCTCTAAACATTGCAACCCGATGTTATTTCTGCCAATGCCTGAAACTGTTATTAGTTGCAATCTTGCCATGTCATTTTGAGCATGTTCTAGTGATTTCTGGAGATAGCTCAGTGTTCATGTTTTGTAATGCTTTACCTGTAGATCATGCCCAGGCCTTTTGTTATTATGTTAAGGTCCTGTATCATGTTGTTTTGATGCTTGCAATATGCCTAGTTGCTGTTTTGGGCAGATTGTTGTCTTGTCTTGTATTGTGTGTATGTGTTGAACCGTTGCTCCGTTTTGATTGTGCTCTATATGTAACTTGCTTGATTTTGCATGTAGTTTCATATTATCATGTTGCATCCTTGTTTTGGAGGTGTTTGCTTGATGTTTGTATGCATTTTGCATCAATGCCATGTTTATCTTGTTTTGCTCATATCTTCTAGGCCGTAGCTCCGAATCTAATGAACTTTATATGTAACTTGACTAGAATTTCGTGTAGATCATCGTGGTGCATCTTAACTTGCTGTTTAACAACTTGAACATAAGGTTTATTCAGATCTGGACCAATTTCGAAATTTGCATATGAGGACTTACCGAATTGTTATATGTTGTTCCCGGCCTCATTTAAACTTGCCTTGATGTGTTGTTCTTCTTTGCATCATCTCTTGCCATGAGTAGCTTCATGTAGTCTTGTCATGCATTATGCTTGGTTGTGCATCATGCCTTGTTCATGTGTGGTGTGTTTACTGTGTTGTGTGCTTCTTCTTGTTAGTTCCCGTTTCGTTGCGATCGTGAGGATTCGTTCGTCTACGCTTGGTTCGGCTTCATCCGTTCATCTTCTTCATGGACTCGTTCATCTTCTTCATGGACTCGTTCTTCTTCCTTGCGGGATTTCAGGCAAGATGACCGCTACCCTGGATCTCACTACTATCATTGTTTTGCTAGTTGTTTCGTTCTATCGCTATGCTGCGCTACCTGTTACCTGTTTATCAAGCCATCCAAATTGCCATGTCAGCCTCTAACCTTTTGCACCCTTCCTAGCAAACCGTTGATTGACTATGTTACCGCTTTGCTCAGCCCCTCTTATAGCGTTGTTAGTTGCAGGTGAAGATGAAGTTTGTTCCTTGTTGGAACATGGAGATGTTGTTCCTTGTTGGAACATGTTTACTTGTTGGGATATCACAATATATCTTATATTATTAATGCATCTATATACTTGGTAAAGGGTGGAAGGCTCGGCCTTATGCCTGGTGTTTTGTCCCACTCTTGCCGCCCTAGTTTCCGTCATATCGGTATTATGTTCCCGGATTTTGCGTCCCTAACGCGGTCGGGTGATTTATGGGACCCCTTTACAGTTCGCTTTGAATAAGACTTTTCCAAGAAGGCCCAACATTGGTTTTACCATTTGCCTCACCACCACCTACCTTTTCCCTTGGGAGTCGCTCTCTCGAGGGTCATCTTTATTTAGCCCCCGGACCGGTGCTTCTCTAAGTGCTGGCCCGAACCGAGTAGATCGGGGCCCCTCGTGGTAACTCGAGGTTTGGTTTTACTCAGAGGATGTCTCATCCGGTGTTGCCTCGAGAACGAGATATGTGCAGCTCCTATCGGGATTGTCGGCGCATCGGGCGGCTTTGCTGGACTTGTTTTATTTGTCGAAATGTCTTGTAGCCGGATTCCGAGACGATCGGGCTTCCCGGGAGAAGGTCTATTCCTTCGTTGATCGCGAGAGCTTATCATGGGCTAAGTTGGGACACCCCTGCAGGGTTTGAACTTTCGAAAGCCGTGCCCGCGGTTATGTGGCAGATGGGAATTTGTTGATATCCGGTTGTAGAAAACCCGAAGTGGATCTTAATTAAAATACACCAACCGTGTGCGTAACCGTGAGTGTCTCTTTTCGGGGTTGATCGAGAGGAGAACACGGTTTCTGTGTTATGTTTGACGTAAGTAGGAGTTCAGGATCACTTCTTGATCATTACTAGTTGACGACCGTTCCTTTGTTTCTCTTCTCGCTCTCATTTGCGTTGGTTAGCCACCATATATGCTTAACCGCTGCTGCAACCTCACCACTTTACCCCTTCCTTTCCCATTAAGCTTTGCTAGTCTTGATACCCATGGTAATGGGATTGCTGAGTCCTCGTGGCTCACAGATTACTACACCACCAGTTGCAGGTACAGGTTGCGATGCCCATGACGTGAGAGCGATGTTTGCTTTTGGAGTTCTTCTTCCGCTTCTTCTTGATCGTGGGATAGGTTCCGTGTCGGCAGCCTGGGCTAGCAGGGTGGATGTCGTTGAGTTTCTGTTTATGTTTCATCCATAGTCGGATGTTGATCTTGTATATGATGTTGATGTATTCTTGTGGCATTCGTGCCTTATGTATGTATCCCCATCTATTATGTAATGTTGATGTAATGATATCCACCTTGCAAAAGCGTCTCAATATGCGGGTCTATCCTTGGTGGGACCTTCGAGTTCCTTTTGGATAGGGTCGCATATTGGGCGTGACAAGTTGGTATCAGAGCCTCGACCGACCCTAGGAGCCCCCTTGATTGACCGTGTAGTTTGGCCGTTGTTGAGTCTAGAAGAAAACTGTTTTCAGAGTCTAGTTATATCGGAGAGTAGGAATTCTTTTTACTCCTCTGCCCCTTCGTCGCTCTGGTAAGGAATCTTGACGTAGGTGTTTTGTATTACTCCTCTTCCCTTTCAAACTTTCTTTAGGATCACGCAGTTGGTTTTCGGGTAGTTGTTCCTCAGCTCTTTTCATCCGGTGCATTCTCGTCAAGTCGACTCGACCATCTTCGTCTTTGCCAAGTTCAATCCTCAGTTCTTCCTCCGACGTCGTTGTTTTTCCTTGTCCGAAGTTGTCCTTGTTTTTCCCACCCTCCCTCCCTGTTCTTCTTCTCGGAACCAGAGTCTGTAATTGAGTATCCATCCTACTCGCGCGAAGTCTTTGCTTTCTTTCCTCAATGATTTCAACCGGTGTTTTCTCTTCAAGATATTCGTCGATTCCCCTTCCAAGTTGCCTTTGTTTTTTCCCGCCCTCCCACCCTATTATTCCCGGAGTTCGAGTTTTTTTTCGACCATCAATTCCATTCGTATGGAGCCTCTTCAGTCTTCTATCAATTATTTCAACCGGTGAATTCTCGTTTTGTTCGTCATTCTTCATCCCTTTCTTTTTCCGGTGGATTCAATTCAAGTTTTTTTTTTCGGTGTTGATCATATTCTTTCTCTCGGATCAAGTGTTTTTCCCCTTGCTCGTTCGCCTCTCGCCAGTTTATCTTTCCGGAGTGTTCAACACATCTCAGGAGATTCGTCTGTGTTTGTATTAATTCGAGGTTGTCACCTCATTCAAATATTTCAATTGCTCCGGTGCATCATCTATCTGTTCAACATCCCTTTCCAACGGTGTTTTCTTTTAGTGGGCCCTAACCCACAGGTCTTTTCCCAGGATCTTACCTGACTCTTCTAATTTTCCCCGGAGCTATTCTCTAATTCTTTTCGGAGTTTGACGTAAGAATGAATTTCATCAGTCAGATGCCATCTCCAAGATCGTTTTCAAATTCTTTTCATTGTTGGATCAACCTCTTCGCTTTTCATTCTCCCGGAGTATCCCAGTAATTTTTGGTGGTGTTCCTCGTCGTCATTTCAAAATAAAAGAAGAGTTTTCCCTCTAAATCTTGTCCGTTCCCCCGGAGATTCATGGTGCTAGCTCGATGTTATCCTATCAAATTGTTTCTAGTCGTGCAATTCTTTTCATCAATCCGGAGTATTTCAGGTGTTACTTTCCCTCTCGATTATCCGGAGGTCAGCTTTTCGGAAGATTTCTTCGTTTCAAGTTTTCAAAGTCTTTCTCCAATTATTCTATATCCGTGCCCCTTTCGTTCATCTCAATATTCTTCCGGTGCTGCGTTCAAGCATTCGTAATCAGTTCGCGATCTCTTCGATCTCTTTTTTTTTCTAAATTCCCTCAAGTATCTTCGTGCTTTTCTAATTCTTCCCGTGATTCATTCTCTTTAAATCGGTCATTTCAATTCTAACGGTGGTTCTTTCAGATTATTTTCTTTGATTATCATATTAATTCATTCGTTCTTTCCAATCCTACCGGTGGTTCATGAAGACTTTCTCAAGTTTGGTGCCCCCCTTAATCCTTTTCAAGAAGAATAAGTAGTATGCAAAATCCTTTGTTGGTCATCAATTTAATTTGATGAAGGATAAGCATACAATAAATCTTATTCTTATTTCATCCAAGCGGATTAATCCCTTCCTTAGGAGTTTGTTCTTGAGGAATAAATTCTAGTTCCAAGTGTTATCATCTTCCTTTTCCGGAGTTCAAATTTCCTCAGCCATTTCTTCGGAACCTCCATCTAAATCATCGCAAGGCTCATCTTATTCTTTTCATTCTTCATTTCTATCTCATCACCTTTTGTTACCGGAGTTCTTCATGGTGGATTTTCATGACTTATTTCTTTCTTCAAGAGTTCATCGAGATTTTGTTGATGGAGTTCAAATATCCTTCTCCTCCCGTCGTGAAGAGCAAGTAATTCTTCATTTTCTTTTGAAGTGGAGTTTTGCATTCCTTCATTCTTCTAACCTATCCTATCATTTCCATTTGTGGCCGGTTATCACCTCATTAATTTCGAGATGTTATCCATAAGTCCACAACAAGCTTATTCTTTCGTTGTTGATTTTCTCAACAACTCCATTCAATCTTTTCTTCTAAGGTTGCTTTCTATTTCATTCGTGGCACAAGTTGTCATATTCTTACCAGTTCTTTCCATTCAATTCTCTTTCAATTCTTTCCGGAGATTTTGTGTCATGTCTTCATCAAGTATCATTCCATCCTCTTAAGTTCATGTTCTATTCTTTCCTTGTTCAACCGGTGTGCTGCCTAAATCCTTTCAGTCTTATCCGTTTCTTTTCTCATTCTAACCACTCCGGTTAGAACGAGTGATTTCAGAGTCTATCTTGTTCCTTCATCTTTCGATTCTCGTCATTCTCGTCGTTTCTCTCTTCTTCTCGAGTGCTCTCGATTCTTTGTTTCTTCTCTTGAGTTTTTTTTTGTTTCACCTCATCCTTTTTCTCTTCCGTCTCGGTCCTAAGATCTCGGGAAGAGATCTCTTGTTAGTGGAGGAGTGTTGTAACGCCCCGGATTCGATCGCGCCTGTGTCCGCCTTGATTATTCGCCGTCGTTGCCATGTCTTGTGCTTGCGTGTCCCTCTTTGCCATGTCATCATCTGCATTTTTATCATGTCATCATGTGCATTTCATTTTGCATACGTGTTCGTCTCATGCATCCGAGCATTTTCCCGTTGTCCGCTTTTGCAATCCGCGCTCCTATGTCTCCGGCGCTCCTTTTACCACTTTTCATGTGGGTGTTAAACGGTCTCGGAATGGACCGAGGTTTGTCAAGCGGCCTTGGTATAGCACCGGTAGACCGCCTGTCAAGTTTTGGATCATTTGGAGGTCGTTTGGTACTCGAACGGTTAACCGGGTAACCGTAAAGTCCTCTTTTGTGTGCAGCCCAACACCCCTTTCTAAGTTGCCCAAAACCCACCTAAGTCCCCTCCATGCTCTCGGTCGTTCGATCACGATCGCGTGGCCGAAAACCGCACCTCATTTGGACTCTCCTAGCTCCCTCTACCTATAAATACACCTCCCCCTTCGAATTCGCGGATCAATTCTTCCCCTAACCCTAGATTTTCCCCTCGCGCCGCCGGACGTTTCTTCCCCCGCCGACGGACATGTCCGCCGCCGCCGTCCGCCCTCTCCCGCGCCGCCACGTGGCCCTGCGCGCCCGCCCGCCGCTGCCCAGCAGGCAAACCCCGCCCTGGCTACCAGCGCCTGGCTCGCCCGCCCGCCGCTCGGGAGGTCCGCCCGCCGCTGGCCTCGCCTCCCGCCGCCCCGCATTGCCTCCCCCGGGCGCGCCCCGCCCGCCGGCCGGCGAAGCTCCGCCCGGCCGCGCCTGTCGCGCCTGCCCCGGCCGCCTGAGTCCCCGCCCGGCCGCCGCGGCTCCGCCGCCGCCGCGAGGTTCGCCCCCTCACCGGCCGCCGCTGGCCTCCCGGCCGGCCCGTCTCGCCCCCGAGCTCCTCGTCGCGCCGCCTGTCGCCGGGAGCGCCGCCCTCGCCGGAGTTCGTTCGGTCCGGATCCGGTCGGGTGGACCAGATCCACCCGTTCACCCATCCAAACGGCCACGCCTCCCCCGATCCACTCCGTCCCTGTACCTCGTCGTCCGGTTGACTTTTTCCCCCTCCAAATATTGCTAAGTCCCGAAATCTGCAGTAATTTTGTGCCATTTTCATCGCATCGTATCTCCATGCATGTAGCTCCGTTTTGCGCGTGTAATATGTCAAAATGTTCGTCTCGAAGAGTAGATCATTTCATCTCATTGCATCATTTTCTTTTGAGCTCATCTTGATGCCCGAAATGCTGTTGCAAGAGTGCTATGTGATGTTAGTTTCTGATTTTTATCAGAACATGCACTTTTGTCATTTTTGCCATGATTGATGTGTGCATCCTATGGACTTGAGTCCTACATGTGTTTTGTAATATGCCATGTTTTCTTTCCAGTGGTGCTTGCTATGTATTTTTGTGATCTATGTGGTGACTAGCACAAGCATGCAAACTAGGTGTCTTGTTGTTGCTGTTTTCAGCCCTGTTTAGCTGATATTTTGATGCCATGTTAACTTGATGCTACCGAGAGATCCATGCATATTTTGAGATACTTCAGTAAGGATGTTTTGTAAAGCATGTCTTGCTCTATCCATCCATGCCCTTGTTTGCAATTATGGAGTGCCATAGCTTGAGTCAATCGAGCTCTACTTTTGCTATCAAATGTTTCCTGGCAGATTGTTTACATGTTATTCAATTTTTCCAAGGTTGTTGTGGTTGATCCTTGTATGCTATGTTGTTGTTCTTGCCATTTATGTCTTCTATGCCATGTCTTCTTGATGTATGTATGCTTAGTTTTTCATTTAAGTCTCTGTAGTGAGTGCATTGAGCTTGTAAACATGCCTACTTGTTATCAGTTTTTGACATGCCATGTTGTTGAATCTGTTAACGAAACTTTCAATATTGACATGGGTGTTACTATATTTTCTGATCCTTTTTGGCTTATGGCCACTAAAGGACTTTTGTTATATGCAATTAGTAGATTCATGCCATGCCTTTGTTTGCCATTATAAGTTCCTGTAACATGTTGTTTCATAGCTCTAAACATTGCAACCCGATGTTATTTCTGCCAATGCCTGAAACTGTTATTAGTTGCAATCTTACCATGTCATTTTGAGCATGTTCTAGTGATTTCTGGAGATAGCTCAGTGTTCATGTTTTGTAATGCTTTACCTGTAGATCATGCCCATGCCTTTTGTTATTATGTTGAGGTCCTGTATCATGTTGTTTTGATGCTTGCAATATGCCTAGTTGCTGTTTTGGGCAGATTGTTGTCTTGTCTTGTATTGTGTGTATGTGTTGAACCGTTGCTCCGTTTTGATTGTGCTCTATATGTAACTTGCTTGATTTTGCATGTAGTTTCATATTATCATGTTGCATCCTTGTTTTGGAGGTGTTTGCTTGATGTTTGTATGCATTTTGCATCAATGCCATGTTTATCTTGTTTTGCTCATATCTTCTAGGCCGTAGCTCCGAATCTAATGAACTTTATATGTAACTTGACTAGAATTTCGTGTAGATCATCGTGGTGCATCTTAACTTGCTGTTTAACAACTTGAACATAAGGTTTATTCAGATCTGGACCAATTTCGAAATTTGCATATGAGGACTTACCGGAATTGTTATATGTTGTTCCCGGCCTCATTTAAACTTGCCTTGATGTGTTGTTCTTCTTTGCATCATCTCTTGCCATGAGTAGCTTCATGTAGTCTTGTCATGCATTATGCTTGGTTGTGCATCATGCCTTGTTCATGTGTGGTGTGTTTACTGTGTTGTGTGCTTCTTCTTGTTAGTTCCCGTTTCGTTGCGATCGTGAGGATTCGTTCGTCTACGCTTGGTTCGGCTTCATCCGTTCATCTTCTTCATGGACTCGTTCATCTTCTTCATGGACTCGTTCTTCTTCCTTGCGGGATTTCAGGCAAGATGACCGCTACCCTGGATCTCACTACTATCATTGCTTTGCTAGTTGTTTCGTTCTATCGCTATGCTGCGCTACCTGTTACCTGTTTATCAAGCCATCCAAATTGCCATGTCAGCCTCTAACCTTTTGCACCCTTCCTAGCAAACCGTTGATTGGCTATGTTACCGCTTTGCTCAGCCCCTCTTATAGCGTTGTTAGTTGCAGGTGAAGATGAAGTTTGTTCCTTGTTGAACATGGAGATGTTGTTCCTTGTTGGAACATGTTTACTTGTTGGGATATCACAATATATCTTATATTATTAATGCATCTATATACTTGGTAAAGGGTGGAAGGCTCGGCCTTATGCCTGGTGTTTTGTCCCACTCTTGCCGCCCTAGTTTCCGTCATATCGGTATTATGTTCCCGGATTTTGCGTCCCTAACGCGGTCGGGTGATTTATGGGACCCCTTGACAGTTCGCTTTGAATAAGACTTTTCCAAAGAAGGCCCAACATTGGTTTTACCATTTGCCTCACCACCACCTACCTTTTCCCTTGGGAGTCGCTCTCTCGAGGGTCATCTTTATTTAGCCCCCGGACCGGTGCTTCTCTAAGTGCTGGCCCGAACCGAGTAGATGCAGGGGCCCCTCGTGGCAACTCGAGGTTTGGTTTTACTCGTAGGATGTCTCATCCGTGTTGCCCGAGAACGAGATATGTGCAGCTCCTATCGGGATTGTCGGCGATCGGGCGGCTTTCTTGGACTTGTTTTATTCTGTCGAAATGTCTTGTAGCCGGATTCCGAGACTGATCGGGCTTCCGGGAGAAGGTCTATTCCTTCGTTGATCGCGAGAGCTTATCATGGGCTTGTTGGGACACCCTGCAGGGTTTGAACTTTCGAAAGCCGTGCCGCGGTTATGTGGCAGATGGAATTTGTTGATATCCGGTTGTAGAAAACCGAAGTGGATCTTAATTAAAATACACCAACCGTATGCGTAATCGTGAGTGTCTCTTTTCGGGTTGATCGAGAGGAGAACACGGTTTCGTGTTATGTTTGACGTAAGTAGGAGTTCAGGATCACTTCTTGATCATTACTAGTTGACGACCGTTCCTTTGTTTCTCTTCTCGCTCTCATTTGCGTTGGTTAGCCACCATATATGCTTAACCGCTGCTGCAACCTCAGCACTTTACCCCTTCCTTTCCCATTAAGCTTTGCTAGTCTTGATACCCATGGTAATGGGATTGCTGAGTCCTCGTGGCTCACAGATTACTACACCACCAGTTGCAGGTACAGGTTGCGATGCCCATGACGTGAGAGCGATGTTTCTGTTTTGGAGTTCTTCTTCTGCTTCTTCTTCGATCAGGGGATAGGTTCCAGGTCGGCAGCCTGGGCTAGCAGGGTGGATGTCGTTGAGTTTCTGTTTATGTTTCATCCGTAGTCGGATGTTGATCTTGTATATGATGTTGATGTATTCTTGTGGCATTCGTGCCTTATGTATGTATCCCCATCTATTATGTAATGTTGATGTAATGATATCCACCTTGCAAAAGCGTCTCAATATGCGGGTCTATCCTTGGTGGGACCTTCGAGTTCCTTTTGGATAGGGTCGCATATTGGGCGTGACATTGGGATACAAGCTTTGATAATCTGTATAGTTTCAAGGCGCAAATTAAAAGTTGCTGCCCCGGTAGCATAGTGATCATTGATCATCACGCAATAAAAGATAAAATCAGATTTAAAAGAATTTTTGTTGCTTTGAAGCCTTGCATCGATGGGTTCCTTAATGGCTGCAGGCCATACTTGGCAGTAGATAGCACCTTCTTGACAGACAGGTTCAAGGGGCAGCTGGCTAGTGCTACCGCCGTTTATCACATCTCTTATCAATGCACACATACAGAATTATGTGGACTTGTATTACTCCATCGACAAATTTAGAGCAGCCTATGACCAACTAATTCCTGCCATGGTTGACAAGAACCAATGGCCTAAATATGACCATGGATTCTTCATGTTTCCACCACTACTAAAATCCACAGCGGGTAGGCATAAAACTGAGAGGTATAAAGGCTGTAGTGAGAAGAAAAGAAAAAGCGGCCAACACTTATGCCCTATTTATAAGGACTATGGGCATCATTGGCATAAATGCAAGAAGGGTAACCCAGATGACATTGCTGCTATTTTAGCTGTGAGGTAATAAATTTAATTGTGTAACTTGCTTAGCTTGCATTTTTTTGTAAGCAGCCATACATGTTAACTACTTTTTTGTTGCTCATGTAGAGGACCACCAAAGGAGAGGGCAAAGACCACCAAAGCATCAATTGTGCCTTGCGAGGATGATGCTCCAGCAGCCTCTATGTGCTTTCCGCCAAGGTTAGCCACTTTACACTCATGCTCATGATTATATGAAATCTGTGTTTGAATTCTAAGTAACTTCTCACCATAGCCAAAGCTTGGAACCTACAACTACGAAAAAGAGAAAACATGATAACTCAATTACTGGAGCATCAAAAAGGTAAGAACTAGTTCTGAATTTTGTAGTAGATTAGATGAAAGCTTGGTTTTGTATTCTAATTTCATTTTTCTCACTATAGCCAAATGTTGGAGAAAACAACTAAGGAAAAAGGGAAAGGGAGTAAATGTGGATCCGGAGTAGCAAAAAGGTAACTTATGGTTGTTTCCGAATTTTATGTTATCTTATGCATTGTTCTATTGTTAACCTGGGCTACTATATGTGATGTATGATGTGCTGCCATGAATGTGTATGTGTAGATCAAGAACTCAGCCCATTTGTGTGGACAACAAGAAAGGATATGTTGCTTTGAAATTACATTCCAAAAGAAAAAGCAAAGAGGTTGCTGATAAGTTGCCACACCTTCCCATGGTGCCACATGACAGCCCTGCAATGGGCACACGAAGCAAAAAAAAATGAATCCTGCCAGCCCTGCAATGAGCACACGGAGCAAAAGGAGACTTAGCTTGTGATTCTCATTGGATCCCTTTCTATATCATGATTCATTTTGGAAACTTTTGAGTTGTCTATGTAATCTATATGTGAACCTGGGCTTTTGTACGTGCTATATGTGACCTTCATGTGTTGTATTTGACATGATGTGAACCTGGACTATTATATGTGAACTCTATGTGAACCTGAATGTGTGTAGAGGACTAAATATGTGGACTGTTTGCATATATGTGAACCTGGACCAAGTTTCTAAGAACTTTTAGTTTGCATACATGTGAATCTGCTCCAAGTATATTATAATTTGTGCATATACGAACTGTACAGGGGATATATCATCAAAATACAAGGGAGGTTCTGTCCAATTATCCAATTAAAATTAAGAATGTGCTAAATGGCAGATTTGGTTTCATTTGGTTATGTATTCAAGACAAACAGATCACATCACCATTGCTTTTGACTTCCAGTTCACAATTTTGGTCACAAACTACACCAAGGGTAAAAAGGACTTTTCATGTCAGATTTAACGGTGTTAGTTGCCAAAACTGACGGAAATGTCATATAGGGAACAAACTGAAATTTGAGTGCCAGAACAGGAAGAATTTTTTTACTAGGGCCAAAAAGGGAACCAAAATTTAAGAAAGGGCCAAATAAGGAATTCTCTCTTGATTTTCTAGGCTTGACAGGGGCCTAAGTGGCAGCAGCAGTAGCAGAGTCTTCGTTGAATTTCCTCACTGCTTCTTTGGCTTGTCTCGCCAACTTGGCTTGGCGCTTGGCCCATTCTTCAGGAAAATCCTCACCACGCTTGATCTTTGGTGGGGTCACTTCTTGGCCAGTGCCAATGGAGCTCTTGGGCATGGAGGATTAAGTGCGAATTTCTTCATGTACTTTGGAGTAACATACCTGTACTCCCTCCATTCTCTTGCCCATCTCCTTTCAATCCTCTCTATGCGCACCTTGCGCTGATTTTTGTTCTCCTTTCCGAACTTGGCCTCATCAGGTGTGCAATAGTCAGCATAGATGTCCTCAGGTATTTCAAAAGCAGTCATGACCTCAGGCCTCTTTCCTCCTTTCTGGGGCTTCTTTCCATCAGCCATAGTCTTCAGATGAGGAATTTGAACAATCGAATTCTCTGAAGAAGTATGCAACTTTTCTTCGGGGAACGCTGCAAATGAGTTAAGTTGATGAGAACCTAGTGATTTAGCAGCGGACATGAGTACCTGTGAACAGAGTATAGTTGCGAGGAATTTGGAGAGGTCATATGCGTTCTCAGAAGGTTTTTCAAAAAGAACAAGTTTGAGGAATTTGACCAGATGAGCCTTGAGGAATTTCACTAAGCGATCTTTGTCTTAGGTTCCAGAGTTGTATAGATCGAGGATCCACATAATTGAGGAATCTTGAAGAAAAATCATTGCTTAGAGAAACGAATCAAGAGCATATTACGTTTGAGGTGTTCATATGTGTGAAGATTTGAAGAATAAACACCTTTGAAGATTTTCAGGAAGGCTTGAGAATCAAAGTGAGCAATAAAAGTAACTTTTAATTACCCGAACTGAAGAACACGACGAACTGAGAGGTGTAGATTAGAAGTTCGTCCGTTCAGATCTTCCACGCCCTAACTCTGTGGAGGAAGACAGCTACGGCGGCGGCGGAGTGAAGATTTCCGCGGCTGGTGCGAGTACGATGGCGACGAGGTCGAGGCAGTGAAGCTCTTCCTCACCGGCGACGATGGAGTAGTGGCGGTGCTAGGGTTTGAGAAGCTCGAGAGAGAGAAAGAGCGGTCGAGCGGAGTAAAGGAAGTGAGGAAGGGGAGAGGGGGTATATATATTGCCATGGTGAAAAACTGTTCGCCCGAAGATTTTGGACGAATGTGCCCCTGACCCTTCTCATTCGCTTGACATGTGTCACCCACGTACTGAAAAGTGGAGATCGTGTTAGATCGTGGGTGAATAGATAAGTCTATCATAGGAAGCGGAACGGTTTGAGCGGCAAAGCCGAAAATTTGGATAAGATTAGATAAAAGTTCCGTTCGCAATTTCTTCAGCTGACAAGGACACAGTGAAGAATTTGAACAAGTTTCAAATAGAATGCACATGAAGAATTTATGAATAGATTGGGTTGAGTATAGCATAGAGGGGGAAGGGTCCGATCACATTCACTTAGCAGACAATGCAACTTGAAGAAATAGCCATAAGTGAATACTGTAGAGGACATAAACCCATATATATAGCCAATGAAGAAAAACGACGGAATCAGTGAAGATTTTGCAAAGTTGAAGAATTTGAAAAACTGAAGAATTTCAAAACTGAGGAAAAACTCAAATTGAAGATTTTCAATTTTTGGTGGTGGCGTGACCCACCGTATAAGAATGATGATTTCAGACACCACGTACAATTTTTGTAGGGTTCTGAGAATCAAATTCTTCATTAATTTCTTCACACTTAGAGTGTTATTCTTCATTGATTGAAGAAAAACGTTTCTTCATGTGTTGCCCATCTAAGTCATCAATTTTGCATAAGTGTCAGGATGTGTGTCCTTTTCAAAGAACATTCGAAGATTTTAAGATATTTAGCTCACACCGCAACTTGCTAAATCTCTTCTCATCCAAGGGCTTTGTGAAGATATCGGCTAGCTGCTCTTCAGTCTTCACATGATCAATAAAGATGTCGCCCTTCAACACATGATCGCGAAGAAAATGATGACGAATCTGAATGTGCTTTGTCTTCGAGTGCTGAACTGGGTTGTGAGCAATCTTGATGGCACTCTCATTGTCACAGTAGAGAGGCACATTCTTCACGTTGATGCTGTAGTCCTTGAGAGTTTGCTTCATCCAGAGCAATTGAGCACAGCAAGAACCAGCAGCAATGTACTCAGCTTCCGCAGTAGACATACGCAGTTCTGTTTCTTCGAGGACCAACAGACCAAAGATCATCCGAGGAAATGACAAGTACCAGATGTTGACTTGCGGTCCACACGATCACCAGCATAATCAGAGTCAGAATATCCAATGAGATCAAAATTAGAGCCCTTGGGGTACCATAATCCTAGTGTTGGTGTGTGAGCTAGATATCGAAGAATATGCTTCACAGCCTTATGGTGTGATTCCTTCGGTGTAGCTTGAAATCGGGCACACATGCAAACACTAAGCATTATATCTGGCCTAGATGCACATAAGTACAATAAAGAACCAATCATGGAGCGGTATACCTTGTGATCGAAGTCAATACCATTTTCATCAGTGCATAGATGGCCATTTGTGGGCATAGGAATTTTGACGCCTTTGCAATCTTGCATGCCAAATTTCCTCAGAACATCTTTGAGGTATTTCTCCTGAGATATGAATATGCCATTGTGTTGTTGACGAATTTGAAGACCTAAGAAGAATTTCAACTCTCCCATCACAGACATTTGATATTCTTCGCTCATCATATAGGCAAATTCATCACTATAACGTTGGTCAGTACAGCCAAAGATAATATCATCAACGTATATTTGGCACACAAACAGTTCACAATCATATGATTTAGTAAAGAGAGTAGGGTCGAGTGAACCGGGTGTGAAGCCATTCTTCACGAAGAATTCCTTCAAAGTATCATACCACGCCCGAGGGGCCTGCTTGAGGCCATAGAGAGCTTTGTTGAGTCTGAAGACTTTGTCGGGATTCTTTGGATCTTCAAAACCTGGGGATTGAGCAACATATACTTCTTCCTCAAGCTTACCATTAAGGAATGCACTTTTCACATCCATTTGATATAAAGTGATATTATGATGGTTAGCATAAGCAAGTAATATGCGAATAGCCTCAAGTCTAGCAACAGGTGCAAAAGTTTCATCGAAATCAATTCCTTCAACCTGTGTGTAGCCTTGAGCTACAAGTCGTGCCTTATTTCTCACCACAAGGCCATTTTCATCTTGCTTGTTGCGGTAGATCCACTTTGTGCCAATGATATTATGCTTACGAGGATCTGGACGTTTGACCAGTTCCCAGACGTTGTTGAGCTCGAACTGATGTAATTCTTCTTGCATGGCCTGAATCCACTCAGGATCCAGAAATGCTTCATCTACCTTAGTGGGCTCTATGATAGAGACAAAAGCATAGTGCCCACAAAAGTTAGATAAATGTGAAGCTTTTGAGCGTGTGAGAGGACCTGGTGCATCAATATCATCGATGATCTTGTCAACTTGCACTTCTTTTGCAACGCGAGGATGAGCTGGTTGTCGCCGAGGAATTTGATCAGCATTTTCTTCAAAGACCATTTTCTTCAAAGATTATCTTCAGTGCATCAGCTCGACGTTCTTCGCGTTCTGGAATGAATTCTTCAGCAGATTCTTCAGTAGGAATGACATCCTTAGTCACCTTGAACTTGATAGATTCCTCATGTGCTGGTTCATCTATCACAAAAGGTAGGTGCTCTGTTTGCGAGCCATTAGTTTCATCGAACTGCACATCTACAGTTTCAACAACCTTGTGAAGAGCGACGTTGAAGACTCTGTAGGTGTGCGAGTCCTTTCCGTAACCAAGCATAAAACCTTCATGTGCAAATTTGGCATTGTTATGAGGATCTCTAATCCAACATTTGGCACCGAAGACTTTGAAATAACTCACATTGTGTTTCTTGTCAGTGAGGAGTTCTTAGGCAGCCTTCTTGAAGAATTTGTGAAGATATACTCTGTTGATGATGTGGCACGCGGTATCAATTGCATCAATCCAAAAACGACGAGGCGTTTTGTATTCATCAAGCATAGTGCGAGCCATCTCAACAAGAGTTCTGCTCTTGCGCTCCACGACGCCATTTTGCTGAGGAGTATAAGGAGCAGATAACTCATGAGTAATACCAAGTTCATCAAGATAGTCATCAAGACTGGAATTCTTGAACTCAGTTCCATTGTCACTCCTGATGTGCTTGATCTTCACACCAAAGTTGGTTGAAGCCCTCGAGGAAAATCGTTTGAAGACTTCCTGCACTTCATGTTTGTAAGTGACAATGTGTACCCATGTGTAACGAGAGTAATCATCAACAATAACAAAGCCATATAGAGATGCATCATTAGTGACTGCTGAGTAATGATTAGGACCAAAGAGGTCCATGTGAAGCAATTCGAATGGACGAGTAGTGGTCATGATAGTATTCGCTGGATGCTTGGCCTTGGTCATTTTTCCAGCTTCAGAGGCTCCACACAAGTGATCCTTAAGGAATTTGACATTTTCAATGCCAATGACATGCTTCTTTTTCGCAAGCGTGTGCAAATTCCTCATACCTGCGTGACCAAGTCGTCGATGCCATAGCCAGCCTTCTGAAGCTTTTGCAAGTAGGCACACGGCTGGTTGTGGTCCTGTAGAGAAATCAACAATATACAAGTCTCCTCTCCTAAAGCCTTCGAAGACTTTGGAATTGTCAGCTTCCATAATCACAACACAACGATACTTGCCAAAGACAACAACCATATCAAGATCACAAAGCATTGAGACTGACATGAGGTTGTATCCTAAGGACTCAACAAGCATGACTTTGTCCATGTGTATGTCCTTAGAGATCGCAACCTTACCTAGACCCGATACCTGACTTTTTCCTTTGTCGGCAAAGATGATATGCTTCAGATGTGACGGTGATAAGGGAGCATCCATCAATAGGTTCTTGTCACCAGTCATGTGATTTGTACATCCACTATCGAGGACCCACTCATTGGCTTTGGGTTGATCATCCTACAGATGAATTAGTGCAACTTACGATCTCATATACTTCATCAGTGAAGAATATGATATCAATTTCATCAGATGAATTTCATCAAGCAGTAAAACAGATATAGCAGTATGAGGACGTGTGAAATGAAAGTTCATTTCTTCATGATTAGCCTGCGTCCTTTCAGGCAATTTTGTCAGGCCCCCAGCAAATTCTTCAGACGTTAAAGCACGTCTGTAGACCTGACCCTGCAGAAGAGATAAGTTCTTTTTCTTCACCACCCACATCTGAAGGGGTAGCAAAGAGTTCATCACTCTACGAGCTCCATATGAGAATGGTGGCATAGATGCCAATCCATTTCGTTTCACATAAGAGGGGTTAGGGTAAGCATATGAATAAGCAGAGAAATTCTTCGAGGACTTATGAACATATTGGTTTGAAGAATAATGCACATATTCATAGCCCTTAGCTCTACCTTGCGAAATAGAGTTGTTAGCATGATGATAATCATATGAGGACTTTGATCCTTTTGAGGAATTTGATCCACGTGAGGACTTTGGTCCGTATGAGGACTTGGATCCATATGAAGAATTTGTTCCATATGAAGAGTTTGATCTTGGGTTCCTATTCTTCACAGGTGGTGTCATGAGGACATTCACCTGAAGACTTTCAAGGAACTTCTTGGGAACCCAGATTTTCTTCATAGGAGAACCGTTCCTGCAGTTAGTGCCAACATATCTAGCAAATACTTCACCATTCTGATTTTTGAACAGTTTATAGTTGGAGTCAAATGACTCATCAGAAGAATGAGGAGATTCACATGTAAAGCCAGATAAGTTAGATGGATCAACTGGAGGTCCCTTTGCAGCAACCCATGAGGTTTTGGGGTCTTGCTCGGGCTTCCAATATGTTCCATCAGCATTGAGTTTCCTCTCAAAGGCAATACCCTCTTTCCTAGGGTTCTGTTGAGGATCTGCTTTTTAAGCACATCACAAAGAGTCTGATGCCCTTTGAGGTTTTTGTACATGCCTGTCATGTACAATTCCTTCAACCCTGCATTGTTAGTGATACTAGCAATGTCCTCAGATGAGGAATTAGTGAAAGCAGGGGCAGGTGAAGAATTTGTAACAGTTGAAGCATTTGAACATTCGGTGAAGAATTAGCGATTCACGCTCAATGCACTTTAAGCATGGAGGAACAAATTTAGTCGAGAAGCGCTGATTTGTTGAGCAAGTAATGAATCACGCTCCTTCTGAAGATCTTCATAACTCACTCTTAGCTTCTCAAGATCTTGCTTTCTTTGAAGAAATTCATAAGAAAGCTTCTCATGATCATACAAGAGAGTGGTATGATGACCTTGAAGGCTATCAAACCTAGATCAAGTCTCAAGATTTTCGATCGAGGGCTTTAGTGCGATCCATTTCTTCACCCAACATATCATCACTTTTGTCTAGCATGTTTTGAACCTTTTCCAAGGCCGTTTGTTGTTTAGTGGCAATGCAAACAAGTTTGGTATAACTAGGTTCAATATCATCATCAGATCCATCATCATCAGATTCATCGTCACTAAACTCGGATGAGGAACATTTGGTTACCTTGTTACCCTTTGCCATGAGACATGATGCGGAAGATGATGATTCTGGTTCGAAAGTCATCGTTTTGAGAGATTCCTTGAAGTCCTCAAACCAAGGATCATGACGGGTTCGATGACCCTCATAGACGTCAGAGATTCGGTCCCAGATAAGCTTCGCATTGCAAAGATGCATAATGCGCTTGAATTCATCTTTGGATAGGCCGGAACAGATGATGTCCTTCGCCATGATGTCAAGTCGAGTGTACTTGCGAATATCATCAGCGTCCGCCTTCTTGCATAGATCAGTAAGACCAATCTCAGTGACGGTCCACAACTCGCTGTTCATTGCCATGAGGCGCTTCCTCATCATGGCCTTCCACTTGGGATAATCATGACCGTTAAAGATAGGGCATGTCACTTTCTTCATACCTGCGGTCGACATAACTAAAACTCCAGGCGGTTAAACCAAAATCACACAGAACAAGGGAGTACCTTGCTCTGATACCAACCTGAAAGTGCGTTATATCGACTAGAGGGGGTGAATAGGCGATTTTATGAATTATTCACTGAGGAATTTGCCGGTGAGGAAATTCATTAGCGAAGAACTACTTGCACCGGAATAAGTACTCAGAAGTAAGCATAACAGAATACATGCATGGTCATCATGATGAAATGAAGACACGCACAGAGTACAGAAAGCATAAACACAGGATAACACAAGATGAAGACAAACAGACTGAAGAAATTGAACTGAGGAAATTGAGAAAGTCTTCAGTCAAAGTCTTCAAACACAGATATGAACAATCACTGAACACAGTAATGAGGAAATGAAAGAGTTGAGGAAATAGAACTAGTAAGGTTGGTGAAGACAATGATTTGGTAGACCAGTTCCAACTGCTGTCTCAATTGTACGTCTGGTTGGAGCGGCTGAGTATTTAAACTCGAGGACACATAGTCCCGGACACCCAGTCGCTGAGCATGCAGCTCAGGACTCCAAGTCCTCACCGTATTCTCCTTGAACTAAGGTCACACAGACCTCGTCCAATCACTCGTGGTAAGTCTTCAGGCAATTTCCAAACCTTCACAGACTCGGTCACTCGGCGATCCACAATTCCTCTTGGATGCTCTAGACCATGACGCCTAACCGTCTGGAAGAAGCACAGTCTTCAAAGGTAACAAGCATCCGATCCACGCAGGATCAATCTCTTCAGTGATGCTCAATCACTTTGGGTTGTAGGGGTTTGGTTTTGGGTTTTCCTCACTTGATGATTTTCGCTCAAAGTCCTCGGAGGATGGGATGCTCTCAAATGACAAGTGTCAATTTCTCTCGGAGCAGCCAACCAGCTAGTGGTTGTAGGGGGCGGCTATTTATAGCCTAGGGAGCAGCCCGACATGATAAGACATAAATGCCCTTCAATGATATGACCGTTATGTGGATAAGATATTTTGGGACAGTGGCAAGCAACACAAGAACGGTCGGAAATTTGACTCTCAAATTCCTTAGGGCTATCATGTTCCTCATCGTGTATGCAATCAGACCTGGCGAATTCCTAACTCCTCGGTCAGAATAAATTCCTCGTGACTGTAAGAACTTCGTCTCTGTCACTAAAGAAATTGACTGAATCTGTATGAGATTTCCAAAGGCTTCATCAAAGGATTGGTAGGTGTAGGATTTTGAGTTGAGCATCACATGGAAAATTTTCCTTAGTATTTCCTCGACCCCCTTTAACGAGACGGTGTTTCCTATGACTCAAGAAAGAGAAAACGAAACTACGAAAACAAAAGTCTTCACGCTTCATGTTCCTCAAATGAATACCAAGTCTTCAAGGTCACACCAATTTCTTCACTTTCAAAGTCTTTAAAGTCTTCGAATACCAAAGTCTTGATCGAAGAACTTCATTTTAGGGTCAACTTTCACTTTGTAAATATCAAACTCCTCATAGACTTATAGACTTGTGTACACTCATAAACACATTAGTCCCTTAACCTATAAGTCTTCAATACACCAAAATCACTAAGGGCACTAGATGCACTTACAAGGAGGGCTGGCGGCGACGGGCGCGCCGAGCTCGAACTCGCCGAGCTCGCGCCGGCCGAATGCCGGGCGGCGGCCGGGCACCCTGGTTGAGCCACCGACGCGCTTCGCTATGCTGCAAGCGCCGATCTGGCGGCGGCGCTCCGCCTCATCCCCCGAGTCGGCCATGGTGGTTCAAGGCTCGCCGGCGGCGAGAAATCGAGCGGCGCGGTGGGGAATTGGAGGAGAACGTGGCGGTGGGAGGATAGGGTTTCGATCCGCATCTGCCTCGCAAACCCGCAGTTATAGTGGCTCGGGGGTTGCGCTTGCGGGCTGCGGCAAAAAAATTTACGGGTCGTACACCGATGCAAGCTCTGGTCTGGCCAGAAAAATGGGCCGAGCCCGTATAATCGCCAGAATTATGCGGGTTTGCGCCGGATGCGGGGTCTGCTAGAGTTGCTCTGAACTAGTAAATGTTGCTTAGTGTGCCACGCACCTGTTAAGAATAATCATCATGAGGGTGTCGTTTTATTTACTCTGCATATTAGATTTGATTGAAATCAAAATTTATAAAGTTTGATCAAGTTCAGAGAAAAAGTATGAACATTTACAATGACAAATCTATATGATGTGAAAGTATATTTAATAATGAAACTAATGGTATTGATTTGTTATTTTATATGTTAATATTTTTATCTATAAACTTTGTCGATGTTTACAAGACAAAGTTTGACTTTGACCAAAGCAAATATGCAGAGTAAATAAAGAAAAAAAGAAGAAAAAGCAAAAAGCTATTTTTCTTTTGCATAAATATCCATGCAAAATCAACGAATATAGTATCAACTGAGACATAACCAAGTCTTAGTTGGTTGAGACTTAGCAACAACAATGTGATGCTTCACACAATGTAGTGATACACAAATAATTAAACTACCTCGTACTACCTCCATTTCAAAATCGGAGACATTTTGGTAGGTTAAACTAGCCTACTAAAATGTCTTAGAGCATCTCTAATAAACCCCTTATATCGCGGGCCCTTATAATGCGTTTAAAGTTCGTGAAAAATGTGTTTTGCGGGCTGGCACGGGCTGCGGCCGAACAGACCTCAAGATAGCAGTAAATCAGAAATGGTTACTGGTTCTGCTTTTACAGCTATATGCGGGCCTGTTTGGTCATGTTCGTGCCAACCCAAGAAGACACGTGGTTTTATCTGAATTTGACACATATCTCACATATTACACAGAATTATGAATTCAATATAAGATAAAATGTGAATATTATGAATCCAAATTACAATAAATATTCAAATCACCCAAATAAACTAATAATTCAATACAAGAATTGTCCCGAATACAACAATGATACCGATCACACATGAATTAAATGAAATGAATGTAAAATTGACCGGTTTTACTTCCCATGTCTTTGCCAATGATACTCAATGAGATCCTCCTGAAGCTGATGGTGGGTGTTTGCGTCTTCAATCTGCTAGTATGTCTGAACGAATGCTTGTATGCGGTCAGGGTCTCTAGCTGGCTTGACACGGCTATCGACATTGTCGTAGAAGAACTCCATGTTTATGTCCCTCTCGTCTTTGATGACCATGTTGTGAAGAATCACACAACATGTCACGATGTTGTTCAGGGTTCGCTTGTCCCAAAAACGAGCAGGACCACGAACAATGACAAACCTAGATTGCAAAACCCCAAAGGCTCTTTCAATATCTTTTCGGGTAGTCTCTTGTGCCTTTGCAAATTCAATATGCTTCCTGATCTTGGGCTCTTTGATGCTCTTTGAAAATGTACACCAAGAAGTGTAAATACCATATGCAAGATAGTACCCCTTTATGTACTCATGCCCATTCACCATGAAGTTGCAAGAAGGAGTATCATCACTAGCAAGTCTAGCAAACAAATGAGACTGTTGCAACACATTGATATCATTGAGAGTACCCGAAATACCAAAAAAGCAATGCCAAATCCATAAATCCTCGGATGCTATGGTCTCTAGCACAATTGTTGCATCACGAGACCTGCCACAATACTGTCAGTGCCATGCCTTCGGACAGTTTTTCCAAGTTCAATGCATGAAATCAACGCTTCCTAGCATGTCGGGCCAACCTCGCTTCTCATTTGCTGCCATCAACTTTTCTTGTGTCTTCCTCGTTGAGTGCATGAAGATAGACAGGACCAAAGACGCGGATGATCACTTTGGCTAACCTAGCACTGACTCAATTGTAGTATCTTCGCCAATGGGGAGATACTCGTCGGCATAGTCAACGCGAATGCCATATGCAATCACCTGCACAGCTGCCTTGATTTTTTCATATGCGCTAAAACCCAACAAGCCTGCGGCGTTTCTCCTTTGAGTTAAAAACCGAGAATTAGCCTCGCAAGCTTGCACTATTTCTACGAAGAAGGATCGGCGCATTCGATACCTTCTCCAGAAGAAGTGCGACGGATAGGTAGGATTGTCCGCAGAGTAGTCTTGCATCAACATCATGTTCCTGAGATGGCGGTTGTGAGGGATGCTAAGACGGCCGACGGTCGACCTTAGCCATCTCTTGTGGGTCCGATCCTCGAGCTCCTTTCACAGCTAGGACCGCCACCACCATCTGCTGCCGATGGCGCTCGAGCATCGACTCTACGTCGGAGTCATCGGATGAATCCTCGAGCAAAAATTCCTCGCAAGGCATCAAATCCATCTAGTAATCCGCACCCAAGCTCTCATTAACGATATTTCATCACATGCAGTCAATCTAGAAGGGACAGAAAAGGGGGCTCACCGGCTGCGGTTGATCCAGGGCGGCAGTGACCAGGAGGCGTCTCGGCTCGGCGGATCTGGGTCGCCGGCAAAGGAACGCGGTGGACCCGGGTGTAGTGCGGCCCGGCGGCGTGATTCCGTCGGCGGAAATGGCCAGAATCACTGGCGGCGGGTGGGGCGGCGACGGTGGCAGGCGGCTGCATGGGGGGATGCGGGAAACGCGCATGATGAAATGTCACTCCTGCCAACCGCTTTCGTGAGATACTGGGCACTGACGGGGCGGGTGAGGGAGTCCTGGATTAGGGGGTCCCCGGGCGTCCGGGCTATGTGACGTGGGCCGGACTGGTGGGCCGTGAAGACACAAGATAGAAGGCTTTTCCCTGTGTCCGGATGGAACTCTCCTTGGCGTGGAAGGCAAGTTTGGCGTTTGAATATGAAGATTCCTTTCTTTGTAAACCGACTCTGTACAACCCTAGCCCCCTCCGGTGTCTATATAAACCGGAGGGTTTAGTCCGTAGAGGCGATCATAATCATACATGCTAGACATCTTGGGTTTAGCCATTACGATCTCGTGGTAGATCAACTCTTGTAACCCATATACTCATCAAAGTCAATCAAGCAGGAAGTAGGGTATTACCTCCATTAAGAGGGTCCGAACCTGGGTAAACATCATGTCCCCTGCCTCCTGTTACCTTCGATCCTTAGACGCACAGTTCGGACCCCCTACCCGAGATCTGCCGGTTTTGACACCGACATTGGTGCTTTCATTGAGAGTTCCTCTGCGTTGTCGACAAAGGATTCGATGGCTCGTTCGATCATCCACAATGATGCTATTGCGAGGGAGATCCCCCCCCCCCCAGCCAAATTTTCATATTCGGCGGCTTCGCGCTGCGTGCCAACTTGATTGGCCACCTCTAGTAGATCGATAGCTACGCCCCTGGTCATCAGATCAGTTTCGGAAAACCTAAACTATATCACCGATATCCGAGGAGACTTGATCTTCGAAGGGTTCGCGGCCCCGATTGCCGCTCTGGCCTTAGATCCAGAGCAGGCTGTTAGGTCCGAAGACGGGAGTTTAGAGCCCGCCGGACTCTTTGCAGTTATGGAGCTTGCTACCGGAGATCCGGAGGGGATGGCATCATCTGCAAACCCAAAGACGAGCCAAACCCTCCTCACCATTGAAGCACCGGACACTCTGCCGGATTCTAAGTCTGAACTCTCGAGGTCCGTGTCAAGCGGGCGCCGTCAGGAGGCTCCAACTCCTGACAGCCCCGCAGACTCTAGTTTATTTGTCCAACCCTCGCCTTTAAACGAGGCTCTGGACTTAATGCGATCGCTCGCCATTACAGAAGGATCACTGATACGTCTCCGTCGTATCTATAATTTTTTATTGTTCCATGCCAATATTCTACAACTTTCATATACTTTTGGAAACTTTTTATAGTATTTTTGGGACTAACATATTGATCCAGTGCCGAGTGCCAGTTCCTGTTTGTTGCATGTTTTTTGTTTCGCAGAAAATCCATATCAAACGGAGTCCAAACGAGATAAAAACTGACGGAGATTTTTTTGGAATATATGTGAATTTTTGGAAGAAGAATCAATGCGAGACGATGCCCGAGGGGGCCACGAGGCAGGGGCCGCCCCAGGGGGTCAGGCGCGCCCTGGGCCCTCATGGCCACCCCGTAAGGCAGTTGGTGCCCTTCTTTTGCCGCATGAAAGCCAATATCCGGATAAAAATCGTGTCCAAATTTCAGCCCAATAGGAGTTACGGATCTCCGGGAATATAAGAAACGGTGAAAGGGCAGAATCTAGAAGGCAGGAACAGAGAGAGACAGAGAGACAGATCCAATCTCGGAGGGGCTCTCGCCCCTCCGCCGCCATGGAGGCCAAAGACCAGAGGGGAAACCCTTCTCCCATCTAGGGAGAAGGTTAAGGAAGAAGAATAAGAAGAAGAAGGGGCCTCTCTCCCATCTCTCCCGGTGGCGCCGGAACGCCGCCGGGGCCATCATCCTGTGACGGCGATCTACGCCAACACCTCCATCATGTTCACCAATATCTTCATCACCTTCCCCCATCTATCTACAACGGTCCACTCTCCCGCAACCCGCTGTACCCTCTACTTGAACATGGTGCTTTATGCTTCATATTATTATCCAATGATGTGTTGCCATCCTATGATGTCTGAGTAGATTTTCGTTGTCCTATCGGTAATTAGTGAATTGCTATGATTGGTTTAATTTTCTTGTAGTTATGTTGCTGTCCTTTGGTGCTCATCATATGAGCGCGCGCGTGGATCACACCATAGGGTTAGTTGTATGTTGATAGGACTATGTATTGGAGGGCAAGAGTGACAGAAGCTTCAACCTAGCATAGAAATTGATGCATACAGGATTGAAGGGGGACCAATATATCTTAATGCTATGGTTGGGTTTTACCTTAATGAACATTAGTAGTTGCGGATGCTTGCTAATAGTTCCAATCATAAGTGCGTAGAATTCCAAGTCAGCGATGACATGCTAGCAGTGGCCTCTCCCACATAAAACTTGCTATCGGTCTAGTAAAGTAGTCAATTGCTTAGGGACAATTTCGCAACTCCTATACCCACTTTTCCACACTCTCTATACTAACTTTATTGCTTCTTTACCTAAACAGCCCCTAGTTTTTATTTACGTGCTCTTTATATTCTTGCAAACCTATCCAACATCACCTACAAAGTACTTCTAGTTTCACACTTGTTCTAGGTAAAGCTAACGTTAAGCGTGCGTAGAGTTGTATCAGTAGTCGATAAAACTTGAGGGAATATTTGTTCTACCTTTAGCTCCTCGTTGGGTTCAACACTCTTACTTATCGAAAGAGGATACAATTGATCCACTATACTTGTGGGTTATCAATCACTTCCAAATTATGCCCAACCCAGACTAGGGGCTGAGAGCGGGGAATTTTACGTCCCACCCACTTCATAGCCACTGCCGAAGATCTAACCGACATGCTAGACTATGCCTCCGAACACATCGACGGTAGGGACGACGATGCCGGAGACGAACAAAGCCAAGACCCTCCGTTTACCGGACGGTGGACGGCCACCTCCACATACGACATGTACATGGTGGACACACCCAAAGAGGATGGCGACGACGACAAGGAGGATCCGGTCGAGGACAAGCCTTCCGAAGCCCCTCCGAAGCGTCAACGTTAGTGGCGCCGCTCAAAATCACGTCGCGACAAAGACGGCAATATCGGCACTGAAGACAATAATACTCCGGAGTATGCCAAAGACCCTGAAGCCCCTGCAGATCCAACGTCCGAACATGATGATTGGGAGGATGGGCAAGTAAACCCTGACAATCCTGTCAGGAACGGGGATTCGGAGGACAACAAGTACCTACCAATATCCGAAGAGGATACGAGCCTCGGCGATGAAGATTTTATCATGCCAGAGGAACCCCTCGAACAAGAGTGCTTTAAGCGCTGGCTAATCGCCACTGCAAGAAGCCTAAAAAAGAAGCAGCAACAACTTCAGGCTTATCAGGATTTGCTCAATGACAGATGGACTAACGTCCTGGCAGCCGAGGAATATGGCCTCGAACGCCCAACAAAGAACTACCCGAGACGCAAGCTGCCACCCCAATTCGACGATGAGGCACTGGAGCCCATACCGCCAACGTGTGATGCTGCTGACAGACCTGACCGACCACCGCGTGGCCAGGACAGAGCGGCAACTCAAACCAAGCACCAGCCCGCACCACCTCGCCGTAAAAGCAGGGGAACAACGGCTCCAGAATACACATATGACCTACGACAGGACCTGGACAATAGAGTCGGTCAAACCAGACCAATCTATGGATCAAGGGGACGTGCCCCAGCACGAGAGGATGTCTGTCAGGCCTGGCGCGACAAACACAACCTCACTCGGGCCGAAAATCACATACGGACTTCATCCGAACTGCGTCGCGACATCGCCCGGTACAGAGGCGCCGCACACCTCCTATGCTTCACCGATGAGGTAATGGAGCACCAGTTCCCAGAAGGGTTTAAACCCGTGAACATCGAGTCATACCACGGCACGACAGACCCCGCAGTCTAGATTGAAGATTTTCTTCTCCACATACACATGGCTCGCGGTGACGACCTACATGCCATCAAATATCTCCCCTTGAAACTTAAAGGTCCAGCACGACACTAGTTAAACAGCCTCCCAGAAAACTCTATTGGCAGCTGGAAAGATTTGGAAGATGCCTTTAGAGACAACTTCCAAGGTACCTATACGGCCCCCGGATGCCGATGACCTCAGTCACATAGTCCAGCAACCCGGAGAGTTGATACGTCCATTTTGCATCATGCTTTTATATCGATATTTATTGCATTATGGGCTGTTATTACACATTATGTCACAATACTCATGCCTATTCTCTCTTATTTTACAAGGTTTACATAAAGAAGGAGAATGCCGGCAGCTGTAATTCTGGGCTGCAAAAGGAGCAAATATTAGAGACCTATTCTGCACAACTCCAAAAGTCCTGAAACTCCACGGAAGTTATTTTTGGAAATAATAAAAAATACTGAGCGAAGCAAATACAAGAGGGGCCCACACACTGCCACGAGGGTGGGGCGCGCCTACCCCGGGCGCCCCCGCCTCGTGGGCCTCTGGTGGCTCTCCGTGCCCATCTTTCGCTATATGAAGTCTTTCGTCCAAGAAAAAATCACAAGCAAGCTGACGAGACTCACGCCACGAGGCGGAACCTGGCGGAACCAATCTAGGGCTCTGGCGAGCTGTTCTGCTGGGACACTTCCCTCGGGGGGGAAATCATCGCCATCGTCATCACCAACGCTCCTCTCATCGGGAGGGGGCCAATCTCCATCAACATCTTCACGAGCACCATTTCCTCTCAAACCCTAGTTCATCTCTTGTATCCAATTCTTGTCCCTAAGTCTGAGATTGGTACCTATAGGTTGCTAGTAGTGTTGATTACTCCTTGTAGTTGATGCTAGTTGGTTTATTTGGTGAAAGATCATATGTTCAGATCCTATATGCATATTAATACCCCTCTGATTATGAACATGAATATGATTTGTGAGTAGTTACGTTTGTTCCTGAGGACATGGGAGAAGTCTTGCTATTAGTAGTCATGTGAATTTGGTATTTGTTCGATATTTTGATGAGATGTATGTTGTCTCTCCTCTAGTGGTGTTATGTGAATGTCGACTACATGACACTTCACCATTATTTGGGCCTAGAGGAAGGCATTGGAAAGTAATAAGTAGATGATGGGTTGCTAGAATGACAGAAGCTTAAACCCTAGTTTATGCGTTGCTTCGTAAGGGGCTGATTTGGATCCATATGTTTCATGCTATGCTTAGGTTTACCTTAATACTTCTTTTGTAGTTGCGGATGCTTGCAATAGGAGTTAATCATAAGTGGGATGATTGTCCAAGTAAGGACAGCACCCAAGCACCGGTCCACCCACATATCAAATTACCAAAGTGATGAAAACTAGCTTGACGATAATTCCCATGTGTCCTCGGGAGCGTTTTCCTTCATATAAGAAATTGTCCAGGCTTGTCCTTTGCTACAAAAGGGATTGCGCCATCTTGCTGCACTTTATTTACTTCTGTTACTTGTTGCTCGTTACAAATTACCTTATCACAAAACTATCTGTTACCTATAATTTTAGTGTTTGCAGAGAATACCTTGCTGAGAACCGCTTATCATTTCCTTCTGCTCCTTGTTGGGTTCGACACTCTTACTTATCAAAAGGACTATGATAGATCCCCTACACTTGTGGATCATCAAGACTCTTTTCTGGCGCCGTTGCCAGGGAGTGAAGCGCCTTTGGTTGGTGGAATTTGGTAAGGAAAAATTTATAGTGTGCTGAAATTTACTGTCACTTGTTACTACGGAAAGTAATCCTTTGAGGGGATTGTTCGGGGTATCTTCACCTCGACCAGTAGAGCAAAGAGTTTCTTCTCAACCTACTAAAAATGAAAATGTTTACTTTGAAATTCCTTCGGGTATGATAGAGAAACTGCTAGCTAATCCTTTTGCAGGAGATGGAACATTGCATCCCGATTTACACTTAATCTATGTGGATGAAGTTTGTGGATTATCACTACAAAAAAATACACTTCCATGATGATACGTGTTTGTCACAGTAGGTCGCATTTTTTGTCATGCATGTACATCCATGACAAATTTATGATGTAATCAAGATAGTCATACCGTGTTTGTCAGAGAAGTGTTCCATGACATTACCAAAATTATCATCACGGAAGTGTCCACTTCCATGACGATAAATCGCGCGTCACGTAAGTGCTTTTCGTCAAGGGTGACCGACACGCGGCATCCACCATAACGGAACGCCTTAAGCTATCGGGTCAGATTTTGGATCCGATAACCCGTTAACAGCCCTGACCAATGGGAAATTTCCACGTGTAAAATTCTGATTGGCCGAAGGGAACACCTGTTAGCTCGTGAGTGGGCCAGATGTTGCCCGTCCATTGGAGGAGACATGCCTATGATACGTTAACACGTGGCTGGGCCCAACAGAGGCCCATATAGGTTAAAAAGGTCGGCCCAGTCAAAGGCCCGTAGAACTTAATCAGGTACTAGTGGGCCAGCCCAATAACGGCCTGCTTAATAAAGGCCCATTTACGGCGCGAAGCCAGATCTGGCCCATTAATTGTTCGCCCAATATTTGGGCCCATTTACGGCCCAAAGCCAGATCTGGCCCGTTAATTGTTTGCCCAATATTTGGGTCCATTTGCGGCCCGAAGCCAGATCTGGCCCGTTAATTGTTCGCCGAATATTTGGGCCCAACTACATCCCAGTGACTTTCGGCCTATTAGAGGCCTGATGTAGACATGGGCCCATTTCAGCCCGATGCGACTTTCGGCCTGGGAATGGCCCGTGCTGCCCATGGGCCATATATGGTCCGACGGTACATCGGGCCCACTAACGGCCCGTGCTAAAGGTGGCAACAGTTAAGCCCAACGTGACTTTGGGCCCATTAAAGGCCTGTCGCGTAATTCGGCCTGTTGATGCCTATACTAAGCTTTCGGCCTCTTAAAGGCCCATGATATCAGTGGGCCAGCTAAGGCCGGAGATATGTTTCGGCCTGGTAACGGTCCGTGAGCTAACTGGGCCCAAAACGGCCCGGTCTACATTTCGGCCTGCTGAAGGCCCGTCGACGACTAGTGAAAATTGAGGAACAACATGCATTTTGGCCTGCTAAAGGCCCATGGTTTCATCTCGGCCGTAATGAGCCAAGACAATATTCAGCTCGTTAATGGCCCAACGCTACAGGCCAAACTAAGTTACTGGGTCGACAAAAGGCCCAACTAAAATATAGGCCGCTGTAAGTTTGGGCCTGGCGCAATGTGTGAAGGCCCCAATCATTCGGGCTCAAGAAAGACCCAGGCCGGCCCAATTGTGGTCCGCTAAAAACCTGGCCCGTTAGAGTCGAATGTTTCGGTCCGGTCGACTACATCTGATTTTTTTTCAGATAGCGAATGATGGCAGTAACTAGTAGGAATTAAGAACAAACCTACTCTATACAATAAAGAAATTATGGCATAGTAACTAAGAATAAATCTACACTATACAATAAAGGATCTAAGGTATATTACATCAACTGGTCATCGAAGTTCGCCACCAGTGATCATAAAGCGCAACGAAGAAGCAGATTACAAAAACTAGGCACCATTGCAGCGTAACAAAATAATACTGAACCGAGACCACTTCCAAGACAGTCCAAGAAAGGTTAGCCTTTATGGGGAACTGCCATGCAAGCTCTTGAGCAAGGCTGTGAGACCGCCTACCATGTCGGCCATAGCTTCCTGTGTGTAGCTGTTTAGCGATGAGGTTCTCATTGGTGTTCTCCGCAATCTTTCTTAGAGATAGGACTTCAAGTCGAAGTTGAGTTGCGTAATGCCTTTCGCTAGAACTTGGGACCCAAGAAGTCGAACCGATTCGCATAACGAATTTTGTGAGCTTGTCTCGATTGTTAGTCTCAAGTAACTTGAACACCGCATCACGACAAGACTTTGGGGTTGTCTCGCTATCTTCAAGATGTTTTGCCTTCTTTGCTGCAATATATGTTGGGTTTGTCTCACAGCCTTCAAGCAGACTTGTGCATGCCATCGGGCATATCACCTGAAACAAAGCAGAGAGGTGACAGGTTTTGCACGTGTATAAACAAAGATGATAACTGTTCTGTCAATTCTATCCAATTTCAAATTAGAAAATAAAGAGTAAGTTCAAAATATCAATAGCATAATTTGGCATTGTTCATAATGTGGGGAGCTTCACCACACTACTGGATTACCATGTCAACATAACAAGCATAGATGAAGGGCAAAGAAAATCATTGTATCTATTTTGGATAATGTGCATGGCATGTTGTTCATATCATCACCACATCAAGAAGATAAAACAAGAGATGACAAGGTGCAAACGTGGGCTGCTTCACCACACACTGGATTATAGATCCACAAAAACAAGCATACATATAGGGAGTATTAAGTAATGTGCATGGTATGGATAAGGAATTTGGTTTTACAAGTAAAACTTAGAACTTACAGTTCTTACGAACATGCATTTTGGTAGAAACAGCAAACTAAACAGTAGTAAACGATAGGGAGTATGAGCAAATTAAACAGCAGTTGAGGATAAAGGATTTAGAAGGACTGACTTACATTAAAGTTAACACCGGCTCTATAATGCCCTTCTCCATGTCAAGGGAAGGATAACTCAAGAATTTCAGCATAGAATGTTCTTCATAAGCATTGCCTGTACTCTACATTTTGTAGAGAGTAATTATAGATATGATAATACTGGAAGGAATAGAGGATAATGAAGATAAGATGCAGATTTATGCTACATAATCAACTACCAATCCCTGGAAGTAGCTGTTAATGTAAGTACAGTGATAGACCACGTTCAGTCCTTACAAGAGGACTGCAGAGCTAAACCTCTTCAAAAGCATTGGGTTGATTCTAAATTTATGTAAGAGTCCATACGGATCTTATAATGTCCACCAAATGGACAATTACGAGGCTAACATGTGCAGTGATGCTACATAATCAAACAGCTATGAAAGTAAGTATGGTCATATAGGGCAAGAGGTACTCACAAGAGCAATGCAGTGTGCAGTATAGTTGCGAGATTTTGTGGTCCCTTGAGAACGGATGTTCTTCTGCTAACAGTTTTCGTACAAGTGAGACATTAAGGCAAATGCAGAAATGTAGTTCAAATTGTGATGTGACATCATAGACAGTACCTTACGCTGCAGCCGAGACCAATGTGTAACAAGATCATTCCATCACCGTCGGATAAATGTAGCACCGAGACTTTACAGAAATTTCGTCAGAGGCTTGCCATCAAGTGTGCTTGCCTCGGTAGGAACGATACTTCATCAACAAGTGCTTGAAAAGCGCAACCAACCCTTGCTCGTCATCACAATCCAGTTTGCTCCTCGCCTATTTAAAAGAATGAAATCTTGTGTCTTCGTCACAGAAACATATGCAGATAATGACCATGAATAACATTAGTACATTACTTACGCGTAAGTTGCGGAGGAAGACTGGAAATTGTTACGTGTCTTCGTATAATCTTTCCATGAAGGAAAGATGCAAAAAGTTCCCGACAACAACATAAGCTTTTCTTCTAAACTGGGAAGAAATGGAACAGGGTCCTATTTGCTGCAATTGGGGCTCTCTCGGTTCGCAAAGGATTTGGCAACTGGATTTGGTGTACTCTTTGCTGGAATGGGGGTTTTGCGTCAGACAGTTGGTGCTATGTCAATCGGCATAATCATACTGTTTGCTTTGCTGTTGGGGTCTGCTGAGTAGGGGCATCGAAATGACCTGTGTAGTAGGGCTAGAGTCTGCTAGAGTTGGGGTATTTTGTGGGTCAGGTGATATTGCAACTACACCTAATGGGCTGTTTGATTTATCAGGTGCCACTACCTTTTCCAAATACTTTGCTTGTGCTCCTCCACGATCAGCAATCGCCCTCTTCCTTTTGAACGTCTGATACACAAGAACATCATTTGAATGGATAAATATGGTATGATGATAGATGGAAAATGTACTGAAAATGGATATGCAGGGCGTATTCACATACACAATGTGTAAACTAAGCTAATGGCAGTTCAACAAAGTAGAAGCAATGCAAAGCATCAGTTGCAAGATATGTGCGAGCAATGTAACCTTGGAAAGTTAGAGCAAGTACCTTGATGGGTGAATAAGATAGGGCATCTTCCTCTGACTCCTCCACTAGGGAGCTACATTGACTTAGGTCTCCCTCTAGCTCGTAATCACTTTGTTAGGATCATATTCGAGCATGAATCAGAGGTGGAGAGCGTTTGCATTGCATTGCATCCAGACTTGATTTCAGTCCCTTAATGCCAAGTTTGACAGCCATGGCATTGTTCGCTTTATTCTTTTCATGCCGCAAGCTCATAATCATTATGATGCTGTTAGAATATGAGATTCATGAAAACATAAAAAGTAGTCAGATTATCTATGGAATGCATTGCAGATTTAACTCGAGAGTGTCTCCTATAAACCCTTGCATATGCAAAGTTCACCTCCCCAACCGTCTTGACTGCACCACACGTAAATACAAACCCTTATGTCTCTATAACAAAGCAGACACACATTTCAAAACTGAAGTAGGAACATTAGAATCATATGAAATTCAGATTTGAACAAATAAACTAAGCAATTATGAGTGGCGAATGTTTAGCTTCAAGGGTGGAGTGTTGGTAGTGCGACACAAAGCAAGTAGGCAGATTGTATTCCATGTAAAAGATCAAACCTATGTAAAAGCTGGATATGACACTTTCTTTCTATACAATGCAAGTGTTTGTTACCCGCACATGATGGAAGAGATCACATAGAGAAATACTATTCACTCATGTCTACTGTTCCAAAGATTTAGAAACAGGTGGTCCACCCTAAAAGAATATTGACAACAAATATGACAAGGCAAGCATAGATGTAGTGAATCAATCATTTACTTGTGAGCTTATTAGGACAAGTATGCGAATTGTAACTGCAGAAGAGACCGCCCAAAATCTGAATGAAGAAGTTTGTCTAGCACTTATTGTTTGCAACTAATCGACGTGAATAATTGGATATTATATCGAATGAGTAAGAAAGACAAGTAAAATTGTCAACAAACCTGGCTTGCAGTAGTAATCTGGGTCAATGTCACTACGACCAACAATCCAAAATGACTAGTTTACATCCGAGGGCCAGAATTTTGAAAACCCCTGTGAACTTTAGAGGTACTAAAGATTACCGAAATACATCTGAACCATTAAGTGTAGGTAGCACCGAGCACACAACAAACCCTAATGACAGTCCCGCCTAATGAGTAATGAATCAATTAGAAAATGGGTGATGAGGAGGGCTTTGAGTGTTGAGGACGTATCTCAGGATAAATCGGGTTGGCTTGGTGGGTGCTGCACGCTTGAGCCCTGAACGGACTGGGAAGGTAGGCACGGCGGCGCGCCCGGGCAGCGGTGACGTTGTTGGGCGAGCGGCTCCTGGCCTCCTGTTAGTCCGGCGTCTCCTCCTAGAGTCATGCCGTCCGGGGACGGCAAGTCGTCGGCGAGGCAGGCGGCTGGGGGCGAGTAGAGATCGAAAGCGCGCAGCAGAACAGAGGGGAATCGGGGCCTGGGACGACCCAAAATCCCAGGGTGGGTCGGCCCACCGTGGGCACCCTGTAGAGATACACACCCGAGCGGCGAACATGCATTTTCGAAACTAATTTAGGAACATTTAGCTGACCAATTAAACAACTCTGTTTTAATAATATCATATTCGTATTTGAACAACTAAGCTTGTTTAGCTTGATGGGTGGAGCAGTGTTATTATGACACGAAGCACGTATTCTGATCGTATAGTGATCATAAAAGGGGGAAACTCTAAGCATATTTTTTTTAGCAAAAGAGGGTTTCCCCTCTGATTTCTATTAAAGAAACCACCACGGAACCAACATGATTAATTAAACCCTAAGCATGATCAATTAAACCGTATTATGGCTGTGCCATGGCAGATTTGAAGCTGCAAACCGGAGAAATGATATTTAGCATCCATTGTTTTCTTCGAACTAGGAACTAAATTCTAAGAGCTGAAAAGAAAGTAGAGTAACCAAGTTAAGATCTATTTTCTGGTTGAGATCAAAAAGTTGAGGAGATATGAAGTACCACCTCTCTTGCGGTGCCGTGTAGGCATCGGGGGTGCGATGGCTGTCGGTGGCGTTGAAGCAGATCTGCGACGGTAGATGGGTGCATCGGGGGATAAGTCCCGTTGCGGTGGAAGAGAAGGTCGTGTGAGCGGCCCCGGCAAAGAGGACGACGGCGCCGATGAAGCGAGAGGACGCAATGCAAGGCTATTGGTCCGTCGCCGTGGATGAGAAACGACCATCTCTAGCAGTGGACGACGCGGTCTTGGTAGGCGCTCCGCATGGTGGAGGACGGTGGCGATGGATGTGGTGGAGGACGGCGATGGATGGGGTGGCGGATGAGGCTGGTGTGGGGATGGGGTGTTCTTGCGCGGACGGTGTATGAATGGGAAAATGGAGGGAGAGGTACGGGGAACCATGTTTTTGGGACGCGCCTGTCTAAAATATGGGGAAGTTATGAACTTAGCCCCCGTTTAAAATTTGGACGTCTCGTCGGTTGGGGATAGGACGGTAATCTCACATCTCGCCAATATTTGCCCAGAGCAATTTCGGGCGAGGAGAGGGTGGTTGGCGCCCATGGTTGGCACCCACGGTGTATGAACAGGGCTGACAGGTAGTGCGGTCGTGTCACGTCTGAGTGAAGTTACAAACCTGCCCCTATTGAAAATATTGGCCTACATCGATTTCGGCCGAGTCGAGTTTGTTTTGCCGCCCACCGTGTATGAATGGGGAATGGAGGGAGAAACAGAGGTATTTCAGACGAGCTTGAATCAAATGTGTTTTGCCGCCCATGTTTGACGCCCACCGTGTCGGAATGGGCTCAGAGGCGGTCGTGTCACGCCTAATTGAAGTTACTAACCTACCCTATTCAGAGCGGTGGAAATCGGGCCGATGGATTGTCCGTAATGGGTAGACAGTAATTTCCATCTCCCAAACACTTGGCTTCGGGCAGCCGACGTGGGAGTGGACATTTTGCTGCTTCTTTCAATTTTGGGACAATAAGCATCCACGCTACCACGGCAACTAAATTTGAATCCATTTTGTATTCCTATATGAATCTTTATAAATCATTCTATGTGTTTTTATATATCTTCAAAAGGACGACAAAGATGTATTCCACTGTCATATATGAATATGGTTTACAAATGCCGTTACTAAAATTCAGAAACTAGAATCTAGTTTAAGGTGAATTCGAATATTTGGATGTCAGGACCCCGATCCTAAGTCACACCGATCTAGCATGTAACACATCATATCACTTTGCGGCCTCACGCACGGTATTCCCACGGGTGTCGCCTTACCATGGCCCGGGACCGTTTGCGTCTTTTGGCTCACGTATATGATAGTGTCGCTAGCATCCATATGACGAAGAACCCGGGCCGACATGGCTAGTCGTGAACCCAAAGCGGCACTAACCCATGGGGACAGGCATACGTGAATCACATCGAGCATGTCGGTCATCAACGTGTATATTCGGGCTGTAGCACTGGGCTAACAGGACTCCGGTATCCCGGGCTGTAGCAGGCTAGGCAGGACTCCGAATAACACCGCGTGACATTTCCCGAAGGGAGACATAGGAACGAAGTGAGACACATGCCGCCAGTCAAGTGTCCAAGCAAGTAGTCTTTGGGCTAGCAGGACTCCGTGAACCGGGCAGAAGCGGACTACTATCGCCGGAGGCACGAGACTACATTTCCCCATATGAGAGGCTGCCAAGGATAAACAACTAGTTTGTCGGATCCCACACATACCAAGCATTTCAAACATACACACAATATGCCCAATATGTGTAAATACGATGTGGCATCACAACATAACTCTACGACTCGTAATATTATTCATTAGGCTCCGAGGAGCGAGATATTACAAACATGGGTCTCATGACCCAACACTCGAGCATACAAGTCAAAGCACAAGCGGAAGCTAAACATGTCCGGGTACAGATAACTATAAATGAAAAAGGCTGAGAAGCGACTATCTACAGATCTCGCCGAGGGCACAAGATCGTAGCTGAGGTAACAAGCTAAACGTCGAAGTCCACATGGAACTACTAGCGAGACTGACGTCTCTCTGCAAAACATAAATAAGCAAACGTGAGTACAATTGTACTCAGCAAGACTTACATCGGAACTAACTACATATGCATCATTATCAAAAGGGGGTGGTGGAGTTTGACTGCAGCAAGCCAGCTTTGACTCGGTGGCTATCCTGAACTACGACTGCAAGTAACTCTTTTGAGGTGGCGCACACGAGTCCACATATTCACCATATCAATACACCACTATGGACCCGCTCCCGTCTCTCTACGAGAACGCCATCCATAGCACTCACGCTTATCTTGCGCATTTTAGAGTATCCACTTTCACTTGTCTATGAACTGATATAGGCAACCTGTAAGTCCTTTTCCATGGACACGGCTATTCAATAGATCATATTAAACCCTGCAGGGTGTACTTCTTCACACACGCTCACCACTTACCGTCGTTTACACGACATGTACTGCAACCTTCAAGCGGAAGCCCAACGTGGGTGTCGGCCACGGCCTACCTAAACACTCAAGTCCCTAGTCCAGGTTTATCGCCTATTCGGGTTCCATCCGCAGGAGTCCGCCGAGGTTTCCCATACAGCCCCGAACGATGTGTGCAGGGTTCCCGAGATACCAAACGGGCACTCGGTACATCAACCACGGTGCCTACCGCAACACAACCCACCCCTAAGGTCAGCGCTGCGCGCGGCCCCAAAGATGCTACAAACACCGTAAACTACTTGCAACTCCCTTGACCGAGGACAAGGGTGGTCAAGAAGCCGAGAGGGTCAATTAAGGATCCCAATGCGTGGTAGTAACTGTTTCATGGATCACAAACACGTAACTCAGTTCTCGAGGACGGCTGCAATGAGACAACCCACCATGTACTCCTACATGGCCTCTCACCGCTACCTTTACCAAATCGTGTTCACACACTTAGCTCACACACACAGAGGACATGTTCATAACAATTCCAATTCATTCCCGATGAATCAGACCGACTCAACTCTAAGCAAAGAGCAGGCATGACAAACAAGCATAAATGAGTAGGCACAACATGGCTCAAACAACTCCTACTCATGCTAGTGGGTTTCATCTAATTACTGTGGAATGACAGGTCATGCAAAGGATCAAGGGGTTCAGCTACCGCAGCAAGTAACACATGAGTCGTTGTTGTCCTAATGCAGTAAAATAGAGCAGGAGCGAGAGAGTGGGATTGTATCGAATGAACAAGGGGTTTTGCTTGCACGGCACTTCAAGATAATATAGTTCTTCATCGGTGTCATCGAACTCATCGTCGGTACATCGCTCACGGGAGGGACAATTACCGCAAACAAGAGAGAACACAATCAATGCAATGCACATTCACATGAATGACATGTCATATTAAGGTACTGAATTCACCTAATGCAATAATAATCCAAGTTAGTTGAAGTGGAATTCAAACAAGGTTGAATTCCAACTCCAAATGCTATTTCATAAATTACCCTAATCATGATTCATCCTATTCAGTGAGGTTAACTTGTTCAAACATGCATGATCATGGCATAAACAGATTCTTCATATTTTTCTGATCATTTTTCATATATAACTTATTTCCATTGGAGTTACGGTTGAATTTCTATGAATTTTAGAAGTTTTGGATATATTCTGAATTTCTAAACCTTTCGATTTATTTTAATTCCGAAAGGCTTTAATGCGCCAAAGATGACCTCACGGTGACGTCAAGCAAGTCAACGGGCGCTGTCCAGTCAAATCGACCAGCGGGACCCACTGGTCGCCTCACTGATGACGGCTAGGGTCATCGACATGTGGGGCCAGTCAACAGTGACGTGGCGGGTCAAACCGACATGGGGCCTACGGGTTTAGTTTGATCTAAGCAAAACTAAAACAGGGTTAATTAGGAAGTGGGGCCCATATGTCAATGGGTGTGGGTTCATTAGTTGGATCATTAGCACTAATTAGCGTGCCACATCATCACCACCGGCGTAAACGCGCGGCGACCAAATCATGGCGGGGCGTCGGACTTCGCCACTGGGCCCGGCTTGAAGAGCCACTTGCACCTACATGCTCCGGGAGTGACGCGATCCAATGGAGCAAACAACGGAGGCGGGGTGGCCGGAGTCGACGGCGGCGAAGCTCAAGGCGGCGGCCGGAGTTCGGGTGGTCGCGGATCGGGCTGCAGGTGCAAGCGGCAAGGAGGCGCTAGCGAGGCTCAGCGCGGGGCGGCAAACTCGGTGGACACGCACCCGGGACCAAATGGTCACCGGAGCGTCGTCGGCGGTGAGTACGGCGGCGGCGGGTTCCGGTCGTCGACGAAGCGACAGCTGCGGCGTGCAAACGAGAGAACGGAGAGGGGGAGGAGGAGCAGTAGCTCACAGCGGTTGCGGCGGCCGTCGAAGCAGGCTCGGGGAAGGCCGGAGCCGAGCGAGGCGGCGAGGCCAATCTCCGGCGGCCGAGGAGGGGAAAAGCGTCGGGGCGGCGCTTCGGGGCTTCTCCGGTCGCGTGAGCCGTCTGGGAGGACGAGGGAGGCACGGCGGCCTCTAGGGCATGTTGGATGAGCGAGGGAGGGCCTGTGGCCGTGGCTACGGCGAGCAGTGGCGACGGTGGCGCTCGGGTGTGTTCGGGAGAGAGCCAGGGAAGGGGAGAGAGTGCAGCGAGTGAGGGAGAGGCGAGAGGGGCTTCGAGGCGTCTCCAGGCGCGGGATTGGGTGACGGAGAGCGCGACACGGCGAAGCAGGAGGTGGCGCGGTCGGGTGCGCGTGCTCGCCACGCACCTGCCTGTCCTCCTGGCAGGAGGAAGAAGACAGGAGGCGGCGATGGGCTGGGGGCTGCAACGCTGGACCAGCACGGGGAGCTGGGCGGTTAGTGGCGCCTGTAAGTGGCCTGTAGGCGTTCTCTCTCTCTCTTTTAATTGTTTTTGTTTTTATTATTCTATAGTCTTTACGGCTTTATTAAAAATACTAATACTATCCCAAAAATCATGAAACTTGTTTCAAGCCCACTGCTTGGAAAATATCCAACAGCAAACATTTAAGTTTATGATTATTTGAGCATTTAAAATATTTTATAGTATTTAAATGCCCAAATGAAAATACCATATGATTTAATTCAAAGGCCAAATATGTCATAGAAAAATGTGCATCACCTCTGGTTACTGTTTCCAGCATAGATCAAGAATGATGAACATTTTTGGAAGTCATTTGGATTTACTGGAAATATTTTGGTTGAACCTAGTGAATTCCTTTAATGCTAGGGTTTGAACATCCCCATTTCAAATTTCTTTAGAAATTTAAACATGATGACATGAATGCCTTAATGCAACTAATGACAAACAAATTCTAGGGCTGTGACAGCTCACCCCCACTAAACAAGAATCTCGTCCCGAGATTCAAGACGTGAGGTAAGAAGTCAAAGGAGTCACAAGCTAACACGATCTTCACGATCCAAGTTGCACTTCATAGGAACGTTGACACGGTCACCGTCTTTGTCTCGACGTCTTGTCTTGAGAACCACATCCAACATGACAACGAGAAGAAAAGGGGGAATTTAGAAGAATCGATCTTCTTGAGGTTCAAACAATTTAGGATCATCTTAATGATCCAAGATCAACTCATGGAATGAGGCGTAAAACATTTCTGGAGCGGAGAGGTAAGACATGCATCAGTAAGGACGAAGGAAACAATTTTACGAGTGTTTCAAAATAGCGAGGAAAGTTGCCATGATTCCAAAACGGGGCACCTTAGGGGAGGTGACGCAAAGAACTATCCCCTTAAGTGGCAAAAAGAATTACTTTTGATCCATAGATCGTTGGAACTCTTTATACCAACCTAAGGCAATCACAATCGATCATTTGAAGGAGTTCGAAAGAATGACATACTCGGACTAGAATGGATGATGTGGACTACCTTGTTGAAGACAACGCAATGGATGATTTTTGCTTATCATCGAAGATGGATGGGACCCATGGTAAGTCCACTTTTGAAGATGATATTGGATAGCAACTACCGGGAAGGGCAGCCCATGGGGGATTGGCACAATGGCGGTGTAAGCTGGGAACAAAATGCAACTGTTGGGAATGTTCCAACCATCATATCTGCTCGAGATTCAGATCCGATTGGTAATAGGATACTTAGGACTCACATGTCGAAAAGAAAAGTTGCAACACAAATCGATGAGATGGCGCTGCGAGATTCTCGGATATGAACTACGATAGGAAGCTCCAAAACATGAGTTGGTTCTGCTACACACATGTGAACACATTGTCCAAGACAAAAATGACCACGTAGTAGTCTTATAATAAAAATACTACCGAGTTCAGGTTGGGAACCATCATCAAGGATAACGAAGTCCTAACATAAGTCATGACTAGTTGTTATGAAGGAACTCCTTCTCCTTGAACAAATCAATCAGTGGCTTGGTGTGCTAGGGACACATGTAGAGCGAAGGTTGCAAGTCTCCGAACCACAGAATACTTCGCACGTATGCATGACTGAATTGGGATGATTCCGGAGGAGGCAAAACAAACCTTTCTAAAATTCACGGCGGCAACTTGCATCAGATGCACATGAATTCGAGAAAGTCGCTACTTACATCCAGCATAGGCTTCATGAACGGCACACGAAGAAATGCTTACACAAATTTCCAACACTAGGTTGATGTTCAACATGACTCATGGGGGATACAAAATGCTACTGATGGGCTCAACAGCAACTCATCGGAATTTCCATATCACTGGACTTCCACCATCATGTGAACACGGTGTTAGCATTGGTCAGACCAAAGATGTAATGGGTATGCTCGAGGGATTAACCACGGGTAAGGCAACATCACGAATATCGTTGGTTCTGATTTGACTCGACAATGGCCCATACTCGAATCAACGAGTTGATAAGACAATAGGTCCAGCAACTGATCACAGGGACCAATCGATGAAGATATCATCTTTCTTCAACACACACTACACAAGAATATCCCTTCGGGACGAACTAAGTTAGGCAAACTTTTATCTTCCAACTCTCCAAGTTGTTGTCTAGCTTAACCAACTAGCTCAGGGGTATCCAACACAGATTCTTGGAGAAGGGGTGGTTCACAAGAAACCGACTTGATCACGAGCTCAACATAACAGTCAGGGAACAACCCGGTAACACTTCCAAGAAGATATTTGGAAAGTCACGACCCACCGTATGTTACTAAGCTCGAGAACAATCTTGCTTTTGAGGGCAAGACGATATGATCGAACGAGTGAGGACTTGACACAATCCTAACTCATCAATCGAAGTGTGCACCAGAAGTAAGGACTAGGTAGCACGATCAATCTTAGGATGATGGTTTAATAACCAACACGCTAAGAATGAGAATATTGTCCATTCACTACCAAGCAACAAGTTGCTCGGGGTATTGATTTCACACATCACAATTCACTTGTCGGCTTTCCGGTTGCATCAACACGGAACCGAGAAATGAACAATGATGGTGAGAAGTATCACTGCATCAAGAATTCCTAGGAGGTTGTGCAATTCCCATGACATTCTTGACATAAGATGGCAATACTTCAGGGTAGAACAGAATCAAGAGCTGAATTGGCATTTTGATCTGCGGGATACAACTACTTTGACCCAATCCTAGAAATGGATGAGGTACTGGAGTTTGTTTCTCCTAGTCATTCCGGAATAGAATGGCTTGACGGACCACAAGGATAAAATGCATCGATGAACACAAATGCACACATACCCTTGGCTATCAATTGATAGATGAAGGTCAGAAGGCATCTAAGAGAACAACTCAAAGGAACATATAATTTTCTGAGTTGTGGATGCACAGATTAGTATGTCGAGCAAGCTCAACATTTCTTCCGGATAACCCATGCAGAAAGGTAGAATCGGCAGAGTCGCAATATGAATGGAGTACTCCTCAAGAGCACTCTTATTGTGATGTTTTGATTCAACAAGGAACTTCTGCCATAAGCGGTTCGTAGTATTTGGAAGAAGGAAATACCACGGACCTCGAGGACTATCCCAAAGGTTACTAATATCCTAAAGGCACTAGCAAATACTAACAACATGAAGTAGGATGAATCTCGGGTTCAGAAACCCAGGAGTAGAATGCCTACCACTAAATGGCATCACGGGATGCTTTCGAAAGTGATGGCCAGAATCATCACACTGGGGATACAAAAGCATTGCTAAATTGCTAGGTGACTTCCTAAACACCTAGGGTCATAATAATAGTTCCAACATATATGTCGAGGCAACAGAGTACCTCAACTTACCGATTGGTGTGCTTATTCTGACCAAAAGGTCATCGGGAACGGAAGGAAAGAATTTGCAAATGCATCAGACTATTTAGAGACCTGGGATGACTCGGACAACATAACGGCTGTAAATGCTCAAAATGATTTGAGACATCCTGCAAGAATGGTGGCATAACCACTCAACAACATCATAACAAGATTCTGAGATCAACAATTATCACACAGGAATAGTAGGAACTGAACTGGGGATTAAAACCAACAATCTTAAAGGTCTATGGATTAGTAACACGTCAACCTGATAGATAGATGAGAAGCCTAGTTCTTAAACCCCGTAGAAGAGAAGAGGATGACTCAGATCAGAAGGCCATGAGGTATAAGGAGTAAAAAGAGCCTTACGTTCCTTCCACAATCAATTCCTTACATAGCTAAAGCATTTCTAGACACAACTTCGACCAGTTTGGCTTGGTAATCCTCACAGCGAACAGCTCGATACCAACGCTGTCGGGACCCGATCCTAAGTCACACCGATCTAGCATGTAACACATCATATCACTTTGCGGCCTCACGCACGGTATTCCCACGGTGTCGCCTTACCATGGCCCGGCACCGTTTGCGTCTTTTGGCTCACGTATATGATAGTGTCGCTAGCATCCATATGACGAAGAACCCGGGCCGACATGGCTAGTCGTGAACCCAAAGCGGCACTAACCCATGGGGACAGGCATACGTGAATCACATCGAGCATGTCGGTCATCAACGTGTATATTCGGGCTGTAGCACTGGGCTAACAGGACTCCGGTATCCCGGGCTGTAGCAGGCTAGGCAGGACTCCGAATAACACCGCGTGACATTTCCCCGAAGGGACAGACATAGGAACGAAGTGAGACACATGCCGCCATCAAGTGTCCAAGCAAGTAGTCTTTGGGCTAGAAGGACTCCGTGAACCGGGCTGAAGCGGACTACTATCGCTCGGAGGCACGAGACTACATTTCCCCATATGAGAGGCTGCCAAGGATAAACAACTAGTTTGTCGGATCCCACACATACCAAGCATTTCAAACATACACACAATATGCCCAATATGTGTAAATACGATGTGGCATCACAACATAACTCTACGACTCAGAATATTATTCATTAGGCTCCGAGGAGCGAGATATTACAAACATGGGTCTCATGACCCAACACTCAGAGCATACAAGTCAAAGCACAAGCGGAAGCTAAACATGTCTGGGTACAGACAACTATAAATGAAAAAGGCTGAGAAGCCTGACTATCTACCAGATCCTGCCGAGGGCACAAGATCGTAGCTGAGGTAACAAGCTAAACGTCGAAGTCCACATGGAACTACTAGCGAGACTGACGTCTCTCTGCAAAACATAAATAAGCAAACGTGAGTACAATTGTACTCAGCAAGACTTACATCGGAACTAACTACATATGCATCATTATCAAAAGGGGGTGGTGGAGTTTGACTGCAGCAAGCCAGCTTTGACTCGGTGGCTATCCCTGAACTACGATCGCAAGTAACTCTTTTGAGGTGGCACATGAGTCCACATATTCACCATATCAATACACCACTATGGACCCGCTCCCGTCTCTACGAGAACGCCATCCATAGCACTCACGCTTATCTTGCGCATTTTAGAGTATCCACTTTCACTTGTCTATGAACTGATATAGGCAACCCGAAGTCCTTTTCCATGGACACGGCTATTGAATAGATCATATTAAACCCTGCAGGGTGTACTTCTTCACACACGCTCACCACTTACCGTCGTTTACACGACATGTACTCGGCAACCTTCAAGCGGAAGCCCAACGTGGGTGTCGGCCACGGCCTACCTAAACACTCAAGTCCCTAGTCCAGGTTTATCGCCTATTCGGGTTCCATCCGCAGGAGTCCGCCGAGGTTTCCCATACAGCCCCGAACGATGTGTGCAGGGTTCCCGAGATACCAAACGGGCACTCGGTACAGACCCACGGTGCCTACCGCAACACAACCCACCCCTAAGGTCAGCGCTGCGTATGCCCCAAAGATGCTACAAACACGAAACTACTTGCAACTCCCGGATGAGGACAAGGGTGGTCAAGAAGCCGAGAGGGTCAATTAAGGATCCCAATGCGTGGTAGTAACTGTTTCATGGATCACAAACACGAACTCAGTTCTCGAGGACGGCTGCAATGAGACAACCCACCATGTACTCCTACATGGCCTCTCACCGCTACCTTTACCAAATCGTGTTCACACACTTAGCTCACACACGATGGGACATGTTCATAACAATTCCAATTCATTCCCGATGAATCGACCCGACTCAACTCTAAGCATGAGCAGGCATGACAAACAAGCATAAATGAGTAGGCACAACATGGCTCAAACAACTCCTACTCATGCTAGTGGGTTTCATCTAATTCTTGTGGAATGACAGTCATGCAAAGGATCAAGGGTTCAGCTACCGCAGCAAGTAACACATGAGTCGTTGTTGTCCTAATGCAGTAAAATAGAGCAGGAGCGAGAGAGTGGGATTGTATCGGAATGAACAAGGGGTTTTGCTTGCCGGCACTTCAAGATAATATAGTTCTTCATCGGTGTCATCGAACTCATCGTCGGTACATCGCTCTACGGGAGGGACAATTACCGCAAACAAGAGAGAACACAATCAATGCAATGCACATTCACATGAATGACATGTCATATTAAGGTACTGAATTCACCTAATGCAATAATAATCCAAGTTAGTTGAAGTGGAATTCAAACAAGGTTGAATTCCAACTCCAAATGCTATTTCATAAATTACCCTAATCATTATTCATCCTATTCAGTGAGGTTAACTTGTTCAAACATGCATGATCATGGCATAAACAGATTCTTCATATTTTTCTGATCATTTTCATATATAACTTATTTCCATTGGAGTTACGGTTGAATTTCTATGAATTTTAGAAGTTTTGGATATATTCGGAATTTCTAAACCTTTTCGATTTATTTTAATTCGAGAAAGGCTTTAATGCGTCAAAGATGACCTCACGGTGACGTCAAGCAAGTCAACAGCGCTGTCCAGTCAAATCGACCAGCGGGACCCGCTGGTCGATCTCACAAATGACGGCTAGGGTCATCGACATGTGGGGCCAGTCAACGGTGGCGTGGCGGGTCAAACCGACTGTGGGGCCTACGGTTTAGTTTGATCTAAGCAAAACTAAAACAGGGTTAATTAGGAAGTGGGGCCCATATGTCAATGGGTGTGGGTTCATTAGTTGGATCATTAGCACTAATTAAGCGTGCCACATCATCACCACCGGCGATGTAAACGCTGGCGACCAAATCATGGCGCGAGGCCGTCGGACTTCGCCACTGGGCCCGGTTTGAAGAGCCACTTGCACCTACATGCTCCGGGAGGACGCGCATCCAATGGAGCAAACAACGGAGGCGGGGTGGCCGGAGTCGACGGCGGCGAGCTCCAAAGCGCGGCCGGAGTTCGGGTGGTCGCGGATCGGGGCTGCAGGTGCAAGCGGCAAGAGGAGGCGCTAGCGAGGCTCAGTGGGCGGCAAACTTCGGTGGACACGCACGGGACCAAATGGTCACCGGAGCGTCGGCGGTGAGTACGGCGGCGGCGGGTTCGATCGTCGACAAGCGACAACTGCGGCGGCAAACGAGAGAACGGAGAGGGGAGGAGGAGCAGTAGCTCACAGCGGTTGCGGCGGCCGTCGGCGAGCTCGGGAAGGCGGAGCGAGCGAGGCGGCGAGGCCAATCTCCGGCGTCCGAGGAGGGGAAAAGCGTCGGGGCGGCGCTTCGGGGCTTCTCCGGTCGCGTGAGCCGTCGGGGAGGACGAGGGAGGCACGGCGGCCTCTAGGGCATGTTGGATGAGCGAGGGAGGGCCTGTGGCCGTGGCTACGGCGAGCAGTGGCGACGGTGGCGCTCGGGTGTGTTCGGGAGAGAGCCAGGGAAGGGGAGAGAGTGCAGCGAGTGAGGGAGAGGCGAGAGGGGCTTCGAGGCGTCTCCAGGCGCGGGATTGGGTGACGGAGAGCGCGACACGGCGAAGCAGGAGGTGGCGCGGTCGGGCGCGCGTGCTCGCCACGCACCTGCCTGTCCTCCTGGCAGGAGGAAGAAGACAGGGGAGGCGGCCAGTGGGCTGGGCCGCGCAACGCTGGACCAGCACGGGGGGGAGCTGGGCCGGTTAGTGGCGCCAGGTAAGTGGCCCAGGTAGGCGTTCTCTCTCTCTCTTTTAATTGTTTTTGTTTTTCTATTATTCTATAGTCTTTACGGCTTTATTAAAAATACTAATACTATCCCAAAAATCATGAAACTTGTTTCAAGCCCTTTGCTTGGAAAATATCCAACAGCAAACATTTAAGTTTATGATTATTTGAGCATTTAAAATATTTTATAGTATTTAAATGCCCAAATGAAAATACCATATGATTTAATTCAAAGGCCAAATATGTCATAGAAAAATGTGCATCACCTCTGGTTACTGTTTCCAGCATAGATCAAGAATGATGAACATTTTTGGAAGTCATTTGGATTTACTAGAAATATTTTGGTTGAACCTAGTGAATTCCTTTAATGCTAGGGTTTGAACATCCCCATTTCAAATTTCTTTAGAAATTTAAACATGATGACATGAATGCCTTAATGCAACTAATGACAAACAAATTCTAGGGCTGTGACATTGGAACACTTCATGTCCAACTCAAATGTCACATGCAGCATAATGTGTACTCCCATTTAGATATGTACACAAGCGATGTATCAAGATCCAAATACAGAGTCAATCAACCAAGAATGTACAGAACTAATAGACATATAAACACTTATTGAGTATATGGGTCAATAATATCAACTAACATACATAAGCCAGGCCGCTGTACTTTTTTTTGGCTACAACAACATCCTTTTTTTTAGCCAGCATCTTGGCCCTTTCCGATGCGTGCCACTTATGGTCCATCTATACTACTACTATTGCTGAATGCACATTCAGCCCGGTTGACATATTTGTAGGTCTGGCACAGCAATCCAAATGAAATGTCTCCGAGTCTTATCAATTAATACAGACTTGTGCTCAAATAAAATTACAAACCAAAAAACAAAAAAAACAATTATTACATGATCTCTAAAACAAATGGTTTGATTGTTGGAAATATGCCCTAGAGGCAATAATAAAAGGATTATTATTATATTTCCTTGTTCATGATAATTGTCTTTTATTCATGCTATTCCTTGTTCATGATAATTGTCTTTTATTCATGCTATAATTGTATTATCCGGAAATCGTAATACACGTGTGAATACATAGACCACAATATGTCCCTAGTGAGCCTCTAGTTGACTAGGTCGTTGATCAATAGATAGTCATGGTTTCCTGACTATGGACATTGGATGTCATTGATAACGGGATCACATCATTAGGAGAATGATGAGATGGACAAGACCCAATCCTAAGCATAGCACAAGATCGTGTAGTTCGTTTTGCTAGAGCTTTTCCAATGTCAAGTATCTCTTCCTTAGACCATGAGATCATGTAACTCCGGATACCGTAGGAGTGCTTTGGGTGTACCAAACGTCACAACGAATCGGGTGACTATAAAGGTGCACTACGGTATCTCCGAAAGTGTCATTGGGTTGACACGGATTGAGGCTGGGATTTGTCACTCCGTGTTACGGAGAGGTATCCTTGGGCCCACTCGGTAGTGCATCATCATAATGAGCTCAAAGTGACCAAGTGTCCGGTCACGGGATCATGCATTACTGATGCAGTATAGTGACTTGCGGTAACGAGATTGAACGAGGTATTGGGATACCGACGATCGAATCTCGGGCAAGTAACATACCGATTGACAAAGGGAATTGTATACGGGGTTGTTTGAATCCTCGACATCGTGGTTCATCCGATGAGATCATCGAGGAGCATGTGGGAGCCAACATGGGTATCCAGATCCCGCTGTTGGTTATTGCCCGAGAGCCATCTCGGTCATGTCTACGTGTCTCCCGAACCCGTAGGGTCTACACACTTAAGGTTCGGTGACGCTAGGGTTGTATGAATATGAGTATGCAGTAAACCGAATGTTGTTCGGAGTCCCGGATGAGATCCCGGACGTCACGAGGAGTTCCGGAATGGTCCGGAGGTAAAGAGTTATATATAGGAAGTGTTGTTTCGGCCATCGGGAAAGTTTCGGGGTCACCCGGTATTGTACCGGGACCACCGGAAGGGTCCCGGGGGTCCACCGGGTGGGGCCACCCATCCCGGAGGGCCCCATGGGCTGAAGTGGGAGGAACCAGCCCATAGTGGGCTGGTGCGCCCCCCTTGGCCCACCCCCTGCGCCTAGGGTTGAAACCCTAGGGTGGGGGCGCCCACTTGCCTTGGGGGCACTCCACCCCCTGCCGCCCCCCCTGGGAGATCAGATCTCCAGGGGCCGGCGCCCCCCCTGGGGCCTATATAAAGGGAGGGGGGAGGGGGCAGCCGCACCCTAAAGTTCTGGCGCCTCCCTCCCCTGCTACACCTCTTCCTCCTCCGTCACGTGCTTGGCGAAGCCCTGCCGGAGTGCTGCTTCTCAACCAACACCACGCCGTCGTGCTGCTGCTGGAGACATCTTCCTCAACCTCTCCTTCCCCCTTGCTGGATCAAGAAGGAGGAGACGTCATCCGCTTGGTATGTGTGTTGAACGCGGAGGTGCCGTCCGTTCGGCACTCGGTCATCGGTGATTTGGATCACGGCGAGTACGACTCCATCATCCACTTTCTAGTGAATGCTTCCGCACGCGATCTACAAGTGGTATGTAGATGCAATCTCTCTCCCATGACTCGTTGCTTAGATGAACTCATAGATGGATCTTGGTGAAACCGTAGGAAAAAATTTAATTTTCTGCAACGTTCCCCAACAGTGGCATCATGAGCTAGGTCTATGCATAGTTCTCTATGCCACGAGTAGAACACAATTTTGTTGTGGGCGTAGATCTTGTCAACTTGCTTGCCGCTACTAGTCTTTTCTTGCTTCAGCGGTATTGTAGGATGAAGCGGCCCGGACCGACCTTACACGTACGCTTACGTGAGACAGGTTCCACCGACTGACATGCACTACTTGCATAAGGTGGCTAGCGGGTGTCTATCTCTCCTACTTTAGTTGGAGCGGATTAGATGAAAAGGGTCCTTATGAAGGGTAAATATTAGTTGACAAAATCACGTTGTGGTTATTCGTAGGTAAGAAAACGTTCTTGCTAGAACCCAATTGCAGCCACGTAAAAGATGCAACAACAATTAGAGGACGTCTAACTTGTTTTTGCAGCAATTGTCATGTGATGTGATATGGCCAGAAGTTGTGATGAATGATGAATGATATATTGTGATGTATGAGATCATGTTCTTGTAATAGGAATCACGACTTGCATGTCGATGAGTATGACAACCGGCAGGAGCCATAGGAGTTGTCTTAATTATTGTATGACCTGCAAGTCATTGATTCAACGCCATGTAAATTACTTTACTTTATTGCTAAACGTGTTAGCCATAGTAGTAGAAGTAATAGTTGGCGAGAAACTTTATGGAGACACGATGATGGAGATCATGATGATGGAGATCATGGTGTCATGCCGGTGACAAGATGATCATGGAGCCCCGAAGATGAAGATCAAAGGAGCTATATGATATTGGCCATATCATGTCACTACTTTATATAATTGCATGTGATGTTTATTATGTTTATGCATCTTGTTTACTTAGAATGACGGTAGTAAATAAGATGATCCCTTAGAATAATTTCAAGAAAGTGTTCCCCCTAACTATGCACTATTGCTAAAGTTAAATGCGTTTCAAGCACCACGTGATGATCGGGTGTGATAGATCCTTATGTTCACATACAACGGGTGTAAGACAGTTTTACACATGCATAAACACTTAGGGTTAACTTGACGAGCCTAGCATGTACAGACATGGCCTCTCGAACACAAGAGACCGAAAGGTCGAACATGAGTCGTATGGAAGATACGATCAACATGGAGATGTTCACCGATGATGACTAGTCCGTCTCACGTGATGATCGGACACGGCCTAGTCGACTCGGATCATGTAACACTTAGATGACTAGAGGGATGTCAAATCTGAGTGGGAGTTCATTAAATAATTTGATTAGATGAACTTAATTATCATGAACATTAGTCTAAAATCTTTGCAAAATGTCTTGTAGATCAAATGGCCAACGCTCATGTCACCATGAACTTCAACGCGATCCTAGAGAAAACCAAGCTGAAAGGCGATGGCAGCAACTATTCGGATGGGTCAGGAACCCGAGGATCATCCTCATAGCAGCCAAGAAACAATATGTCCTAGAAGCACCGCTAGGTGATGCACCCATCCCAGAGAACCAAGACATTATGAATGCTTGGCAGTCTCGTGCCGATGATTACTCCCTCGTTCAGTGCGCATGCTTTACAGCTTAGAACCGGGGCTCCAAAAGCGTTTTGAGCAACACGGAGCATATGAGATGTTCGAGGAGCTGAAAATGGTTTTCCAAGCTCATGCCCGGGTCGAGAGATATGAAGTCTCCGATAAGTTCTATAGTTGTAAGATGGAGGAAAACAGTTCTGTCAGTGAGCACATACTCAAAATGTCGGGTTGCACAACCTTTGTCCCAGTGGACATTAACCTCCCGGACGAGGCGGTCATTGACAGAATCCTTGAATCCTTGATCGCTCCCACCAAGCTACAAGAGCTTTGTGATGAACTACAATATGCAGGGGATGGTGAAGACCATTCGAAGTATTCTCAATCTGAAGTCGCAGAGGTTGAAATCAAGAAAGAACATCAAGTGTTGATGGTCAATAAAACCACTAAGTTCAAAAAGGGTAAGGGTAAGAAGAACTTCAAGAAGGATGGCAAGGATGTTGCCGCGCCCGGTAAGCAAGTTGCCGGGAAGAAGTCAAAGAATGGACCCAAACCTGAGACGGAGTGCTTTTATTGCAAAGGAAGGGCCTTTGAAGCGGAACTGCCCCAAATACTTAGCGGACAAGAAGGCCGGCAACACTAAAGGTATATTTGATATACATATAATTGATGTCTACCTTACCGAGACTCGTAGTAACTCCCGGTATTTGATACGGTGCCATTGCTCATATTTGTAACTCACAGCAAGAGCTGCGGAATAAACGGAGGCTGGCGAAGGGCGAGGTGACGATCTTGGCGTCGGGAATGGTTCCAAGGTCGATGTGATCGCCGTCGCACGCTACCTCTACATTTACCCACGGGATTAGTTTTAAACCTCAATAATTGTTATTTAGTGCCAAGTTTGAGCATGAACATTGTATCGGGATCTCGTTTAATGCGAGATGGCTACTCATTTAAATCCGAGAATAATGGTTGTTCTATTTATATGAGAGAAATGTTTTATGGTCATTCTCCGATGGTCAATGGTTTATTCTTAATGAATCTCGAACGTAATATTACACATATTCATAGTGTGAATACCAAAAGATGTAAAGTTGATAACGATAGTCCCACATACTTGTGGCACTGCCGCCTTGGTCACATTGGTGTCAAGCGCATGAAGAAGCTCCATTCTGATGGACTTTTAGAGTCTCTCGATTATGAATCATTTGACACATGCGAACCATGCCTCATGGGCAAAATGACCAAGACTCCGTTCTCCGAAACAATGGAGCGAGCAACCAACTTATTGGAAATCATACATACCCATGTGTGCGGTCAAATGAGCGTTGAGGCTCGCGGAGGATATCGTTATGTTCTCACTCTCACAGACGACTTAAGTAGATATGGGTATGTCTACTTGATGAAACACAAGTCTGAGACCTTTGAAAAGTTCAAGGAATTTCAGAATGAGGTAGAGAATCAACGTGACCGAAAAATAAAGTTCTTACGATCAGATCATGGAGGAGAATATTTAAGTCATGAATTTGGTACACAATTAAGGAAATGTGGAATCGTTTCACAACTCACGCCGCCTGGAACACCTCAGCGTAACGGTGTGTCCGAACGTCGTAATCGCACTCTATTGGATATGGTGCGATCTATGATGTCTCTTACCGATTTACCGCTATCATTTTGGGGATACGCACTAGAGACAGCTACATTCACTTTAAATAGGGCACCGTCTAAATCGGTTGAGACGACACCGTATGAATTATGGTTTGGAAAGAAACCTAAGCTGTCGTTTCTAAAAGTTTGGGGATGCGATGCTTATGTCAAGAAACTTCAACCTGAAAAGCTCGAACCCAAGTCGGAAAAATGCGTCTTCATAGGATACCCTAAGGAAACCATTGGGTATACCTTCTACCTTAGATCCTAAAGCAAGATATTTGTTGCCAAGAACGGATCCTTTCTGGAAAAAGAGTTTCTCTCGAAAGGAGTAAGTGGGAGGAAAGTAGAACTCGATGAAGTACTACCTCTTGAACCGGAAAGTAGTGCAGCTCGGAAAATGTTCTGTGGTGCCTACACCCACCGGAGAGGAAATTAATGATGATGATCAAGGTACTTGGATCAAGTTGCTACTTGAACTTCAGAGGTCCACAAGGACACGTTCCACACCAGAGTGGTATGGCAACCCTGTCACGGAAATCATGTTGTTAGACAACGGTGAACCTTGAACTATGAAGAAGCGATGGCGGGCCCGATTCCAACAAATGGCTTGAAGCCATGCAATCCGAGATAGGATCCATGTATGAAAACAAAGTATGGACTTTGACAGACTTGCCCGATGATCGGCGGCGATAGAAAACAAATGGATCTTTAAGAAGAAGACGGACGCGGATGGTAATGTCACCATCTATAAAGCTCGACTTGTCGCTAAGGGTTATCGGCAAGTTCAAGGGATTGACTACGATGAGACTTTCTCTCCGTAGCGAAGCTTAAGTCCGTCCGAATCATGTTAGCAATTGCCGCATACTATGATTATGAGATATGGCAGATGGACGCCAAAACAGCGTTCCTTAACGGTTATCTTAAGGAAGAGCTGTATATGATGCAGCCGGAAGGATTTGTCGATCCTAAGAATGCTAACAAAGTATGCAAGCTCCAGCGATCCATTTATGGGCTGGTGCAAGCATCTCGAGTTGGAACATTCGCTTTGATGAGATGATCAAAGCGTTTGGGTTTATGCAGACTTATGGAGAAGCTGCGTTTACAAGAAAGTGAGTGGGAGCTCAGTAGCATTTCTCATATTATATGTAGATGACATACTTTTGATGGGAAATGATATAGAACTCTTGGACAACATTAAGGCCTACTTGAATAAAAGTTTTTCAATGAAGGACCTTGGAGAAGCTGCTTATATATTAGGCATCAAGATCTATAGAGATAGATCGAGGCGCCTCATAGGTCTTTCACAAAGCACATACCTTGATAAGATTTTGAAGAAGTTCAAAATGGATCAGTCCAAGAAAGGGTTCTTGCCTGTCTTGCAAGGTGTGAGATTGAGCTCGGCTCAATGCCCGACCACGGCAAAAGATAAAGAAGAGATGAGCGTCATCCCTATGCCTCGCCATAGGATCTATTATGTATGCCATCTGTGTACTGCGGACCTGATGTAAACCTTGCCGTAAGTTTGGTAGGAAGGTACCAAAGTAATCCCGCAAGGAACACCGGACAGCGGTCAAGAATATCCTGAAGTACTTGAAAAGGACAAAGGACATGTTTCTCGTTTATGGAGGTGACGAAGAGCTCGTCAGAAGGGTTACGTCGGCGCTAGCTTCGACACAGATCTGGATGACTCTAAGTCACAAACCGGATACATGTATATGTTGAATGGTGGAGCAGTAAGCTGGTGCAGCTGCAAGCAGAGCGTCGTGGCGGGATCTACATGTGAAGCGGAGTACATGGCAGCCTCGGAGGCAGCGCATGAAGAAATTTGGGTGAAGGAGTTCATCACCGACCTAGGAGTCATACCCAATGCGTCGGGGCCGATCAAACTCTTCTGTGACAACACTGGAGCTATTGCACTTGCCAAGGAGCCCAGGTTTCACAAGAAGACCAGGCACATCAAGCGTCGCTTCAACTCCATCCCGAAAATGTTCAAGATGGAGACATAGAAATTTGCAAAGTGCATACGGATCTGAATGTTGCAGATCCGTTGACTAAACCTCTTCATGGGCAAAACATGATCAACACCGAACTCTATGGGTGTTCGATTCATCACAATGTAACTAGATTATTGACTCTAGTGCAAGTGGGAGACTGTTGGAAATATGCCCTAGAGGCAATAATAAAAGGATTATTATTATATTTCCTTGTTCATGATAATTGTCTTTTATTCATGCTATAATTGTATTATCCGGAAATCGTAATACACGTGTGAATACATAGACCACAATATGTCCCTAGTGAGCCTCTAGTTGACTAGCTCGTTGATCAATAGATAGTCATGGTTTTCGACTATGGACATTGGATGTCATTGATAACGGGATCACATCATTAGGAGAATGATGTGATGGACAAGACCCAATCCTAAGCATAGCACAAGATCGTGTAGTTCGTTTTGCTAGAGCTTTTCCAATGTCAAGTATCTCTTCCTTAGACCATGAGATCGTGTAACTCCCGGATACCGTAGGAGTTCTTTGGGTGTACCAAAGCGTCCACAACGAATCGGGTGACTATAAAGGTGCACTACTGGTATCTCCGAAAGTGTCATTGGGTTGACACGGATCGAGGCTGGGATTTGTCACTCCGTGTTACGGAGAGGTATCATGGGCCCACTCGGTAGTGCATCATCATAATGAGCTCAAAGTGACCAAGTGTCCGGTCAAGGGATCATGCATTACGGTGCGAGTAAAGTGACTTGCGTAACGAGATTTAACGAGGTATTGGGATACCGACGATCGAATCTCGGGCAAGTAACATACCGATTGACAAAGGGAATTGTATACGGGTTGTTTGAATCCTCGACATCGTGGTTCATCCGATGAGATCATCGAGGAGCATGTGGGATCCAACATGGGTATCCAGATCCTGCTGTTGGTTATTGCCCGAGAGCCGTCTCGGTCATGTCTCGTGTCTCCGAACCCGTAGGGTCTACACATAAGGTTCGGTGGCGCTAGGGTTGTATGAATATGAGTATGCAGTAAACCGAATGTTGTTCAAGTCCGGATGAGATCCGGATGTCACGAGGAGTTCGGAATGGTCCGGAGGTAAAGAATTATATATAGGAAGTGTTGTTTCGCCATCGGGAAAGTTTAGGGTCACCGGTATTGTCTGGGACCACCGGAAGGGTCCCGGGGTCCACCGGTGGGGCCACCCATCCGGAGGGCCCCATGGGCTGAAGTGGGGAGGGGACCAGCCCATAGTGGGCTGGTGCACCCCTTGGCCCACCCCCGCGCCTAGGGTTGAAACCCTAGGGGGGGGCGCCCACTGCCTTGGGGGCACTCCACCCCCACCGCCCGCCCACGGGAGATCAGATCTCGGGCCGGCGCCCCGGGCCTATATAAAGGGAGGGGGGGGGCAGCCGCACTCAAGTTCTGGCGCCTCCCTCCCTGCTACACCTCTTCCTCCTCCGTCACGTGCTTGGCGAAGCCTGCCGAGAATCGCTTCTCCACCAACACCACGTCGTCGTGCTGCTGCTGGAGCCATCTTCCTCAACCTCTCCTTCCCCCTTGCTGGATCAAGAAGGAGGAGACGTCATCTGCTCCGTACGTGTGTTGAACGCGGAGGTGCCGTCCGTTCGGCACTCGGTCATCGGTGATTTGGATCACGGCGAGTACGACTCCATCATCCACGTTCTAGTGAACGCTTCCGCACGCGATCTACAAGTGGTATGTAGATGCAATCTTTCTCCCATGACTCGTTGCTTAGATGAACTCATAGATGGATCTTGGTGAAACCGTAGGAAAAATTTTAATTTTCTGCAACGTTCCCCAACATTGATTGTTTACATGAACAGACAACAAAAGGTTATTCAACTATGGAAAGAACATTTCACCTATGATTTACCAAGTAGGAATTTAATTTCCTTTTTTCCTTCAGGACCTTAACAATCTGGTCAGTCTCAACTTGCTTCGTTTTGAAATCCACCAAATATTTAATGGTTGTCTTGAGTCTTGCTTGTGATTGTGTTGTTTGCTTCCTCAACATGTCAACTTCATCTCTAAGTGCGAAGCAGAATCTCTTTCTACCACTAGTTTAGCCTCTAGAGCATCGAGAGTTGGCAATTCATAATGCACGATTGGGCGGTGCCCTTGCTGTGGGATGATGCAACGTCCATGGGGACCTCGCTCTTTGATCTTGGGCTAACCTGTTTTGCCATTAAAGTTCGATTGATTGAGAAAAGTTGAAGTTAGCAAAACATCTCAACCGGGAGTTATAAAAGCAAACCAGTTAAACAAACAAGGAATTAAAGAGTTTCAATTGAATGCGAAAAGTAGTTATTAACATCATTGTAACCCGTTGTTGCAGCACAATGCGATTAAAAAACAAGTAGATATTTAAGTTAAGGCAAACAGTAATTCTTAACGAGAAGTATCAAACACATAGATAGGAGCAGTCTACAATATGATTAACGAGGCTGTGCCATTATGTAATCAGTAGCAAACTAAATTAAGCCAAGCAACGTAATTGAGCAATTTTGCAATAAGTGGCTAACTAAAATTCTGAGAAGCAGGTAATTGAATTTACGCTATTTCTTTGTACATGCACACTCCAACTTCTTTTTCGCTTACAAGGTTGTACGAAGGAGTGTAACATCCCAAATTTTCAATTTGGAATGTTATACATAGATCATCACTTGCATATCATATTTTATTGCATTTTGGCTCGATCCTAGAAATCTCATGCAACTCAAGGACCCACGGAGAGAGTTGGAGATTTCGTTATTTTCATATCTGAGTTTTCTCAAATTGTGAAAATAGGATCATTTGATTTTATTTATTTTATCTTCAATTATTTCTATTATCCGAATAAGAGAGAGGGAATAAAATGACTTTCCCAAAATAAGGAATAATGAAGATTTAATAAAAAAATCAAATAAGATTTTTATTTGGAATTTTTCGCTATTTTATTTGAATTTAGGAAAAATGCGCATTTTTAAAAATTGCATTTAGGCCCTGAATAAATGTTCATCTTGTCCGGCTTGATTTTAGAAGCCGGGGAAAATTTATTTCGGGATTTTTGGAGTCCGTTTAGTATTTCTTTCGTTAGATTTTCTGCGCGGAATTCATTTAAAAAAAACACGAACCGACCTACGGGCCGTGTTAGGCCCGGACTCCTCCGGGCGGCCTTTATAAGCCGTCGGCCCTCCCCGGGGCCGAAACCCTAATCGCCCGCCGCCTCGAGCCCCGCGCCCGCCGCCTCGCCCTCGCCATTGTCGGGAGTTCGCGCCGCGCCGACGCCGCCCCGCCGCCCGCCCCCACCGCCGCCCGCCCCCTGCCGCCGCCCACCACGCCGCCGCCAGCGCCGCCCGTCTCGCCGTCCGAGCCGCCAAGGTTGACCCATCGCTGGTTTTTCTTAGAAAACCGTTCGGTTTTCGCCGGTTTTTGTTCGGTTTTTTTAGATCGTTTTTTATTTAGATCAGTTTTTTCCGGTTAGGTTAAATAGCGAGCGTTCGCTGGTTCGTTCGTTTTAACGAACGTGTTCATCATTTAGATCCAGATAACGAACGTTCGTTCGTTAAGCTGTTCGTCGTTTTTCTTTTTCTCGGATTTATTCCATGATTTTTCTGATCGCGATTTCTGATCCGATTTTCGATCTAGTATAACTTTTCGCTCGTTTATCGGAATCAGGCGACTCAAGCGCCTAGAGTTTCGTCTCGAAACCCTACTTCCAAATAATCAACTCAAACAATTTTTTGCCTCTGTAAAATTTGACTTAGGTCCAGATTAGTAAACGAAGTCTGTTTCTTTCGCCGTTTGACTTTCGTTGTTTCGTTCGATTTGATTCTTTTCGCAAATCGGAGTTCTTAAGTCGAACTTTATGGTTAGACCTCTTTTATTTGAGTTTTACCTGTGCATTAGATGAGTACTTATTGTGTGCCTTTTTGTTTGCGATAGAGTACCCGGAGTGCGCCGCTTGCTACTTTGAGTCTCTAGGTTTCACGGATCATCAGCAAGGCAAGTAACACTTTGATCATATCTCTTTTCATACCCAGTTTTTATTGCATTAGATCAATCCTCAAACATTGCATGCTTAGGATCTAATTAAATTGTGGGTTTTGGGAAAGTAGGTGAGGTAGTACCTATTACCTATTTTATTATCAAACCCTTGGGAGTTACTTCTATGTTTGCTTATTATGCCATGCAATGCTAGTAGACGTGGATTGGGTGAGTGTATCCATGACAGATGTGAGATTGTTATTTAATGGTTTATTTAAGGTGGCAACTTAAACACACATCTGGGTGGATTGAGGTACCTGGGTATTCCAGGATTTGCCTGTTTCTTTTTGGACCGCCACCCAGGCTCAAAGGGATCATGAGATTATTCATGCTAGAAATTTCCGTGTGCAGCCACAAGCTACTATGGGCTCTAGCATAGTTGATTAGGTCGTGCGAACTCTTACAGTGGTAGACTAGCAGATGTAGAGGGATGTAGGTGTAACTGTCTACCCGTTCGTAAGGTGCTAGCGCTTTTGAAAGACTATGTCTCGGTCATCAGTTTCTCAAACACCATGCAGTGTGAGAAATCAAACGGAGGAGATCGAGTCTTGTGGGGAAAAGTGCACAAACCTCTGCAGAGTTTAACAAACTAATCATGGTTAGCCATGTCCCCGGTTATGGACGTTTTGAGTATCTAGTACTTGGATTATCATGTGAATCTCATCATGTTACTTTAATTAATATTGTTGGGTTTTAATGATGATGCTTAATTGGGATTGAGAATGCTGTCAACCATTCTCAATGTTTAACAACCACCATGATAGTTAAAATAAATTTATTCCTTTGTAGTAGAGAAAAATTGGCTTTACGCAAAATTGTACCATAGAGCTTTCCACCAGCCATATATGCATGTAGTATAGCATTACTTTTCATATTGCTCTCTATGTGTTATATTGCCAGCATATTCCATGTGCTGACCTGTTTTCGGGCTGCAACGTTCATGTTGCAGACTTTTCAGACGACGAGTAAGGTGCCTTAGGTCGTGGTTCTATACTCAGTGATGCCGTTGGATTTGATGGACTCGCTTATCTTCCAAGCCTTCCGATGTTATCGTTATTAGATGGCCTTAAGCCATATTTATTGTAATAAGTTATCTTTTGAGACACTCGATGTAATAAGTGTGTGATTGCTACTCTGTTATAAATCCGTCAAGTACTGTGCATGTCAACATTACTGATCCAGGGATGACACTGATGCACAAAGATCAGAATGTTTGAGGTCTGGTCGCTACAAGATGGTATCAGAGCACACGCTGACTGTAGGACACGACCACTAAGCTAAAGCCCTAGATCACTACTCTTTCTTCTCATTTCTGACTCCTCATCTTTTCTACTCTTTTTGGATGGCGGATGCAAGGAACAAGTTCGCACAACCGGATGAAGATACACCCTTTGGATGCCACTTGAAGGAAGTCACTAGATACCTGAACATCGGAGTACCAAGCTTCACCGGGACCTACAACGCCACTTTACCCGAAGAGGAGCGCGGGATGATTCAAGTTCAAGTTCCAGGAAGGACGTTTGCACCAGTCACGGAGCCCATAGAGTTTTCCTTTGATGCACCAACCTGGAGTCTAGGAAAGAGCATGGCAACCCTCATTGCCATGGGATGTATTGGAGAAGTATACCGCAATGATCTCAAGAATACTATCTACCATATTTGCGGGCGCCGAGATGAGCAATGGGAGATGATCAGCACCAGGAGGGATAGATCAATCACAGCATATATCCAGGAGTTAAACCAGCACATCCGACGTCAGGAGAACCAGATGTGCGCAGGCATGGAGGATCTGCAGAAGGATATGACCAAGATCAAGGAGCTAGAAGACGAACTCAAGGGTACACGTGAAGATTACATGGAAGAAATTGAAGTGCTAGTGGAGAAGAATGACCACTTAACCAGGAAGCTCGGAGTTTTCATGGGAGACCCCGCGCCAGGAGGAAATGATGACGATTCCACTTGCTCGGATAACTATATCATCATCGACGACACTGACTCGGAACCCGACGACAGTGATGATGACTATGTTGATGAAGCTAGAGCGGATATCATGGAGTCTTCAACGGAGCAGTTTTTCTAGTTGACCACCATAACAGTAGTAGTAATTTCTCCCATTGTATCTATTTTAATCCAAGCACTTTTGTAACGATAGTTAGACCGTTGTATGCTTTGTTTGAATTGATTGGAGTGAGTTTGTTTGCTTTGTCTCATGTACATATGTGTAGTGTTTTCTCATTAGACCTCTATCTGCTCTATTTTCTCACCTTCTCTAAACCCTCAGATGCCTCCGAGACGCGACACCGAATTTGTTTTCCCACCGGAGATCACTCAGTTGATTCAGCAGCAGAATGCCTTGATTCAAACACTGGTACAGAACCAAGGCAATAACAACAACAACCCACCACCACCACCACCTGTTGACCATTTGACTCGTTTCTTGAGGCTAAATCCGCCGGTGTTTTCCAGTAGCACCGAGCCGATTGTTGCAGATGACTGGCTCTGCAAGGTTGGAAGGGAGCCGACCACTGCAGGATGCATTGATGCGGAGATAGTGCGTTTTGCCGCACATCAGCTTGATGGACCCGTAGCATCATGGTGGGAGAATTACACAGCCACACACCCTATTGACACTGTCACATGGGATCAGTTTCAGCAAGCTTTCCGTACTGCCCATGTTTCAGCAGGAGCTATGGCCATGAAGAAGCGTGAGTTTCGCAACTTACGCCAAGGAGGACGTACTGTAAGCCAGTATGTGAAGGACTTTAGTAAGTTAGCACGTTATGCCCCAGATGACGTTGCTACAGATGCAGCTAAGCAGGAGAAGTTTCTGGAAGGACTGAATGATGAGATGAGCATGCAGTTGATGGTAGCCACTTTCAATAACTACCAGGAGTTGGTAGATCATGCTCTTATGATTGAAGGGAAGCAGCAACAGATTGATAACCACAAGAGGAAGTATGGACAGGGGAAGTACAATTCTGGAGCTCAGCAAAAGTTACGCTTTACCCCAAAACCAGGAGGACAATTCCAACATACCCATGGAGGAGGTAGCTCGCACAATCATAATGGTTCCAAGAATGGGAACAGGAATGGAGGAAGCAATGGACAAAACCGCACCAACCCGTCCACCCCAGCAAAGAGGGACCTGAGCCAAATCACTTGCTTTAAGTGTCAGAAAACTGGACATTATGCCAATGAATGCCCCGAAGCCCAAAATGGAAATGGTAATGGAAGCTCAGGGAAGAAGCCAAACCCTTTCAACAGGGGACAGGTGAACCACGTTAACGTGGAGGAGGTTGAAGCTCAGCCAGATGCAGTAATAGGTAAGTTTTTGGTTAAGACATATACTGCAATTGTTCTTTTTGATACTGGTGCATCACATTCATACATATCACGGGGATTTGTGGACAAGTACAAACTGCCCACCAAGGTTCTTAGAACACCTATTCTAGTAAGCTCACCAGGAGCAGAGTATATGGCCAGTCGGGGATGTTTTCAAGTACCTTTGAGCATAGGTAGGCATTTTTCCCCCACGGATTTAATCATTCTGGAATCGCAAGGTTTGGATGTGATTCTAGGTATGGATTGGCTATCGATGTATGGTGGGAACATCGATTGCGCTAGTAAGTTGATTTTGCTTACAACGCCCGAAGGAAGAAGGATTAAGTATGTATCGCGGCATGAGCCAAGGAGAGCACAAGTAAATTCCTTATCAGGAGTTGTGCAGGAGGAAGTACCAGTGGTGAAGGATTACCCGGACGTGTTTCCAGAAGAGTTGCCAGGCATGCCACCAGATAGAGACATTGAGTTTTTGATTGAACTTTTGCCAGGCACAGGGCCAATATCCAAGAAACTGTACCGGATGCCCGCACAAGATTTGGAAGAAATTAAGAAGCAGATTAAGGAGTTACTGGATAAAGGTTTTATTCGCCCAAGTTCTTCGCCTTGGGGATCGCCAGTACTTCTAGTGGAGAAGAAGGATGGATCATTGAGAATGGTTGTTGATTATCGTGGATTGAATGAAGTGACAATTAAAAATAGGTACCCATTGCCGATGATCAACAACTTGTTTGACCAATTGCAAGGAGCTAAGGTGTTTTCCAAGATCGATTTGCGATCAGGATACCATCAGTTGAAGATTCGAGAGCAGGATATACCTAAAACGGCTTTTACCACCAGGTACGGGCTGTATGAGTATACCATTATGTCATTTGGTCTGACTAACGCACCTGCCTATTTCATGAACATGATGAACAAGGTGTTTATGGAGTTTTTGGATAAGTTCGTCGTGGTGTTCATTGATGATATTTTGTTTTATTTGAAGAATGAAGAAGAGCATAAGGAGCATTTGCGTTTGGTACTTGAGAAACTCAGAGAACATCAGTTATATGCCAAGTTCAGCAAATGTGAGTTTTGGTTGAAGGAAGTTGGATTTCTCGGACATGTTATATCCGGAGAAGGTATAGCAGTGGACCCCACTAAAGTTGTCACTGTGACAAACTAGGAAGCACCAACAATAGTTGGAGAGATCCGGAGTTTCCTTGGATTGGCAGGATACTACCGGAGATTCATTGAAAATTTCTCGAAGATTGCGAAGCCTATGACGGAACTGTTGAAGAAGGACACTAAATTCAATTGGATTGAGGAATGTGAGGCTAGTTTCCAAGAGTTGAAGAAACGTTTGGTTACCTCACCAGTGTTAATTCTGCCAGATCAAAGCAAGGATTACGAGGTGTAGTGCGACGCTTCACGTCGAGGACTTGGAGCAGTGCTTATGCAGGAGGGAAGAGTTGTTTCGTATGCTTCACGACAGCTTAAGCCTCATGAGTTGAACTATGATACCCATGATTTGGAGTTAGCAGCCATGGTGCACGCACTGAAGACTTGGAGAAATTTTCTCATTGGAAACCATTGTGAGGTGTACACGGATCACAAGAGTTTGAAGTACATCTTCACGCAGAAGGAGTTGAATCTCAGGCAAAGGAGATGGTTGGAGCTCATCAAGGATTATGATATGAGATTGCATTATCACCCCGAAAAGGCTAATGTAGTAGCAGATGCGTTGAGTCGCAAGAGCCATGTCACCACACTAATGACCGGAGGTTTACCAAAAGAGTTAGCTGAGGAATTTCGAGAGCTATGTTTGGAAATAGTTCCGAGAGGCTATGTAGCAGCATTGGAGAAACAGTCCACGTTGATGGATAAGATTAGAGAAGCTCAGAAAACGGACAAGGAGATTGCCTCTATTAAGGAGAAAATGAGTAAGGGAAAAGCTAAGGGATTTCGTGAGGATGAGCACGATACCCTATGGTTTGAGGACCGCGTTTATGTGCCTAATGATCCGGAGATCAGGAAGTTGATTTTGCAAGAGGCCCATGATTCGCCGTATTTGATTCACCCAGGAAATACCAAGATGTATTTGGACTTGAAGGATACTTTCTGGTGGACCGGAATGAAGAAGGATATTGCAGAGTATGTAGCAGTTTGTGATGTATGTCAGAGAGTGAAGGCAGAACATCAGAAGCTAGCGGGATTGTTACAGCCATTGCCAATACCCGAATGGAAGTGAGAAAAGTTAGGCATGGATTTTATCATGGGATTGCCCAGGACTCGTTCATGCTATGACTCGATTTGGGTTGTAGTCGATCGTTTGATGGAGGTAGCTCATTTCATTCCAGTGAAGACTACCTACAGCAGTGCCAAGTTGGCTAAGATATACATGACCAGGATCATATGTCTGCACGGAGTTCCGAGGAGTATCGTATCAGATAGAGGAACCCAATTCACCTCAAAGTTTTGGAATCAATTGCACGAATTTTGGGAACCAGACTTGAGTTTAGTACAGCTTTTCATCCACAGATAGATGGACAGACCGAGAGAGTCAATCAAATTTTGGAGGATATGCTGAGAGCATGTGCGTTGGATTATGGATCAAGTTGGGATGACAACTTGCCGTATGCGGAGTTTTCTTATAACAACAGCTATCAAACCAGTTTGAAGATGGCCCCTGAAAGTGCTAGTTATCGACTAGAGGGGGGGGGGGTGAATAGGCGATTTTTAGGAAAGTCTTGAAAACATGGATGTTTCGAAGACAAACAATAGAAATGACCTAATTGATATGCAGCGGAAGATAAACTACAACAAGCAAACCATAGTCTAGTATGCAATAACGTGAAAGTACAAGACTAATAGCAGCTTGGTAGTAGGATCAAGATGGAAGATAGTGAGAAGCCAATCAACAAAAGTAGTCAAGCAATGAAGTAAAATAGGTATGATAGATAGGCAATGACTTCACGAAGTCAAACTCTAAGTAAAGAGAGGGAGAAGATAGAACCAGTCACTTGTTGAAGACGCAAGATTTGTTGGACCAGTTCCAGTTGCTGTGACAACTGTACATCTGGTTAGGGAGGCTGAGATTCAACTCAGAAGACCGCGTCTTCACCTTATTCCCCTTGAGCTAAGGACACACAGTCCTCGCCCAATCACTCTGGTAAGTCTTCAAGGTAGACTTCCGAACCTTCACAAACTGCGTTCACCGGCAATCCACAATGACTCTTGGATGCTCAGAACGCGACGCCTAACCAGCTGGAGGATTCACAGTCCTCAAGTGTAATAAGTCTTCAGTCACATGCATGTAAAGACTTGATGATGCCTAACACTCTTTGGCTCTGGGTGTTTGGGCTTTGTCCTTGCAAGGATTTCCCTCTCTCAAAGGCTTCGAGGTGGGTTGCTCTCAAACGACAAAAGCCGTGCACTAACTCTGAGCAGCCACCAATTTATGGTGTAGGGGGTGGGCTATTTATAGCCACTAGGCAACCCGACCTGTTATCTCCGAAATGACCCCGGGTCACTAAGGAATTGACACGTGTTCCAACGGTCATATTTCAAACACACACGGCAACTTTACTTGGGCTACAAGCAAAGCTGACTCATCCAGCTCTGGATAAGTTTTGCTCTCATTGTCTTCGCTTGAAGACATAGGATTTGGATTGAGCATCACTTCAGTCATTCTGACTATGATCACTTGGACCCCACTTAACAGTACGGTGGTTCCTATGACTCAACAAAGAAGAAAAGGAAACAACGAAACGACACAGTCTTCGTGCTCCATAGTCTTCACTCAAAGTCTTCTCATGTCATAGTCTTCAATGTGAATATCTTCACATACCACCATTGTCGTCAATGTCTTCATACATTTTTAGGGGTCGTCTCCGGTAGGTAAACCGAATCAATGAGGGACACCACCTGCGTTATCCTGCAATTCTCACAAACGCATTAGTCCCTCAACCACATTTGTCGTCAATACTCCAAAACCAACTAGGGGTGGCACTAGATGCACTTACAATCTCCCCCTTTTTGGTGATTGATGACAAACTGGTTGAAGTTTTCAACGAGGATAAAGTATGTGAAATTGTAAAGGATAGGGAATTGTCTTCATAAGTGGCAAAGGCTCCCCCTGAAGATGTGCAAATAAGTAGTTTGCTTTTGGAATGCAAATGCACATGGCAGGTTGTACTTGTGGAGATCCTCTTCAACTTATGAAGATAATTCATCATGCATGAAATGATATAACTAAGAGAATGACATGCATAATGAAAAATGGACGTCTGCAGAATGATCTAAGTGCGGAAGTTATCGTCGCATTACGCGGAATTTATCATCGCACTGAGTAAAGCAAATAAGTGGCAGACGACCATCGAGTTTAAGTGTTACAACTCAAAGAACCAAATGTATAAAAAATGAGAGTTGTAAACACTAGGCAAAATATAATGCAACCGCCCTTATGAACCCGCTTGAAGACTATCAAACTCATATGCTTCTCCCCCTTTTGTCAGTAAGGACCAAAAAGGTTTGAAGACATAGAGCATCTACTCGCCCTCCTCTTAAGTAGATGATGCAGCAGGTTGTCGTTGTTGGTTGGCGGTGCGAGAAGAGCTTGGTGCAGTGTCGATGCGTGCAGAAGTAGGGGGCGGTGAAGTAGCATCGGCTTCATCATCGATCACTCTGGCATTGACAGTTGCCGCGGAAGAATAATAGTCAGAGTCTTCAAGTGATGGAGTTCGTCGTAGGACTGCATTCCGTGGAGGAGTGGAGTCAAACTTGAAGCGTTCAGTGAAGCCATCGTCTTGAAGATCTGCCTCAGCACTGAGCAGGGTCAAACTCTTCCATGATCGCCGACAGGTCTCGTGAGTGACAAAGGCATTCTTGGTGGCAAGGTTTCGAATGTGATTGACGTCCACCAAGAGGCTTTGCATTTGTCGCTTGAGCCAGGAGTGATGCTTATCTTGTTTCTGATGCAGTGCGACAAGAAGTTCTCGATCATTTAGGACTCGAGAGCGCTTCCGAGGCCTTTGGCCAATTGTGCTCTCAGTGGCTTCAGTCCGCGCACGGTGAGGCAGACGTGTGTTCCCAGCCAGAGGATAGACACGAGATACCGCTTGGACGCCTTCCATGGTTTGAGAGAAGCTATGGTGATCGGCATTCTGAAGACAAAGTGGCGTTTTGGCTGGCTCAGGGTAAATGGCTTCAACTGACATATCAACCTATGGTAGAAATATCAGATGATTGCGAGCAGAGGGCTGATAGTTGATAGCAGAGTGCATCTTGATGAGGCGCATGACCCATGGAGCATAAAATTTCAGACCAAACAGATAAGATCCAGACGCAGCCAATTGTCGGATGAAGAATTCTTGCGTATTGAAGCTGATGCCATTGAGGATGTAAAATACCAATGTCTTCATTGCTCCTTCAAGTTTTGCAGATGATGAATGCCCTTTGATAGGCCATAGAGTTCACCGATGATGTGATATATTGTACGAGGCGATACTCAAGGTCATCAACAAAAAATTCGAGGGTATTCAGCGCCATGTGGCAAATGGCTTCATCATGCTCAACATCGACTCACGTCGGGTTCGCTTATGAAATATGCTCTCCGATTGCATCGCGGTGGAGTTGACAACCAGGTTCAAACAGCTCTCCGGGAGTGGGTAGGCCTGTGAGCTCAATGACGTCAAGAGCTTTGGCTTCATGATGAACATTTCATGTCATCCACTCGAGAACCCATGTCTTCGTATCTCTGTTGTAGCCGCGGATGTGGAGGGTAGCATAGAATTGAAGCACAAGTTCTTCATTCCAGTGTTCTTTGTCTGTAACGAAGCCGAGCAGACCTGCATCACGAAAGCAATCAAGTGCTTCTTCTAAGCACGGCAGTCCGGCAATGGCTTCAGTGTCGAGGCGCATATGAGGGAAAATGCGCCCTTGATCATACAGAACACAGGAGCAATAGCTTCATTGCTGATAGCTCCAGAAACGGTCAGATGATATCCTTGGCCTTGTGTAGGGGTTCTTTGCTCTGTCAAAGAAAGTGTTGTGGGCTTTGAAGCCATTTGCATTGAAAGAACCTGTAGAGGTGGCAGTGCCTGGAAACCTTGGCAGTCTTGGCTTCGGCTTCTGGACCTGAGGCCTATGCGCAATATGATATTCAAACTGAGGACCAGAGGCATGAGGCGGAGGGACCAGAACAGGCCATCTTACTGTGATTAGCTGACCATAGTTGTATGCTTGCTCAATTGTGTAGGGCCTTGGTGGCGGAACTTGAGCAGTGGCAACAACTGAGGCTTCAGGCTGCTCAGCAGATGCTTCGGGAGTAGTTGCCTCATTGGCTTCAGGCACATTTCCTTCATTGGCTTCAGGAGCTGTTGGTGTAGGCTCCACATTTGCTTCAGGCATGACCACGTCATTGGCTTCATTGGTGTTGGAGGTGGCAGCCTCAATGTTTTCAACCTCCACTTGAGGTGCTGGAGGGTCGGGCACTGGCACGTTGATATCAGGAATAACTTCTTGATTCATGAGGGTGTAGGGACACGTTCTTCTTCTTCTTGGGTGTCTTGGTGATGCAGCCGGATTGTCTTCAGCAGCTTTGGCTTCACACTGGAGACATTCAGCTTGAGTGGCTTCGAAAACACTTGACATGCAACAGGTTGGTGGTGCACTTCTCCTTCTCGAACGCCGAGAGAGGTACTTGAGGCCTTGACCTTTGCGAAGCCTGCGAAATGCTGGCGACGCCTTTGGAGATGGGGTTGTCTGGGCCTCAAAGTCTTCCTCTTCTTCTTGCTGTTGTTGTTGGGGAGTGACTTGTTGCTGGGGAGTACTAGGGGAGTCTTCTTGTTGCGGGCAATCAGCCCATGAAGCATCCTGAGCAATTGGCGTCAGAGGACGACCAATGCTGATGAGTTCGCTGTTCGAACGAACAGGCGATGATACCACATTGTATTCAATTTGAGGAAGAACTTCATCATCTTCAACATTGTCATGATGACCAATGTCTTCAGCAGTGATGGGATCAACTGCTGGAATCTCTTCAGCTTCAGGAGCCTCTGTGGAAGCAGGCTCATGAACAGTCATGCGTAGTTCTTGGGTTGCAGACGCGGGACGAACCACTGAAGTGGGTTCAACAACCAGGGGCTCTGTGGGAGCAGCCCAATTCTTCTTGGTCTTAAGCTTCTTCTTGGAGGGAGCAGCATCAGAGGCTTCAGGAAGATTCCTTTTTCTGGCTTCAGCCTCGGCAGCCCTCGTCTTCTTCTGTTGAGAAGCGGTTGATCGGACCTTTGGCTTCGAGCCAGTCATGCTGCTTGGGAAGACTATGCGGGGTTCTTCCTGCCTTGAAGGTGCAGCTTGGTCAGTTGAAGGCTTCTTCCTCTTTGTAGCCATTCTAGGGTCAATGCCAGGACGGCCAAGAGCCTTGCGCTTCTCAGCCTCATTGTAGGCAAGCACACACTTATCAGCCAGACTCTTCATGTGCTCAGAGAGCCTCTGGCTTCTCGCTTCTTGAGAAAGGCTTCTTTGAGCTCGTGCAGCATGACCTTGAAGTTTTTGACATCTTGCACGCTGAGTGCAGCCATATGCTTCTTGGCGAGCCTTCTCATAGTCAATCTTATGCTTCAGTTCAACAATGCGCTGAGCAAGAGCTAGCTCAGAAGCAATGGCTCCATTGAAGGAGACGCTGAGGCCAATAGGAAGTTGCAGATCTTCAAAGCCGATGTTTGGGGTGTCAAACAACTCATCAATGAAGTGATGGACGATTGCCACATCAAAGAGAGGCAAATTGTTGAAGATTTCTGCTTCTTCCTTGCTCTTTATCAGTTGCTCAAGAGCATCATCTTCAAGATCTTCATCACTGGACAGATCAATGTGCTCTTCACGCAGAATGGCAGCAGGAGTCAGTGTCAGTTCAGTATTCTTGACACTTTTCTTTCTTTTATCCGTGTTCTTGGAGATACGGGATTGATCTTCAGATTGCACACTGGCTTCAGGAGGTGCAGTAGCCAGTGGCTTCACACGAGAAGCTCTTGAAGGAGCAGCTGACTTTGAAGCCTTGACTTTCTTTAGCTTCTGCGGCTTTGGAGCAGGAGCAGGAGCTGGAGCTGGGGCTTCATCAGACTCTGCATCATCATCAGAGTGATCCACTTTGGCACCTTGGACCAAGATGTAAGTGATGAGGCCATCAAGGTTTGAAAAGGGACCGATGACATTGGGTTCAAGATCACACGCCGCCCAAGACGGGAGCAGAGGGACCAGGTTGAAGTCTAATCCCAATGACTTCTTGTTTTCCTTGGTCAAGCCTTTGCGTCCGGAAGTTGTGCTTGAAGAGATTATCGCCACGACACGAGCAATGACGTTGGGTCGGCATTTTCAGCTGAGGTCCACGGACCATACAAGGATAGAAACCTTGTGCAATAGCTTCAGCCATGTTCTTGGGTGGAAGGCCTCGAAAGAGAATATCACCCCAAGGGCTTCTGATAGCATTCTTCTCGGCATATTCCTGGGTCACGAAATTGTACTTGAACCATTGTTCAGCCCAATATCAACGAATCCATTGGATTCGCGTCTTGCGCTGATTGTAATTCTCTTCGGGATCTGTCTTGTAAAGCTCTGCGAGGTCATCAGGCAGATCTTTTGAGGTTCCCCCATGACGCCGTCTGCCGCCCTTCCTGACTGATTTATCTGCAGCCATGAACTTCAAACTGAATGGCTTCAATACGTTCAAAGGCTTCAAAGGCTTGTGTTTGCTGGACAAACAGGAACTAGCTTCGGGAGAGTTAGTTTGATGCTGTAAGAATTCTGCAAACGAATGCAGACTATGAGAACCAAGGGATTCTCCCACAGACATGTACCTACGACAGCATTAGAGATGCGAGGGAAGGGGAAGAGGTCATATGCATTCTTAGAAGATTTTGAAGATAAATCAGTTTAAAGACATTGACCTCATGATGCGAAGACATTCACTTATACGCTGAGAGTTGGTTCCAGATTTGTATGAATCCTTGAATAAGTACAAGTGAGGAATCTAACTAGTTGTGAAGCTTAAGTGAATATACTAGGCAGTATGAGATGCAGACAGAATAGATCTAACGTAGTATGGGCAGAAACCAATTTTGGTAAGTAGGATGAATCTTGAAGATCAAAAATATGGTAAAAATAGAGTTATATTTACTACTCGAAGAACTGCTAGACGGGAAGAAAGAGGAGGCCGAGCAGTTCAATCCACCGTGCCCTAACTTGGCGACGGAGGACACCTACGGCGGCGGCGGAGATGACGATGTTCGCGGCCGGCGTGAGGACGGCGTCGGAGAAGTTGCGGCAGCTAAGCGCTTCGTCACCGGCGTCGTCGAGAGCTAGCGGTGGCGCTAGTGTTTTGACGAGGTGGAGAGGTGGAAGAAGGTCTTCTTTACCGCAGGGGACATGTATTTATAAGGAGGTGTGCGGCACAACGCAATTACGCAGGTGCCCCTGGCGGTTCACATCTGAGGGGCACGTGGCAAGCATGCAACATACTCTGAGTTGTCCCACGTTCCCACGCCCGCCAGTTTGTCGGATGGTCGTTCCGGCTTCCGGATTTCAATAGTAAGGATGAATCATTTAAAACAGACTTAAAGTTTGTCTCGTGTCTTCTCACGACAAGGACGCAGAGAAGACATTCGACAGTTTCAATAGAATGCATATGATTTGGACAGATAGAGTTTGAGATAGAAAGCATAGAGAGATTGGGGTCCCATCACATTCACTTAGTTCAAAAGATTCAACTTGGAAGACATAGCTATAGTATATATATATATATATATATATATATATATATATATATATATATATATATATATATATATATATATATATATATATATATTAGAAAGCAACCAAATCAACATAGTGAAGAAAATCATGAAGATAGGTTGAAGTTGAAGACAAATCAAATGCGAAGATATTGCGAAATAACGCCATGAGTGAAACACTTCAAACAGAAAGAAATTTGGTGGTGGCGTTACCCATCGATAGGAAGTATTAGACCCCGGACACGGCGCACAATTATCGTGGCGCTCAAGTCAAATTCCACGTTAATGTATTCACACTCGAATGTAAGTCTTCATTGATTGAAGATATAGGTTTACGTGTGTTGCACATCTAAGTCATCAACATGCATAAGTGTTAGGATGTGTGCTTGATCACAGGACATTTGAGGATTCCAAGATATTTAGCTCACACCGTAACTTGCAAAACCTTTTCTCATCCAAGGGCTTTGTGAAGATATCGCGATTGCTCTTCAAGTGTTGACGTGAATGATGTCAATATCTTTCTTCATGGCATGATCCCTGAGAAAATGATGAAGAATTTCAATGTGCTTTGTCTTCGAGTGCTAGACTGGATTGTTGGCAATCTTGATGGCGCTTTTGTTGTCGCAGAAGAGAGGTACTTGTGTCAATTTGATGCCATAGTCCTTGAGAGTTTGCTTCATCCATAGAAGCTGAGCACAGCAAGATCTAGCAGCAATGTATTCAGATTCAGCAGTTGAAGTGATACACAGTTCTGCTTCTTTGAAGACCAACAGACGAGTGATCGTCCCGGAAAGTGACATGTGCCTGATGTAGACTTGCAATCCACCTTGTCACCAGCATAATCAGCATCCAAAAATCCAACCAAATCAAATTTTGAGCCCTTTGGATACCATAATCCGAGTGTTGGGGTGTGAGCCAAATATCGAAGAATTCGCTTCACAGCTAAGTGATGCGATTCCTTTGGTGCCGCTTGGAATCGAGCACACATGCAAACACTAAGCATAATATCTGGCCTAGATGCACATAGGTAAAGTAAGGAACCAATCATGGAGCGGTATACCTTTTGATCAAACTCTTTACCATTGTCGTCGGGACCCAGTTGGTGTTTGGCTGGCATTGGCGTCGTGTATCCTTTGCACTCTTGCATTCCAAACTTCTTCAGACAATCTTGGAGGTATTTTTCTTGAGATATAAAGATGCCATTCCTTTGCTGAAGAATTTGAAGACCAAGGAAGAACTTGAGCTCTCCCATCATGGACATCTGATATTGTTCTTGCATCATGTATCCAAATTCATCACTATACTTCCGGTTGGTGCATCCGAAGATAATGTCATCCACATATATTTGGCATACAAACAGTTCACCATCATATGTCTTCGTGAAGAGTGTGGGATCAAGGGATCCAGGTTTGAAGCCTTTGCTCTCGTGAAGTCTTTGATCGTATCATACCGGTAGCGAGGAGCTTGTTTGAGGCCATCTGATTGCTTTATTTAGCTTGTACACCATATCATGATGTTTTGGATCTTCAAAGCCGGTGGTTGAGCGACATATACTTCTTCTTCAATCTTGCCGTGAGAAATGCACTCTTCACATCCATTTGATAGAGCAAGATGTTGTGGTGGTTAGCATAGGCTAGTAGTATGCGAATAGCTTCAAGCCTAGCTACAGGAGCAAATGTTTCATCGAAGTCAATTCCTTCAACTTGAGTATATCCTTGAGCCACAAGACGTGCTTTGTTTCTGATGACTTGACCATGCTCATCTTGCTTGTTTCGATATATCCATTTGGTGCCAATAATGTTATGCTTGCAAGGGTCAGGGCGCTTGACAAGTTCCCAAACATTGTTCAGCTTGAACTGTTGAAGTTCTTCTTGCATAGCTTGTATCCATTCTGGTTCCATAAAAGCTTCAACAACTTTCTTGGGTTCTGATATTGACACAAATGAAAAGTGCCCACAGAAATTTGCTAGCTATGTTGCTCTTGAGCGAGTAAGCGGACCAGGTGCATTGATGCTATTGATTATCTTCTCAATATGTACTTCATTTGCAACTCGAGGATGAACTGGAAGAAGACTTTGCTCATGCTGATCATTGTCATCATTGGGAGGATTGTCTTCAGGCTGAGCATTGTCTTCTGGTTGGTTAGGTGCAGAAATGATAAGTTCCTCTTCATGTTGTGCTTCAGAAGGCATGATTTCACCAGTTCCCATTAGCTTGATAGATTCTCTGGGTGGAGCTTCGTCTAGTGTACTTGGCAGGAACTCTCTTTGTGAACCATTGGTTTCATCAAATCGCACGTCCACGCGTTCGACGATTTTGTAGAGATAAAGGTTGAAGACTCAGGAGTGCGAGTCCTTTCAGAATCGAGCATGAAGCCTTCGTGAGCTTTGGGTTCAAATTTTGACTTGTGATGGGGATCCTTGATCCAGCACTTAGCCCCAAATACTCAAGTAGGCGACATTTGGCTTCTTGCCAAGAAGGAGCTCATAGGATGTTTTGTTCGAAGCTTATGGATATAAACACGGTTGATGACGTGACAAGCTGTATCAATAGCTTCGAGCCGAACTTTCTTGGTGTCTTGTACTCCGAGCATTGTTCGAGCCATCTCAATGAGGGTTCTGTTCTTGCGCCCACGATGCCATTTTGTTGAGGTGTGTATGGAGCAGAGAACTCATGAGTGATTCCCATGGTATCCAGATAAAGATCAAGTCCGTGTTCTTGAATTCAGTGCGTTATCACTTCGATATGCTTGATCTTGACGCCATAATTGTTCATTGCATGATTGGCGAAGCGTCCCAAGACATCTTGCACTTCAGTCTTGTAGAGAATTATGTGCACCCATGTGTATCTTGAGTAGTCATCAACAATGACGAAGCCATAGAGACAAGCAGTTGTTGTGAGGGTAGAGTAATGAGTAGGGCCAAACAAATCCATGTGTAACAGCTCAAGGGTTGAGATGTCGCCATGATTGTCTTCGAGGGTGCTTTGCCCTAGTCATCTTTCCGACTTCGCAGCACCACACAAATGATCCTTCTTGAACTTGACACCTTCGATGCCTATGACATGCTTCTTCTTGGCGAGTGTGTGTAAGTTCCTCATGCCAAGATGCCCCACCTCCGATGCCGAGCCAAGATTCAAGCTTTTGCAAGAAGACATACGACAAGTTGTGGACCTCTTGAGAAATCTACCATGTATAGATCATCTTTCCTATACCCTTCAAAGACTAGAGACTTGTCGATTCCATTAGTACAAGGCAACAATATTTTCCGAATATCACAATCATGTTCAAGTCACAAAGCATTGAGATGACATCAAGTTGAAACCAAGGGATTCAACAAGCATCACTTTATCCATGTGTTGATCCTTTGAGATTGCAACTCTACCTAGACCCAATACCTTGCTTTTACCAAAGGTCAACAAATGTGATGTGACTCTTGTCCGATGGACGAAGGTTGAGTCCATGAGAAGACTTGATCACCAATCATATGATTAGTGCATCCACCGTCCATAATCCATTCTCAAGCATGAGGTGTCATACCCTCACAAGCAGTTAGGGGATAGGCTTCACCAAGAGCATTGTGAAGCATAAACATTTGACGGGCAAGTGGATTATTGAAGCTTAAATCAAGATTAGGACTGATAGGATGAATGGCAAACGATTCAGAACAAAATACATAGTGAGACCATTTGGGCATTTGATCTTGTGCCCTACAAGATGTTTTAGGTCCCCGCAATATCATCGACGCCTTTGATTTTTGGTGGAGACCCTTTCCGCAAAAGAAAGTTAATTCTTCTTAACCACCCACATCTTGGGGTGGCTTAGAAGCAATGAGTCTAAGTGCAGCATCCGAGAACTTCGCTTTGGAGCCCTAGCAAATAGCCTTGCAGGAGATGAATGATACTCATATGAATAAGGTAAAAGTTCTTAGTTCTATGAACATAGCGGTTTGAAGACACACGCCATATTCATAAATTTGAGTACGGTTTCCTGCAAAACATTGGCGTTAGGGTGACTCTGTGAGTCCTCTGTCTGTATGAAGCCTTTGGACCATATGACGCCTTAGGTCTGGGTTTGTCTTCTTCCTGTGGTGTCATGATGACATTCACCGGAAGATTCTCAAGACAGCTTTTGGGAACCCAGATCTTCTTCATAGGTGGTCCATTCCTGCAGTTAGTACCAATATACGCAAACACTTCACCATTACGATTCTTGAACAGCTTATAGTTTGCATCAAAGGATTCATCAATGATAATAGGGTTAGCATGTAAAGCAGATAAGGTGGAAGGATCCATCGAAGGTCCCTTTGCAAAGAACCCATGTGGTTTTGGGATACCGCCAAAGCTTCCAAAGAGGAACCATCAACATTCATTTTCCTCTCGAACCCAACACCCTCTTTCCTAGGGTTTCGGTTCAGAATCTGCTTTTGAGGACATCGCATAGTGTCTGATGCCCTTTTAGACTTTTATACGTCCCTGTTTCAAGCAATGTCTTCAACCTAGCATTTTCATCAGCAATAGCAGTGGTATCCTCCGCAGAGGGGTTAGTTACCACATTAGTAGTCGAAGACAATGCAACAGTAACAGCAGTTGAACATTCAGCAACAGAGGTAGTGATATCACGCTCAAGACATTTTAGACATGGTGGTTCAAATCCATCCTGAGCGGAACTGATCTGTTGAGCGCGAAGTGACTCATTATCTTTTTGAAGATCTTCATGAGCCGCTCTCAATTTCTCAAGCTCTTGCTTCCTTTGAAGATAATCATAGTAGAGCTTTTCATGAGTACTTGTGAACGTTTCATGACGACTTTCAAGTTCTTGATACTTAGCATGAAGATTTTTAATGTCTTCAACTAAGGACTGTGAACGTGTCATTTCCGCGTCCAACAGGTCATCGCTTTTGTCTAACAATTTTTGAGTATGTTCCATAGCTCTTTTTTGTTCGGTTGCAATTTTAGCAAGTGTTTTGTAGCTGGGTTTGGATTCACAATCAGAGTCATCTTCACTTGATGTTTGAAAGTAAGCATCACGTGATTTTACCTTGGCACCGCGTGCCATGAAGCAGTAGGTGGGAGCAAGGTCGTCCTTGTCATCGGCTTGAGCGTTGGTGTAGAAGTCATTGTCTTGATGTTGAAGATGGACTTGGCAACATAGGTCGTGGCTAAAGCCGACTTGCAACGCCTGTGGTCGGACTCCTCTTCGACTCCACCTCCACCTCCTCGTAAGCACTCCTCCTTTGAATCCATTTCCTTGCCAACAAAAGCACGAGCCTTGCCGATGAGCTCTTCTTATGAGATGAAGACTTTGATGAGGACTTGGAAGAAGACTTTGAAGATTTCTTCTTCTTCTTGTCATCATAATCATATTCCTTGCTCTTCTTCTTCTTCTTCTCATTGTCCCATTGTGGACACTCGTAGATATAGTGTCCAGTTTTCTTGCACTTGTGATGTGTTCTCTTCTTGTAGTCATGAGTGGAAGCTTCATCATTTCTTGAGCTGGATCGTGAAGACTTTCTCAAGCCTTTCTTCCTAGTGAACTTATGGAACTTCTTCACAAGCATAGAAATTTCCTTTCCAATGTCTTCGTGGATCATCGTAACCGCAATGATTCTTCTTCGATGAGGAAACAACTTTTGCCTTCAAAGCGAAGTTCGCCATAGTTGGGACCATAGATATCTCTTTCCTCGTAAAGTGGAACTCATGTGTGTTGAGCCTCTCAAGTATATCGACGGATCGAGTGTCTTGAAGTCGGACGTTCTTGTATCATGAGGGCAAGGGTGTCAAAAGAGCTGTCAAGTGATCTCAGAGTGTCTTGACGATTTCATGCTTGGTGATCTCGGTGGCGCCGAGAGCATGAAGCTCATTTGTGATGTCGTGAGGCGATCAAACGTGAGCTGGACATTTTCATTGTCGCTTCTCTTGAAGCGGTTGAAGAGGTTGCGAAGAACACCGATTCTTTGATCTCTTTGGGTTGAGACGCTTCGCTGACCTTGGATAGCCAGTCCCTGCACTAGCTTCGACGCTTCAGAGCACTCACACGGCCATACCGTCCTTTGGTCGATGACCGCAGATGATGTTCTTTGCAAGAGAGTCCAGTTGAATGAACTTCTTGACATCAGCAAGGGTGACACCTTCACCAGTTTTGGGAACGCCGTTCTTGACGACATACCGTAGGTCGACATCATGGCTTCAAGATGCATGCGCATCTTATTCTTCCAAGAGGGATAATCAGTTCCATCGAACACGGGCAAGCAGCGGAGACTTTGATTATCCTGCAATGACATAGCTAAAACTCCTGTGGTTAAACCGAATCACACGTAACAAGGAGTACCTTGCTCGATACCAATTGAAAGTGCTAGTTATCGACTAGAGGGGGTGAATAGGCGATTTTAGGAAAGTCTTCAAACATGGATGTTTCAAAGACAAACAATAGAAATGACCTAATTGATATGCAGCGGAAGATAAACTACAACAAGCAAACCATAGTCTAGTATGCAATAACGTGAAAGTACAAGACTAATAGCAGCTTGGTAGTAGGATCAAGATGGAAGATAGTGAGAAGCCAATCAACAAAAGTAGTCAAGCAATGAAGTCAAATAGGTAGGATAGATAGGCAATGACTTCACGTAAGACAAACTCTAAGTAAGAGAGGGAGAAGATAGAACCACCACTTGTTGAAGACACAGGATTTGTTGGACCAGCCCAGCTTGTTGTGACAATTGTACATCTGGTTAGGGAGGCTGAGATTCAACTCAAGACCGCGTCTTCACCTTATTCCCTTGAGCTAAGGACACACAGTCCTCGCCCAATCACTCTGGTAAGTCTTCAAGGTAGACTTCGAACCTTCACAGATCAATGCTCACCGCAATCCACAATGACTCTTGGATGCTCGAACGTGACGCCTAACCGGCCGGAGGATTCACAGTCCTCAAGTGTAATAAGTCTTCGTGTCACACGGATAGAAAGACTTCAAGTGATGCCTAACACTCTTTGGCTCTGGGTGTTTGGGCTTTGTCCTCGCAAGGATTTCTCTCTCAAAGGCTTCGAGGTGGGTTGCTCTCAAACGACAAAAGCCGTGCACTAACTCCGAGCAGCCACCAATTTATGGTGTAGGGGTGGGCTATTTATAGCCACTAGGCAACCCGACCTGTTATGTCCGAAATGACCACAGGTCACTAAGGAACCGACACATGTTCCAACGGTCGATTTCAAACACACACGGCAACTTTACTTGGGCTACAAGCAAAGCTGACTCATCCAGCTCTGGATAAGTTTTGCTCTCATTGTCTTCGCTGAAGACATAGGATTTGGGTTGAGCATCACTTCACCATTCTCGACTATGATCACTTGGACCCCACTTAACAAGACGGTGGTTCCTATGACTCAACAAAGAAGAAAAGGAAACAACGAAACGACACGCCTTCGGCTCCATAGTCTTCACTCAAAGTCTTCTCATGTCATAGTCTTCAATGTGAATATCTTCACATACCACCATTGTCGCCAATGGCTTCATACATTTTAGGGTCATCTCCGGTAGGTAAACCGAATCAATGAGGGACACCACCTGCGTTATCCTGCAATTCTCACAAACGCATTAGTCCCTCAACCACATTTGTCGTCAATACTCCAAAACCAACTAGGGGTGGCACTAGATGCACTTACAGCCCCTTTCGAAGCCTTGTACGGAAGGAGGTGCAGAACCCCGTTGTTGTGGGATGAAGTTGGAGACCGCCAGTTGTTTGGACCAGATTTGATTAAGGAGTCTGAACGGAAGGTGAAGTTGATTCGCGATAGGCTCAAGGTAGCCCAATCTAGGCAGAAGAGCTATGCGGATTCGAAACGCAAGGAGACAGTTTACGAAGTCAGAGACAAAGTTTATCTTCGTGTATCCCCGCTTCGAGGAGTCAAGCGTTTTGGTGTTAAATGAAAGTTAGCGCCACATTTTGTGGGACCATACAAAGTTTTGGAACGCATGGGAGAAGTTGCTTACAAGTTGGAATTACCCGAAGGATTGTCAGGAGTTCACGACGTGTTCCACGTTTCTCAGTTGAAGAAGTGCCACGCAGAGATGGTTGATATACCGCTGAGGGATACTGTGCTGCTGCAAGCTATTCAGTTGGGTAACGATTTGACCTACGAGGAGAAACCCGTCAAAATTGTCGAGTATGCCAGCCGAGCCACCCGCAGCAAGGTTATTAAGTTTTGCAAAGTTCAGTGGAGCCACCACACCGAGGATGAAGCCACCTGGGAGCGAGAGGAAGATCTGCTGAAGGACCACCCTCACCTATTCTCTAGCCAACCCGAATCTTGAGGGCGAGATTCATCTTAAGGGGGGTAGGTTTGTAACATCCCAAATTTTCAATTTGGAATGTTATACATAGATCATCACTTGCATATCATATTTTATTGCATTTTGGCTCGATCCTAGAAATCTCATGCAACTCAAGGACCCACGGAGAGAGTTGGAGATTTCATTATTTTAATATTTGAGTTTTCTCAAATTTTGAAAATAGGATCATTTGATTTTATTTATTTTATCTTCAATTATTTCTATTATCCGAATATGAGAGAGGGAATAAAATGACTTTCCCAAAATAAGGAATAATGAAGATTTAATAAAAAAAATCAAATAAGATTTTTATTTGGAGTTTTTCGCTATTTTATTTGAATTTAGAAAAAATGCGCGTTTTTCAAAATTGCATTTAGGCCCCAAATAAATGTTCATCTTGTCCGGCTTGATTTTAGAAGCCGGGGAAAATTTATTTCGGGATTTTTGGAGTCCGTTCAGTATTTCTTTCGTTAGATTTTCTGCGTGGAATTAATTTAAAAAAAAACGAACCGACCTACGGGCCGTGTTAGGCCCGGACTCCTCCGGGCGGCCTTTATAAGCCGTCGGCCCACCCCGGGGCCGAAACACTAGCCGCCGCCGCCTTGAGCTCGCACCACCGCCGCCGCCAAGACGACGCCGCCGGAGTCCGACGCCACCGCCCGCCTCAAGACTGCCGGACCCGCCGCCACGGAGCCGACGACGCCGCCGCGCAAGACCCCGCCGAGCCGCCATTGCCGACGCTGTTTCGTGAGCCGGGGCCGCGTCGCCCGTCTCGCCGTCCGAGCCGCCGAGGTTGACCCGCCGCCAATTTTTCCTAGAAAACCATTCGGTTTTCGCCGGTTTTTGTTCGGTTTTTTATATCCATTTTTTTATTTAGATCGGTTTTTCCGGTTAGGTTAATTAGCGAGCGTTCGCTCGTTCGTTCCTTTTAACGAACGTGTTCATCGTTTAGATCCAGATAACGAACGTTCGTTCGTTAAGCTGTTCGTCATTTTTCTTTTTCTCGGATTTATTCCGCTATTTTTCTGATCGCGATTTCTGATCCGATCTTCGATCTAGTATAACTTTTCGCTCGTTTATCGGAATCAGGCGATTCAAGCGCCTAGAGTTTCGTCTCGAAACCCTCTTTCCAAATAAGCAACTCAAACAAGTTTTTGGCTCTGTAAAATTTGCCTTAGGTCCAGATTAATAAACTAAGCCTGTTTCTTTCGCCGTTTGACTTTCGTTGTTTCGTTCGATTTGATTCTTTTTGCAAACCGGAGTTCTTAAGTTGAACTTTCTGGTTAGACCTCTTTTATTTGAGTTTTACCTGTGCATTAGATGATTACTTATTGTGTGCCTGTTTGTTTGCGATAGAGTACCCGGAGTGCGCCGCTTGCTACTTTGAGTCTCTAGGTTTCACGGATCATCAGCAAGGCAAGTAACACTTTGATCATATCTCTTTTCATACCCAGTTTTTATTGCATTAGATCAATCCTCAAACATTGCATGATTAGGATCTAATTAAATTGTGGGTTTTGGGAAAGTAGATGAGGTAGTACCTATTACCTGTTTTATTATCAAACCCTTGGGAGTTACTTCTATGTTTGCTTATTATGCCATGCTATGCTAGTAGATGTGGATTGGGTGAGTGTATCCATGACAGATGTGAGATTGTTATTTAATGGTTTATTTAAGGTGGCAACTTAAACACACATCAGGGTGGATTGAGGTACCGGGTATTCCAGATTTGCCTGCTTTTTGGACCGCCACCCTGTGCTCAAAGGGATCATGAGATTATTCATGCTAGAAATTTCCGTGTGCAGCCACAAGCTACTATGGGCTCTAGCATAGTTGATTAGGTCGTGCGAACTCTTACAAGTGGTAGACTAGCGATGTAGAGGGATGTAGGTGTAACTGCTCACCTGCTCATAAGGTGCTAGCGCCCGAAAGACTATGTCTCGGTCATCCGTTTCTCAAACACCATGCAGTGCGAGAAATCAAACGGAGGAGATCGAGTCTTGTGGGGAAAAGTGCACAAACCTCTGCAAAGTGTAACAAACTAATCATGGTTAGCCGTGTCCCCGGTTATGGATGTTCTGAGTATCTAGTACTTGGATTATCATGTGAATCTCATCATGATACTTTAATTAATATTGTTGGGTTTTAACGATGATGCTTAATTGGGATTGAGAATGCTGTCAACCATTCTCAATGTTTAACAACCACCATGATAGTTAAAATAAATGTATTCCTTTGCAGTAGGGAAAATTGGCTTTACGCAAAATTGTACCCATAGAGCTTTCCACCAGCCATATATGCATGTAGTATAGCATTACTTTTTCATATTGCTCTCTATGTGTTATATTGCCAGCATATTCCATGTGTCGATTGCTTTCGGGCTGCAACGCTCATGTTGCAGACTTTTCGCAACGACAGTAAGGTGCCTTAGGTCGTGGTTCTATACTCGATGATGCCGTTGGAGTTGATGGACTCGCTTATCTTCCAAGCCTTCCGCTGTTATCGTTATTAGATGGCCTTAAGCCATATTTATTGTAATAAGTTCTCTTTAAGACACTTGATGTAATAAGTGTGTGATTGCTACATCGTTATAAATCCGCTGGCATCGTGTGCGGTCAAGATTATCGATCCGAGGATGACATCGATGCACAAAGATCGATCGCTTGAGGTCCTGGTCGCTACAAGGAGTCCATGGCATCAATTGCTTGGATACGCAGTCCCAATACTTTTTTCCCACATCGCATGGGTAAGTCGAATAGTTAATCTGTAATATGGTGCGCCCTTGATATGTTATATGAGGAGGTGTAGTCGACTAGTTGTAGCCAAACACATCACATCGGCTTTTATCAGATATTTCATGCGATTACTTTTGGCATATCGAGATCTAAGCAATCTACAATAGGATGAAAAGACCGCATCCTTCACATTATTGGCGAACTCAGTTCATAGAAACAAGCAATTCAACCATTCTATGGTTAAAACAAAAGCGCCACTGGAATATTTTTCACTTTCCAATCATACACGCAAAAAGGGGCGACGACACCATAGGGGCTGGTATGGGCGGCCGCCTGTGTCGCCGCAAAGTGTGCACCTAGTTTGAGTCGCCCAGGTTGGCCCACGCTAGTTTTGTTCGTCCCAACGCATTGAGCAGTGCAATGTAAAAATGAAGAAAATGTTTCAATTTGATGGGCCAATAACATAAGTGCAAGGAAGGCCCTATAGTAGGCTCATGCCCAAACGAGCGCCTCCCATATCGATCGACAGCAGGAAAATTCCCAATTCATTCGCTCCGACCTCCGCCCCGTTCGCCCTAACCTAGCCACACTGGACAGACCGACACAGCACTTCCTCGTGCCCTCGTTGGAGGGTGGTCGCCGCTTCAAGCTTAACGGAAGGACAAGAAGATGAAAATCCAACCCCGGGTGTAGCTCGTGGGAGGCAGCGCGGCAACACGAGCATGGCATCGAAGCTTATGCAAATAGACAGTCGAACTTGCAAGAGTAGCATGCATAACGAGCAGGTACATCACATCCCTGATTATATCTAATTCAACTCTTCAATTTCTCGCCAATAGTTAAACTCGACGGTGTTGTAAACTGCTTGTATGTAGGGAATCTATGAGAAAATGAAACCAATTTCTACCTATTTTATAACTCCCCAATCAATACCGAATCGACTAAATCTGATGTATCTAATCAAGTTTCGGTGCGTAACATACAAGCTCATGTTGTTCTTGAGCTCAAGTGTCTAATGAATAGACTGCCGATGAAGGATTTGATGCAAACATTTTACATGCTCCCGGTGATGAACATATAGTGTCTAATGAGGGATCTAATGCAAGCATTTTGCAAGCTCATTGAAGATTTAGTGTCTAATGATGATCTACTATGTTGAGAGAGACAGATATTTGCGCATTGATGTCAAGCAAATTATAGTGCATTTTCATAGCTTGAGGAAACGCCGAGGCCATCTACCGTAAAGTCCCCAGATCATGACAACATAGCATAAATACTTTTCTAATCTATTGTTTGAAACTATTGGCATACTTGTGCAGGATAGATATATTGATATGCAGTTTATGACCGGTTATACGTGCAATTACACTTCGATATTTTCAGCCAGAGAACGAATAATTCAAGCAGGTACAAACCATGTTTGTAGTCCTTGTACACCATGTTGCATTTTGTATTTTTTGGTGCCTGCATCATTTAGTGTTTATAATCCGAACTACTTTGGATCATTAGCTGGTTTTCAAAGTGCATGTAGCTTCACATTTCTCAAGTTATGTTGATTTCCGGAGTGCAAGTGCCTTCACATTTTTTAAGTTAAATATTCGCCCCTGGTAACTTGAATTCATGGATCAGCCACTGCACACAAATCATACACGAATGCCAATACGAATTAAATGAAATGCGTGGACTTACGCTAGCTCGTTGTGCTGTGCTCACCGCAGCTCGCTTGCACTTGGGATGTTCCACGACAAGTCCATGTTACCACTTGCTTGGATGTGTAGGCCTTGTGCTCCTTGCATCCCTCTCGCATTTTTGACACGGCGAATGGTTGATCAAATAAGAGGAATCGACCTTGATGTTGTACGGAGGATGATACTTACAAGGTTATACGGTGTGCAGGATGTGTACCAGATTCCGTAGCGCCGCCATGCTTCGCTAAAAAGGATTTGCTTGTTTCAGATGATATCTCCAAAAGAAATAAGAGTTAAAGTCGAGTTGCATAGGCGTAAGCTAAGAGAGCAGTGAAAGGATATCCAAACATCGCCGGAACAAAGGCACAAGGGAGTGATGTGTGGATACCTAGTTCGGGTCGGCGTTTGGGCATGATCGCCTAGCTAGAGTGCGGGTCACTTCAGAGTCGTTGACGGTGATGCGCTGGCGTTGGCTGGCCGCGCACGGATGCAGATCTTGAGTGGTAGCGGAGCGCTACGATGCGGTGGACGAGACCATTGGTGAAGCCCAAACGGCCTCGGGGGGCAGAGGTGCGACGATGTGCTCGGTGAAGTAGCCCCAGTGAGCTGGGAGACGGTGTCGGTGAAGTGCACCTAATGCGGTGGAACTCGGTGTCTGTGAGGCACGTCGGTTGCGGCGGCCGACGTTGTCGGTGGACCACCCGGTCCGGTGGACGAGGGCGTAGATGAGGTAGCTCCAGTGCGGTGGTGAAGCGTGACCGTCATCTTCGTCGTCGTCGTCGTCCGGAACAGAGGTGGGGAACGGTGGGGAAAGAGACGAGACGACGGGCGATTCGAGGGTTGGCGGCGAATTAGGGATTTGAGCAATCTGGGCGCGGAAGGGGACGGTGGAGAAGAGATATTTTACAGGGCTGGAATTGGGGCCGCCAGATATTTCAATCCAAACCGAAGCGAACTTATATTGTCGCCGCCCTTTTTTGGGGGAGGTGGGTAGCTGGGTGCTACGCGTTCGTCCGACACACGCGACCACCCCGAGGATTATGCTGGTGTTTTAAGGCACCTGCCTTTAGGTTCATGACATGTGGGCCCAACAGGTTGCCGCCCACATGTCGGCCACCAAAAGCAGATTGCCTTTAAGGCATCAAGCAGCGCCCACCCCGAGACGACCTAGTCTCGCCTGGTGCGCTTACATTTGAGAAGGCAAACGAATCTTCTTTCATTTGCAAACGAATCTGTATGTATTACCATGGCCGTGTTTTCCTTGCAATAATTAGTCATTCGAACGAGATACTCCATCCGTTTCACTTTTGTAAGTCATTTCGCATAACTTAAAATGAACTATTTTGCACATTGTTTGAAATGTCTTCAAGGTCTTATAAAAGTGAAATGAGGAAGTACTATAAATTAATTAATGAGGAGTTATTTGAAAAAATTGAAACAGTACCCACGCTTAACGTGGATTAGAGTGTGTGTCACATAATTAGTTATTTGAATTAGAGTGTGTCACGTTGTTAGATTTTTGAATTAGAGTGTGTGTCACGTAGCTTATCTCAAATTCTAACGTGGATTTCAGATTTCACCGTATCCACACTATTTTTTAATACAAATTCATATGTATATGATGAACACCATGGTAGTGAGAAAACTTTAGGATGGATTCAAACATATGACCTACAAAATAGCACAACAAATTGAGTCAATGTCAACTTTTCAAACTTAGTATGGCATTAATTCAAATAATTACCCGTATGCCTGGTCCTTGGTTCAAATCTTACAATGTACACGAATTGAAACATCGATATTAAGTCTCGTACTATGTACATTCAAATGTTGTTTTAGCCCCCCTTCCAAGCACAAACGGTACATACTTCCTCAGACGGGTCAATCTTCCTCTCCTAACCACCTTAGGAAGCTATCGGTTTCCAACACACGCTCATTCTTTCTCTCCATGTTTCGATCTCTAAGTCTCTCAACTACACAACCCCTTTTACACTGCTACCAAATGTATTTACCTCACACACCCGCCATTGCACCCCATGCCGAGCTCTCTCTCTCTCTCTCCCCTATCCCTCTCATCCTCTCGCTTAAATACATGCATTGCCTATCTAGCCCCCAACCTCTCGCGGCGCACGCAAGCACGTTGTATATCTAGGTCACTCCCTCGAGACTGTGTCACTTTTCTTTCAAGACGGCGGCCACACTCGCTCAATCTCACTCTCTTTATCCGAGTCTCGCTTAACCTCGTTTTCTTTCACACACAAATGATATATCTCCTCTTCGGCCTCGATCGACACACTCTATACTCTCTCACGCAGATTGTCTATCTAGGTCAGTCCATCCAAGCCGCCGCCACTCTTTCGACCTCATGGTGGGCCACGCTCACTCAATCTCTCTCTCGCTCTCTCTCTGTATGTCTTGATTGACCTCGCTCTTTCTCGTACAAAAACGATATATCACCATGTTTGAGCCCAATTCGACCTATTCACATTGTATACTCTCTCACGCACATCGTCTATCTAGGTCACTCTCCCCAACCCGTCTCACTCTTTCGATCGCACGGCGACCCTATGTGTCCTCCCACGCACAAAATATATCTACACGTATGTGACTAAATCATCTCTCAAGCTCTATCTTACAGCCCTCACCCTTGCCAAAAGCTCAATCGGACAATATCTCTCCAGAGCATATATATTTGTTCAATGAATGTCGGACCACACTCACTTTGTCTCTCTATCTATATGTCTCTCGATTGACCTTGCTTTCTCACACCGTATCTTCCACGCGTTGAAGCTACTACCTCTCCATCCCACGCAGCCGGAGCTATTTACATTATGAGGGCACTCCAACCTTGGATTAATTTGTGTAGGCATTTATTCCGGCCGGTTTAGATTATATTTTCGCACTATTCGCCCACAACTACTCCAAACACCGCTGCAACCCACATAACTCCCCTAGTTGATTTCCTCCTGGCTCGGTCATCGCTCTCTCACACGCCCTTTCTCGCCTTCAACGCCGCACCATGGTATTATTGAAAAACTATGTTGTTCTCTTTAATTATTATAAATAACCTACAAAACTACACACCGATAGTCCACTTGGAATGGAACAAATTTCGACCCACAAATTAAAGTGCTACAAACTACACACCGAGGGGCCCACATGTCATGAAACAAATTTGGACCCATATACAAATTAAAAAATAAAGGACGAGGATCGAACATGCGACCGGGCCTTCAAGCCGCACGTCAATAGGCAACATACGTAGAATAGCAATGTTTGTTGTACCCCCTTTGTTCACATAATGCTTTTATATTACCACAGCCTAATTAATGGATAACATGTAATATTATTTTTAGTACTATTCACCTTCACTTGCTGGTGGGTTTCATGTGTGCTCTCTCTCTCTCCTCCCCTTCTGCGTTTAGAGGCACGGGCAAACAGGAAGAACTCGCGGGCGATGTTGCCGTTGACCATATATGGACACGTTCACAAGTCACGGCACCAGTTTCACGTACTAGCAGCACTAGTCAGTGTGTACGTGCAATGCACGTTAATTTGGAAGTATATGAAGTGCATGTGGATATTAACTAATAGGATATTATTTGCGTGTTGTCATGTGATTACCACTATTTTTGGCATGAAATTAACTGCACGCTAAACGTGTTGAGCGCTCGACATTGAAGCAGTCTAGGTCGTTGGATGACAAGGAATACATGTGGCTTGATGACGTTTTATATTTAATTTGATACAGCTCTAGCAGAACATTCAATCGATCAAACCATACATTTCGTTCAGTCTGACTCCGACTTTAAATTATACGACGATCGATATAAAATAAACGGAAATGATAAACATTCGGATTTTAAGCGTGGCAATCCGAACGTTTTTCATGGCAAATTTAGATTACGCGGCGGCGGCGGGGGCGCCTCGTGGTGGGAAGCGCTCCTCCGCCGTGCTCGTGTGTCGTCGGGCCACCGCCGACGGCGAACGCGCATCTTGCACCGTTGTTGGCGATTTTCGACGTTGGCCTAGCTTCAAGGAAGGCCAAAATGTTCTGACTTCGAGCGAGTCAACTGGCGGGAGGAGGCGATCGGGCGCAGTGCAAGGAAGCGGTCGACGGCGCCATCCATGTCGGTGAGGGGGCACTGCACCCGTGGGAACAGCGCCGCAACGGCGCTGGCGGAGACATTCGTGTGCACGGCACCGCACAGCGCCAAGACGTTAGTGCACGCGCAGGCGCATGCGCTGGCAGTGCACGGCACCGCCATGGGGCGCGCTGCTGCCAGACGCGCAGGCGCATGCGCTGGCAGGTGCACGGGCGCGCGGAAAGTCGACGGGACCTCGTGGAACCCCGTGGTATCAAGCTCGGCGACAATGTGCGGCTCCCAGCCCATCAATGCCACGGGATGGGCGCCTGGCGCGCAGTTAGCGACGGAGCCGAACAAGAGCAGGGACAGCGCGCGCGCCTTCCGCAAGGCTAGTTCAAGCTCGTCCCAAAGCGCCTTATGTTCTTGAGACTCCGCTGGGTGTCTTCCTCAGAAACTCGGAACACTAAGGGCAGACCATCGTGATGCGGCATGGCGACGCTTAGGTCAGGCTAGTTGGAGGTAGACGACAGGAGAATCGGAGAGGAAGAGAGAGGATTGTAGCGATACCGGTAGTGCGGGGTTGATTTTAAATTGCGGCGGCGGCGACATTAAAAGTGGGAGCAGTTGGGACGACAAGGGCGGCGGAGCTCGCTCAAAGGGCTCGCCTCTGAGTCTCAAGACAATGGTCTGCTCGCGACGCCTCCTCGACAGCCGGCGCAAGAGCGGTTCGCTCAAGACGCCCCGCCGACTCACACGCTTGCTGGGACGGCACCTGCCGATGAGAAGCGGGACTCGTATGCACGTAAACACCCACGGTTTCAATAGTGAAAGTGTCCGCTTAACGTGATGTGTCTTTGTTCCAAAATACCTTGGCTCTTCATTTGTGCAACTTGTCATAAGCAGCTTGTCTCAAATTGAAGAAAAAACTTACGAAGCAATATTTGTGCCATATCACGTGACCATGCTCAGTTTCAAGAATTTATGCTCACTTTTGGATTTTCTGAAATTTAAGATCCAGGATTCGAAACAATATCATAACATGCATCATGCGATAAATTTTCAAGCCGTCCTATTGTATTTCTTAAGAAAGGATTTGGTCAAACATTTTGCTTAGTTAGACTTCAGACAAGTTATATATGCATAGTAAAAGGATAATCCCTCCGTACCAGTGCATTGCCTGATATATTAACTCAAGTACTAGGCACGAACAAACGGGCTCAATTTTGTGCTCATCCTGTTGTAGTAGTAGTAGTACTAGGCAATGCAGTTGACGGGTGACCTTGACGAGCGGCGACCGAGGGAATTGAACCGTGCTCGGCACGGTAGGTAATGTTGTCTAGTTACTAAAGCATCTCTCTGTTGTTCATCGGTAGTCATTATGGACCGGGGACATGAGGGGAATTTCCTAGGGCTGGAATTCTGGCCGCTAGATATTTTGACTTAAAACGCTGAGGCTCGACTGGTTGGGGTTGCCTAATGTGCATACCACGCACGCCACCGAAGGACACGAGCCTGGTTTTTTTAGGATCAACACGAGCCAAGGTCTGGCTGGTACGCCGTTGGGTCCTACCATTCGAGAATACGAAAGGAACCTTTTAAATTGTCGAACGAATCTATGTGTATTACAATACCCGTATTTCCTTGCAAATACTAATTCAACGTGGTAATTGATTTATGACGAGTTGTTGAATTAGAGTGAGTTTGTGATATAGTGATCTCAACGTGGATTTCACATTTCATGGTATCCCTAGTAAGTTTTCCAATGCAGATTCAAATTTAAAAGATGAACAATACGGAGGTGAGAAAACTTTGTATGTATCAAGCATATGACACACACACACACACACACACACACACACACACACACAGAGAGAGAGAGAGAGACACACACGCACGAACACAACAACAATCCAATAAGTATAGTGCATCTATTTTTCCAAACCATGCATGTATGACACGAATTCAAAAATATTCCTTCTATTCCTAAATACTAGTCTTTTAGAGAGTTCAACAAGTGACTACATATGGAGCAAAATGAGTGACTCTAGACTCTAAAATATGTCTATATACATCCGTATGTGCCAGTCCATTTGAAGCCTCTAAAAAGACTAATATTTAGGAACGAAGGGAGTAAAATGTAAGACATCCATGGTCCTCGGTTCAATATTTAAAATGAACATGAAACTGAAACATGAATATTAAGTCTAGTACTACAGTACATGCAAATGTTGTGTTTAGGCGGAGCTATGATTGTCGGGGGTCAACCCCCTCGACCTTAGATAACATTGTGGAGCTCTGTTTAGGGTTGTTTAGATTATATTTGTCCCCACCCTCCCAACCACCGATTGGTTGTGCACACCCCACCCCTCCTCCCCGGGAGAATATCATGTGCCCCCATACCTTAGATGCTATATGCCGATAGGAGTTGCTTGGAGCTTGTAGATCTGAGATATAGTAGCTCACATGATGTGTCTTAATATTCTTGCAGGAAACCTTGATGAGTTTGAGAATTGCACACAATTTGTACAAAAACTACTTAGATGCCCTTTGATCCCATATCCAACGACTCGAAGTCAGATCATCGTAGCATCTAAGATGAGGAGGACATCATATTCTCCCGTATGTAAGAATATCATGTGCTACCACACCTTAGATGCTTTGGTGATACAAGCTCTTCGGAGGCGTTGGATTTGTGACCCAACACCTTCTCGGTGGTTCAATGGTTTTTTGCGTAAAAGCCCCAAAAGAGTTCGCCATCGCCATAAGCACAAAGACTGCTCAGATGCCATTGATCTCGATCAAACGACCTCCAAGCTCAGATCACCAGAGCATCCAAGCTGCGATAAAGACCTTATGTTTTCTCGCACGGAGAGTATGAGGTGCTCCCGCACCGTAGATTCTATGGTGATACGACTTAACCGAGATCTAACGCCCACAGAGGAGGTTTGAATGTTTTTGCAATATACGGCTGATAGAGTTTGGGAAATGAGCAGAAAGTACAAGTACTATGCATGTGCCACCGATCATCGATCATACGACCTAGATGCTCATATCACCGTAGCGGTAAATAAGCTACGGGATCACCTAATATGAGCACCGGGAGCCGTTGGATCAAGATGCAGCGGCACACACGAGGCCTGAATGTTTTATTTGCAAAAACCTTTAGAGAGTTTGGAAATTGCGATAATTACAAAGACTACTCCCAAGCCATTGGATCTCACTTCCAACGTGTAAAACTCGTATCACCATAGTATCTAAGCTATGGGTGGATGTGATATTCTATGTCGCTGTCATTTTTGTTCAGAACGCAAAATACGTAACTCGTGCTGTTATTTGTCTAGCCGCGCAAAGTGTTTGTTCAAAAACCATCCTACACTGAAATATCGGAACAACACACGGGGTCCCACTTGTCATTAATCAAATTTGGACCTAAAACTAACAAATCTGAAAGACGAGATTCGAACTGGCAACCTGGACTACAAAGCGTAAGTCGATAGCCTGAAAAAAAGAACGGTTGTTGGCTTTGTCCCATAAGTTAATTTTATACAGTACTTGCATTGAGTAGAGTAGAGGAGTGCCTCGTCAACACGCGCATGACTGTTGTCTCACTTTCTTGGTCGGTCCCAGTTCGCAATCTCAATCTCTTCTCTCCATCGTCTAACCTTTGCACGGGCACACACGAAGAGCGGCGCTAGCTTGCCGTGGTGTTATTACAACTAAAAAAAGCTTGGAAAATAGAAGAATCGCCTAGAACAAGAGACGTTATGGCTGGTCGAGACGGAGGTAACCACATCTAACCTCCGTGCCATGTTTGCATGATGAAGCTGTGTGGCTAGTGGGGTGTTTTCGACCGACTGGCTGGGTCCCGAGGTCGAACCATAGGTACTACGTCTGATACAGTATATTTTACACGCACATTTTCCTCCGTGCCGAGATGTGGCACACCCTACCGCACGGTTTCGGGGTCCTCCCGGGTGGTGCACGCATATATTTTTCCTGACGTGGGACGCCCTACCGCGCGTTTTCTGGGTCCTCCCCGGTCGTAGCACCGAAGCAAGTAAATGAGTCGTCAAATCAAGAAAGACCACCTTTCTCGCCGAGTACATCAATGAAGCACGGTGGCTAGCTAGTTGGGCTAGTTCGACCGATTAGCTAGGCCGCCGCCACATTTGTTTTTTAACCCCTTTTTTTATCTACTTGCCGACATGTAAATTTAAATATCCACCGCGGCATTGCTCTGGTGTTTGGGTGCGCAGGATTTTTAATTTTTGATTGACGGAGCAGGCACGGCAGGATTTTAAATTTTTGATTGACGGAGCAGCGCGCGCAGCAATTAGTCACGATGACTACCTGTAAAAACCCACCGCCTCGATGTGAGAAGTCATCGACCGGTGTTTTACCGGTGAAACCAAAAGATTCCCCGCCCTTCGCCTTCCCGTAGATTGCATTGCCTTTCAGCCGCTTTCGCCCCTTTGCTTCCTCTCCCCATTGCTTCTACCTAGTGCCATGGCGGCGCAGCAGATCATGGAGTCCGAGGTGAGGCGCCTGACACAGGAGCTCCATGCCAAGGATGTGGAGCTCAGGGCCAAGGACGTGGAGCTCCGTGAGCTCAAGGAGGAGAGGAGTGCCAGGTTCCTCCGTTATGAGCGGGAGTTCACGGAGCTTCAAAAGCTGCAGGCGTCCACCACAAAGATGCTCGAGGCGTCGGTGGCGTTGCTGCAGAAAGCGGGAGATACGATAGGACGCCGGGGAGCCGGCCGAGCGCGAGCGGCCGATCGTGACGAGGTCCAGGATCGCCTCAGCCACTTGGTGAACCAAGTTTCCACGCATGTGTTGCGGCTGCGCGATGCCTACCGTCGTGCCAGCCGCGACGATGCCGGGCCGTCGGGTTAAACCCGCTCGACCACCCGGTCGACTTCAACGAAGCTGCGGCTTCCTCGACCTGGTCTCCTTCTTCACCTATATCTCCGAGGAGTTGAGCCGCCTCCGCGATGGTGGGGGCTGAGCTGGACAAGGAGGGGTTGCAGGCTGCCGTCACCGCTGTCGGGCGAATCCTTTCGTGGCTCCGCCACCGAATCCATTCGTGCTATTGACGCCGCCTTTGATTTAGCTGGCTCCCGCTGACCGAGCGGGCTCATGGGCGGTTGCACTCCTGCATCACCAACGCAGGCGCCTCGAGAAGCAGAGGGACTTCGTGGTGTTTAGGCACCTCTGCATGGGCATGTCCATGTCTCGGCGAACATGACCGTTGGATCAAACTCGACGGTGCATATCACCATTGTAGCACAAAGCGTGGGTGTGTTTGGTTGCATTCTCATCTCAATATAGTTATTTCCTCTTCGTGTATTTTTGTCAACCTACTAGTGTGGACTCCTGCACCCTTCATGCACTCTGCCAAACACCCAAAAGTGGGTCGAGAAGGGAACTTTTGCTCCCATCCTGTGCACCCTTCATACACCCTGCCTAACATTATTCGTGCTTCATATGGTTCTTGTTTCGTGGAGTAATGTAGCACCGTACTCTTCGTGCGCTGTGGACCTAGTTCTGTTAACATTGATCTCACCATTCATTCTCGACCGGACAGTTGAAAAAGCAGTACTATGTTACATATAGGAGTAGTTGACATGCGCACAACATCATTTGTTATCGTCATATCTTACTACACTAGCAACAAGATTGTGTAGTACTAACGTATGAACCACGCAAATGCCTAGTAGTAGGAGCACTGTATGTTCAAGTGGCTGCCGTGGATTCGCACTCCTCCGTCAGAAGAGTGGAAACGCTTGCTGTAATCATTTTTTCTTCGTAATGAAAAACAGTGGACACGCCTACCGCGGCGGATCCTCCTCCACCATGCACTAAATTACTCACTTTCGCCGATGGGTGGGACAACCAGCACCTGGTTCTCGCTACGCCTTGAGCTTATGCTGGTTTTCCCGAGGAGGAGAGGATGATGCAGCAGAGTAGTGAAAGTATTTCCCTCAGTTTTAAGAACCAAGGTATCAATCCAAAGAGGAGGCCACGCGCAAGTCCATCGTATCTACATAAAGCAAATACTCCTCGCAACCAACGCGAATAGGGGTTGTCAATCCTTCACGGTCACTTACTTAGAGTGAGATCCGATAGAGATGATAGATAATATTTTTGGTATTTTTGGTATAAAGATGCAAAGCAAAATAAAAGGCAAAGTAAAAAAGCAAAGCAATAATAAAGTGTAGGAAGATTAATATGATGAAAATAGACCCGGGGGCCATAGATTTCACTAGTGGTTTCTCTCAAGAGCATAAGTATTTTACGGTGGGTGAACGAATTACTGTTGAGCAATTGACAGAATTGAGCATAGTTATGAGATTATCTAGGTATGATCATGTATGTAGGCATCGCGTCCGAGACAAGTAGACCGACTCCGCTCGCATCTACTACTATTACTCCACTCATCGACCGCTATCCAAAGATGCATCTAGAGTATTAAGTTAATGAAAACAGAGTAACGCCTTAAGCAAGATGACATGATGTAGAGGAATAAATTCATGCAATATGATAAATACCCCATCTTGTTATCCTCAATGGCAATAATACAATACGTGCCTTGCAACCCTTTCTGTCACTGGGTAAGGACACCACAAGATTGAACCCAAAGCTAAGCACTTCTCCCATTGCAAGAACTACCAGTCTAGTTGGCCAACCCAAACGGATAATTCGAAGAGACTTGCAAAGATAACTCAATCATACATAAAAGAATTCAGAGAAGATTAAAATATTTTTCATAGATAATCTTGATCATAACCCCACAATTCATCGGTCTCAACAAACACACCGCAAAAAGAAGATTACATCAAATATATCTCCACGAGAGAGGGGGAGAACATTGTATTGAGATCCAAAAAGAGAGAAGAAGTCATCTAGATACTAACTATGGACCCGAAGTCTGAAGTAAACTACTCACACTTCATCGGAGAGGCTATGATGATGATGTAGAAGCCCTCCATGGTGGAATCCCCTTCCGGCAGAGCTCCGGAACAGGCCTCAAGATGGGATCTCACGGATACAGAAAGTTGCGGCGGTGGAATTAGGTTTTTGGCTCTGTATCTTATCTGTCGGGGGTACGTAGGTATATATAGGAGGAAGGAGTACGTCGGTGGAGCTTCGGGGGGCCCATGAGGCTGGGGCGCGCCCTCTACCCTCGTGGACGCCTCCCTCCTTTCTTGGCCGAGGGTCCAAGTCTCCTAGATCTTATCTGATGAGAAAATCACGTTCCCGAAGGTTTCATTCCGTTTGGACTCCGTTTGATATTCCGTTTCTTTGAAATACTGAAATAGGCAAAAAAAAGCAATTCTGGGCTGGGCCTCCAGTTAATAGGTTAGTCCCAAAAGTAATATAAAAGTGGAAAATAAAGCCCAATATGGTCCAAAACAGTAGATAATATAGCATGGAGCAATCAAACATTATAGATACGTTGGAGACGTATCAGGCATCCCCAAGCTTAATTCCTGCTCGTCCTTGAGTAGGTAAATGATAAAAAGAGAATTTTTGATGCGGAGTGCTACTTGGCATAATTTCAATGTAACTCTTCTTAATTGTGGTATGATATTTCAGACAAGAAAGATTCAAGACAAAAGTTCATATTGACATAAAAATAATAATACTTCAAGCATACTAACTAAGCAATTATGTCTTCTCAAAATAACATGGCCAAAGAAAGTTTATCCCTACAAAATCATATAGTTTAGTCATGCTCCATTTTTGTCACACAAGAATGCTCTCATCATGCACAACCCCGATGACAAGCCAAGCAATTGTTTCATACTTTAGTAATCTCAAACCTATAACTTTCACGCAATATATGAGCGCGAGCCATGGACATAGCACTATGGGTGGAATAGAATATAATGATGGGGGTTATGTGGAGAAGACAAAAAAGGAGAAGGTCTCACATCAACGAGGCTAATCAACGGGCTATGGAGATGCCCATCAATTGATGTTAATGCAAGGAGTAGGGATTGCCATGCAATGGATGCACTAGAGCTATAAATGTATGAAAGCTCAACAAAAGAAACTAAGTGGGTGTGCATCCAACTTGCTTGCTCACGAAGACCTAGGGCATTTGAGGAAGCCCATCGTTGGAATATACAAGCCAAGTTCTATAATGAGAAATTCCCACTAGTATATGAAAGTGACAAAACGAGAGACTCTCTATATGAAAAACATGGTGCTACTTTGAAGCACAAGTGTGGAAAAGGATAGTAACATTGTCCCTTCTCTCTTTTTCTCTCATTTTTTTATGGGCTCTTTGGCCTCTTTTTTTTATGGGCTCTTTGGCCTCTTTTTTTTATTTGACCTCACATGGGATAATATTCTAATAATGATGATCATCACACTTCTATTTATTTACAACTCGATACTAGAACAAAGTATGACTCTATATGAATGCCTCCGGCGGTGTACCGGGATATGCAATGAATCAAGAGTGACATGTATGAAAGAATTATGAACGATGGCTTTTCCACAAATACTATGCCAACTACATGATCATGCTAAGCAATATGACAATGATGAATGTGTCATGAAGAACGATATGGTGGAAAGTTGCATGGCAATATATCTCGAAATGGCTATGGAAATGCCATAATAGGTAGGTATGGTGGCTGTTTTGAGGAAGATATAAGGAGGTTTATGTGAAAGAGCGATCATATCACGGGTTTGATGCACCGCTAAGTTTGCACCAACTCTCAATGTGAGAAAGGGCAATGCACGGCAATCAAGAGGCTAGCAATGATGGAAGGGTGAGAGGCGATAATCCATGGACTCAACATTAGTCATAAAGAACTCACATACTTATTGCAAAAATCTACAAGCTATCAAAACCAAAGCACTACGCAGATGCTCCTAGGGGATAGATTGGTAGGAAAAGACCATCACTTGTCCCCGATCGCCACTCATAAGGAGGACAATCAAATAACACCTCATGTTTCAAATTTGTTACATAACGCTTACCATACGTGCATGTTATGGGACTTGCAAACTTCAACACAAGCATTTCTCAAATTCACAACTAATCAACTAGCACGACTTTGATATTATCACCTCCATATCTCAAAACAATTATCAAGCATCAAACCTTTCTTAGTATTTAAAGCACTCAAAAGAAAGTTTTACAAATCTTGAATACTAAGCATATTATTATTTTAAGCAAATTACCATACTATTTAAGACTCTCAAAATAATCTAAGTGAAGCATGAGAGATCAATAGTTTCTTTAAAACAAATCCACCACCGTTTCTAAAAGATATAAGTGAAGTACTAGAGCAAAACTATAAAGCTCAAAAGATATAAGTGAAGCACATAGAGCAAAACTATAAAGCTCAAAAGATATAAGTGAAGCATATAGAGCAAAACTATAAAGCTCAAAAGATATAAGTGAAGCACATAGAGTATTCTAATAAATTCCAATTCATGTATGGCTCTCTCAAAAGGTGTGTATAGAAAGGATGATTGTGGTAAACTAACAAGCAAAGACGCAAATAATACAAGACGCTCCAAGCAAAACACATATCATGTGGTGAATAAAAATATAGCTCCAAGTAAAGTTATCGATGGAAGTGGACGAAAGAGGGGATGCCTTCCGGGGCATCCCCAGGCTTTGACTTTTTGGTGTCCTTGGATTATCTTGAGGGTTCCATGGGCATCCCCAATCTTAGGCTCTTTCCACTCCTTGTTCCATAATCCATCAAAAGATTTCACCCAAAACTTGAAAACTTCACAACATAAAACTCAACAGAAATCTCGTAAGCTCCGTTAGCGAAAGAAAACAAAAGAACACTTCAAGGTACTATAATGAACTCATTATTTATTTATATGGGTGTTAAACCTACTGTATTCCAACTTCTCTATGGATTATAAACTATTTTACCAGCCATAGATTCATCAAAATAAGCAAACAACACACTAAAAACAGAATCTGTCAAAACAGAACAGTCTGTAGTAATCTGTAACTAACGAAAACTTCTGGAACTCCAAAAATTCAGCAAAAATAAGAAGACCTAGGAAATTTGTTTATTGATCAGCATCAATTGGAATCACTATTTTGTCACGTTCTGGTGATTTTTAATAATTGTTTTCGTGAACAGAAAGTTTCTGGAAATTACAGCAAGATCAAATAATTATTATCCAAGAAGATCCTATAGGTTTAACTTGGCACAAACACTAATTAAAACATAAAACCACATCTAAACAGAAGTTATATGGATCGTTTAACGCCCCTAGCTAGGCATAAAAGCAAGGATAGATCTAGGTATTGCCATCTTTGGTGGGCAATCCATATGTGGCTCTCATAATAGATTCATATGGTAATTTTATCTTATTCCTAGGGAAGTGTTCCATGCCTTTCTTTAATGGGAATTGGAATCTAATATTCCCTTCCTTCATATCAATAATTGCACCAATCGTTCTAAGGAAAGGTCTACCAAGAATAATAGGACATGAAGGATTGCAATCTATATCAAGAACGATAAAATCTACGGGCACATAATTCCTATTTGCAACAATAAGAACATCATTAATTCTTCCCATAGGTTTCTTAATAGTGGAATCCGCAAGGTGCAAGTTTATAGAGCAATCATCAAAATCACGGAAATCTAGCAAATCACACAAAGTTTTGGGAATAGTGGAAACACTAGCACCAAAATCACATAAAGCATAAAATTCATGATCCTTAATCTAAATTTTAATAGTTGGTTCCCACTCATCATAAAGTTTTCTAGGGATAGAGACTTCCAACTCAAGTTTTTCCTCATAAGATTGCATCAAGGAATCAACGATATGTTTGGTAAACGCTTTATTTTGACTATAAGCATGCGGAGAATTTAGCACGAATTGTAACAAGGAAATACAATCAATTAAAGAGCAACTTTCGTAATTAAATTCCTTGAAATCCAAAATGGTGGGATTAGCAACATCTAGGGTTTTACTTTCTTCAATCCCACTTTTATCAATTTTAGCATCATACTCTAAAAGCTCCGAATTTTTAGAACGCCTTCTAGGTAAAGGTGACTCATATTCAATCTCATCATTATCAAGATTCATATTGCAAAACAAAGATTTGATAGGGGACACATCAATAACTTTTAGATCTTCATCTTGATTTTCATGGAAATCAGGTTTAGCAGCCATCTTATTGACCAAGGTAGCTTGCTTATCAGATATTTCAATAGTCAATTTCTCAAGACGAGAAATTTGAGATCTTAAACCTTCAAATTCTTTAGACATATCATTGAGCTCTTTACTCAAATAATTCATAAAACTTTTTTGTTCCTTAAGCTCGTTTCTGAAGAAATTATTATGCTCAAATTGCAAAACCATAAAACTCCTAACATTGCACTCGATCTCTTCCAACCTTTTAAGGTGAAGATCACCAAATCTAGGTAGAGCCATAGTGACAAGCAAGCAATCCAACGCACGAGCAAGCAAGCGAACGAGAAAATGGCAAACAGAAAAGAGAGGGCGAATAAAACGGCAAGGGTGAAGTGGGGGAGAGGAAAACGAGAGGCAAATGGCAAATAATGTAATGCGAAGATAAGGCATTGTGATGGGTACTTGGTATGTTGACTTTTGTGAGACTCCCTAAGAACGGCGCCGGAAATCCTTCTTGCTACGCCTTGAGCTTTGCTGGTTTTCCCAAGAGAAGAGGATGATGCAGCAGAGTAGCGTAAGTATTTCCTCAGTTTTCTAGAACCAAGGTATCAATCCAAGAGGAGGCCACGCGCAAGTCCCTCGTACTCCACATTAAAGCAAATAACTCTTCGCAACCAACGCGAATTGGGGTTGTCAATCCTTCACGGTCACTTACTTAGAGTGAGATCTGATAGAGATGATAGATAATATTTTCAGATTTTTTTTGATATAAAGATGCAAAGCAAAATAAAAGGCAAAGTAAAAACCAAAGCAATGATAAAGCGAGGAAGATTAATATGATGAAAATAGACCCGGGGCCATAGATTTCACTAGTGGCTTCTCTCAAGAGCATAAGTATTTTACAAAGGAGTGAATGAATTATGTTGAGCAATTGATGAATTGAGCATAGTTATGAGAGTATCTAGGTATGATCATGTATGTAGGCATCACGTCTGAGACAAGTAGACCGACTCCTGCCTGCATCTACTACTATTACTCCACTCATCGACCGCTATCCAGCATGCATCTAGAGTATTAAGTTAATGAAAACAGAGTAACGCCTTAAGCAAGATCACATGATGTAGAGGAATGAATTCATGCAATATGATAAATACCCCATCTTGTTATCCTCGATGGCAACAATACAATATGTGCCTTGCAACCCTTTCTGTCACTGGGTAAGGACACCGCAAGATTGAACCCAAAGCTAAGCACTTCTCCCATTGCAAGAACTACCAATCTAGTTGGCCAAACCAAACGGATAATTCGAAGAGACTTGCAAAGATAACTCAATCATACATAAAAGAATTCAGAGAAGATTCAAATATTGTTCATAGATAATCTTGATCATAAACCCACAATTCATCGGCCTCAACAAACACACCGCAAAAAGAAGATTACATCGAATAGATCTCCACGAGAGAGGGGGAGAACATTGTATTGAGATCCAAAAAGAGAGAAGAAGCCATCTAGCTACTAACTATGGACCCGAAGGTCTGAAGTAAACTACTCACACTTCATTGGAGAGGCTATGATGATGATGTAGAAGCCCTCCGTGGTGGAATCCCCTTCGGTGAGCTCCTAACAGGCCCCAAGATGGGATCTCGTGGATACAGTAAAGTTGCGGCGGTGGAATTAGGTTTTGGCTCCGATTCGATCCGTCGGGTAATGAGGTATATATAGGAGGAAGGAGTACGTTGGTGGAGCTTCGGGGGGCCCACGAGGCAGGGGGCGCGCCCTAGGGGGGTGATGACCCACAAGTATAGGGGATCTATCGTAGTCCTTTCGATAAGTAAGAGTGTCGAACCCAACGAGGAGCGTATGAAATGATAAGCGTTTTCAAGAAGGTGTTCTCTACAAGTCTTGAAATAAGTGGTAATGTGTAGTTTTGTGATAAGATAAATTGTAACGAGCAACAAGTAACAAAAGTAAATAAAGTGCAGCAAGGTGGCCCAATCCTTTTTGTAGCAAAGGACAAGCCTGGACAAACTCTTATGATAGGAAAAGCGCTCCCGAGGACACATGGGAATATCGTCAAGCTAGTTTTCATCACGCTCATATGATTCGCGTTCGGTACTTTGATAATTTGATATGTGGGTGGACCGGTGCTTGGGTACTGCCCTTACTTGGACAAGCATCCCACTTATGATTACCTCTATTGCAAGCATCCGCAATTACAACAAAAGTATTAAGGTAAACCTAACCATAGCATGAAACATATGGATCCAAATCAGCCCCTTACGAAGCAACGCATAACTAGGGTTTAAGCTTCTGTCACTCTAGCAACCCATCATTGTAGCGACCAGACCTCAAATAGTCTGATCTCTGTGCTCAGTGTCATCCCTGGATCAGTAATGCTGACACCACACAGTACTCGAAGGATTTATAACAGAGTAGCAATCACACACTTATTACAATTGAATGTCTCAAGAGAGAACTTAATAAAATAAATATGGCTTAAGGCCATCTAATACGATAACAGTGGAAGGCTTGGAAGAATAAGCGAGTCCATCAACTCCAACGGCATCACTGAGTATAGAACCACGACCTAAGCACCTTACTCGTCGTCTGAATAGTCTGCAACATGAAACGTTGCAGCCCGAAAACGGGTCAGCACATGGAATATGCTGGCAATGTAACACATAGAGAATAATGGAATGAATAGCCTATACTACATGCATATATGGCTGGTGGAAAGCTCTATGGTTACAGTTTTGCGTAAAGCCAATTTTTCCCTACTACAAAGGAATAAATTTATTTAACTATCATGGTGGTTGTGAAACATTGAGAATGGTTGACAGCATTCTCAATCCCAATTAAAAGTACTCATTAACAAACCCAACAATATTAATTAGAAGTAACATGATGAGATTCACATGATATCCGTGTACTAGATACTCAAGATGTCCATAACTGGGACACGGCTAACCGTGATTAGTTTATACACTCGCAGAGGTTTATGACTTTTCCCCACAAGACTCGATCGCCTCCGTTTGATTTCTCGCACTACATGGTGTTTGAGAGACGGATGACCGAGACATAGTCTTTCAGAAGCACTAGCACCTTTCATGTGAGTAGACCGGTACACCTACTTTCCCCTACATCTGCTAGTCTACCCGTAAGAGTTCGCACAACTTAGTCAACTATGCCATAACCCATAATGGCTTGTGGCTGCACACGGAAGTTTCTAGTTTGAATAATCTCATGATCCCTTTGAGCCTGGGTGGCGGTCCGAAGAAATACAGGCAAGTCCTGATAGAAACCAGGTGCCTCAATCCACCTAGATGTGTGTTTAAGTTGCCACCTTAAATAAACCATTAAATAACAATCTCACATCTGTCATGGATACACTCACCCAATCCACGTCTACTAGCATAGCATAGCATAATAAGCAAACGTAGAAGTAACTCCCAAAGGTTTGATAATAAAACAGGTAATAGGTACTACCTCATCTACTTCCCATAACCCTCAATTTAAATAGATCCTAATCATGCAAGTGTTTGAGGATAGATCTAATGCATAAAAACTGGGTAGTAGCAAAGGTATGATCAAAGTGTTACTTGCCTTGCTGATGATCCGCGAAACCTAGAGACTCGAAGTAACAAAGGCGACCGGTATTCTATCGCAGACAAACAAACAAGCATACAATAAGTACTCATCTAATGCACAGGTAAAACTCGAATAGATCTAACCAGATATTTCAACTTAAGAACTCCGGTTCGCAAAAAGAATCAACTCAAACGAAGCAACGAAAGTCAAACGGCGGAGAAAAACAGCTTCGTTTTACTAATCTGGATCTAAGTCAAATTTTACAGAAGCAAAAACTTGTTTAAGTAGATTATTCATAAAGAGGGTTTCGACACGAAACTCCAGGCGCTTGAATCGCCTGATTCCGATAAACGAGCGAAAAGTTATACTAAAACGAAAATCGGATCTGGAATCGCGATCAGAAAAATCGCGGATTAAATCCGAGAAAAAGAAAAAAACGATGAACAGATTCGAACGGAAAAATAAAAAAAATAAAAAAACCAAAGAAAACCGATCGGTTTTTTTTAAAAAAACTGGCACGGAAATCGAGGCGGCGACGACGGCGGGCTGGGGCGGCTAGGGTTTGGGGCGCGGGTGCGGGCCGTCTCGGGTGGGCTGAGGCGCTCGGGCGCCGCGCTTATAAAGGTGCCCCCGAGCGGAGTCCCGCTCGGGTACGACCCGGTAAGGCGGTGTGCGTTTTTTTTAATAATTACGCTCAGAAAAAAAATCAAAAGAAGTACTAAACGGACTCCAAAAATCCGGAAATAAAATTTCCCCTGCTTCTAAAATCAAGCCGGATTTAATGAACATTTATTTGGGGCCTTAATGCAATTTTGAAAAACGCGCATTTTTCCTAAATTCAAATAAAAAGGCGAAAAACTCCAAAATAAAATCTTATTTGATTTTATTATTAAATCTTCATTATTTATTTATTTTGGAAAAGTCATTTTATTCCCTCTCTCATATTTTGATAGTAGAAATAATTTAAGATAAAATAAATAAAATCAAATGATCCTATTTTCAAAATTTGAAAAAACTCAAATATGAAAATAACGAAAATCCCCAACTCTCCCCGTGGGTCCTCGAGTAGTGTAGAATTTCTAGGATCAAGCAAAATGCAACGAAAAAATATGATATGCAATGATGCTCTATGTATAACATTCCAAATTGAAAATTTGGGATGTTACAAACCTACCCCCTTAAGATGAATCTCGCCCTCGAGATTCGGGTTGGCTAGAAAATAGGTGAGGGTGGTCTTTAAGCAAATCTTCCTCTCGCTCCCAGGTGGCTTCATCCTCTGTGTGGTGGCTCCACTGAAGTTTGCAAAACTTAATGACCTTGCCGCGGGTGACTCTCCTGGCATACTCCAAAATCTTAACCGGTTTCTCCTCGTAGGTCAAATCATCATTCAACTGAATTGCTTCCAGAGGCACTGTATCTCTCAGTGGTATATCAGCCATATCTACGTGACACTTCTTCAACTGAGAAACATGAAACACATCATGGACTCCTGATAATCCTTCGGTTAATTCCAAGTTGTACGCAACTTCTCCCATGTGTTCCAAAACACGATAAGGTCCTACAAATCGAGGTGCTAACTTTCCTTAACTCCAAAACGCTTAACTCCTCAAGTGGCGATATCAAGATAAACTCGCCTCCGACTTCAGATTCTGTCTCCTTGCGTTTTGAATCCGCATAACTCTTATGTCTTGACTGGCTACCTTGAGCCTATCGCGAATCAACTTTACTTTCTGCTCGCTCCTTAATCAAATCCGTCCAAACAATGGCGGTCTCCAACTTCATCCCACAACAACGGGTCCTGCACCTCCTTCCGCATAAGGCTTCAAAGGTGCCATCTTCGATCGGTTTGGTAACTGTTGTTATAAGAAAACTCAGATACGGCAAGTTGTCATCCCAACTTGATCCATAATCCAAAGCACAAGCTCTAAGCATATCCTCCAAAATCTGGTTGACTCTCTCGGTTTGTCCATCCGTCGTGAATGAAAAGTTGTGCTAAACTCCACTGGTTCCCAAAGTTTCGTGCAACCGCTTCTTAACTTTGAGGTGAATTGGGTTCCTCTATCCGATATGATACTCCTCGAACTCCATGCAAGCATACAATCCTGGTCATGTATATCTTAGCCAATTTGGCACTGCTGTAAGTAGTCTTTACTGGAATGAAATGAGCTACCTTCGTCAAACGATCGACTATAACCCAAATTGAGTCATAGCCTGAACGAGTCCTTGGCAATCCCGTGATGAAATCCATACCTAGTTTATCCCACTTCCATTCGGTATAGGCAATGGTTGTAATAATCTGTTGGCTTCGATGTTCTACCTTCACCCTCCGACATACATCACAAACTGCTACGCATCGCAATATCCTTCTTCATTCCGGTCCACCGTAAAGTATTCTTCAAATCCAAATACATCTTGGTATTTTCGGTGAATCGAATATTGTGAATCATGTGCCTCTTGTAGAATCAACTTCCGATCTCCGGTCATTAGGCACATAAACACGGTCCTCAAACCATAGGGTATCGTGCTCATCCTCACGAAATCCCTTAGCCTTTCCTTCGCTCATTTTCTCTTTATAGAGGCAATCTCTTTGTCGGTCTTCCGAGCTTCCCCGATCTTGTCCATCAAAGTTGATCAATCTCCAATGCTGATACATAGCCTCTCGAACTATTTCCAAACATAGCTCTCAAGATCCTCGGCTAACTCCTTTGGTATTTCTCCTGTCATTAATGTGTTGACGTGACTCTTACGGCTCAACGCGTCTGCTACAACGTTAGCCTTTCCGGGGTGATAATGTAATCTCATATCGTAATCTTTAATGAGCTCCAACCATCTCCTCTGCCTGAGATTTAGCTCCTTCTGCGTGAAGATGTACTTCAAACTCTTGTGATCTGTATACACCTCACAATGATTTCCAATAAGGAAATGTCTCCATGTCTTCAATGCATGCACTACTGCTGCTAACTCCAAATCATGTGTGGCATAGTTTAGCTCATGAGGCTTAAGCTGTCGTGAAGCATACGAAACAACTCTTCCATCCTGCATAAGCACTGCTCCAAGTCCTCGACGTGAAGCGTCGCAATATACCTCGTAATCCTTGGTCTGATCTGGCAGAATTAACAGTGAGGTAACCAAATGTTTCTTCAACTCTTGGAAACTAGCTTCACACTCCTTGGTCCAAATGAACTTGGTATCCTTCTTTAACAATTCATCATAGGCTTCAGAATCCTTGAGAAATTCTCAATGAATTTCGGTAGTATCCCATGAGTCCAAGGAAACTCCGGATCTCTCCAACCGTTGTTGGCGCTTCCCATTTGTTACAAAGGACAACTTTAGTGGGGTCATGCTATACCTTCTCTAGATATAACATGTCCAAGAAATCCAACTTCCTTCAACCAAAACTCACACTTGCTGAACTTGGCATATAACCGATGTTCTCTCGAGCTTATCGAGTACCAAACACAAATGCTCCTTATGATCCTCTTCATTCTTCGAGTAAACCAAAATATCATCAATGAACACCACGATTTAACTTATCCCAAAACTCCATAAACACTTTGTTCATCATGTTCATAAAATAGGCAGGTGTGTTAGTCGGACCAAATGACATAACGGTGTACTCATACAACCCGTACCTGGTGGTAAAAGCCGTCTTAGGTATATCCTACTCTCGAATCTTCAACTAATGGTACCCTGATCGCAAATCGATCTTTGAAAACACCTTAGCTCCTTGCAATTGGTCAAACAAGTCATTGATCATCGGCAACAGGTACTCGTTCTTAATGGTCACTTCATTCAATCCTCGATAATCAACAACCATTCTTAATGATCCATCCTTCTTCTCCACTAGAAGTACTGGTGATCCCCAAGGCGAAGAACTTGGGCGAATAAAACCTTTATCCAGTAACTCCTTAATCTGCTTCTTAATTTCCTCCAAATCTTGGGCTGGCATCATATATGGTCTCTTAGATATCGCCCAAAGGTTCGGCAAGTAGTTCAATCGAAACTCAATGTCTCTATCCGTGGCATGCCTGCAACTCTTCCGAAACACGCGTGGTAATCCTTACCACCGGTACTTCCTCCCGCACAACTCCCGATAAGGAATTTACATGTGCTCTCCTCGGCTCATGCCGTGATACATACTTGATTCTCCTTCCTTCGGGTGGTAAGCAAAATTGTCTTTATGGCGCAATCGATGTTTCCTCCATACATCGACAACCAATCCATACCAAGAATTACATCCAAACCTTGGGATTCCAATATGATTAAACCGCTGGGAAAACATGCCTCCCTATACTTAATGGCACTTGAAAACATCCTTGATCGCCATATACTCCGCTCCCGGTGAGCTTACTAGCATGGGTGTCTTAAGAGTTTTAGTGGGTAGGCTAAACTTATCCACAAATCCCTTGATATGAATGAATGCGATGCACCAAGATAAAAAGAACAACCGCAGAAATGACTTAACCAAAACTTACCTATTATCGCATCCGGTTGAGCTTCAACCTCCTCCACGGTAACGTGGTTCACTTGTCCTTTGTTGAAAGGGTTCGCTTCTTTCCCGAGCTTCCATTGCCATTTCCATTTGGCCTTCGACAATCGCTTGCATAATGCCCGCCTTGCGGCACTTAAAGCAAGTGATGTGGCTCAGTCTACCTTGGATGGTGTTGACGGGTTGGTGCGGTTTTGTCCATTGCTTCCTCCATTCCTGCTCCCATTCTTGGTGCCATTATGGTTGTGCGCTACCTCCTCCATGGGTATGCTGAAATTGTCCTCCGACTTCGGGTAAAGCGAAGTTTCACTGAGCTCCGAGTTATTCTTCCCCGTCCATACTTCCTCTTGAATTGTCAATCTGCTGCCGCTTCCTTCAATCATAAGCACACGATCTACCAACTCCCGGTAGTTATTGAAGGTGGCTACCATCAACTGCATGCTCAGCTCATCATTCAGTCCTTCTAGAAACTTCTCCCGCTTAGTCTGCGTCCGTAGTAACGCTATCCGGGGCATAACATGCTAACTTACTAAAATCATCCACATATCGCCAACTGTCCGTCCTCCTTGGCGCAAGTTGCGAAACTCACGCTTCTTCATGGCCATAGCTCCTGCTGAAACATGGGCAAGACGGAAAGCTTGTCAAATCGATCCCATGTGATGTTGTCTATAGGGTAAGTGGCTGTAAAATTCTCCCACCATGCTGCTGCGGGTCCTTCAAGCTGATGTGCGGCAAACTTCACCCTTTCTCCATCTCAGACATCCCGCAGTGGTCAACTCCTCCCTATCTTACGGAGCCAATCATCTGCAACAATCAGCTCGGTGCTATCGGAAAACACCGCGGATTCAGCCTTAAGAAACGGGTCAAATGGTCAACGGTGGTGGTGGCGGTGGGTTGTTGTTGTTGTTGTTGTTGTTGTTGTTGTTGTTGTTGTTGTTGTTGTTGTTGTTGTTGTTTGCTTTTCTCTGCTGCTGTTTCTTCTTCGCCTTCTTCTGCCGCTTCTTCTTCTTCTTCATTCTTGTTGTTGTTGTTGTTGTTGTTGTTGTTGTTGTTGTTGTTGTTGTTGTTGTTGTTGTTGTTGTTATGTTTGAATCAAGGCATTCGCTGCTGAATCAACCGAGTGATCTCTGGAGGAAAACAAACCGGGTCGCGTCTCGGAGGCATCTGAGTGGTTTTAAGAAAAGACGAGAATTTAGAATAGAATGAGGTCTAGAGAGAAACACTACCCATATGCACATGAGGCAAATCACACAATATCACTCCAATCAATTCAAACAAGGGCATACAATGGTCTATCTATCGTTACAAAGTGCTGAAACTAAAACTAATATAACATGGGGGTAATCTACTATCGTTATGGTGGTCAACTAGAAAACTGCTCCGATGAAGACTCCATGATATCTGCTCCACTTCATCTTCGTAATCATCATCACTAGGATCGAATCGGTGTCGCCGATGATGATGTAGTTCTCTCGACAGTGCTATCTTCATCTCCTCCGGTGCTGAATTTCCCATGAGTTCTTCAATCTTCTCCTTAAGATCGCCGCTTTGTCCCACTAGAGCTACAATCTCCTCCATGTAGTCCTTGCGAGTGGCCTTCGCCTCCTTCTAGTTCAATAATCTTGGCTTTTGCTACCTTCAACTCCATCATGTCTGCGCACATCTGGTTCTCCTGACATCGAATGTGCTGGTTTAACTCCTGGATGAAAGCTGCAATGGATCGGTCCTTCTTAGTGCCAACTATCTCCCATTGTTCATCTTGGCGCCCGCAAATCTGGTAGATAGTATCCTTGAGGTCTTCTTTGTAAACTTCTCCAATGCGTCCCATGGTTATGTGAGCTGCCATGCTCTTTCCCAGACTCCAGGTTGGTGCATTGAAAACACTCTCTATGGGCTCCATGATTGGCGCAAACGTCCTTCCGGGAACTAGAGCTTGAATCTTCCAGCGCTCCTCTTCGTGTAAAGTGGAATTGTAGGTCCCGGTGAAGCTTGGTAATCCGATTTTTAGGTACTTAGTGACTTCCTTCAGGTGTCGTCCAAAGGGTGTATCTTCATCCGCTGGGTGAACTTGATCCTCGCCCGCCATCCTAAAAGAGTAGAAAAGATGAGGAGTCGAAATGAGAAGAGAGATTAGTGATCTAGGGCTTTAGCTTAATGGTCGTGTCTCTACCATCGTGTCTCTCGATACTATCTTTGTAGCGACTGACCTCAAACATCTCGATTCTATGCTTAGTGTCATCCCCGGATCAAGAATGCCGACACCACACAAGATCAAGGATTTATAACAGAGTAGCAATCACACACTTATTACAATCGAATGTCTCAAGAGAGAACTTAATAAAATAAATATGGCTTAAGGCCATCTAATACGATAATAGCGGAAGGCTTGGAAGAATAAGCGAGTCCATCAACTCCAACGGCATCCCTGAGTATAGAACCACGACCTAAGCACCTTACTGTCGTTCAATAGTCGCAACATGAAATGTTGCAGTTCAAAACGGGTCAGACATGGAATATGCCGCAATGTAACACATAGAGAATAATGGAATGAATAGCCTATACTACATGCATATATGGCTGGTGGAAAGCTCTATGGTTACAGTTTTATGTAAAGCCAATTTTTCCCTACCGCAAAGGAATAAATTTATTTAACTATCATGGTGGGTTAGAAACATTGAGAATGGTTGATGATTCTCAATCCCAATTAAAAGTACTCATTACCAAACCCAACAATATTAATTAGAAGTAACATGATGAGATTCACATGATATCCAGTACTAGATACTCAAGATGTCCATAACCGGGGACACGCCTAACCATGATTAGTTTATACACTCTGCAGAGGTTTATGACTTTTCCCCACAAGACTCGATTGCCTCCGCTTGGTTTCTCGCACTACATGGTGTTTGAGAGACGGATGACCGAGACATAGTCTTTCGTAAGCACTAGCACCTTACATGTGGGTAGACCGTACACCTACATTCCCCTACATCCGCTAGTCTACCCGTAAGAGTTCGCACAACTTAGTCAACTATGCCAGAGCCCATAATGGCTTGTGGCTGCACACGGAAGTTTCTAGTTTGAATAATCTCATGATCCCTTTGAGCCCGGGTGGCGGTCCAAGAAATACAGCAAGTCCTCGATAGAAACCAGGTGCCTCAATCCACCCAGATGTGTGTTTAAGTTGCCACCTTAAATAAACCATTAAATAACAATCTCACATCTGTCATGGATACACTCACCCAATCCACGCCTACTAGCATAGCACAAAGCATAATAAGCAAACGAGAAGTAACTCCCAAAGGTTTGATAATAAACAGTAATAGGTACTACCTCATCTACTTCCCATAAACCTCAATTTAATTAGATCCTAATCATGCAAGTGTTTGAGGATAGATCTAATGCATAAAAACTTGGTAGCAAAGGTATGATCAAAGTGTTACTTGCCTTGCTGATGATCCGTGAAACCTAGAGACTCGAAGTGACACGCGGCGCACTCCGGGTATTCTATCGCAGACAAACAAACAAGCATACAATAAGAACTCATCTAATGCACAGGTAAAACTCGAATAGATCTAACCAGATAGTTCAACTTAAGAACTCCGGTTTGCAAAAAGAATCAAATCAAACGAAGCAACGAAAGTCAAACGGCGGAGAAAAACAGCTTTGTTTTACTAATCTGGATCTAAGTCAAATTTTACAGAAGCAAAAACTTGTTTAAGTAGATTATTCGGAAAGAGGGTTTCGATACGAAACTCCAGGCGCTTGAATCGCCTAATTCCGATAAACGAGCGAAAAGTTATACTAAAACGAAAATTGGATCTAGAATCGCGATCAGAAAAATCGCGGATTAAATCCGAGAAAAAGAAAAAAACGACGAACATATTCGAATGGAAAAATAAAAAATAAAAATAAATAAATAAATAAATAAAACCGATCGTTTTAAAAAAAACTGGCATGGAAATCGAGGCGGCGGCGAACCTCAAGGCGGCGTGGCGTCGGGCTGGCGGCGGCAAGGCGCGGCGGCGGCATGGCGGCGGCGGCAAGCTGGCAAGGCAGGTCTGGTGCGGCTAGGGTTTGGGGCACGGGGGGCCGGCTCGGGTGGGCTGAGGCGCTCGGGCGCCGCGCTTATAAAGGCGCCCCCGAGCGGAGTCCCGCTCCGGCACGGCCCGTAAGGCGAATGCGTTTTTTTTAAATAATTACGCGCAGAAAAAAAATCAAAAGAAGTACTAAACGGACTCCAAAAATCCTGAAATAAATTTTCCCCGGCTTCTAAAATCAAGCCGGATTTAATGAACATTTATTTGGGGCCTAAATGCAATTTTGAAAAACGCACATTTTTCCTAAATTCAAATAAATAGGCGAAAAACTCCAAAATAAAATCTTATTTGATTTTATTATTAAATCTTCATTATTTCTTTATTTTGGGAAAGTCATTTTATTCCCTCTCTCATATTTTGATAGTAGAAATAAGTGAAGATAAAATTGAAGGAAATATGCCCTAGAGGCAATAATAAAGTTATTATTTATTTCCTTATATCATGATAAATGTTTATTATTCATGCTAGAATTGTATTAACCGGAAACATAATACATGTGTGAATACATAGACAAACAGAGTGTCACTAGTATGCCTCTACTTGACTAGCTCGTTAATCGAAGATGGTTATGTTTCCTAACCATAGACATGAGTTGTCATTTGATTAACGGGATCACATCATTAGGAGAATGATCTGATTGACTTGACCCATTCCGTTAGCCTAGCACTTGATCGCTTAGTATGTTGCTATTGCTTTCTTCATGACTTATACATGTTCCTCGTAACTATGAGATTATGCAACTCCTGCTTACGGAGGAACACTTTGGTACTACCAAACGCCACAACGAATCGGGTGATTATAAAGGAGTACTACAGTGTCTCCAAAGGTACTTGTTGGGTTGGCGATTTCGAGATTAGGTTTTGTCACTCCGATTGTCGGAGAGGTATCTCTAGGCCTTCTCGGTGATACACATCACTTAAGCCTTGCAAGCATTGCAACTAATGAGTTAGTTGTAAGATGATGTATTACGAACGAGTAAAGAGACTTACCGTAACGAGATTGAACTAGGTATTGGATACCGACGATCGAATCTCGGGTAAGTAACATACCGATGACAAAGGGAACAACGATGTCGTTATGCGGTTTGACCGATAAAGATCTTCAGAGAATATGTAGGAACCAATATGGGCATCCAGGTTCCGCTATTGGTTATTGATGAGAATGGTTCTAGGTCATGTCTACATAGTTCTCGAACCCGTAGGGTCCGCACGCTTAACGCTTCGATGATGTTCATTATGAGTTTATAAGTATTGATGCATCAAGGTTGTTCGAGTCCCGGATGTGATCACGGACATGACGAGGAGTCTCGAAATGGTCGAGACATAAAGATTGATATATTGAAGCCTACATTTGGACATCGAAAGTGTTCCGAGTGAAATCGAATTTATCGAGTACCGGAGGTTACCGAACCCCCGGAAATACATGGGCCATAGTGGGCCTTGGAGGAAAGGAGAAAGGGCCAGCCCTAGGTGGTCGCCGCTTCTTCCCCTAGTCCTATTAGGACTAGGAAAGGTGGGCCGCCCCCTCTCTCTCTTTCCCCTCCCGAGTCCTCTACCAACTAGGATTGAGGGGAATCCTACTCCTGAGGAGTGGGACTCCTTGTGCGCGCCCCCATGGGCCGCCACCTCCCCTTGGCTCCTTTATATCTGGGCAGGGGGCACCCCATGACACACAAGTTGATCTACGGATCTTTCCTTAGCCGTGTGCGGTGCCCCTTCCACCATATTCCACTTCGGTCATATCGTCATGAGCTTAGGCGAAGCCCCGCGCCGAAGAAGTCATATCGTCGCAGAGCTTAGGCGAAGCCCGCGCCGGTGGAGCATCAACATCGCCACCACGCCGTCAGGTCGACGGAACTCATCCCCGACACTTTGCTGGATCGGAGTCCGGGATCGCCATCGAGCTGAACGTGTGCAGTAACTCGGAGGTGCCGACGCTCGGTGCTTGGATCGGTCGGATCGTGAAGACGCACGACTACATCAACCGCGTTGTTATAACGCTCGCTTTCGGTTCACGACGGCACGTGGACGGACACTCTCCCTCTCGTTGCTATGCCATCACCATGGTCTTGCGTGATCGTAGGAAATTTTTGAAATTACTACGCTCCCCAACAAATGGTATCGAGCCTGGTTTTATGCGTTGATGTCATGTGCACGAGTAGAACACAAGTGAGTTGTGGGCGATACAAGTCATACTACCTACCAAGATGTCATACTTTGGTTCAGCGGTATTGTGAGATGAAGCGCCCGGACCGACATTACGCAGACGCTTACGCGAGACTGGTTTCACCGCCCGAGCACTCGTTGCTTAAAGGTGACCGGCGGTGTCTGCTCTCTCACTTTAGTTGAATCGAGGCTACGCCGGTCCTTGAGAAGGTTAAAACGGAGTCTATTTGACAAAGTATCGCTGTGGTTTTGATGCGAGGTAAGAACGGTTCTTGCTCAGCCCGTAGCAGCCACGTAAAACTTGCAACAACAAAGTAGAGGACGCCTAACTTGTTTTTGCAGGGCATGTTGTGATGTGATATGGTCAAGACGTGATGCTATATTTTATTGTATGAGATGATCATGTTTTGTAACCGAAGTTATCGGCAATCGGCTGGAGCCATATGGTTGTCGCTTATTGTATGAAATGCAACGCCATGTAATTGCTTTACTTTATCACTAAGGAGTAGCGATAGTCGAGAAGCAATAGTTGGCGAGACGACAATGATGCTACGATGGAGATCAAGGTGTCGCTACCGGTGACGATGGTGATCATGACGGTAAGCTTGGCGATGGAGATCACAAGCACAAGATGATGATGACCATATCATATCACTTATATTGATTGCATGTGATGTTTTATCCTTTATGCATCTTATCTTGCTTTGATTGACGGTAGCATTATAAGATGATCTCTCACCAAAATTATCAAGAAGTGTTCTCCCGAGTATGCACCGCTGCGAAAGTTCTTCGTCTTTGAGACACCACGTGATGATCGGGTGTGATAGGCTCTACGCTCAAATACAACGGGTGCAAAACAGTTGCGCACGCCGAATACTCAGGTTAAACTTGACGAGCCTAGCATATAACAGATATGGCCTCGAACACGGAGACCGAAGGTCGGCGTGAATCATATAGTAGATATGATCAACATAGTGATGTTCACCATTGAAACTACTCCATCTCACGTGATGATCGGACATGGTTTAGTTGATTTGGATCACGTAATCACTTAAGATGACTAGAGAGATGTCGGTCTAAGTGGGAGTTCTTAAATAATATGATTAATTGAACTTAAATTTATCATGAACTTAGTCTGGTAGTATTTTGCAAATTATGTTGTAGATCAATAGCTCGCGTTGTTGCTTCCCTATGCTTTTATATGTTTGTTTTGATATGTTCCTAGAGAAAATTATGTTGAAAATGTTAGTAGCAATGATGCGGATTAGATCCGTGATCCGAGGTTTATCCTCATTGCTGCACGTAAGAATTATGTCCTTGATGCACCGCTAGGTGATGACCTATTGCAGGAGCAGTATGCAGACGTTATGAACGTTTGACTAGCTCAATATGATGACTACTTGATAAGTTTAGTGCACCATGCTTAACGGCTTAGAATCGGGACTTCAAAGACGTTTTGAACGTCATGGACCATATGAGATGTTCCAGGAATTGAAGTTAATATTTCAAGCAAATACCCGAGTTGAGAGATATGAAGTCTCCAACAAGTTCTATAGCTAAAAGATGGAGGAGAATCGCTCAACTAGTGAGCATGTGCTCAGATTGTCTGAGTACTTCAATCGCTTGAATCAAGTGGGAGTTAATCTTCCAGATAAGATAGTGATTGACAGAATTTCTAGTCACCATCACTAAGTTACTAGAACTTCGTGATGAACTATAGTATGCAAGGATGACGAAAACGATTCCCGAGCTCTTCGTGATGTTGAAATCGACGAAGGTAGAAATCGAGAAAGAGCATCAAGTGTTGATGGTTGACAAGACCACTAGTCTCAAGGAAAATGGCAAAGGAAGAAGGGAACTTCAAAAGGAACGGCAAGCAAGTTGTTGCTCGAGTGAAGAAGCCCAAGTCTAGACCTAAGCCCGAGACCGAGTACTTTTACTGCAATGGAACTGGTCACCGAAGCGGAACTACCCCAAGTATTTGGCGGATAAGAAGGATGACAAAGTGAACAAAGGTATATTTGATATACAGATTATTGATGTGTATTTTACTAGTGTTCGTAGTAACCCCTCGGTATTTGATACTGGTTCAGTTGCTAAGAGTAGTAACTCAAACGAGAGTTGCGAATGAACAGAAACTAGTTGAAGGGAAGTGACGATGAGTGTTGGAAGTAGTTCCAAGATTGATATGATCATCATCGCACACTCCCTATACTTTCGGATTAGTGTTAAACCTAAATAAATGTTATTTGGTGTTTGCGTTGAGCATGAATATGATTTGATCATGTTTATTGCAAAACGGTTATTCATTTAAAGTCAAAGAATAATTGTTGTTCTGCTTAAATGAATAAAACCTTCGATGGTCATACACCCAATGAAAATAGTTTATTGGATCTCGATCGTAGTGATACGATATTCATAATATTGATGCCAAAAGATGCAAAGTTAATAATGATAGTGCAACTTATTTGTGGCATCGCCGCTTAGGTCATATTAGGTAAAGCGATGAAGAAACTCCATGCTGATGGGATTTTGGAATCACTTGATTATGAATCACTTGATGCTTGCGTAACCATGCCTTATGGGCAAGATGACTAAAGACTCGTTCTCCGAACAATGGAGCGAGCAAATGACTTATTGGAAATAATACATACCGATGTATGCGATCCAATGAGTGTTGATGCTCGTGGCAAGTATCGTTATTTTCTGACCTTCACAAAATGATTTGAGCAGATATGGGTATATCTACTTGATGAAACACAAGTCTGAAACATTTGAAAAGTTCAAAGAATTTCAGAGTGAAGTGAAGAATCGTCGTAACAAGAAAATAAAGTTTCTGCGATCTGATCGTGGAGATAAATATTTGAGTTACGAGTTTGGTCTTCATTTGAAACAATGTGAAATAGTTTCGCAACTCATGCCATATGGAACACCACAGCATAATGGTGTGTCCGAAAGTCGAATCAGACTTTATTGGATATGGTGCGATCTATGATGTATCTTACCGATTTACCACTATCGCTTTGGGGTTATGCATTAGAGACAGCTGCATTCACGCTTAATAGGGCACCATCTAAACCGCTGAGATGACACCGTATGAACTATGGTTTAACAAGAAACCTAAGTCGTCGTTTCTTAAAAGTTTGGAGTTGTGATGCTTATGTGAAAAGTTTTCAACCGATAAGCTCGAACCCAAATCGAGAAGTGCGTCTTCATAGAATACCCAAAGGTAACTATTGGGTACACCTTCTATCACAGATCCCAAGGCAAGTTATTCGTTGTTAGATGGATCCTTTCTAGAGAAGAAGTTTCTCTCGAAAGAAGTGAGTGGGAGGAAAGTAGAACTTGATGAGGTAATTGTACCTTCTCCCTTATTGGAAAGTAGTTCATCACGTAAATCAGTTCCAAAGTGATTCCTACACCAATTAGTGAGGAAGTTAATGATGATGATCATGAAACTTCAGATCAAGTTGTTACCAAACCTCGTAGGTCTTCCAGAATAAGATCCGCACTGAGTGGTACGGTAATCGTGTTCGGAAATCATGTTACTAGACCATGATGAACCTACAAACTATGAGGAAGCGATGATGAGCCCAGATTCGCGAAATGGCTTGAGGCCATGAAATCTGAGATGGGATCCATGTATGAGAACAAAGTATGGACTTTGATGGAGTTGTCGATGATCGGCAAGCCATGTTATATAAATGGATCTTCAAGAGGAAGACAGATGCTGATAGTAGTGTTACTATCTATAAAGCTCGACTTGTCGCAAAAAGGTTTTCGACAAGTTCAAGGTGTTGACTACAATGAGATTTTCTCAATCAGTAGCGATTCTTAAGTCTGTCCGAATCATGTTAGCAATTGCCACATTTTATGAAATCTGGCAAATGGATGTCAAAACTACATTCTTTAATGGATTTATTAAAGAAGAGTTGTATATGATGCAACCAGAAGTTTTTTGTCAATCTTAAAGGAGCTAACAAAATGTGCAAGCTCCAGCGATCCATCAATGGACTGGTGCAAGCATCTCGGAGTTGGAATATACGTTTTGATGTGTTGATCAAAGCATATGATTTTATACAGACTTTTTGGAAAGGCCTGTATTTACAAGAAAGTGAGTGGGAGCACTACAGCATTTCTGACAAGTATATGTGAATGACATATTGTTGATCGGAAATAATGTAGAATTATTCTGCAAAGCATAAAGGAGTGTTTGAAAGGAGTTTTTCAAAGAAAGACCTCGATGAAGCTGCTTACATATTGAGCATCAAGATCTATAGAGATAGATCAAAGACGCTTGATAAGTTTTTCAATGAATACATACCTTGTCAATATTTTGAAGTAGTTCAAAATGGCACACCAAAGAAAAGTTCTTGCCTGTGTTGCAAAGGTGTAAAATTGAGTGAGACTCAAATCCCCACCACGGCAGTAAAATAGAAAAGAGAATGAAAGTCATTCCCTATGCCTCACCATAGGTTCTATAAAGTATGCTATGCTATGTACCGCATCTATTATATACCTTGCTCTGAATTTGGCAAGGAATACAATAGTGATCTAGGAGTAGATCAATGGACATGGTCAAAATTATCCTTAGTAGAATAAGGATATGTTTCTCGATTATGGAAGTGAAAAAGGTTCGTCAGTAAAGGGTTACGCCGATGCAAGTTTTAACACTAATCTAGATGACTCGAGTCTCAATCTGGATACATATTGAAAGTGGGAGCAATTAGCTAGAGTAGCTCCGCAAGAGCATTGTAGACATAGAAATTTGCAAAATACTTACGGCTCTGTATGTGATGTAATCCGCTGACTAAAATTATCTCACAAGCAAAACATGATCACACCTTAGTACTCTTTGGGTGTTAATCACATAGCGATGTGAACTAGATTATCGACTCTAGTAAACCCTTTGGGTGTTGGTCACATGACGATGTGAACTATGGGTGTTAAACACATATAGATGTGAACTATTGATGTTAAATCACATGACGATGTGAACTAGATTATTGACTCTAGTGCAAGTGGGAGACTCAAGGAAATATGCCCTAGAGGCAATAATAAAGTTATTATTTATTTCCTTATATCATGATAAATGTTTATTATTCATGCTAGAATTGTATTAACCGGAAACATAATACATGTGTGAATACATAGACAAACAGAGTGTCACTAGTATGCCTCTACTTGACTAGCTCGTTAATCAAGATGGTTATGTTTCCTAACCATAGACATGAGTTGTCATTTGATTAACGGGATCACATCATTAGGAGAATGATCTGATTGACTTGACCCATTCCGTTAGCCTAGCACTTGATCGCTTAGTATGTTGCTATTGCTTTCTTCATGACTTATACATGTTCCCGTAACTATGAGATTATGCAACTCCTGTTTATCGGAGGAACACTTTGGTACTACCAAACGTCACAACGAATCGGGTGATTATAAAGGAGTACTACAGGTGTCTCCAAAGGTACTTGTTGGGTTGGCGATTTCGAGATTAGGTTTTGTCACTCCGATTGTCTGGAGAGGTATCTCTAGGCCTTCTCGGTGATACACATCACTTAAGCCTTGCAAGCATTGCAACTAATGAGTTAGTTGTAAGATGATGTATTACGGAACGAGTAAAGAGACTTACCGTAACGAGATTGAACTAGGTATTGGATACCGACGATCGAATCTCGGGTAAGTAACATACCGATGACAAAGGGAACAACGTATGTCGTTATGCGGTTTGACCGATAAAGATCTTCAGAGAATATGTAGGAACCAATATGGGCATCCAGGTTCCGCTATTGGTTATTGACCGAGAATGGTTCTAGGTCATGTCTACATAGTTCTCGAACCCGTAGGGTCCGCACGCTTAACGCTTCGATGACAGTTCATTATGAGTTTATAAGTATTGATGCACAAGGTTGTTCGAGTCCCGGATGTGATCACGGACATGACGAGGAGTCTCGAAATGGTCGAGACATAAAGATTGATATATTGAAGCCTACATTTGGACATCGGAAGTGTTCCGAGTGAAATCGGAATTTATCGAGTACCGGAGGTTACCGAACCCCCGGAAATACATGGGCCATAGTGGGCCTTGGAGGAAAGGAGAAAGGGCCAGCCCTAGGTGGTCGCCGCTTCTTCCCCTAGTCCTATTAGGACTAGGAAAGGTGGGCCGCCCCTCTCTCTCTTTCCCCTCCGAGCCCTAATCCAACTAGGATTGAGGGGAATCCTACTCCCGGAGGAGTGGGACTCCTTGTGCGCCCCCCCATGGGCCGCCACCTCCCCTTGGCTCCTTTATATACGGGGCAGGGGCACCCCATGACACACAAGTTGATCTACGGATCTTTCCTTAGCCGTGTGCGGTGCCCCTTCCACCATATTCCACTTCGGTCATATCGTCATGAGCTTAGGCGAAGCCCGCGCCGGAGAAGTCATATCGTCGCAGAGCTTAGGCGAAGCCCCGCGCCGGTGGAGCATCAACATCGCCACCACGCCGTGTCGGTCGACGGAACTCATCCCCGACACTTTGCTGGATCGGAGTCCGGGATCGCCATCGAGCTGAACGTGTGCGTAACTCGGAGGTGCCGACGCTCGGTGCTTGGATCGGTCGGATCGTGAAGACGCACGACTACATCAACCGCGTTGTTATAACGCTTCCGCTTTCGGTCTACGAGGGTACGTGGACGGACACTCTCCCCTCTCGTTGCTATGCCATCACCATGGTCTTGCGTGATCGTAGGAAAATTTTTGAAATTACTACGTTCCCCAACAAAAATAAATAAAATCAAATGATCCTATTTTCAAATTTTGAGAAAACTCAAATATGAAAATAACGAAAATCCCCAACTCTCCCCGTGGGTCCTCGAGTAGTGTAGAATTTCTAGGATCGAGCAAAATGCAACGAAAAAATGTGATATGCAATGATGCTCTATGTATAACATTCCAAAATGAAAATTTGGGATGTTACAATCATCTACTTATTACTTCCCAATGCCTTCCTCTAGGCTCAAATAATGGTGATGTGTTATGTAGTCGACGTTCACATAACACCACTAGAGGTTATACAACATACATCTTATCAAAATATCGAACGAATACCAAATTCACATGACTACTAATAGCAAGACTTCTCCCTTGTCCTCAGGAACAAACGTAACTACTCACAAAGCATATTCATGTTCATAATCAGAGGGGTAATAATGTGCATAAAGGATCTGAACATATAATCTTCCACCAAATAAACCAACTAGCATCCACTACAAGGAGTAATTAACACTACTAGCAACCTACTAGCACCAATCCCGGACTTGGAGACAAGAATTGGATACAAGAGATGAACTAGGGTTTGGAGATGAGATGGTGCTGGTGAAGATGTTGATGGAGATTGCCCTCTCCCGATGAGAGGAGCGTTGGTGATGATGATGGCGATGATTTCCCCCTCCCGGAGAGAAGTGTCCCCGGCAGAACAGCTCTGTCGGAGCCCTAGATTGGTTCCACCAAGGTTCCGCCTCGTGGCGGCGGAGTCTCGTCCCGAAAGGTTGCTTATGATTTTTTTCTCATCGAAAGACTTCATATAGGAGAAGATGGGCATCGGAGAGCCATTAGGGGACCCATGAGGTAGGGGGACGTGCCCAGGGGGGTAGGGCGCGCCCCCCACCCTCGTGAGCAGGGTGTGGGCCCCCTGGCCTTCATCTTTGGCGACGATTTTTCTTTATTTATTTTAAGACATTCTGTGGTGTTTCAGGACTTTTGGAGTTGCACAGAATAGGTCTCCAATATTTGCTCCTTTTCCAGCCCAGAATTCCAGCTGCCGGCATTCTCCCTCTTCATGTAAACCTTGTAAAATAAGAGAGAATAGCCATAAGTATTGTGACATAACGTGAAATAACAGCCCAAAATGCAATAAATATCGATATAAAAGCATGATGCAAAATGGACGTATCAACTCCCCCAAGCTTAGACCTCGCTTGTCCTCAAGCGAAAAGCCGATAACAATAAATATGTCCTCATGTTTAGAGGTAGAGGCGTCGATAAAAATAAAATACGGACATGAAGGCATCATGATTATTCTCATAACAGCAACATAAATAGATTATGTCATATGATTACTCATGTTCAATTGATGATCTTTTCAAAGCCAAAGTATGAATCAGAAACCTTATTGAGCACCAACAAATTATACCCTTAGTCATTGGAACAATTGCAATTTATCATAACATCGGAAAGATTCTATGTCAGAGCTTAAAATCAAGTCCACATACTCAACTATCACTTAGTCCTTCATAATTGCTAACACACACGCAATACTTGTGGTTACGGAGTTTTAACCGGACACAAAGAAAGATAGGGGCTTGTAGTTTTGCCCCACAACCTTTTACCTCAAGGGTAATGTCAACAATAATAATTCATGCTCCCCCACATCCAATTAGATATATATATCATGTTCTTTCCAACATGCTGAGCTTGCCAAAGGATAAAATAAAAAGGAGAAGGTGAAGATCACCGTGACTCTTGCATAAGGTAGAGGATAAAATAAAAGATAGGCCCTTCGAGAGGGAAGCAGAGGTTGTCATGCTGCTTAGGGTTGATGCACAAAATCTTAATGCAAAAGAACGTCACTTTATATTGCCCCTTGTATGTGAACCTTTATTATGCAGTCCGTCGCTTTTATTAAGGCCCACAACAAGTTCGTATAAAGTTTATTTTCTCTGCACTAATAAGTCATGCATATTTAGAGAGCAATTTTTATTGCTTGCACCGATGAGAACTTACTTGAAGGATCTTACTCAATCCATAGGTAGATATGGTGGACTCTCATGGCAAAACTGGTTTAAGGGTATTTGGAAGCACAAGTAGTATTTCTACTTAGTGTTGAGAATTTGGCTAGCATGAGGGGGAAAGGCAAGCTCAACACGGTAGAGGATCCATGACAACATACTTTCTCTCAGATGTAAGAAACATAACTCATTATGTTGTCTTCCTTGTCCAACCTCAACTCTTTAGCATGTCATATTTTAATGAGTGCTCCCAATCATAAAACATGTCAATGATAATATATCTATATGTGAAACCTCTCTTTCCTTATTACTTCCTATTAATTGCAACGATGACCAAAGCTATATTTGCCAACTCCCAACAACTTTTAATCATCATACTCTTTCTATGTGGAGTCATTACTTTCACTAAGATCAATATGAACTCTTTGATTCTTTTTATTCTTTTTTTCTAATCACCAAAGATCATGGCAAAATACTCAAGCGCTTGACTCAACACTAATCTTTATTATATAGCTCACGGACTCGATTACAAAGAAGGATCATAAAGCAAAACTCAAAACTAGATCATGCCATGACTTTATTCTACTAAATCAAGATACTACTAATAGGATCGAACTAAGAAAAACGGTAAAGATAGGAGTTGTGATGGAGATACGATACCGGGGCACCTCCCCCAAGCTTGGCAGTTGCCAAGGGGAGTTCCCATACCCATGTGATTATGTCTCCTTTGTTGTTGGTGATGCAGGTGGAGTTGTTGTCGATGATGCCGGCTTGCCCTTCTCTTTCTCCAACTTGCGTCTAAGGGTGAAATTATCAATCCTCAACTCATCATTCTCGATCTCAAGCTTTATTATCCTTTTGCATAATGCCTCTTTGCTTTCTTACTTGAAGCTAGGGGGAACTGGTTCATCTTCGTCTTCCTCATCAGGGTACCATATATATGGATAGGTATCCTTGAATATGTTTTTATCTAAAGACCGGTAAGAAACTGGGCAATCCTCCTCTGAATCTTGAGACGACATGTTAATCTAACCTGCAGTAGGATAGTTTGAAACAAAAACAGAGGATATTTGCGTGATACGGGAGTCAAAACCTTTGGGAGTATATATAATGAATTTTTACCGACCAAAATACGTATTGTGCAAGGAAACGGAGACCGGAGGGCACACGAGGTGCTCACGAGGTAGGGGGGCGTGCCCTCCACCCTCGTGGAGGCCTCGTGTCCTCCCCGGACTGCTACTTATTTTTCTATTTTTCTAAATATTCCAAAACGGAGAAATATTGCCTTAGAATTTGTTTTGGAGTCGGTTTACTTACCGTAACACATACCTATTCCTTTTGGAGTCCTGAACGCTCGAAAGTGTCCTTATGTATTCCTCCGGGTTACGGTTTCAATAATATTAGTTTCAACATTTATAGGATTACCCGAGATATAGTGTTTGATCCTTTGACCGCTTACCACCTTCGGATTTGTGCCTGAAGTTGTTGATTTTATGGCACCGAACGATAGACCTCTTCGATAACGTAGGGACCTTCCCATTTGGAGAGAAGTTTTCCTGCCAAAAATCTTAAACGAGAGTTTTATAGCAATACATAATCACCTACATTAAACTCACGCTTTTGTATCCTTTTGTCATGCCATCTTTTAACTTATTCTTTAAACAACTTGGCATTTTCATAGGCTTGGGTTCTCCATTCATCAAGTGAGCTAATATCAAATAACCTCTTCTCACCGGCAAGTTTGAAATCATAGTTGACCTCTTTAATAGCCCAATATGCCTTATGTTCTAGTTCGAGAGGTAAGTGACATGCTTTTCCATAGACCATTTTATACGGAGGCATACCCATAGGATTCTTATATGCAGTTCTATAGGCCCATAATGCATCATCAAGTTTCTTGGACCAATTCTTCCTAGACCTATTAATGTCTTTTGCAAAATTAATTTGAGCTCTCTATTGCTCAATTCTACTTGACCACTAGACTGCGGGTGATATGGAGATGCAATTCTATGATTAACATCATATTTAGCAAGCATTTTACGGAAAGCACCATGAATAAAGTGTGAACCACCATCAGTCATTAAATATCTAGGGACTCCAAACCTCGGAAAAATAACTTCCTTAAGCATTTTAATAGAAGTGTTATGATCAGCACTACTAGTTGGAATAGCTTCTACCCACTTAGTAACGTAATCAACAACAACTAAAATATGTGTATATCCATTAGAGGCAGGAAAAGGTCCCATATAATCAAAGCCCCAAACATCAAATGGTTCAATAACAAGTGAATAATTCATAGGCATTTCTTGACGCCTACTAATATTACCAATTCTTTGACATTTATCACAAGACAAAACAAACTTACGGGCATCCTTGAAGAGAGTAGGCCAACAAAAACCAGATTGCAATACCTTATGTGCAGTTCTATCTCCAGCGTGGTGTCCTCCATAAGCTTCGGACTGACACTTGCGTAGGATCTGTTCCTGCTCATGCTCAGGTACACAACGTCTAATAACACCATCTACTCCTTCTTTATAAAGATGTGGATCATCCCAAAAGTAATGTCACAGATCATGAAAGAACTTTTTCTTTTGTTGGTATGTGAAACTAGGCGGTATAAATTTAGCAACAATATAATTAGCATAATCAGCATACCATGGAGTGCTACGAGAAGTGCTTATGACATTTAATTGTTCATCGGGAAAGCTATCATCAATAGGTAGTGGGTCATCAAGAACATTCTCTAACCTAGATAAGTTGTCCAGAACGGGTTCTCAGCTCCTTTTCTATCAACAATATGCAAATCAAATTCTTGCAGCAAGAGAACCCATCTAATAAGTCTAGGTTTAGCATCTTTCTTTTCCATAAGATATTTAATAGCAGCATGATTAGTGTGAATAGTTACTTTAGAATCAACAATATAAGGTCTGAATTTATCACAAGCAAATACAACTGCTAAAAGTTCCTTTTCGGTAGTAGCATAATTTCTTTGAGCATTGTCTAGAGTCTTACTAGCATAATGGATAACATTTAACTTCTTATCAACTCTTTGCCCTAGAACAGCGCCTACAACATAATCACTAGCATCACACATAATTTTAAAGGGTAAATTCCAATCAGGTGGCTGAACAACAAAAAGAGACTAATGCTTTCTTAAGTATTTCAAATGCTTCTACACAATCATCATCAAAGACAAATGGTACATCTTTTGTAATAAATTAGTCGAGGTCGAGAGATTTTTGAGAAGTCCTTAATGAACCTCCTATAAAATCCGCGTGACTAAGGAAACTTCTTATACCTTTGATGTCCTTGGGACATGGCATCTTTTCAATAGCATCGACCTTGGCTTTATCAACTTCAATACCTCTTTCAGAAACTTTGTGCCCCAAGACAATACCTTCATTAACCATAAAGTGGCACTTTTCCCAATTCAATACAAGATTAGTTTCTTCACATCTCTGCAAAACTCGATCAAGATTGCTCAAGCAATCATCAAAAGTGGAACCATAGACGGAAAAGTCGTCCATGAAAACCTCACAAATCTTTTCACAAAAATCAGAGAATATAGCCATCATGCATCTTTGAAAGGTAGCAGGTGCATTACATAAACCAAAAGGGATACATCTATAAGCAAAAGTACCAAAAGGGCATGTAAAAGTAGTCTTTGATTGATCTTTAGCCGACACAGGTATTTGAGAGAAACCAGAATAACCATCTAGAAAGCAATAATGTGTATGTTTGCATAATCTTTCTAGAATTTTATCAATAAAAGGTAAGGGGTAATGATCTTTCTTAGTAGCTTTATTTAATTTGCGGAAATCAATTACCATCCTATAATCTGTGATAATGCTTAGCGGAATCAATTCATCTTTATCATTACGGACAACAGTAATACCTCCCTTCTTAGGGACACAATGGACAGGACTTACCCACTGACTATCAGCAACGGGATAAATTATACCTGCCTCCAGAAGCTTGAGTATTTCCTTTCTTACCACTTCTTTCATTTTAGGATTCAAACGTTGTTGAGGATCACAAACTGGTTTGGCATCAGCTTCCAAATTTATTTTATGTTGACATAGAGTGGGACTGATGCCCTTGAGATCATCCAGAGTATATCCAATAGCGGCACGGTGCTTTTTCAGAGTTTTCAATAATCTTTCTTCTTCATGCCCTGAAAGGTTAGCACTAATAATAACAGGATATATTTTCTTTTCATCAAGATAAGCATATTTAAGATTATCAGGCAACGGTTTAAGCTCAAAGACGGGATCACCCTTGGGTGGAGGAGGATCCCCTAGGATTTCAACAGGCAAATCGTGTTGCAGAATAGGTTCCTATTTAAAAAATACTTCACATATTTCCCTTCTTTCATTCATGAACATATCATTTTCATGGTCTAGCAAATAATGTTCTAAAGGATCACTAGGAGGTACAGCAATAGAAGGAAGACCAATAATTTCATCCTTACTAGGCAATTCTTCCTCACGATGTTGTTTACTAAATTTAGAGAAATTAAACTCATGAACCATATCATCCAAGCCAACAGTAACAACATTCTTTTTGCAGTCTATCGTAGCATTAACAATATTCAAGAAGGGTCTACCAAATATAATGGGACAAAAGCTATCTTGTGGAGAACCAAGAACAAGAAAATCGGTGGGATATTTAGTTTTCCCACACAAGACTTCAACATCTCTAACAATTCCCATTGGTGAAATAGTATCTCTATTGGCAAGTTTAATTGTAACATCAATATCTTCTATCTCAGCGGGTGCAATTTCATGCTTAATTTTTTCATACAAGGTAATAGGTATAACACTAGCACTAGCACCCATATAACATAAGCCATGATAACAATGATCTCCTATTTTAACAGAAATAACAGCACGCCTACCACATGTCTATGTTTATCTCTATCATGTGGTTTAGCAATTCTAGCAGTTTCACCAGATAATTGAATGACATGCCCATCAATATTATCGACAAGAGATCTTTAACAATAGCAATATCAGGTTCTACTTTGACTTGCTCAGAGGTGTATAAGTTCTAGTATTGCTTTTACTTAACAACAGTTGAAGCTTTAGCATGATCCTTCATTCTAACAGGAAAGGTGGTTTCTCAACATAAGAAGTAGGAACAATAGGATCATTGTAAGTGACAGTCTTTTCTTCAACTTTAATAGGTGCAGCTACTTTTACTTCTATGGAGGATGATATTTAAACCACTTCTCCTTGGGAGATCAACATAAGTAGCAAAAGATTCACGTAAAGAAGCTACTATCTCAGAGTCAAGTCCATATTTAGTGCTAAACTTATGGAAAATATCGGTATCCATAAAAGATTTAACACAATCGAACTTAGGTGTCATACCTGACTCCTTACCTTCGCCGAGGTCCCAATCTTCAGAGTTGCGCTTAATTCTATCCAATAAATTCCATCTGAATTCAATAGTCTTCATCATAAAAGAGCCAAGACAAGAAGTATCGAGCATGGTGCGATTGTTATCGTAAAGTCGAGCATAAAATTCTGAATAATTGTCACTTTTGAGAGCTCATGATTGGGGCATGAATATAACATTGATTTAAGCCTCCCCAAGCTTGAGCGATGCTTTCTCCTTCATGAGGCCAAAATTATATATATAATTGCGATCACGATGAACAAGATGCATAGGGTAATACTTTTGATGAAATTCCAATTTCAATCTGTTATAGTTCCATGATCTCATATCATCACATAGCCTATACCATGTCAATGCGTCTCCCTCCAAAGATAAAGGGAAAGCCTTCTTCTTAACAACATCATCGGGTATACCTGCAAGCTTAAATAGTCCACAAATATCATGCACATAGCGTAGATGCTCGTCAGGATGCTTTGTTCCATCTCCTGCAAAAGTGTTAGCTAGCAGTTTTTCCATCATACCCGAAGGAAATTCAAAAGGAGTTTCATTTTCAATAGGTTCAAAAGGTTGAGGAGCAACTCTTTGCTCTACTGGATGGGGTGAAGATACCCCGAACAAGCCCCTCAGAGAATTACTTTCCATAGTAACAAGTGACAGGAAATTTCAGCACACTATATAAATTTTTCCTTACCACATTCCACTTACCAAAGGCGCTACACTCCCCGGCAACGGCGCCAGAAAAGAGTCTTGATGACCCACAAGTATAGGGGATCTATCGTAGTCCTTTCGATAAGTAAGAGTGTCGAACCCAACGAGGAGTAGAAGGAAATGATAAGCGGTTTTCAGCAAGGTGTTCTCTACAAGTACTGAAATAAGTGGTAACAGATAGTTTTGTGATAAGATAAATTGTAACGAGCAACAAGTAACAAAAGTAAATAAAGTGCAGCAAGGTGGCCCAATCCTTTTTGTAGCAAAGGACAAGCCTGGACAAACTCTTATGATAGGAAAAGCGCTCCCGAGGACACATGGGAATATCGTCAAGCTAGTTTTCACCACGTACATATGATTCGCGTTCGGTACTTTGATAATTTGATATGTGGGTGGACCGCTGCTTGGGTACTGCCCTTACTTGGACAAGCATCCCACTTATGATTAACCTCTATTGCAAGCATCCGCAACTACAACAAAAGTATTAAGGTAAACCTAACCATAGCATGAAACATATGGATCCAAATCAGCCCCTTACGAAGCAACACATAAACTAGGGTTTAAGCTTCTGTCACTCTAGCAACCCATCATCTATTTATTACTTCCCAATGCCTTCCTCTAGGCCCAAATAATGGTGAAGTGTTTTGTAGTCGACGTTCACATAACACCACTAGAGGTTAGACAACATACATCTTATCAAAATATCGAACGAATACCAAATTCACATGACTACTAATAGCAAGACTTCTCCCTTGTCCTCAGGAACAAACGTAACTACTCACAAAGCATATTCATGTTCATAATCAGAGGGGTAATAATGTGCATAAAGGATCTGAACATATAATCTTCCACCAAATAAACCAACTAGCATCAACTACAAGGAGTAATTAACACTACTAGCAACCTACTAGCACCAATCCCGGACTTGGAGACAAGAATTGGATACAAGAGATGAACTAGGGTTTGGAGATGAGATGGTGCTGGTGAAGATGTTGATGGAGACCCTCTCCCTATGAGAGGAGCGTTGGTCATGATGATGGCGATGATTTCCCCCTCCCGGAGGGAAGTGTCCCCGACAGAACAGCTCTGCCGGAGCCCTAGATTGGTTCCGCCAAGGTTCCGCCTCGTGGCGGCGGAGTCTCGTCCCGAAAGGTTGCTTATGATTTTTTTCTCATCGAAAGACTTCATATAGGAGAAGATGGGCATCGGAGAGCCACCATGGGGGGCACGAGGTAGGGGCGCGCCTGGGGGTAGGGCGCGCCCACCCTCGTGAGCAGTGGTGTGGGCCCCCGGCCTTCATATTTAGCGACAATTTTATTTATTTATTTTAAGACATTCCGTGGAGTTTCAGGACTTTTGAGTTGCATGAACAGGTCTCCAATATTTGCTCCTTTTCCAGCCTGAATTCCAAATTGCCGCATTCTCCTCTTCATGTAAACCTTGTAAAATAAGAGAGAATAGCCATAAGTATTGTGACATAACGTGAAATAACAGCCCAAAATGCGATAAATATCGATATAAAAGCATGATGCAAAATGGACGTATTAGGGGGCGCGCCCTCCACCCTCGTGGACGCCTCCCTCCTTTCTTGGCCGAGGGTCCAAGTCTCCTGGATCTTATCTGATGAGAAAATCACATTCCCGAAGGTTTCATTCCGTTTGGACTCCGTTTGATATTCCGTTTCTTCGAAATACTGAAATAGGCAAAAAAACAACAATTCTGGGCTGGGCCTCCGATTAATAGGTTAGTCCCAAAAGTAATATAAAAGTGGAAAATAAAGCACAATATGGTCCAAAACAGTAGATAATATAGCATGGAGCAATAAAAAATTATAGATACGTTGGAGACGTATCAGGGTCCACCAGCCATGCACTAAATTACTCCATAGTAGAGTGACAGTAGACTACCCCGATCGAACTGCCGCAGTAATGCCCAATAAGCCGTCAAATCACAAAATCCCTCCTTTCCAAAGAGAAGTTGGAATGGACGAAGCAACCATCATTTCACTCTTCTCTCTCAGCTTCCTCTCTTGAAGAAAACCCCCACTAGCTTCGCTTCTCCCTCATCTCGTTCCTCCTTTCACTCTTCTCTCTCAGCTTCCTCTCTTGGATGGACGCCGGAGCACCGGCCGACGTGATGTCTATGGCTCTGGCCAAAACCGTCGAGGCTCATGGTACGAAGAAGCGCAAGCACCCCACCGAGACTACCACAGACAAGCTCAAAGCCATTGCCCTGTCCAAGCCCCCCTCTCCGGGATCCCTTATTAAGCAAGTCCAGGTAATGCCTCTTGTTGACGATCTTTTTCTCGATCTTGATCGTGTTTTTTCATCTAACACGCAATACTAGTACTGGTAGTACAACTTTCTGGGTGATCTTGCATGTGATTTTAGTGTGCCAAATGACAGTTCTAAATTCCTCTTTTGACCAAAACATGCGAGAGGTTGACATTGATTTCTTATAGATTATTAACTACTTCCTCTCTGTCCCAAATTTCTTGTCTTAGATTTGTCTAGATACGGATGTATCTAATACTAAAATGTGACTTGATACATCCGTATCTAGAAAAATCTAAGACAAGAATTTTGGAACGGAGGGAGTACTTTATGAACATCAATGCTACCTTTTAAGAGGGTATATTTGCCTCAGTAACTTGTGTTGGGGATATAACTATTCTTGTAAGCCGCCCAGGAGGGGCCGGGTTACGCAAAGGTGATTCATCGTATGAAGCCCAAGATCAAGCATGAAGATGGCGGTTCAATAAAGGGTCTAAAGCCCACGGGCGACTTAAGGCCCGTAGTGATAAACCGTTATAATGGCATGACTTGTATTATAAGGCAGGATTAACTAGTCACCGAGCCGGACACTGTTTATGAGCCGGCCGGGACTCTGTAGGCCGCAGGGCGTCAACCCGTGTATATAAGGGGACGACCCGCTGACGGCTTAGGGCAAGTAACATCTGATCGAGAGCCGGGCATAGCGTATCTCGCTCCCTGGTTATTGAAACCCTAGCAATGCCAACCCAACTAGACGTAGGATTTACCATCACCGTAAGGGGCCGAACTAGTATAAAACCTCTCTCGTGTCCCTTGTCCCGATTAACCCCTTTAAGCTTCCTAGTTGTGACGGCTCCACGACTAAGTCCTTGCAAGAGGACATCTGCCGTGACAAAACCACGACAGTTGGCGCCCACTGTGGGGCCAGCGCATGGTGGATTTGAGTTCTTGAAGGGCAACTTCGAAGGGCTCAAGAGATACGCGGTGGGCCGGACGACCAAGAGTCGTCGTGGCAAGATCTACATCGACGATGAAGGTTGGGGCCCCGACGCCGGCTCAATTGAGTACGGGTACCGGGTTCCCTTCGGTGGAATCCACGTTTTCATCGGCCGGATCGGTGAGCCGGGCCCTGAGCCGGACAACTGCACCGACCTCGTCGAGACGATTCAGCATGCGAGACCCGCCCGTGCTCAACCCATCGTGAAGCATGCCTTCGTGGGTTGCATCCATGGAGGAGAACTTTCTGAGGGATCTGTTGATGGCGGTGAGACGGCCGTCCACTCCGATGGTGATTCGTCCACTGGTGAGACAGATTCGTTGTATCAATTGCAAGATGACAGGCTTGGGGGCTGTTCCGATGGCAGCAGTATTCCGGACCCCTTTGAGCCGCCAAGCTGGGTAGGGGTCTTCATGGCTGGCACTCAGCCCGGCCAGAACTCTAAGGCTGCGGCAGCAATAACGTCCGGGTCAGGAGCGGCCGCGGCAGGAGGCCCTGTGCGCCCGCCGGCTCAGGTGCTGCTTCATCTCATGGATAAGCTGACGGCCCTGTTAACCGCCACAGTTATTCCTGCAAATTAAGAGGAACGTGATGCAGAGGTGGCACAGGTGCGTGAGGAAATAGCTCGGGCCAAGGAGGCCTTAGCAGGAGAGGACACCAGGTTGGCCGCAGAACGGGCGGCTTTGGATGCACGGGCCCAACAACTCCAGTCAGAGGCTTTCCAGCTTACGATGAACCTGAACGCGTCTAACGAGGTGATGAGGAGGAGACACCAGAAAACTCAATCCCGTTTGCCTCCGGTTTATGATCCTCGGAGCCTTTTTACCACACCCGGTGCCGGCCCTAGTAACCCGCCAGAAGCAACCAGTTCATAACACCCGGACCAGGGGGACCGGTTCAGCCTCGGGTGATGGCACCTCCTCATGGGAATATGGCCCCGCCTCTCTACGTACCAACATCACCGGGTCATTTTTCTAACCCTATGGAGAATCTGATCGCAGCATCAACACGTTTGGCGGCTCACCCAGTGGACGGCGACGATCCAACAGCAGTGGAGACGTGAAGGATCAGAGAACTCGTCCAGACGGCTCTGGCTCAGCAAGAGGCTTATTCCTATAGCCGAGAAAGGATTCATTCGACTCCTCGCCCAAACCGGAGTCCGAGTTATAGCAGGCACATGGTGTCGGAAGCTTTGTCAAGCAACGCCCAGCGGCGTAACCAATCCGGCGGTTATAACCCAGTACAGGACCGGATACGTCAGGAGAACGAGCGGGCGGCTCAACTGGCGGCTCAGCAGACGGCTCATCAAGCTCTCCCAGATTATCAGACGACTTCTGTTGAGGCAGGAGTGGCCACTAGAACCGACGGTGTTCCTTGTTGGGTGCCGGCCTTACGTAATGTGCGTCTGCCTAAGGATTTCAAGGGACCCCGGAAGGTGCCAAATTATACGGCCGACTTACAGCTTGGAGCGTGGATCGAAAGCTATGAGATGGCCATGGAGCTGTTGGAGGTCAGTGACGTGGCAATGGCTAAGTACTTCACCATGATGTTGGATGGAACGGCCCGGACTTGGTTAAAAGGCTTGCCGCCCAATTCCATCGGCTCATGGGTAGAATTGAAGGCCCGGTTCATTCAGAATTTCAAAGACACCTGCTCATCGGTCCATGTCAATTGTGGATTTAACTAATTGTAAACAAGAGGAGGGTGAATCTACCACTCATTGGGTGCGCCGGGTCAAGGAGATAATACATTAAATCGACAAGATGGATGCCGCTCTGCAGTCCTCATCTTTGGAGAAAAATTGCCGATTTGTACGGCCGAGACAGAAGTGAGGCGCTGAAGCGTGATTGTAATGATATGGGTCGGTGATGGCGGCTCTAGTAAAATACGCTGATTCTGATAATACCGCGGATCCTGCGTCTGACGAGGAAAAGGCGGGGAAGGGAAAGAAGAACGGCAATGGAAAAGGCCAGCAACATAACACGGCAAATCAAGGAGGCAACAAGTGTAAAGCTGATGGTAATCCGGAGTTTGTGGCCAACGCTAATGCGCAGGGTAATGATCAGAGACACAAGGGGAGGCGGCCCCCTCGATCTGGCAGGTCAGGTCCATCTCTTGAGCAGCTACTCAATGAACCTTGCCCGAGACATGGTACCCGGGAAAAGCCGGCCACTCACTTATGGAAGGATTGCACGATCATGAAGGCTTTCAAGAATTCCAACAAGTTCGATGGCAATCATGGGTCGGGTGGCGGCTCAGGTACTGGCGGCTTTCATGGCCCGGGTGGCGGTTCAAATTCGTCTTCGTGGAAATCAAGGTGGCTATAATCACCAGCGATCCTGGTCAGGAGGTCAGCAGCAACAACGATCAAAGTTATCAAAGCAATCCAAAGCAGCTGAATAGTGGATAAGATCATGTGTTCACCACTAGCTTATGCAAGCGGGACCAGAAGCTTCATAAAAGGGTTGTGAACGCTGTTGAGCCAGCGGTTCCCCGTTATTTAAGGTGGTCAGAGCAGCCTATTGTGTGGAGTAGAGAGGATCACCCTCCTCGGGTTGACAATCCGAGTCAGTTAGCCTTGGTGGTAGCACCTCAAGTCGGTCGATATAAGTTTACTAAGGTGCTCATGGATGGAGGTAGCAGCATCAACATCCTCTATTATGAGACCTTTTGGCGCATGGGGCTAACTGACAAAAATTTGAAGACATCCAGCACCGTTTTCCATGGAGTGGTGCCTGGTAAATCGGCGTACCCAGTTGGAAAGATTGAGCTGGAGGTGGCCTTTGGAGACGAATATGATTCTAGGGCTGAGAAATTAACCTTTGAGGTGGTCAAAATCAAAAGCCCGTATCATGCTCTGTTTGGTCGGCCGGCTTACGCCAAGTTCATGGCGCGGCCGTGTTATGTCTACTTGCAGCTCAAGATGCCGGGTCACAAGGGCACCATTACTATGCATGGGAATCGAAAGATAGCCCTGGAATGCGATGAGGGCGATGCGGCTTATGCCGAGTCTGTTTGCGCAGCTGAGGAGCTCAAATTTTATCAGGATAACATTGACCCGGCGGATATGACACCTCTGAAGAAGCCGACCACCGAGCATGACCCGGCGATGAAGTTTAAATCGGCTGATGAAACCAAGCTTGTTGATTTTAATCCAGGCGACTCATCCAAACAATTCAGCATCAGTGCCAATCTAGATCCTAAATAGGAAAGCGCGCTCATCGAGTTCATCCATGAGAATCGGGACATCTTTGCATGGAAACCTTCTGACATGCCGGGTGTACCGAGAGAACTCGCTGAGCACAGTCTTAATATTGATCCGAAGTTTAATCCGGTCAGGCAGTTTCTTCGGCGGTTCAACGAGGAGAGAAGGAAAGCTATTGGTGAGGAGGTGGCCCGGCTCTTGGCGGCCAGATTTATTGTTGAAGTTTTTCACCCTGAGTGGTTGGCTAACCCGATGCTTGTACTTAATAAGAATGGCACCTGGTGGATGTGTGTGGATTACACGGACTTAAATAAGGCTTGTCCGGATGATCCTTTTGCTCTACACCGTATTGATCAAATCATTGATGCTACGGCGGGTTGTGAGCGTTTGAGCTTTTTGGATGCTTACTCTGGTTACCATCAGATCAAGATGGCAGTTAAGGACCAGGAGAAGACAGCCTTCATTACTCCGTTTGGAGCCTTCTGCTATGTATCTATGCCTTTTGGTCTCAAGAGTACCCAGGCGACTTATCAGCGGTGTGTACAGAACTGTCTCCACAATCAGATTGGGCGCAATGTTCACGCTTATGTGGATGATATAGTGGTGAAATCCAGAGAGAAGGAAACCTTGATAGATGATCTGAAGGAAACCTTTGATAATCTCCGGGTCTACAAGATGATGCTTAACCGGGCCAAATGTGTGTTCGGGGTGCCAACAGGCAAACTTCCGGGTTTTTTGGTCTCTAACAGAGGTATTGAAGCTAATCCAGAGAAAATCAAGGCAATCACCTCTTTGGATAAACCGGCGTGCATCAATGATGTTCAGCGACTGGCGGGTCGTATCGATGCTTTAAGCCGGTTCATAAGCCGGTTACGTGAGAAGGCTATACCGCTGTATCAGCTGATGAAGAAAACAGACAGATTTATCTGGAGTGACGCTGCTAATGCTGCCTTTGAAGATTTAAAGAGACAGTTGTCTGAATCGTCGATTCTTGCGGCTCCCATTGATAAAGAGCCGCTGCTATTATACGTGGCTGCTAACTCACGAGCTATCAGTGTTGCAATTGTGGTAGAGCGCAAGGAGGCTGGCAAGGAGCATCCGGTTCAACGGCCGGTTTACTACATCAGTGAGGTGCTCATTGAGTCTAAGCAAAGATATCCGCACTGGTAGAAGCTTGTTTATGGGGTGTTCATGGCAAGCCGGAAGCTTAAGCAGTACTTCCAGGGTCACCCTATCATTGTGGTAAGCTCTGCTCCTTTGGGAGACATCATCCAGAATAGAGATCCACAGGACGAGTCGCCAAGTGGGCCATTGAGCTTGGGCCTCATGATTTGAAGTATGTGCCATGCACTGCTATTAAATATCAAGCACTAGTGGATTTCATCAATGATTGGACAGAGCTCCAGACGCCGGAGGAGAAGCCGGATAACACATATTGGACTATTCATTTTGATGGATCCAGGCAGTTGGAAGGCTCGGGGGCTGGAGTCGTTTTAACTTCCCCTCGAGGTGACAAATTTCGCTATGTGCTCCGGCTCATGTTTCCTTGTACTAATAATGCAGCTGAATATGAGGCCTTACTCCATGGTCTTCGGATGGCAAGAGATGAATTTGAGCGGGTAAGGTGTTTGGGCGATTCAGATCTTGTGGCTCAACAGTGTCGTGCAAGTGGGACTCCAAGGACCCCCTCATGGCGGCTTATCGTCGTGAAGTTGATGTTGTAGCAGGGCACTTCAAGGGTTATCAAGTGGAGCAGATTGATCGAAGAAAGAATGAGGTGGCTGATGCTTTAAGCCGGCTGGGATCGAACGTAGCCTGCACCGCCTAACACCTTTTGGATGTTTTGCATAATCCTTACGTCAAGTTACCTACAGAGGAGGACTTAGCTGTTCCGGACCGGAAGCACAGTTGGTGGCAGCTCTTCACGTCATCCCGGATTGGACGATTGCCATATTTGGCTTACATGACCCGGGAGAGTTGCGAGGATGAGACCTTGGCGAGACAAATCACCCGGCGGTCTAAGTCCATGACAATTGTTCATGGTGAGCTGCATCATCGAGTGTCACCGGGCGTTTCAACGTTGTGTGTCGCTCGGAAGGTCAGAAATACTTGGAGATCCATGAAGGCGATTGTTGTCATCATGCGGCTCAAAATTTCTTGTGGCCAAAGCTTTCCGTCATGGTTTTCTTGGTGACGGCTCATGCCGATGCGGAAGATCTGGTCGATAAATGTGACGGTTGTCAAAAATTCTCACGACGAGCTCATGTGCGGCTCAAGAATTGAGGATGATTCCAATTACTTGGCGTTTGCGGTCCGGGGCTTGATATGGTCGGGCCTTTCAAAAGGTCTAAGGGTAAAAATACACACCTTCTGGTGGCGGTGGATAAATTTACAAAGTGGGTTGAGGCAGAGCCGGTCAGGAAGTGTGATGCAGCCATGGCGGCTCAGTTCATGAAAAAGGTGATTTTTCGCTTTGGGTTTCCACACAGCATCATAACTGATAATGGCACTAATCTCTCCAAAGGTGCTATGGAAGAGTTCTATCAACGAGAACATATCGGCTTGATGTTTGGCGGTAGCTCATCCTCAATCAATGGTCAAGCGAAAAGAGCCAATCAGGAGATCTTGAAAGGTATAAAACCCCGGCTCTTGGTCCCTTTACAGCGGACGCCGGGTTGTTGGGTGGAGGAATTACCCTCTGTGATTTGGAGCATCAACACTACACCTAACAGATCTACGGGTTATACACCTTTCTTCATGGTGTACAGAGCAGAGGCGGTCCTGCCAAGTGGTATCCATCATGACTCGCCCCGCGTGGCGGCTTACGTTGAAGCTGACAATGAACGAGCTCGTCAGGATGCACTTGACTTACTGGATGAAGAGCGAGACATGGCAATAGCCCGCTCGGCAATTTACCAGCAAGACCTGCGGCACTACCATAGCCGCCGGGTTAGGTCCAGAACCTTTCAAGAAGGCGATTTTGTGCTCCGGCTCATCCAAGATCAATCCGATATGCACAAGCTATCTCCCCCTTGGGAAGGGCCCTTTGTGGTCAGCAAGAACCTGAACAACGGGTCATATTACCTCATTGATGTTCGAGAACACAAAGGTTCACGTAAATCGGAGGAGGAGACCCGTCGGCCGTGGAATATCGCTCATCTTCGGCCTTACTATACTTGAGCCACCGGCTCTCAGGATGTACATATATTTTGAGATGTATATAATATGAAAAGCAATAAAGCAGGACCTCTGTCCTTTTCATCCTCAAATGTTTACATGTCTTCCTTATTATTTTGAAACAACCAATAGGGAGCGGGTCATATTTGAATCCGGCTTTCCCTCTGGTGCGGCTTATGATCATATCTGAATCTAGCCATGGTCACTAGGGGGCTTCCTGTTCAAACATAGGTCGTATTCGAACCAAAGAGAACATAGTTGTCGATACCCTCTTGATCGGCATACTTCCAAACCCAATAGGGGGCTTCTTGATCATATCTGAATCATAGCTTAACCCCTTTGGGTCTGACGTGGATCGTATTCGAATCAGTGTCATTAAACAACTCTTATGGTCACTTGGGGGCTTCCTGTTCAAACATAGGTCGTATTCGAACCAAAGAGAACATAGCTGTCGATACCCACTTGATCGACATCGCCAGAGCCACTGGGGGCTATATGATCGTATCTGAATCTTAGCGTAACCCCTTTGGAACGGTTTACTGATCGTATTCGAATCAACAACCTTTGAATTTTGTCTATCAATCATAGAGCTTTGCGAATCACAATTGTTTGATGGTTTGCATATCTTTTTTCTGAAAGCATTTATGAGGTGCTTTTATTCCACCAGCTTACTTTTTGATTAAGTACAGTTGTTGGTACATACCAAGCATCATATGTGCAAGGTTTCAGGATTAAAAAACTTACCCTCATTATTCGGGTCACACAAGCCGGCAAGGTAATCAAGGGATCACAGGGCAACTAAAGCAGAAGATCAATATAAACCGGAAGAATATAATGACGGCAGCTTGAACAAGTGTTGAACGCCTCAAACATGCACGATGGCACGACAAAATCAAGTTTTTCTTCTATCCTATTACAAGACTCCCCGAGTCTGAATAAGAAATCATTGTTTCTACAAGGCAGAAAAATAAGACGCCCGATGGATCATTCATTTTGTTGGCCTGAAGCTTCCGGATCATCCCTTTCCGCTCCTCCATCGGCTGCCTTGTCCTGGAAGGTTGATGATGACCAGTCAATGCCACTCAAAGCTTCAAATTCAGCTTCATCATCAATTAACCCGGCCGGATCGACTTCGGGGCGAAGGTATGCTTACTTAATTGGAGTCAAGTCGACGTCATCATAATGTGGCGTGGCGATCCTCTCGATTATGGCTGTCATAACCCGGTGGTACTTGGTGAGATCCGTATCATTCCCGATCGAGTGGCCACAGGCGTATTTATTTCACGCAGCGGTGAAATCCTTCTCCTCAAAGGGTTGCCATCCTCCTTAAAGCTTGATATCCAAGAGCGATGCGGCGGGTCCAGCTCGGTAACCATGCCTTAGCCCGCTTAAAGCGGCTATGGCTCGGCTCTTGCGTAAGCATCGCCTCAATTCTTTGACCCGTTGAGGAAGCACAGCAAGTCGCCAAAGACGTCACCAAAGAAAGTGGGAACATCGTTGATAAAGCCACAACGGCTAAAGCGTTGTGACCCGTGTCTGATTGTTCCATGAATGTAAACCGCCTTGACTTTGTTAACATATTCTAGTTCAGATTGAGCTCCTGGGCCTGCATTAACAAACATCGTGAGCGGAGATGATGGACAAAATACTTGTCGAAAAAAGATTTCTGAGATTTAAACTTGCGAATAGCTTACTAAAGATTGTTGAGGTCATCGAGATATATGGCATTTAAGCCGATTAACTCAGCCGTTGTTCCGCGAGAGCCGCTTTCGCTTTCTCGGCCCCGTGACCAAGGAGGTTTTTCATTAGCCCATGCCTTTTGTCACCTGAAAGCTTTTCTTGATTTCTCCTGCTTTCGGACACGCTGAACTCAAATTTGGAGTTGGCCTTTTGGATTTCAGTTTCTTGCCTTTGCCAAAGCGACTCTTCAAATCAGCAATCCCGACTCAAATTGACTTTTGGTGGCTTGAATCAAGCGGACTCTGATCAACATTGTTATAATCTGATATTAAGTCCCAAGCACTTTGCAAGCAAAGGTACTTGACACTTGGGGGCTAATGTATGCTGAAGCACCCTAATTACTGTGGGGGTTCATGGAAATTAAGTCCCAAGCACTTTGCAAGCAAAAGATACTTGGCACTTGGGGGCTAATGCATATTGCAGTCAAAAGTATTATACGATGCCGGTTCAAATATCTTCTTTTCAAGTCGGTCTTCGATTGTTACAACATAAGCCGGGCATCTGACAAGCAGTGCTAAGCAGATTCTAAGTCTATAGCATATTCTTTCTCATAAGCAATAGACTTGGGGGCTGGTACACTAAGGAGGAATAAGGAATATTAACAAGAGTTATACCTCAGATTTTTTATGGATTTGCTTCACCATATCAACTTCCAGATCACGGCTGCTGTGCACTTGACTTATATAGCCAGAAACAATGTCTCCAATGCTGAGATGAGTGTAATAAGTGACATCCAGCTTGGCTTTTCAGCGCTCTGAAAGTTCTTCCTTGGCAGAACACTTAGCAAGAATAGTGGGTCTTCCCGGTTCAACAAACTGAGTCTTAAGAATCTCAACTTCCGGATCATCTGTTCTTATCGGGCTGGGAACCTCCGGGTTATCAAAACTGTTAAGAGTCTGTTCAGCAGGTGGATCAGAGGTTGGAGCTAGAATGTCATGGGCCGGTTCAGGTGGCGGCTCATGTGTGGAGGTCTCAGGTGTTGGAAATATGCCCTAGAGGCAATAATAAAAGCATTATTATTATATTTCCTTGTTCATGATAATTGTCTTTTATTCATGCTATAACTGTATTATCCGGAAATCATAATACACGTGTGAATACATAGACCACAATACGTCCCTAGTGAGCCTCTAGTTGACTAGCTCGTTGGTCGACAGATAGTCATGGTTTTCTGACTATGGACATCAGATGTCATTGACAACGGGATCACGTCATTAGGAGAATGACGTGATGGACAAGACCCAATCCTAAGCATAGCACAAAGATCGTGTAGTTCGTTTTGCTAGAGCTTTTCCATTGTCAAGTATCTCTTCCTTAGACCGTGAGATCGTGTAACTCCCGGATACCGTAGGAGTACTTTGGGTGTATCAAACGTCACAACGTAACTGGGTGACTATAAAGGTGCACTACAGGTATCTCTGAAAGTGTCTGTTGGGTTGACACGGATCGAGACAGGGATTTGTCACTCCGTATGACGGAGAGGTATCACTGGGCCCACTCGGTAGTGCATCATCATAATGAGCTCAAAGTGATCAAGTGTCTGATCACGGGATCATGCATTACGGTACGAGTAAAGTGACTTGCCGGTAACGAGACTTAACGAGGTATTGGGATACCGACGATCGAGTCTCGGGCAAGTAACATACCGTCTGACAAAGGGAATAGTATACGGGGTTGCTTGAATCCTCGACATCGTGGTTCATCCGATGACATCATCGAGGAGCATGTGGGAGTCAACATGGGTATCCAGATCCCGCTGTTGGTTATTGACCGGAGAGCGTCTCGGTCATGTCTGCATGTCTCCCGAACCCGTAGGGTCTACACACTTAAGGTTCGGTGACGCTAGGGTTATTAGAAAGACTAGTATGTGATTACCGAATGTTGTTGAGTCCGGATGAGATCCCGGACGTCACGAGGAGTTCGGAAGGTCCGGAGGTAAAGATTTATATATGGGAAGTTGTCAAACGGACCCGGAAAGGTTTGGTCATATCGGTATTGTGAAGGGGCCACGGAAAGGTTCCGGAGGACCACGGGAGGGGCCACCTCTGGGGCCACTTGGGCTGCGTGGGAGGCAGCCAGCCCCTTGTGGGCTGGGCGCACCCCTCCCTTGGGCCCATGCGCCTAGGGTTGAGGGGAACCCTAAGGGGCGCCCCTTGCTTGGGGGCAAGCCCCTCCCTTGCCGCCCCCCCTCTAGATGCATCTAGAGGGGTCGGCCCCTCCTCCCTTCCCCTATAAATAGAGGGTGAGGGAGGGCTGCACACAACTTGAAGGCGCAGCCCTCCCTCCCCAACACCTCTCCTCCTCCGCGTGCGCTTGGCGAAGCCCTGCCGAGAAGCTGACTCCACCATCATCACGCCCGTCGTGCTGCTGTTGGAGCCATCTTCCTCAACCTCTCCTTCCTCCTTGCTGGATCAAGACGGAGGAGACGCGTCTGCGTCTGCACGTGTGTTGAACGCGGAGGTGCTGTTCGCTCAGCGCTTTGGTCATCGGTGATCCGAGTACGACTCCATCATCACCATCCCTCGAAAGCTTCCGCACGCGATCTACAAGTGGTATGTAGATGCAAACTCACTCCCTTGACTCGTTGCTTAGATGAACTCATAGATGGATCTTGGTGAAACCGTAGGAAAAATTTTAATTTTCTGCAACGCTCCCCAACAAAGGGCATCATGAGCTAGGTCTATCGTAGTTCTCTATTGCACGAGTAGAAACACAATTTAGTTGTGGGCGTGGATCTTGTCAACTTACTTGCCGCTACTAGTCTTATCTTGCTTCCGCGGTATTGTGGGATGAAGCGGCCGGACCAACCTTACACGACGCTTACATGAGACCGGTTCCACCGACTAACATGCACTAGTTGCATAAGGTGGCTAGCGGTGTCTGTCTCTCCACTTTAGTTGGAGCGGATTCGATGAAAAGGGTCCTTATGAAGGGTAAATAGAAGTTGACAAAATCACGTTGTGGTTATTCGTAGGTAAGAAAACGTTCTTGCTAGAACCCAATTGCAGCCACGTAAAAGATGCAACAACAATTAGAGGACGTCTAACTTGTTTTTGCAGCAATTGTCATGTGATATGATATGGCCAAGTTGTGATGAATGATGAATGACATATTGTGATGTATGAGATCATGTTATTGTAATAGGAATCACGACTTGCATGTCGATGAGTATGACAACCGGCAGGAGCCATAGGAGTTGTCTTTATTTTGTATGACCTGCGTGTCATTGAAGAACGCCATGTAAATTACTTTACTTTATTGCTAAACGCGTTAGCCATAGAAGTAGAAGTAGTCGTTGGCGTGACAACTTCATGGAGGCACAATGATGGAGATCATGATGATGGAGATCATGGTGTCATGCGGTGACAAGATGATCATGGAGCCCCAAGATGGAGATCAATGGAGCTATATGATATTGGCCATATCATGTCACTACTATATAATTGCATGTGATGTTTATTATGTTTATGCATCTTGTTTACTTAGAACGACGGTAGTAAATAAGATGATCCTTACAACAATTTCAAGAAGTGTTCTCCCTAACTGTGCACCGTTGCTAAAGTTCGTCGCTTCTAAGCACCACGTGATGATCGGTGTGATGGATTCTTACGTTCACATACAACGGTGTAAGACAGATTTACACACGCAAAACACTTAGGGTTAACTTGACGAGCCTAGCATGTACAGACATGGCCTCGAACACGGAGACCGAAAGGTCGAACACGAGTCGTATGGAAGATACGATCAACATGAGAATGTTCACCGACGATGACTAGTCCGTCTCACGTGATGATCGGACACGGCCTAGTCGACTCGGATCGTGTATCACTTAGATGACTAGAGGATGTCTAATCTGAGTGGGAGTTCATTTAAATAATTTGATTATATGAACTTAATTATCATGAACTTAGTCTAAAACTTTTGCATAATATGTCTTGTAGATCAAATGGCCAACACTCATGTCAACTTGAACTTCAACGTTCCTAGAGAAAACCAAGCTGAAAGATGACGGCAGCAACTATCTGGATCGGGTCCGAACTTGAGGATCATCCTCATAGCTGCCAGAAACAATATGTCCTAGAAGGACCGCTAGGTGACGCTCCGTCCTGAAGAACCAAGACATTATGAATGCTTGGCAGTCTCGTCTTGATGATTACTCCCTCGTTCAGTGCGGCATGCTTTACAGCTTAGAACCGGGCTCCAAAAGCGTTTTGAGCAACACGGAGCATATGAGATGTTCGAGGAGCTGAAACTGGTTTTCCAAGCTCACGCCGGTCGAGAGATATGACATCTCGACAAGTTCTATAGTTGTAAGATGGAGGAAAATAGTTACATCGGTGAGCACATTCTCAAGATGTCAGGTTGCACAACCGTATGACCCAGCTGAATATTAACCTCCCCGATGAGGCGGTCATTGACAGAATCCTTGATCGCTCCCACCAAGCTACAAGAGCTTTGTGATGAACTACAATATGCGGGGATGGTGAAGACCATTCCTGAAGTATTCTCTATGCTGAAGTCAGCAGAGGTTGAAATCAAGAAAGAACATCAAGTGTTGATGGTCAATAAGACCACTAAGTTCAAGAAGGGCAAGGGCAAGAAGAACTTCAAGAAGGACGGCAAGGAGGTTGCCGCGCCCGCAAGCAAGTTACGGGAAGAAGTCAAAGAATGGACCCAAGCCACGAGACCGAGTGCTTTTATTGCAAGGGAAGGGTCTTTCGAAGCGGAACTGCCCCAAATACTTAGCGGACAAGAAGGCCGGCAACACCAAAGGTATATTTGATATACATGTAATTGATGTGTACCTTACCAAGACTCGTAGTAACTCCCGGTATTTGATACCGTGCCGTTGCTCATATTTGTAACTCACAGCAGGAGCTGCGGAATAAGCGGAGGCGGCAAAGGACGAGGTGGCGGCGCGCGTCGGGAATGGTTCCAGTCGATGTGATCGCCGTCGCACGCTACCTCTTCATTTACCTACGGGATTAGTTTTGAACCTTAATAATTGTTATTTGGTGCCAAGTTTGAGCATGAACATTGTATCCGGATCTCGCTTGATACGAGATGGCTACTCATTTAAATCTGAGAATAATGGTTGTTCTATTTATATGAGAGATATGTTTTATGGTCATGCTCCGATGGTCAATGGTTTATTCTTAATGAATCTCGGCGTAGTGTTACACATATTCATAGCGTGAATACCAAAAGATGTAAAGTTGATAACGATAGTCCCACATACTTGTGGCACGCCGCCTTGGTCACATTGGTGTCAAGCGCATGAAGAAGCTCCATGCTGATGGACTTTTAGAGTCTCTCGATTATGAATCATTTGACACATGTGAACCATGCCTCATGGGCAAATGACCAAGACTCCGTTCTCGGAACAATGGAGCGAGCAACCAACTTGTTGGAAATCATACATACCGATGTGTGCGGTCCAATGAGTGTTGAGGCTCATGGAGGATATCGTTATGTTCTCACTCTCACAGATGACTTGAGTAGATATGGGTATGTCTACTTGATGAAACACAAGTCCGAGACCTTTGAAAGGTTCAAGGAATTTCAGAATGAGGTAGAGAATCAACGTGACCGAAAAATAAAGTTCCTACGATCGATCGTGGAGGAGAATATTTAAGTCACGAATTTGGTATACACTTAAGGAAATGTGGAATCGTTTCACAACTCACGCTGCTCGAACACCTCAACAGAACGGTGTGTCCGAACGTCGAATCGCACTCTATTGGATATGGTGCGATCTATGATGTCTCTTACCGATTTACCGCTATCATTTTGGGGATACGCCTAGAGACAGCTACATTCACTTTAAATAGGGCACCGCCTAAATCCGCTGAGACGACACCGTATGAATTATGGTTTGGGAAGAAACCTAAGCTGTCGTTTCTAAAAGTTTGGGGATGCGATGCTTATGTCAAGAAACTTCAACCTGAAAAGCTCGAACACAAGTCGGAAAAATGCGTCTTCATAGGATAACCTAAGGAAACCATAGGGTATACCTTCTACTTAAGATCCGAGGGCAAGATCTTTGTTGCCAAGAACGGATCCTTTCGGAAAAGAGTTTCTCTCAAAGAAGTAAGTGGGAGGAAAGTAGAACTCGATGAAGTACTACCTCTTGAACAGGATAGTAGTGCAGCTCAGAAAATGTTCTGTGATGCCTACACCAACGAAGAGGAAAACAATGATGATGATCAAGGTACTTCGGATCAAGTTGCTCTTGAACTCGTGGGTCCACAAGGACACGCCCGCACTGAGTGGTACGGCAACCCTGTCCCGGAAATCATGTTGTTAGACAACGGTGAACCTTGAACTATGAAGAAGCGATGGCGGGCCCAGATTCCAACAAATGGCTAGAAGCCATGAAACCGAGATAGAATCCATGTATGAAAACAAAGTATGGACTTTGACTGACTTGCCCGATGATCGGCGAGCGATAGAAAACAAATGGATCTTTAAGAAGAAGACGGACGCGGATGGTAATGTCACCATCTATAAAGCTCGACTTGTCGCTAAGGTTTATCGGCAAGTTCAAGGGATTGACTACGATGAGACTTTTTCTCCCGTAGCGAAGCTTAAGTCCGTCCGAATCATGTTAGCAATTGCCGCATACTATGATTATGAGATATGGCGATGGACGCCAAAAAGCGTTCCTTAACGGTTATCTTAAGGAAGAGTTGTATATGATGCAGCCGGAAGGTTTTGTCGATCCTAAGAACGCTAACAAAGTATGCAAGCTCCAGCGATCCATTTATGGGCTGGTGCAAGCATCTCGAGTTGGAACATTCGCTTTGATGAGATGATCAAAGCGTTTGGGTTTATATGCACTTATGGAGAAGCTGTGTTTACAAGAAAGTGAGTGGGAGCTCAGAGCATTTCTCATATTATATGTAGATGACATACTTTTGATGGGAAATGATATAGAATTCTTGGACAGCATTAAGGCCTACTTGAATAAGTGTTTTTCAATGAAGGACCTTGGAGAAGCTGCTTACATATTAGGCATCAAGATCTATAGAGATAGATCGAGACGCCTTATAGGTCTTTCACAAAGCACATACCTTGATAAGATTTTGAAGAAGTTCAAAATGGATCAGTCCAAGAAGGGTTCTTGCCTCATTGCAAGGTGTGAGATTGAGCTCGCTCAATGCCCGACCACGACAAAAGATAAAGAAGAGATGAGTGTCATCCCTATGCTTCAGCCATAGGATCTATTATGTATGCCATGCTATGTACCAGACCTGATGTAAACCTTGCCGTAAGTTTGGTAGGAAGGTACCAAAGTAATCCCGCAAGGAACACCGGACAGCGGTCAAGAATATCCTGAAGTACCGAAAAGGACAAAGGACATGTTTCGCTTATGGAGGTGACGAAGAGCTCGTCAGAAGGGTTACGCCGACGCTAGCTTCGACACGATCTGGATGACTCTAAGTCACAAACCGGATACGTGTATATGTTGAATGGTGGAGCATGAACTGGTGCAGCTGCAAGCGAGTGTCGTGGCGGGATCTACATGTGAAGCGGAGTACATGGCAGCCTCGGAGGCAGCGCATGAAGCAATTTGGGTGAAGGAGTTCATCACCGACCTAGGAGTCATACCCAATGCGTCGGGGCCGATCAAACTCTTCTCGTGACAACACTGGAGCTATTGCACTTGCCAAGGAGCCCAGGTTTCACAAGAAGACAAGGCACATCAAGTTGCCGCTCAACTCCATCCGTGAAAATGTTCAAGATGGAGACATAGAAATTTACAAAGTGCATACGGATCTGAATGTCGCAGATCCGCTGACTAAACCTCTTCCACGGGCAAAACATGATCAACACCGTAACTCTATGGGTGTTCGATTCATCACAATGTAACTAGATTATTGACTCTAGTGCAAGTGGGAGACTGTTGGAAATATGCCCTAGAGGCAATAATAAAAGCATTATTATTATATTTCCTTGTTCATGATAATTGTCTTTATTCATGCTATAACTGTATTATCCGGAAATCATAATACACGTGTGAATACATAGACCACAATACGCCCCTAGTGAGCCTCTAGTTGACTAGCTCGTTGGTCGACAGATAGTCATGGTTTCGACTATGGACATCGATGTCATTGATAACGGATCACGCCATTAGGAGAATGACGTGATGGACAAGACCCAATCCTAAGCATAGCACAAAGATCGTGTAGTTCGCTTTGCTAGAGCTTTTCCATTGTCAAGTATCTCTTCCTTAGACCGTGAGATCGTGTAACTCCCGGATACCGTAGGAGTACTTTGGGTGTATCAAACGCCACAACGAATCGGGTGACTATAAAGGTGCACTACGGTATCTCCGAAAGTGTCTCATTGGGTTGACACGGATCGAGACAGGATTTGTCACTCCGCATGACGGAGAGGTATCACTGGGCCCACTCGGTAGTGCATCATCATAATGAGCTCAAAGTGATCAAGTGTCCGATCACGGATCATGCATTACGGACGAGTAAAGTGACTTGCCGGTAGCGAGACTTAACGAGGTATTGGGATACCGACGATCGAGTCTCGGGCAAGTAACATACCGTCTGACAAAGGGAATAGTATACGGGGTTGCTTGAATCCTCGACATCGTGGTTCATCCGATGACATCATCGAGGAGCATGTGGGAGTCAACATGGGTATCCAGATCCCGCTGTTGGTTATTGACCGGAGAGCGTCTCGGTCATGTCTGCATGTCTCCCGAACCCGTAGGGTCTACACACTCAAGGTTCCGTGACGCTAGGGTTATTAGGAAGACTAGTATGTGATTACCGAATGTTTTTCGGAGTCCCGGATGAGATCCCGGACGTCATGAGGAGTTTCGGAAGGGTCCGGAGGTAAAGATTTATATATGGGAAGTTGTCAAACGGGCCCCGGAAAGGTTTCAGGTCATATCGGTATTGTGAAGGGGCCACCGGAAAGGTTCCGGAGGACCACCGGGAGGGGCCACCCCTCCCGGGGGGCCACTTGGGCTGCGTGGGAGGCAGCCAGCCCCTTGTGGGCTGGGCGCACCCCTTCCCCTTGGGCCCATGCGCCTAGGGTTGAGGGGGAACCCTAAGGGGGCGCCCCTTGCTTGGGGGGCAAGCCCCCCTTCCCTTGGCCCCCTCTAGATGCATCTAGAGGGGCCGCCCCTCCTCCCTTCCCCTATAAATAGAGGGGTGAGGGAGGCTGCACACAACTTGAAGGCGCAGCCCTCCCTCCCCAACACCTCTCCTCCTCCGCGCGCTTGGCGAAGCCCTGCCGAGAATCTGTGACTCCACCATCATCACGCCGTCGTGCGCTGCTGTTGGAGCCATCTTCCTCAACCTCTCCTTCCTCCTTGCTGGATCAAGACGGAGGAGACGTTGTCGCACCCGCACGTGTGTTGAACGCAGAGGTGCTGTCCGCTCAGCGCTTTGGTCATCGGTGATCCGAGTACGACTCCATCATCACCATCCCCTCGAAAGCTTCCGCACGCGATCTACAAGTGGTATGTAGATGCAAACTCACTCCCTTGACTCGTTGCTTAGATGAACTCATAGATGGATCTTGGTGAAACCGTAGGAAAAATTTTAATTTTCTGCAACGTTCCCCAACATCAGGAACGGTTGTTCCGGACTCCGGGTCAGTCACGACTGGCTCTTTGGCCGGCTTATTTTTCTTCGCCCTTTTGCTGGGCTTCACTTGTACGCTGTGTGCAAAACAGAAAGTTTAAGTACAAAGACATGAGTAAGATAAGCATGAAAATGAATACATTGACATTACCCTGGAGCAGTCTTGAAAGCCGGCATGTTGGATTGCATAGATTCGTCGGAAGAAGGTGAAGTATCCTGATAGTTTGAGTCAGATGAATTGAGCGGTGGACGAATGAAACCCGCCAAAGAAAAAGGGAACGTAATTCGGAGATAACCTCAGCCCGGCGCTCCCTTGTCACGTCAGGTAAGCCGGAGGAGAGTTCCCCATCTTTGCTGGTCCGGGTCTGCCTCCGGCTCTCATGAGCCTGTTGCTTCAAAATAAATTGAGGATCTTGGTAAGCTAAAGGATGTGAAAATCTTACTTTCCGGGTCAATCTTCGGACTTTCTGCCTTGGCAAAGGCTCGGAGTCGGAGGAAATTATAGTTACCTCTTCCTCAACTGCTTGGCTATTTCCCGTGTCCCCTTGAAGGAAATTATTGTCAATAAAATGATGGGAAAGGAATCAGGGGAGTTAAGGATTACCTCTTCTTCATCGTCAGAGGAGTCATCTAGTTTGAGCAAATCTAAAGCACTTGGCTTCTTCTTCCTCTGAGCTCCAGCTTTGGCGGTTTTCCTTGCAGCTCTCTTGGCCGCTCTGGCCTGTTTGGCAGCTTCATGATCATATTTGACCTTCCAGAAGTCATCCTTTGCCTGTGAATAATGAGAAAAGGTTATGAGTAAAAGCAAGGCATTCCACAAAAAAGAGTAAAATTCTTAGATTGATAACTTACTACAGGAGCCGGATTATTCTTGCAGAAGGGAAGTAAGCCGAAGGTGTTACTGACCACCGAGCCTTCTTTCAAAAGAGATTGGGTCGTGGCTTCAATCATGTCGTCAGGCAAGTCATTAGGACAATGACGCAGCGGGTCATCTTTTTCGCCTGTGTAAGTGCACATCAAGCCGGGGCGGCGGCTTAACGGTATCACCCGCCATGAGATCCAGACACGGACCAAATCAATGCCATCTAAGCCGTTCCCCAAGAGAGCTTTGATTTTCTTTATGGTAGGAGCAATCTGTAGGCGTTCAGCAGCAGATATCTTATCCGGCAGTGGATGGTTGGATTCAAGGCGCAGAGCATGAAAGCCGGGCAACGGATTCTCATCAGCCGGAGAAGTGTCCTGGCAATTAGAACCACGTCTGGTTCCAATCCTTAGGGTGGCTTGGCAGTTCAGCATATGGGAAAAGGCAGTCTCTCCGTCGCTGAATGGAGATACCGCCAAGCTCCAGATTGGGCCCGTTGGCACGTTCATTCTGCCGGTTTAAATAAAACAATTCTCTGAAAAGCGGTAGGTTGGGTTCTTCTCCAAGATATACCTCGCAAAAGACTTGGAAGTTGCAAATGTTTGACACAGAGTTGGGCCCGATATCTTGAGGTCTGAGGTCAAAAAAGTGTAAAACATCTCTGAAGAATTTTGAGCCGGGTGGAGAAAAGCCCCGATTCATATGATCAGTAAAAACGATCACTTCCCCCTCCTTGGGCTGAGGCTTTTCCTCTGACGGGTCAGGAGCACGATAAGACATAACTTCTTTCTCGGGCAGATAGCCGGTCTTTAAATCGACAAGGTGTTCTCAAGAACGATGGACTGACCCGATTATAAGTCACTGTGCTTTGGGGAGCTTTGGGTGCCATTATGCAGATGAAAGCCTATGACAGAATAAAAAATTTCCGGTTCAGTTTAACCCGGAGAAAAACATTTCAAATTCTATTCAATACGACGGCTTATGAAGGGGTGTAATGACATATGGCTAATTATATCTGGTTATCTAAGCTGCCATGGGAATCATAAACAGTTAAGTTATTTTAAGCCGCCAGGAGCTGGCAAGGCTGTCGATTAACATTGTCTATTTTAAACCGGCAATAAGAGCCGCCAGAGTTAAATGGGTCTGACAGAAACAGATTTTGCCTAAGTGTCACACAAACAAGTTTCGCAACTGGCAGATATTATTTCGGATCAAAAAGGTGTACAGAAAAGGAGATATTTCTAGACCTAGAAACCAGTACAGATGAGTCCATAAGCTTGAATGAGGCCTATATGCAAGCTAAAAGGGATCTATTTGCATTGGAAATGGGTGCGAAACAGCTACCGCGACAGTTTTATATTATCTTAAGATCAGAAAAGGGCGGCGGAGGTGAAATCTATCAAGGGTTCATGACGAGCAGCGACGAACACCGACGAACTCAAAAATCTTAATGCAGATCTGAGGAATAGGGAGGAAGAAACTTACAGGTGCAGGGTGGCTGCGGAGGTTCGTCGCATTTTTCTGGTCGGATCAGGTCGATGCAGCGTCCAAGGTCGACGAAGATGCGGAGCTCTGCTACGGCGGTGGCGGCGGCAGTGGAGCTCGAGCAAGCAGAAGAATAACGACAGGAAGGGGAGAATGGAAAAGATCTTGGGGTCGTGTCTATTTATAAGGAAGGACTGACTGAGAAGGCGCGAGAAATGAGGAGGCCGGGCATCATTATCCAACGACTCCGATGCCTCGATTTTCGGAATGATCATTAAAGATAAATATCCGTTAAGATATGACAGAATAAAATATGAATTTAATGGAAGATGACGTCACGGCGGGTTAGCACGGATCCAGAAGATGACGTCACGGCGGGTTATAACCTTTGCACATGCAGAAGGCTTTTCCTTAAGGTATTTCAAGATTGACATGAACCGGTTCAAATCAATCTAGGGCCTAATGTTGGGGATATAACTATTCTTGTAAGACGCCCAGGAGGGGTCGGGTTACGCAAAGGTGATTCATCGTATGAAGCCCAAGATCAAGCATGAAGATGGCGGTTCAATAAAGGGTCTAAAGCCCACGGGCGACTTAAGGCCCGTAGTGATAAACCGTTATAATGGCATGACTTGTATTATAAGGCAGTATTAACTAGTCACCGAGCCGGACACTCGCTTATGAGCCGCCGACTCAGAGGTCGCAGGCGCCAACTCGTATATAAGGGGATGACCCACTGACGGCTTAGGGCAAGTAACATCTGATCGAGAGCTGGGCATAGCGTATCTCGCTCCCTGGTTATCGAAACCCTAGAAATACCAACCCAACTAGACGTAGGCTTTACCTTCACCGTAAGGGGTCGAACTAGTATAAAACCTCTCTCGTGTCCCTTGTCCCGATTAAACCCTTTAAGCTTCCTAGTTGCAACGGCTCCATGACTAAGTCCTTGCAAGAGGACATCTGTCGTGACAAAACCACGACAACTTGTGTTATGGATATTGCATGTAATCCCTCTGCTCTCATGCCTTTGAAGACATGTTCTAGTGTCTTTGTTCACTCATTTCTGTGCGTATATGTAGTCATATATGGAGTATAATATCGAAAATCATCTTATATTTCTGAACGGAGGTAGTAATAAAATATGGTTTCGTTTGAATTAGAACCAGGTCCATGGTGGAGATGAAGTTCTCAAAGTCATGCCGTGAACTGGAAGACCCGATGATGAGTTCTATCGCTGAACTATCCAGCTGCTTTGTGTCCTTGTCGCCACGTGTCCTGAACTAGTGTTTTCATGTAGCATTGTTGTCGCGTGTTCTCGACACTCGCATTTGACCACAACAATTTCTGGCCGTGCCTTCGACTGAAGGGTGTGGTTCTTATAAAGCTTCCCAACAAATCTGATGCGCCCTGTCTTCATCATCATGTTTATGAGTGGAAAGATCACTGTTAGGTTCTCCAAGGTTGACAAGATGGTGATGGTGCATGTAGACATCTCACACGAAGTCCATGGCCTAGTCAGTTTATGCGGTTTCATCCCGTAGGTCGGTGGCAAGAAATAGTCTGCAGAGTTTAGTTAGTGCAACTTTGCTTGTATGTAGTAAGTACTATTGTTCAAGATTTGATTTGTGTTTGTGAACCCTGTATTGTTTATTAGTACTGCCGCTTTTGGTGTGTGGTCACCGAGAATGGTCTATGTTAATGTCTGTCCACTCAATTCACTCAGATATTTTAAAGTATCCAGATCATATTTTTGTGAGGACGGCTTATCAATTATGGTTACACTCCAATATCTGTATGCATTGCAGGGTTTATCGCACCCACCAGGATTTCCGGTCCATGGATGTTTAGTCCATACGATTTGTCACGACCTTTGGACCGTCCCCGCTTGTGGGAGTAGGCGGGGCCCTGGATGCCACGCGAGTTGGACGATCAATCTTCTGTTTAGTACTTCAACATAGTGATTTCTGGTAAGGATTCACTCGTGTCACATCAAGTAAATCTTATTGATTTACTGTCTAAATCTTATTGATTTAATGTCATGTTTTCTTTCTTTTCCCGCAATTTTACGATGCAGGTTTTGCCATGTGACATTCATCATAGAATAAACCGCTTGGTTTGCTCTACGATGGCTATTTTGGAGGTTTCACTTCTTATGTCGTGTCAAGAACGAAGGCACCGCCCATCACTTATATTATCGAAAAAATTGGATCACCGTTGTCCGAGTACAAGCTGAATCCCTATGATGAACTGCAGTTTGGTTTAACAAAACGCCACAATTAGTCCTTCTCGCTTAAAAGAAATGAAGAAAAAACTGGATCATGGTCACGGATCCTAGTCAAGTTAGAAAGCTGATCATAGCAGACCAGACACGATCGCCATTGTCTCGCACAGATCGATCACCGGCAGTTGCTCTAGCATCGACAATGCAGCTCGGTCACCGATCCGGTGAGGATTGGGCGCCGACCACGTCGGCCGATCAAGATGATCTACCGGAGGATCGGGCATCGACACCGCACTGCTCCAACACCGCACCAGCTCTACAAGGAGCACCATCTCCGGCAAGCAGCGGGCGGCTTCGCACCTGCACCAACACTTGCACTTGCATCTGCTCCGCCCGCAGCGGTTGCACCAAGAACAGATCGGGCTGCGTTCAGACTTCATATACCAAAGTCCTTACAAAACCGACATGTCCACCTTCTTGGTAAGCATTGGCCGCCCAAGTGCTTCGTTCTTTTTTCTTTCCATGTTGTTTCACATGATTCACTGTGTTGATCTAACTGTTTGGGTATGTCTTCTTGTTTGCAAATAGAGATTTCCTAGAGCAACGATGGAGTCGTTCAACAATCCGGGCGACCGCGGCCAAGTTTCTCTTACCATGCCCAGCCTTGGTGTGAATGAACCTGCTCAATATACCGTAAGTACAAAGGATGGTCGCATGATCATTGATGCTAAAGGGGATGGTCAAGGTTCAAATCTAAATCATATCTTGCGGTAGGGGATGATGTCAAAATCGAACTTTCTTGGCAAGGAGAGCTGGTCCAAATCAACTCTGAAATTCTTCAGTAGCAGCACGCAACTGTCGAACTGATCTATCCTCCGAGAGATTTTGATGTAATAATCTGGCATGGTGAAACACGTGTCCTGTGTGTATAAGTAGTACGATAGTATTATTTATCACATGGTATATCATTGATAGAATTGCAACTCTAATTGCTGGTTAGGAACTGTCGTTCGATTTCATTCCACCAGCTGCCGTGATTTATTCAATTTTGTGTATTCGCCTTGCGACAGCATCTAAAACCAGCGCCGTACCGATCGCTTGCAATATGAAAAGCGCTGAGGTAGAACACATGGGCCCCCAAACATGCAGGGTCGGCCTGCAGCCCAAAGTCCAGAACCGTGAGCCTATCTGAGTATTATATTCTCAGCTGAACCCCCATAAAAAAGTTGAACCCCCATAATGCCCGTGCGTTGCAGAGGGAGTATATTTCTCGGCAAGGTGAGCCTGTGATATAAAAGGTTTGTATATTTATTTACAGAGGGAGTATCTCTCTGCCAAAATATATATTTATGTGTAACTAGTTACTCCTGTCTTTCTACTTCCTTTCGTTGATATGTGGGGCACCAGCAACGGGGTCCACGTGCCATATGCACAAATTAGAGTGCACAACTTCACGATAGACACATCTCGGTCGTAGCGCCGCAGTAATGCCCAATGAGCCGTCAAATCACAACCCCCCCCCCTTTCCAACTTAAGCAGTAAGCTAGATGGACGAAGCGGCAATATTTCACTGGGCCTGAATCCCCTTCTCCCTCGTCTGCTTGTTCAGAGAAAACCCCCTCTCGGCGATTGCATAGGGTTTTATCATGGAGAACCAGGTACGAATTCTTCATCCATCCCCGATAAATCAAAGTCCCTTGGTCGCAGGTAATCCTAGGATGGCAGCCGCCGCCGTTGATGCATTTTTCTTCCTATTGAATCTAGTGTGTTTCATTTGCAGTGCCCAAACTGCGAGTACCCTACAGGTTTCTGCGCCCTCGGCGAGACACCACACTTGTTCCTTCTCATCCTAACACAGCAATTTGAAACACGCATAGTATGTTCCTAGAATCCTCTTTTCTATCCGAGAGGGTGGGGTTTTTTTGAACATGCTGTGTTCTCATATTATTTTTCCTACAGTGTATTATTTGCTCTGCCAGAACACATGTACTCAAGATGCTCAGCCTTGCCATAACTGAATACACTAGTTTAATGGTCACAGTGAAGACAAGCCATGGATATAAGTTCTGAGTTGGGTTCATGAACCATGAAGATCGCTGCTTTTTTATGGCCGAACTTGGTAAACTTTCTCAAGTGTTACGGACTGAAAGTTGGCGCATTTAATGTTGATGGAAATAGCGAACCTGGTCTCATCTTCACCGCGATCTTCCACCCGATGTCGCTCCAATTGTTCATCCATGTTAGTTTTGTATTTGGTTCTTGCTTGTTGCCGGATTACTTCTTAATCCACCTATTCATCTAACTAATCACAATTTAACTTTAGAAGTAGCAACGAATCTCTCACGAAGATGCTACTTCTAACTAATATTTTCTTATAATTGGTGGCATGTGTAGGTTTTTTCAGAGTTAAGCAGTCTGCTCGCTTGTTACTCTGTAATAACTCGGCTGTTACTAATGGCTTGAAGTTGATGGATCGACATCCACGAGTTCCTACACTTTATTGATCGCCTTGAGGTCCTTGTGGGGCGTTTAAATGGTGGAAGGCCACATGGGATATGTGTGCCCATCGCTGCACTCGCTGAACAGGTCCAAGCGTGTCGAGAAACTTATGGTACGAGCTGTTTTCTCGTTATATATGTTGTTCATAAACTATTGCCTATACACAGTTTTCTGAGTTGTGATCTTCTTGAAACAGAACTGCCGAAGTTCTATTGTTCCTATACAGATGCTCGACCATGGTCGGGTCAGACTTGCGCTTGGTCACAACATGATGTTTATGTTGACCTACTCAATTCTTCTTGGAGGTGAAAAGATACATATTCATGGGTGGTCTCAAATAATGAAGGCCCGCCCATCTTGGAGAATAGGATGAAGATTATGTTCATGCTTTTCCATGGCTCTAAAGCTTAATATCCTGTTTATTGACCACGCTTGCGAGATGAAGCCGCTTCGGAAGGTTGTGGATGCACGGGTGGCTCCTCGGCCTTGTCACGGGGCTTGGCGGCCTCACCCTTGTTTAATCAGAGGCAAAGTAGCACTGTTCGAGGCGTGCTTTGTACGGTTGAACTGTATAAATACTCATACTGCTTTCAGCTTTGGTTTTAAGTGCCCTGCTGGTTTGATTAAGGTTGTTAAGTACTCCTGCTGCTTTTACATCCGTCGTGTTTCTTCATCTGTCTTCCTCCGGCCGCCAAAACCAAACCAGCGCCAGCAAGCGGCCGCATTGCTGCCTCCCACGGCTGGTTGCGCCTCGGCAACACACGCCGCCGCCGCCTCCTAAATCGTTAACGCCGACGTCCTCGCATGGCGCTTTGGTGCGCTTCACAAGGCCGCCCTCTCGCGTTGTCAACATGGTCAACAAACAACAGGAATCGCGTAAGTACATAGAGAGGATGATGATGAGGGGCCCACCACGTTAGCGTATGGAAAAATAAAATGCTTCCTCCTAGTGTTTTCCTGACATCTGGGACCCACGACATTGTGAGCGTATATACTCAATAGAGAAGAGAACAACACAAGATCGGCTGACACCTGGGACGTAGCTACTCGAGCAGTATTTTTTTTCTTTGGTATTGTTGAGACGGAGCAAGGTTTGAATTGGGCTGTGGCCCGTCTAGCCAGGCTTATATTTTATGTTCATCATGTGACCAGCCCATCTATCTTTTCTTTGTGAAAATGGGCCCAGTTTATTTTTTCTGAAGAATACCCAATCCAGGCCTACTTAATTTTCTACGCCCTGATGGGCTGCAACTCTTTCAAGACGCCTGCAAATCTTGAAAGTAATATGAAATGGGTTGTAAATATAAAAACAGATGACAAATTGGCAATTACTTTATAATTTCTGATTTTTTTTTATATTTTCAGATTCCTATTTCACTGGGCATTAACCTAATTTAAATATATCTTCAAAGTACATTAAATCTGGCTCGACATTTCGGTATTAAAAATAGTTTAGAACCCACAGAAATATGCGAATTGGCCCTGGCCAACCAAAAAAACGTCTGTAATAAATTGCATAAGAAGTTGCCATGAGCTATATATAAATTATTAAAAAAAAGAAGGAGTGGTCTGACTTGTGGCCTGTTTAGTTGACGCGTATGCAAGATTTTATTAGTTATTATATACGTCAACAAACGATTCTAGCAGATGTAACGTTGGATGTCAATCCAACGGCCGCCGTGTTTCTTCAATCTCGATCTTCTTGCTCCGGCCGCCAAAGCAGCGCCAAGGGACCGCCGCTCCCGCCTCCGTGGCGGGTCTGTGCTGCCGCAGCAGCCTCAGCGCCCCTACTACTCCCACCGCTGGTCGGCATCCTCTACTCACCCACACCCCCTGTTATTCTACAGCGACGGCAGCCTCACACCGCAGCCGAACCGGTGAACCCTCGTACTCCTCTCCGCGCGGGCTTCCACTGCCGCCTCTTCCCCGGCTCCGCGTCGTCTCCTTCCTAGGCCTCACCACCTTCCACCGCCGTGGTGCTCTCGGCGCGGCGTGGTCAATGTGGTCAACGACCGACTTTCATCAAAAAAGTACTGTATGTGGAGAGGCTGACAGCTGGGTCCACGGCAGCCGCAAGGAAGTGCCTCCTTATTACGCGGAAAATAATTATTCCTCCACCTGACAGCAGGGACCCATCGGACGGGCCACCAGTATTTCGTGAAAAAAACGTTTGCCCCTGACTGCTGGGACCCACAGGATGGGCCACCGTATTTCATGAAAAAAAACGGTCCCCCCGCTGTCAGCTCGGACCCATCGGAAGTGCCTCCTTATTACGCACAAAAAAATGAATACCCCCTGCTAGCTGGGACCTATCTTCGTGGGAGGCTGACTTTTGGGGCTACTAAGTTGACTGGGACGGATGCCTTTGTCAATTTTAGTCAATATATGAACGATTCTAGCTCCAGTGACCGTACGATGTCTATCCAACGGCCGTAGTGCTTCTTCAACCTCTGGTCTTCTTGCTCCAGCCGCTCAAAGCAGCGCCGGTCGTGCCATCTGCTCCCGCCGCCCGCGGGCGGCTGTGATGCCATGAGGCCTCACCGCCCCTACTACTCCCACCGCTGGCCGTGCCATCCTCCACGCACCCACACCCTCGTTATTTCAAGGGCGACGGCAGCCTCACACCGCAGCCGAACGAGTGAATCCTCATACTCCTCTACGCGTGGGCATCCACTGCCGCGTCTTCCTCGGCTCCGCATCGTCCCCTTCCTAGGCCTCGCCATCGTCCACCGCCCTGGTGCTCTCGGTGCGGCGTGGTCAACGTGGTCAAGGAATGGCTTCCATCGGACGTGGACTATACGTGGAGAGGCTGACAGCTGGGTCCACGCCCGCAGCAAGGAAGTGCCTCCTTATTACGCGGAAAATAATGATTCCTCCACCTGACAGCTGGGACTCACCGGACGGGCATTTGATTTCACGGAAAAACGCTTCCCGATCGCTGGGACCCACCAGCTTCATCTTCGCACGCAAGGAAGTGCGTCCCCGCAAAAAAAACGATTCGCTTCGACTGCTGGGACCCACCAGCTACACCTTCGCACGCAAGGAAGTGCGTCCGGGCAAAAAAACGATTCGCCCCCCTGACTGCTGGGACCCACCGGGCTACATCTTCGCACGCAAGGAAGTGCGTCCGGGCAAAAAAAAATGATTTGCCCCTTGACTGCTGGGACCCACCAGCTACATCTTCGCACGCAAGGAAGTGCCTGACAGTCGGGACCCACCTGGTCAAATCGTACGTAGCGTTGTCATTCTGATCGCGAACGTGTACATACATACTGGTCGTTGTAGAGGCGTGCATGTGTCGTAATAGAGGCACGCACGTAACATGTACACGTACGTACAACGAGTGTGCTCCCGCGAGCTATCGCTTGTTGCGTTGACGATGGGTTGACCGCTCACCATGAGAAGACGACGCAGATGACGCCGACGACCCGGGATGGGGCGGCGCCGGAGCTGGAGTTGTAGTAGAATCCGCAGCAGCCGCTGCCGACCGCGAAGGTCGTCTGGGCCAGGATCAGGAAGATGGACGCGCACACCCCAAGCCCCAGTGCAGGGTTGGGCGGGAACAGGCACACCCCTTGATACAGGTACATGTCCGACCGCTGCCAGTGCATACATAGAGTAAGAAGATCATACGTAGAGTTTGGAGAAGGACGACATGGAAGTAAGAAGAGCACACAAATCTTTCACGGTAAAAAGAATGCAAAATAAATATATATGTAGTTCTACTATACTACAGTTGAACAAATCACGGAGATATGACGGCTAGCATCCTACGGTGAGCTTTGTGCCCTCGGCAGATAACCCTAGGATGGCACTCAGCACCCCGAGAGGGCCGACGATCGAGGACACGATGATCATCTTCTGATCCATTTTCATGGCCACTGCTCTCGATAGAATCTTGACCTCTTTCCAGTTGTAGTCCACAGGCGTGCACCCGTGTTTGTTTATATAGACAGAGCTCCAGCACATGCAACCTACTCCTACGTACGTGCTTACGATATTGCTACGTAACCTTCCTCCATCCCGCGTGAATTCAGCTGGGTGAGGCCCCTCCCTTGATTTCATCCAATCAAAAATTGCGACCTGAGACCTTACGTAAATTACGTATGAACATGTACGTAGGTGTAGCAAAACCCATATGTCACTTTTTTTGAACATTAGTGTAAACACAAGCGCTCATACATACGCGCATACACTTATCCCTATGAACGAATACATGCACACCCTACTTCTATGAGCACCTCCGAGGGACTAAGCCGACATGTCATCTTAAAATTTACAAAGTCACCGTAGGCGTCACGTCGTCGACGGAAACGTCTCCTCCCACTAAAAGCGCATCGCCGGAAATCCTAAAATAAATCCAGAAATAATGCGAGCACCATGACTTGAACCCTGGTGGACTAAGGATACCACTGTCCCTCTAACTATCCAACCACAAATTGGTTCGCAAACCCGTATGTCACTACCAAGGGGAACTTGTGTGGCGACCTTTCATTATTACGTCTTCTTCCGTTTTCTTTTCCTGTCTGCGGGCCTAATTATAAAAGTTCATGATCTCATGAAAACCTACCTTGTTGGAAGTTGATAAGATAAACAGCTTCGACGTTACCTAGAACCTTTGCACGTACGAAGCTGTAGGTTATTTTTTTAGATCAAAAGAACACACTTATTATCATTAACATCGGCTGCGACGGCAACAAAGGCAAGCTTTTGAAACTCCGCTTGGGCAAATGGGCATAGGCCGGCCGAACGACTTGGCTGTTGTGTTTAGCTCACAAGCCGATTACACAAAGATATCACCAACACACGTGATCTGAAAAAATTAGGCATAAACTCCTATCATATATATACTATATAATTGACGGTGCGTTGCAACGGGATCATAAATATTTCAGTGTTATCAATGTTTTTTTTAAATCCACCCATACATTAATCAAATAACAAAAGTCTTACAATCGTTCATTACATAGTTAGCCACGCAGGACGGAACAAAGTTACACAGTAAACCATCAGACCTGCTATCGAAACTAAATTTAGCTATCTCATGAGCCATCTTGTTTGCCTGCCTATCAATCTTAACAATCCTAAGATCAACAATAAACTTGGAGGCGTTGATGGCTTCCATTCTTAGATCCACATAAGGCGACCTGTCAACATTTTCCTTCGCTAGGAAAGAAGCAGCAAAGAGCAGTAAGTTTCCAAGATGATTGATTTGTGAAGAGAAATACCAATGTACAGCCCGGCGAGGCACGCACGAAGTTCCGCCTCCTCCGCTCCGGAGCACACTCGAATAAAATCCCAAGAAGACACCGGGACTTCTCCCAGATGATTCTTTGCGACAACACCAACGCTAGCGGATCTCAAGCTCTCCACAAAACTAGCATCAGCATTTATCTTAATATACTCCGGCTCCGGAGCCTTCCAAACAGCACGCATTTTCTTCTTGCGGACTAAAATTCTCCCCATTCCCCATCACCCTTTTCCCTTAGGTGCTTAGGTCCACTTGCACACGAGCGTTGGAAGTCGAGAAAGTCTTCCAATAATTTTCCATGAAGATAACAGACGCATTCACTCACTGATTCTTTCCCTCTTCCAAAAATCAAATCGTTCCTCAAATGCCAAGCTCTCCAGAACATAAATAACACTTGCTCGCGTACCGGATACCCCAATTGGTGAAGCATGATGAGAAGCCAGTCCGGCCCCGTAAATCTGAACAACTCCTTCACGGAATATTTCACACGTCCCCCAAGGCGATACGCAAAGCATACGCCTTAGGGCAGGTCACTAGGGCATGGAAAATATTTTCATCCTAAACACCACATATAGTGCACAGAACGGAGACCGTTTTGTGGCGAGCTACTCTATTCACCTGAACCGCCAAACTGTTGGTCACAGCTCTCCAAGCAAAAATTCTATATTTTTGCGGAACCTTAGTCTTCCAAATAACATCACACAGTCTTCTTTCCTCATTAACAGCAGCACTAGTTATTCCTGTCTCACCCCTGTTGTCCTTAAGATTTAAGGCCAGTCTGTACGCACTTTTAACAGAGAACATACCACTTTTCTCATGGTGTCAAGCAACTAGATCACCCTCTACCACAGACTGAATGTGTAGGTTTAGGATCTTTTCGGCATCATGATGAAATAAAGAATGCCTAATCAAATTTTCATCCCATCTTCTCGTCCCACTCATAAATAATACCGACACCCACTTTAGTCTAGTTCGATAATTTTTTGCTATAATTTTTAGCCCCAAATCTTGGGAGCCAGTTATCTCTCCAAGTGTTAACATTTTTACCGTCGACCATTCTCCATATGACCCCTTGTTTTAAAAGTTCCAGACCATGCATGATACCTTGCCAATTCACGGACGTGGCTTGTGGGAATACTGTATCCAAGATATGACCATTGGGATAATACTTTGCTTTTAAAATCTTAGCACACAACGAGTCTGGGTACACCAATAAATAGTATGCCTATTTAGCAAAGAGCGCTTGTTTAAATAACCTTAGGTCACGGAACCCCTGTTGGGGAACGTAGCAGAAATTCAAAATTTTCCTACGTGTCACCAAGATCTATCTATGGAGAAACTAGCAACGAGGGAAGGAGAGTGCATCTACATACCCTTGTAGATCGCTAAGCGGAAGCGTTCATGAGAACGGGGTTGAAGGAGTCGTACTCGTCGTGATCCAAATCACCGGAGATCCTAGTGCCGAACGGACGGCACCTCCGCGTTCAACACACGTACAGCCCGGTGACGTCTCCCACGCCTTGATCCAGCAAGGAGAGAGGGAGAGGTTGAGGAAGACTCCATCCAGCAGCAACACAATGGCGTGGTGGTGGTGGAGGAGCGTGGCAATCCCGCAGGGCTTCGCCAAGCACCAAAGGAGAGGAGGAGGAGGAGAGGCAGGGCTGCACCAAGAGAGGGAGAAAACTCATGTGTGTTGGGCAGCCCAAAACCTCAAGTATATATAGGGGGAAAGGGGGGCTGCGCCCCCTTTAGGGTTTCCCACCCCAAGGGGTGCGGCCAGCCCTAGATGGGACTTGGGGCGGTTAAGAGGGGAGGAGTGCCTCCCAAGTCAAGTGGAGGCCCTCCCCTTAGGGTTTCCCCCCTCCCATGCGCATGGGCCATGGGGGCTGGTGCCCTGGCCCATTAAGGCTAGGGCGCCCCCACAGCCCATGCTACTGTATTGGACGTGGTGGAACTATTTCCGGACCTCCGGACCCCTCTGAATCCTCCGAACCTTCCGAAGCTTCCCGTACAATACCGAAAAAACCCGAACTTTTTCCTAACCGAACAACAATTTTCCATATATAAATCTTTACCTCCGGACCATTCCGAACTCCTCGTGACGTCCAGGGATCTCATCCGGACTCAACAACATTCGTAACCACATACAAGCTTCCTTTATAACCCTAGCGCCATCGAACCTTATGTGTAGACCCTACGGGTTCGGGAGACATGTAGACATGACCGAGACGTTCTCCGTCAATAACCAACAGCGGATCTGGATACCCATGTTGGCTCCTACATGTTCCACGATGATCTCATCGGATGAACCACGATGTCAAGGACTCAATTGATCCCGTATACAATTCCCTTTGTCTAGCGGTATTGTACTTGCCCGAGATTCGATCGTCGGTATCCCGATACCTTGTTCAATCTCGTTACGGCAAGTCTCTTTACTCGTTCCGTAACACATCATCCCGTGATCAACCCCTTGGTCACATTGTGCACATTATGATGATGTCCTACCGAGTGGGCCCAGAGATACCTCTCCGCTTACACGGAGTGACAAATCCCAGCCTCGATTCGTACAACCCAACAGACACTTTCGGAGATACCTGTAGTGCACCTTTATAGCCACCCGATTGCGTTGTGATGTTTGGTACACCCAAAGCATTCCTACGGTATCCGGAGTTGCACAATCTCATGGTCTAAGGAAATGATACTTGACATTAGAAAAGCTTTAGCATACTGAACCACGATCTTTGTGCTAGGCTTAGGATTGGGTCTTGTCCATCACATCATTCTCCTAATGATGTGATCCCGTTATCAATGACATCAAATGTCCATGGTTAGGAAACCGTAACCATCTATTGATCAACGAGCTAGCCAATAGAGGCTTGCTAGGGACATGGTGTTGTCTATGTATCCACACATGTATTTGAGTTTCCTATCAATACAATTATAGCATGGATAATAAACGATTATCATGAACAAGGAAATATAATAATAATAACTAATTTATTATTGCCTCTAGGGCATATTTCCAACAGTCTCCCACTTGCACTAGAGTCAATAATCTAGTTCACATCGTCATGTGATTAACACTGATAGGTCACATCGCCATGTGACCAACACCCAAAGAGTTTACTAGTGTCTCGTAAACTAGTTCACATCATCATGTGATTTAGACTCAATGAGTTCGAGGTTTGATCATGTTTTGCTTGTGAGAGAGGTTTTAGTCAACGGGTTTTAGTCAACGGTCCGAACCTTTCAGATCCGTGTGTGCTTTGCAAATTTCTAGGTCATATTATAAATGCTGCTTTTACGCTCCACTTGAAGCTATTCCAAATGGTTGCTCCACTATACGATCCGGTTTGCTACTCAGAGTCACTCGGATAGGTGTTAAAGCTTGCATCGACGTAACCCTTTACGCCAAACTCTTTATCACCTCCATAATCGAGAAACATGTCCTTATTTACTCCAAGGACAATTTTGACCGTTGTCCAATGATCCATTCTGGATCATTCTTGTACCCTATGATCGACTCATGGCAAGGCACACTTCGGTCGGTACCTTTGATAGCATACTATAGAGCCTATGTCGAAGCATAGGGACGACCTTAAATCCTTTCTCTCTTTTCTCGCCGTGGTCGAGCTTTTAACTCTTAACTCCATACCTTACAACTCAGGCAAGAACTCCTTCTTCGACCGATCCATCTTGAACACTTACAAGATTATGTCAAGGTATGTGCTCATTTGAAAGTACTATTGAGCGTTTTGATCTATCCTCATAGATCTTGATGCTCAATGTTCAAGTAGCTTAATCCAGGTTTTCACTTGAAAACACTTTTCAAATAACCCTATATGCTTTACGTAAATTCTACATCATTTCGATCATCTATATGTCAACGACACATACTCATCGAAATTTATAGTGCTCCCACTCACTTCTTTGGAAATACAAGTTTCTCATAAACTTTGTATAAACCCAAAATCTTTGATCATCTCATCAAAGCGCACATTCCAACTCCGAGATGCTTACTCCGGTCCTTAGAAGGATCATTGGAGCCAAGATACCTTTTAGCATCCTTAGGATCGACAAAACTTTCTGATTGTATCACATACAACCTTTCCTTACGAAGACTGGTAAGGAAACCCGTTTTGACATCCATCTGCCAGATTTCATAAATGCAGCTAATGCTAACATGATTCCGACGGACTTAAGCATCGCTACGGATGAGAAAATCTCATCGTAGTCAACTCCTTGAACTTGTGAAAAACTCTTCGCCACAAGTCGAGCTTCATAGACGGTGACATTACCGTCCACGTCCGTCTTCTTCTTAAAGATCCATTCATCTCAATGGCTTGCCGATCATCGGGCAAGTCCACCGAAGTCCATACTTTGTTCTGATACATGGATCCTATCTCGGATTTCATGGCTTCTATCCATTTGTCGGAATTTGGGCCCACCATTGCTTCTCCATAGCTCGTAGGTTCATTGTTGTCTAGCAACATGACCTTCAAGACAGGATTGCGTACCACTCTTGAAGTAGTACGCCTCCTTGTCACCCTACGAGGTACGTTGGTGACTTGATCCGAAACTTCATGATCACTATCATAAGCTTCTACTTCAATTGGTGTAGGTGCCACGGGAACAACGTCCTGTGCCCTGCTACACACTAGTTGAAGTGACGGTTCAATAACTTCATCAAGTCCCCACCATCCTCCCACTCAACTTTTCGAGACAAACTTTTCCTCGAGAAAGGACCCGATTCAAGAAACAATCCCTATTGCTTTCGGATCTGAATTAGGAGGAATACCCAACTGTTTTGGGTGTCCTATGAAGATGCATTTTATCCGCTTTGGGTTCGAGCTTATCACGATGAAACTTTTTCACATAAGCGTCGCAGCCCCAAACTTTTAAGAAACGACAACTTAGGTTTCTCCAAATGGTGTCGTCTCAACGGAATTACGTGGTACCCTATTAAAGTGAGTGTGGTTGTCTCTAATGCCTAACCCATGAACGACAGTGGTAATTCGATAAGAGACATCAAGGTACGCACCATATCCAATAGGGTGCAACTATGATGTTCGGGCACACCATCACACTATGGTGTTCCAGCGGTATTAGTTGTGAAACAATTTCCACAATGTCTCAATTGTGTACCAAACTCAGAACTCAGATATTCATCTCTATGATCACATCACGACATTTTATCCTCTTGTCACGAAGATCTTCAACTTCACTCTGAAATTACTTGAACCTTTCAATAATTCAGACTTGTGTTTCATCAAGTAAATATACTCAACATCTACTCAAATCATCGTGAAGTAAGAACATAACGATATTCATTTGCATGCCTCAAAGACTCATTGGACTGCACATATCAAAATGTGTTACTTCCAACAAGTTGCTATCTTGTTCCATCTTATCAAACCGAGGCTTTTGGTCATCTTGCCCATGTGGTATGTTTTGCATATCTCAAGTGATTCAAAATCAAGTGAGTCCAAACGATCCATCTGCATGGAGTTTCTTCATGCGTATACACCAATAGACATGGTTTGCATGTCTCAAACTTTTCAAAAACGAGTGAGTCCAAAGATCCATCAACATGGAGCTTCTTCATGCGTTTTATACCAATGTGACTTACATGGCGATTGCCACAAGTACGTGGTACTATCATTGCTATCTTATATCTTTTGGCATGAAAATGTGTATCACTACGATCGAGATTCAATAAACCATTCCTTTTAGGTGCTAGACCATTGAAGGTTTTATTCAAATTAACAGAGCAACCATTATTCTCCTTAAATGAATAATCAGATTGCGATAGACATAATCCAATTATGTCTATGCTCAATATAAACACCAAATGATAATTATTCTGGTTTAATACTAATCTTGATGGTAGAGGGAGCGTGCGATGTTTGATCACATCAAACTTGGAAACACTTCCAACACATATCGTCGGCTCACCTTTAGCTAGTCTCCGTTTATTCCGTAGCTCTTTTATTTCGAGTTACTAACACTTAGCAACCGAACCGGTATCTAATACCCTGGTGCTACTAGGAGTACTAGTAAAGTACACATTAACATAATGTATATCCAATATACTTTTATCGACCTTGCCAGCCTTCTCATCTACCAAGTATCTAGGGTGGTTCCGCTTTAGTGTCCGTTCCTCTCATTACAGAAGCACTTAGTCTCGGGTTTGGGTTCAACCTTGGGTTTCTTCACTAGAGCAGCAACTGTTTTGCCGTTTCATGAAGTATCCCTTGTTGCCCTTGCCCTTCTTGAAACTAGTGGTTTTACCAACCATCAACAATTGATGCTCCTACTTGACTTCTACTTTCGCGGTGTCAAACATCGCGAACACTTCAAGGATCATCATATCTATCCCTGATATGTTATAGTTCATCACGAAGCTCTAGTAGCTTGGTGGCAATGTCTTTGGAGAAACATCACTATCTCATCTAGAAGATTAACTCCCACTCGATTCAAGTGATTGTTGCACTCAGACAATCTGAGCACAAGCTCAACGATTGAGCTTTTCTCCCTTAGTTTGCAGGCTAAGAAAAATCGTCGGAGGTCTCATACCTCTTGACGTGGGCACGAGCCTGAAATCCCAATTTCAGCCCTCGAAACATCTCATATGTTCCGCGACGTTTCGAAAACGTCTTTAGTGCCTCAACTCTAAACCGTTTAACTGAACTATCACGTAGTTATCAAAATGTGTGTGTCAGATGTTCACAACATCTACAGACCATGTTTGAGGTCCAGCACATCGGGCGGTGCATTAAGGACATAAGCTTTCTACTGACCGCATAATTGCTACTGTCAACTTTCAACTATATTTTCTCTAGGAACATATCTAAACAGTGGAACTAAAGCGCGAGCTTACGACATAATTTGCAAAAGGTCTTTTGACTATGTTCAGGATAATTAAGTTCATCTTATGAACTCCCACTCAGATAGACATCCCTCCGGTCATCTAAGTGATCACATGATCCGAGTCAACTAGGCCGTGTCCGATCATCACGTGAGACGGACTAGTCATCATCGGTGAACATCTTCATGTTGATCGTATCTACTATATGACTCATGCTCGACCTTTCGGTCTCGTGTTCCGAGGCCATGTCTGTACATACTAGGCTCGTCAAGTTAACCCTAAGTGTTTCGCGTGTGTAAATCTGTCTTACACCTGTTGTATGTGAACGTAAGAATCCATCACACCCGATCATCACGTGGTGCTTAGAAGCGACGAACTTTAGCAACGGTGCACAGTTAGGGAGAACACTTCTTGAAATTGTTGTAAGGATCATCTTATTTACTACCGTCGTTCTAAGTAAACAAGATGCATAAACATGATAAACATCACATGCAATCAAATAGTGACATGATATGGCCAATATCATATTGCTCCTTTTGATCTCCATCTTCGGGGCTCCATGATCATCATCGTCACAGGCATGACACCATGATCTCCATCATCATGATCTCCATCATCGTGTCTCCATGAAGTTGTCTCGCCAACTTATTACTTCTACTACTATGGCTACCGGTTAGCAATAAAGTAAAGTAATTACATGGCGTTTGTTCAATGATACGCAGGTCATACAATAAATAAAGACAACTCCTATGGCTCCTGCCGGTTGTCATACTCATCGACATGCAAGTCATGATTCCTATTACAAGAACATGATCAATCTCATACATCACATATCATTCATCACATTCTTCTTGGCCATATCACATCACATAGCATACCCTGCAAAAACAAGTTAGACGTCCTCTAATTGTTGTTTGCATGTTTTACGTGGCTGCTATGGGTTTCTAGCAAGAACGTTTCTTACCTCATAAAACCACAACGTGATATGCCAATTGCTATTTACCCTTCATAAGGACCCTTTTCATCGAATCCGCTCCGACTAAAGTGGGAGAGGCGGCACCCGCTAGCCACCTTATGCACCAAGTGCATGTCGATTCGGTGGAACCTGTCTCACGAAGAGTACGTGTAAGGTCGGTCCGGGCCGCTTCATCCCACAATACCGTCGAAAAAGATTGGACTAGTAACGGTAAGCATATTGAACAAAATCAACGCCCACAACTACTTTGTGTTCTACTCGTGCAAAGAATCTACGAATAGACCTAGCTCATGATGCCTTTGTTGGGGAACGAGCAGAAATTCAAAATTTTCCCACGTGTCACCAAGATCTATCTATGGAGAAACTAGCAACGAGGGAAGGAGAGTGCATCTACATACCCTTGTAGATCGCTAAGCGGAAGCGTTCATGAGAACGGGGTTGAAGGAGTCGATTGTCGTGATCCAAATCACCGGAGATCCTAGTGCCGAACGGACGGCACCTCCGCGCTCAACACACGTACAGCCGGTGACGCCTCCCACGCCTTGATCCAGCAAGGAGAGAGGGAGAGGTTGAGGAAGACTCCATCCAGCAGCAACACAATGGCGTGGTGGTGGTGGAGGCGTGGCAATCCTGCAGGCTTCGCCAAGCACCAAAGGAGAGGAGGAGGAGGAGAGGGTGGCTGCACCAAGAGAGGGAGAAAACTCATGTGTGTTGGGCAGCCCAAAACCTCAAGTATATAGGGGGAAGGGGCTGCGCCCCTTTAGGGTTTCCCACCCCAAGGGGTGCGGCCAGCCCTAGATGGGACTTGGGGCGGCTAAGAGGGGAGGAGTGCCTCCCAAGTCAAGTGGAGGCCCTCCCCTTAGGGTTTTCCCCCTCCCATGCGCATGGGCCTTGGGGGCTGGTGCCCCTGGCCCATTAAGGCTAGGGCGCCCCACAGCCCATGCTACTGTATTGGACGTGGTGGAACTATTTCCGGACCTCCGGACCCCTCCGAATCCTCCGGAACCTTCGAAGCTTCCGGTACAATACCGAAAAACCCGAACTTTTCCTAACCCGAACAACAACTTTCCATATATAAATCTTTACCTCCGGACCATTCCGGAACTCCTCGTGACGTCGGGATCTCATCCGGACTCAACAACATTCGGTAACCACATACAAGCTTCCTTTATAACCCTAGCGCCATCGAACCTTAAGTGTGTAGACCCTACGGGTTCGGGAGACATGTAGACATGACCGAGACGTTCTCCGTCAATAACCAACAGCGGGATCTGGATACCCATGTTGGCTCCTACATGTTCCACGATGATCTCATCGGATGAACCACGATGTCAAGGACTCAATTGATCCCGTATACAATTCCCTTTGTCTAGCGGTATTGTACTTGCCCGAGATTCGATCGTCGGTATCCCGATACCTTGTTCAATCTCGTTACGCAAGTCTCTTTACTCGTTCCGTAACACATCATCCCTGATCAACCCCTTGGTCACATTGTGCACATTATGATGATGTCCTACCGAGTGGGCCCAGAGATACCTCTCCGTTTACGGAGTGACAAATCCAGTCTCGATTCGTGCCAACCCAACAGACACTTTCGGAGATACCGTAGTGCACCTTTATAGCCACCCGCCATTGCGTTGTGACGTTTGGTACACCCAAAGCATTCCTACGGTATCCGGAGTTGCACAATCTCATGGTCTAAGGAAATGATACTTGACATTAGAAAAGCTTTAGCATACTGAACTACGATCTTTGTGCTAGGCTTAGGATTGGGTCTTGTCCATCACATCATTCTCCTAATGATGTGATCCCGTTATCAATGACATCAAATGTCCATGGTTAGGAAACCGTAACCATCTATTGATCAACGAGCTAGCCAATAGAGGCTTGCTAGGGACATGGTGTTGTCTATGTATCCACACATGTATTTGAGTTTCCTATCAATACAATTATAGCATGGATAATAAACGATTATCATGAACAAGGAAATATAATAATAATAACTAATTTATTATTGCCTCTAGGGCATATTTCCAACAACCCCATGCCTCCCTGTCCTTTTGGTTATGTTAGTTTGTCCCAGGCCAACCAGTGTGTTTTCCTCCTATCCTCTTGGTCTTCCCACCAGAAGTTTCTTATAATCTGAGCTAGCTCCTCACATAACGAGACTGGAAATTTAAAAAGTCCCATGGCATAAACTGGTAGCGCTTGCAGAACAGCCTTGATTTGAGATTCCTTTATACCACTAGAAGCATACTTTTCAAACCTATCTGACGCTCTTTTTAAAGCCTTATCATTGGTCATCTGGAATTTCCCAGCCTTCATTCTACCCTATGGCACTGGTAGACGAAGATACTTATCCTCAAAACCTTCAACAGTAATATTTAGAATAACCACCGTGGACACCTGATCCTCCATACTACACTTTTTACCAAGTTTAATGGGGCACTTATCCAGACTAAGAAGCTGATCGGTTCCTTTCTCATAATCCGACAAAATAGTTTTAACAGTTAAGGCTTGGTCAATGGACCCCTTAAAAAAGAGGAGGCTATCATCCGCAAATAAAAGGTGAGATATACCAGGCCCATGTCTGTTTAGCTTAAACTCTTTAAGAGCACCTTTCTCACAAGAGTTCTTCAACAACAAAGAGAGAGCCTCAGCCACAAATAGAAACAAATAAGGAGATAAAGGACCCCCTTGCCTGAGTCCACATGATTGGTAAAAAGGTTCCAATAGTTCTCTGTTAAACCTCACCGATAACTTCACAGAAGTAACACAAGTCATAATCCAATTAATCCATGTTGGCACAAAACCAAGAGCCCCAAGCATATTTTTAAGAAATTGCCAGTCCACATGATCGTATGCTTTTGCCAAGTCCAACTTGTATGCGCAAAACTCTCCACGCTTATCTTTCAATGTACTCAGCGAGTGAATACATTCAAAAGCAATAAGCGCGTTATTAGAAATTAACCGGCCAGGGATAAAAGGCACTCTGAGTGGGAGAAATCATACCATTCAAGAGAGGCCTCAGCCTATTCACCAGACACTTTGATATAATTTTCTAGATGATATTGCACAGGCTGATCTGTCTAAAGTATTTGATGGACTGGGGGTTTTTCACTTTAGGAATAAGAACAATAGTGGTGTCATTTATACCATCGGGCATAACACTAGAGGTAAAGAACTGCTAGACTGCCCTTACAATATCCTCCTTTATTAATCCCCAACTTCTCTGGAAAAATCTAGCCGGAAAACCATCCAGGCTATGAGCCTTTAGCGGACCAATCTGGAAGAGGGCATTACTAAACTATTCATCCGAAAAAGTTTTGTAGAGCTCCGCATTCATATCATCATTGACGAGAGGTTTCACAATTGAAATGATACAAGAAGGGTCAACATTAGAGTCACATGTATACAGATGCTGAAAAAAAAATATTAGTGATACCTTTGATTTCTTCCATATTCTCTGTAAGAGACCCATCATTCCTCTTGAGGGCAGAAATATTAATTTTCTTCGCTCTCCACGAGGCCTTTCTCTGGAAAAAACTTGTATTACGATCCCCCAATATCATTTTGTCAATACATAACTTCTGCTTCCACATGATTTCTTCCTTAATAAGAAGCTTGTCCATCTCCAGAAGAGTTTCCTTTCTCTCTAAAACAGCCGCCTTATCACTTACAGAACATTCAATCTTTTGCGGGCAGCGTCAAGTCTTTTGGGGAGATAACCAATGTGAACCCTGCTCCAGGAATGCAGGGATTTCATTAATTTATCCAAATTACTTGCCACATCCCGAAGGTCCCTTACTTGCGTACTTTTATTCCAGCAATTTCTAATGTTTTCATCCAATCCCTTACTCTCCCGCTCCCAATATGATTCATATCTCATATGTTTATTAAAAGAAACATTAGGCCGGTTGCCCAACAACTGAATGTATAGAGGGTAGTGGTCTGACCTGGAAGATATAATATGTGAGACCTTGCAATGGGGATACAAAGCAGACCATTGAGGACATGCCACCGCTCAATCAAGCCGTACCTTCACGTTGCGATTTCCTTCTTGCTTATTATCATAGGTCCATGGCAATCCATGAAAGCCCAAATCAAGAAGGATACATTTAGAAAGAATCTCCCGGAAGTTTGCCATGATATTAGAAGACCTCGTCGAGAAAAATGCTCATGCTGCCACATTGCTTCATTAAAATCACCCACCAGACACCATGGCCCAGAACCAAGAGATTTTACCCATCGCAGGAGCTCCCACATGACATACCTTTGACTTTCCTTCGGTTCTCCATAAACGAAAGTGCATCTCCATTTTGAACCATCACTATTAGAGATATACATATCAATAAAAATGCTCACCAAATTTGTTTAACTCCATGGTGAAGCACTCATCCCAAAACACAGCTAAGCCACCACCTTTACCTTTAACTGAAACAGTAAACACATTTTTCATGCCCAACCGATACCGCAAACTCTCAACATATTTTTTATTTTGCCTTGTTTCAGAAAGAAAGATAATGTTGGGTCGGTAAGATTTATCGAGACAGACTAATTATTGAACTGTACGAAGCCGACCCAACCCTCGACAGTTCCAGTTAAGCATTTTCATGGCTCCTGAAAGGCGACATTAGACGCGCCCTTCAGTTGACCGACAGCCCCCGGGTCGGTTGCTACCTTTGTAGACACCCCATCCTCTTTTCCTTCCCCCACAGACTCTCTCCTCTTACCTTGAACTTCCTCCTCTCCCCCATCTACCTCTTTTGTTACATGGATCATATTCCCATCTATATCTACCTGAGCCTCCACTCTCTCCCCACACACTTTCTTACAAACTCAAAGAACCACACCGGCTCCCCTACCCTCAAAGCTCTCAGAACTAATACTATCAAAACTAAGAACAAGGTCTTGGCCTTCCAAACATCTTTTCTTGTTGCCCGCTGGGCTCTCCAAAATATCAGCAAAAGCGGCCTTGCGACCGGAAAGGTCGCCGCCACTGTTCGGTGGGGTTGGGACCCCGAACTGTACGTGTTTCACACATGCCGCCTGAACGATGGCCCGTTCCTCCTGCTCCTCTCTATGAAGCCTTTTCCAGCGCGCCAACTTCGTCGAGCCACCGGAGGCAGGCAGGCCCTGTTCGCAACCCCTGGCAAGCACGTCCATCTTGGTGCCCAGTCGAGCGTCAGCTCCATATTGAGCAGTCAGTCCCTCCCCCAATGTTAATCTTGTCAAACATATACATTTAAGATCCTCATGCACATTATGCAGCACTGTTGACTTTTTTGCGATTAAATCATTTTTCTTCTTCATCATCCAATGTGATTCGAAATATTTCGTAGAAATATTACTCCACGAATTAGGAAGAACATTGTCGTTACAGTACTCTTGATTAGCCATACTTGTTTAATTACTCTAGTGATTCAGACTATCAAAAGTTAAAAGAGTAGTGGTACCCACGGCTGATGTGGCTAATCCCGTATGAATGATGTTACGCGGACGATGCTACACAGACGACTTCTATACCACCACGAAGATTGAGCCATACATACCCAGAAGCTACAAGATTTCACGTTGTAGAAAAGGTCGGCCAAAATCATCGTATGTGTAAGTAATTTCAATCCCCCATAACATCTCATGATTTTGTAATTAAAATATTTAGACCACATATCCTTCAAGTAAACTAAGGCCCAAAACGCCACAGGTACAATCGGTGAGCTGCTAGTTTTCATGATATCCTCGTGACCTTTGTTAAATACTCCCTCCGTCCTATAAAATAGGATTTTTTTTACACTAGTATAATGTTAAAAACGCTTTTATATTATGAAACGGAGTGAATATAACTAACAATTCACAATCATAATCAGTGTGGCCGCCCCGCCCCGGGCCCTTGGCCTCGGGAGGCTCATAGTTTCTTCGTTGACTGTTCATGTTACATGTACTGTTTGCCACTCTACGTACCGCAGCTTCCAAGTTGGCCTGGGACGTGTCTCAATGCCTACTGGGGCCATCTTCGACGCTAACTCGCAGATTTGCACCGATAATCGTTCACGGACAAGGGGATCAGTCTGCGGACATAAATGCCGGCGTCAGTGGCGGATCTAGGATTTCGACGCAGGGCGGTCTGCCTATAAAAAAATTGGGAACTAAAATGCAATGCCTACAGGAATTGGCTGGATTTTTTGACAACAAATATGCAATACATTGGTAGCCTTTTTCAGTCAGTGTAATTATAAACACAGCAGATCTTAATTAATAATGATTCCACTAGAAACTGGGAAGAGGATTGGAAAGTGCGTACTGAAGACAAAGGGTGGGCGTGGAGTGCGGATTTTTGGAGGCCGAGCTCCAGTGAGCTCGATATTTTCAAAAAATCAAAAAGCGTATTTAAAAGTTCCAGAAAAATCTGAAAAAAATTCCATGGGAACATACATGTATTCCGCAAGAACGTGTTAAATTTTGTCGAAAAATGTTGTGATTTGTAGGCTGTACAAAAATAACAAATTTCTGGCCCAATAACAAAAATAAAAGGCCCATTTAAAAATGCGTATTTATCTTTTTTCTGTATGCCACATGTAAACTTATAATGCTGTGAAATGTTGCATATACATAGTATACATGTGCATGTGTGTTCACAAAATAAATTTAGAATTTTTCGCGCTCTGAAAAAATAAATTTTGAAAACGAGCTCATTGGAGCTCGGCCTTCGTTGGCATTTTCCGGGTGGGCGTGTGGCTTATGCAGGTCTCCACACTATCGTCAGCTGCTGGGTACGACCACTAGCTGCTGCCGCGGTGTGTATTTTGCGTCTGGGCGGTGCCGCTTCAGCCTTTCCGTGGGCATTTCCTATTTGGCGCCACAAGCGCCAGTTAACGTGCATCTTGTTAACTGGCGCCTGTGGCGACCGTAAATGGGCCGGCCCATCTGGCGCCGGTTGACGATTTTTTAAAAAAAAATCTGTGAACTTTTTTGAGATTGATGAACTTTTTTGAATATTGATGAACTTTTTCGAAATTTAATGAACATGTTGTCTTGAAAATGGATGAACATTTTTTGATTTATGAACTTTTTTTTCAGTTCCATGAATTTTTTTGCAATTTCTATGAACTTTTTGCAGATTTAATGAACTTTTGATAAATTGGATGAACTTTTTTCAATTTGAATGAACTTTTTTTAAAATTGATGAACTTTTTTCAAAATTTATGAACCTTTTTTAAAGATATGGACGTATTTTTTCAAATGGATGAACTTTCTTTCTTTAAATCTGTACACATTTCTTCATTCATATTTTTATTTTTGTAAAAAATTAAAAAAAAAACTTGGGTCAGCACGCTAGTGGCCGGCCCATTCTAGCAGCGCTGCAGGCACCGGATCGTTAACGGGCGCCTGCAGCGCTCTATAGGAGCTCCCCTTTGCGTGCGTGTCGCCCGACGAGTAAAAGTGCCTTGTTGGGCTCTCCTTTTTTTAGGCCCTTTTTTCAGACCAAAATCTTAGCATGGACCGCGGCCCACCCTGTCGACCCTCTGGCTCCGCCCCTGGCCGGCGTTGACCATCCAACGCTACTCTACTCGCATACATTTTAAGCTTGGTTTCGACGTAGCGGACAAAATTCATGGAAAATGGCTAATATTCATTAAAGTTCGAAAAGAAAATAGCACGGATCATCCATACATAGCATGCAAATAAGTCTAGTACAACATGAAGGAAATATGCCCTAGTTCTAATAATAAAGTTATTATTTATTTTCTTATATCATGATAAATGTTTATTATTCATGCTAGAATTGTATAAACCGGAAACATAATACATGTGTGAATACATAGACAAACAGAGTGTCACTAGTATGCCTCTACTTGACTGGCTTGTTAATCGAAGATGGTAATGTTTCCTAACCATAGACATGAGTTATCATTTGATTAACGGGATCACATCATTAGGAGAATGATGTGATTGACTTGACCCATTCCGTTAGCTTAGCAGTTGATCGTTTAGTATGTTGCTATTGCTTTCTTCATGACTTATACATGTTCCTATGACTATGAGATTATGCAACTCCTGTTTCAAGGAACACTTTGTGTGCTACCAAACGTCACAACGTAATCGGGTGATTATAAAGGTGCTCTCTGGTGTCTCGAAGGTACTTGTTGGGTTAGCGATTTCGAGATTACGATTTGTCACTCCGATTGCCTGGAGAGGTATCTCTGGGCCCACTCGGCAATGCACATCACTATAAGCGCTGCAAGCATTGCAACTAATGAGTTAGTTGAGGGATGATGTATTACGGAACGAGTAAAGAGACTTGCCGGTAACGAGATTGAACTAGATATTGAGATACCGACGATCGAATCTTGGGCAAGTAACATACCGATGACAAAGGGAACAACGTATGTTGTTATGCGGTCTGACCGATAAAGATCTTCGTAGAATATGTGGGAGCCAATATGAGCATCCAGATTCCGCTATTGGTTATTGACCGGAGACGTGTCTCGGTCATCTCTACATAGTTCTCGAACCCGTAGGGTCCGCATGCTTAACGTTACGATGACAGTTATATTATGAGTTTATGTGTTTTGATGTACCGAAGGAGTTCGGAGTCCCGGATGAGATCGGGGACATGACGAGGAGTCTCGAAAGGGCCGAGACGTAAAGATTGATATATTGGACGACTATATTCGGACTTCGGAAAGGTTCCGAGTGATTCGGGTATTTTTCAGAGTACCGGAGAGTTATGGGAATTCGTATTGGGCCTTAATGGGCCATACAGGAAAGGAGAGAAAGGCCCCAAAGGGTGGCCGCACCTCCCCATGGACTAGTCCGAATTGGACTAGGGAGGCGCCCCTTCCTTCCTTCTCCTTCTCCTTCCCTTCTCCTACTCCAACAAGGAAAGGAGGAGTCCTACTCCCGGTAGGAGTAGGACTCCCCCCTTGGCGCGCCCTCCTCCTAGGCCGGCCGCCTCCCCCTTGCTCCTTTATATACGGGGGCAGGGGGGCACCCCAAAGACACAACAATTGATCCCTTGGATCTCTTAGCCGCAAAGCGGTGCCCCCTCCATCATAGTCCACCTCGATATCATCAGAAGCGGTGCTTAGGCGAAGCCCTGCGTCGGTAGAACATCAACATCGTCACCACGCCATCGTGCTGACAAAACTCTCCCTCAACACTCGGCTGGATCGGAGTTCGAGGGACGTCATCGGGTTGAACATGTGCTGAACTTGGAGGTGCCGTACGTTCGGTACTTGATCGGTCGGATCGTGAAGACGTACGACTACATCAACCGCGTTGTGCTAACGCTTCCGCTTTCAGTCTACGAGGGTACGTGGACAACACTCTCCCCTCTCGTTGCTATGCATCACCATGATCTTGCGTATGCGTAGGAAATTTTTTGAAATTACTACGTTCCCCAACAGTGGCATCCGAGCCAGGTTTTATGCGTAGATGTCATACGCACGAGTAGAACACAAGTGAGTTGTGGGCGATATAAGTCATCCGCTTACCAAAGATGTCATACTTTGGTTGGCGGTATTGTGAGATGAAGCTGCCGGACCGACATTACGCCAGACGCTTACGCGAGTCTGGTTTCACCGCTATGCGAGCACTCGTTGCTTAAAGGTGACCGGCGGGTGTCTGTCTCTCTCATTTTAGTTGAATCGAGTGTGGCTACGCCCGGTCCTTGCGAAGGTTAAAACAGCACCAACTTGACAAACTATGGTTGTGGTTTTGATGCCTAGGTAAGAACTGTTCTTGCTAAGCCCGTAGCAGCCACGTAAAACTTGCAACAACAAAGTAGAGGACGTCTAACTTGTTTTTGCAGGGCATGTTGTGATGTGATATGGTCAAGACATGATGCTACATTTTTTTGTATGAGATGATCATGTTTTGTAACCGAAGTTATCGGCATCTGGCAGAGCCATATGGTTGTCGCTTATTGTATGCAATGCAATCGCTCAGTAATGCTTTACTTTATCACTAAGCGGTAGTGATAGTCGTAGAAGCATAAGATTGGCGAGACGACAACGATGCTACGATGGAGATCGAGGTGTCGCGCTGGTGACGATGGTGATCATGACGGTGCTTCGGAGATGGAGATCACAAGCACAAGATGATGATGGCCATATCATGTCACTTATATTGATTGCATGTGATGTTTATCTTTTATGCATCTTATCTTGCTTTGATTGACGGTAGCACTATAAGATGATCCCTCACTAAATTATCAAAGTATAAAGTGTTCTCCCTGAGTATGCACCATTGCGAAAGTTCTTCATGCTGAGACACCACGTGATGATCGGGTGTGATAGGCTCTACGTTCAAATACAACAGGTGCAAAACAGTTGCACACGCAGAATACTTAGGTTAAGCTTGACGAGCCTAGCATATAACAGATATGGCCTCAAAACACGGAGACCGAAAGGTCGAGTGTGAATCATAAAGTAGATATGATCAACATAGTGATGTTCACCATTGAAACTACTCCATCTCACGTGATGACGGACATGGTTTAGTTGATTTGGATCAGGTGATCACCTAGAGGATTAGAGGGACACTACTGGAAACAGGGAATTTGCCATCAACCAGCTCTTTGCCGTATGCTAGCGGACAGCAAAGAAGGTCTTTACCGTCTGCTTACAAAAAACAGACGGCAAAAAACTGACACACGGTAAAGAACCTGATTGCCGTCAGCCAATTCTTTGCCGTCCTCAGCAGACGGCAAAGAATCTTTGCCATCTGCTGACAGGCGGCAAAGAGGTGGATGGGTCCAGTGGACGCCAGCGCTGTAACAGCCCACCAGCCTCACCTCTTTGTCGTCTGCCAGCAGATGGCAAAGAATCTTTGAATCTTTGCCGTCTGCCAGCAGACGGCAAAGAGGTGGGGCTGCCGTCTGTTCTTTTTCCGCGGACAACAAAGAAGAAGCGCATGCGCGGATCGATCCCACGGACCCTCAACCCACACAGCCCCGGGCCCCACCCACGCTGCACACACACCCACGCCCAACCCACGCACACACACCCATGTTGGATCCCATCTCTCTCATCCTCCTCGATCCCCTTTCTCCACCCCACGCCGCCACCAGATTCCGACGATCCCGCTGTTCCCCACCGCCCAGCTCTCCTCCCCGAGGTCACCTCTCCCCGCCACCATCTCCACCGACCGATTTCTCCTCGCCCAGAGAGCCACGCCCAGCACTGGTGGTGGTGCACCGCAAGGAGGCCCAGCCGGCGCCGAGCTGCTGCTGCTGCTGAGCTGACAACGTCGGCCGGGAGGAGCTACGTCGGGATGCTGCTCTGCGCCGAAGCTATCTGCTGCGGGCACGACAACGAGCCGGGAGCAGCTGCTGCTGGGGTGGCGCTCTCCTTTCCCCAAATCCCCATCCGACACATCCCTCTCCAGCCTCAAGCCGCTGCCCTGAGCTCCCCTACAGGCCGGCGACACCACTCTGATTAGGAGTCACGCATGTGGCCGGCATAGCATTCTGGTCACCAACTGCCCTCCAGGTATTCTCTTCATTTGGTTAAATTCACTGGCGGAGGAGCCTAGTGGGCAAGGTGTGGCAGCCACCACACCTTGATTTCCACCAATTTTTCTATATACATAAGCATATACTTTTCTTGATGGAAATACTGCTTGTTAGTTTTAGACCACGCTAGATCGATTCACCCAAACAAAGCTAGATGAAGCACGTAAGTTAGATAGGAAGCACACAAGCAGGCAGCTTGATTGATGTGTTGTCCAGCACATGCCCATCTCACTACGTAGACGTACGCGAACCAGCTCGCTTCTGCTGCACAACGATCGGATCGATTCTCTCCGCGGCTAGCTCCTGATGGAACTCGTGACTAGGCGATCCAAAAACAAAACGGATAAATTTTTGTTGATGCGTGCAACATGTATTTTTTTTCTTATGACATATATAAGAGTACATGATTGACTTCCGCCAGCCGCCCATGGGTGATTTTTGCTCTGAACGCGCCGCCGCCGCCCGTCGGCCCATCCTCGACCCGCCACGGCAGCGAATCAGATTCCCCGCCGACCTGCCGATTTGAGTCTGCTATGCTGATGATGGCCTGCCTCCGCCGCCGGCGATTTGTGCCCAACAACGCCGCCGCCCCCGCCCGTCCATCCATCCCTAACACCGTCTCGACCCGCGGCCTATCGAATTGGCTATTATGTTTTTGCATCAATTTTTTATTGAGGGGGCATCAATTTTGTCTAGTTGACAGTTTGCCACACCTTAATTTTTTTTCGTCCTCCGCCTCTGGTTAAATTAATGTGTCTTTCCTCAGCTTAGGTGTAACAGTTCATTGTTTCTTTCTCTGAATATGTGTACATTCAGAAGCAACTATGAACAACAGTTTCGTTCTTTGAATTATGCGTATTTTTAGGATCAGATGCTTAAATATCAGATGATGATTCTACATAGATACACTGGCTTTTGTATGACCTGAATAGAAGCAAATGAATATCATCAATTCTGATGTTAAGGAAAGTAAAACAGAGACGCCGGTTATTAACATGGGCAGAAAGAGTAGTTCTTGGCATCTTCCTCTCCCTCCTCACTTGTTACGATTGAGTAGCTGTTGTCAAAGGCCAATTATATCTGTGATGCTATGTCGACTTAGATCTGGATGTTGGTAGTTACCTAGATGTAGGAGGAAACAAGAAAGACCACGCTACAACACTAAGTGGTGTAATTTCTGGTAGTTACCTAGCTTTAGCATGCAACTTGGATCCCTACCTATTAACTTTATAGTGTATATGCACTGAAATTTAACTGCATCTTATGTTCTTTTTTTTTGTTGCTCTTGGCCATCCAATATGTTATCATTGTTTTTTCTATTTATTAACCCATAAGGTATCCCGGCCATTATTTGTCAGCAATTTTAGTTTAGAGCAACCTGCAGTTTATTTTCTATGGTTTCTACTGTTATACATTAATTGCAAGCCTTTTCTGCTTACAAACTTGTCAGAGTCTTGACTTTTCACTATTTAGATTATTGTGACATGAAAGAAAATGTTTTGCTGGATGGTTGGTTTATATCATCATCTTACAGCAGAACATTCGGCTATTTGACCATGCATACTTGACCGTGCTTTTGCTAAGTCTATAGGTGTGAGCTGTTTTGCTCGTGGACAATCTCATGTGTTGGATCTGCATTGGATGGCAGATAAGCGGAGCGGGAGCTTGCAGCAGTAGCTTTTGACCCCTTCCCAATGAGCTGCAGGTCGTAGACGAGGTCCCGGCCGAGGTATCCCTCCTCTCATTCCTTCCCCTTTCTACCACGTAAGGAGTGATTATAGTGTATGCTGCACAGAAGTTTCCAAAGTTCATGCTTAGCTGATATCTTTTGTTAACTGAATAGTTTGCTGTGATGAATCACTAGGACAGTATAGCAAGGCGGCTCTTAAAAAAGGTCCCTTCTTTGATTATAAATCCTAGACAGATCATAAATTATGAGCAAAGAACCTTCCATGATCCCCATCACAGAGTTTTGTTTTTGTTCCCTTGCATTGATATGCAAAATATATGCATCGCTAACAATTTTGCGTTAAGTTAATTGTTTGTTGTGATGAATCATAAGGACGATATTCGAGTACGCTGGCTCTTGAAAAAGGCCTCCTTCCTTGATTATAGTAATTCCTAAACTGGTCATATAGTCTGGGCAACCTGCACAAATCTGAATTTATGTTTTGGAAAACCATGTTCCTGTTTAAATTCTACTAGTCATTGCTCTATGCTTTAATATTGGATATTAGGACATGATCATGCTCCTATGGTTGTTCTATTTGATAAGACTTGAACATGCTTATTTTAGTTTAGATATCCATCTATGCTACCGTTCTGTCCATTTGGATGTTATGCACTTACAATTATACATTATGTAAATCCATATTTCAGTTGCAATGTATAGCTTGATTCACACTTGTAGCAGCCATGCAAGATAAAAGAAAATAAATCTAGATTCTTACCCTTTCCCTTGATATATTCTCCTTGTTGAACAAACAAACAGTTTTCGATGAACTGACATTTCACCATTCTGCTGGTTGGATGCTTGTTGCCTATATTTAGAATAAGCGTAAGTGCTTGTATCTTGCTACTATGAAAGTGGTGATGTTTTTAATGAAGTGATGCAGGCTGCAGTGGCGTGCAACATGTATTCATTGCAATATTTTCATATTTGTGGAGATTGGTTAGCATTTTGTGGTTGATGGCTGGCTTTTCCTCCTAAAATTTACATGTGGTGGGAACAGAGTACATGTGCCATAAAATTCACTTTTTCTCCTAACAACTTATACTTAGCACTTTGATCTTTGTAGAAAAAACCTTGCTGGGTCCGAAGTTGTCCGGATGCATGGTGAATGATGGCTGAGATATGGTGCAAAATGGAATAGAAAGAAAATTCTTGTGCCTGCAGGGAGCGGAACTGAATGTGATCGGGGGGTCACAGTCAAGAGAGTGCTTCCTTGGCGTGCTACCAAAGGGAAATGGTGAGTTGTCACTTGAAACTATCATCTTCGTTCTCAATTTATTAATTTTAGCAAAGGCAAAATATTCTAGGTTCTGCTCTTCATTTAGAATATTCACAAGTAAATGATTTCCTTTCTTGTATATCTGACATTTCAGCCACTATCATGGAAGTAAAAGAGATGGCCATTTAATTAGGCTAGGCTCGCAAGTAGCTGGATTTTTTGTGTGTGAAGATGCATCCGTGATTTTTTTAGCAGTTTATAATGGTACTAGCCCCCTATGCTTGTGGGTGCAGTGCCCTAATTGCAGAAAAATACCAGGTGCAAGTGTGGTGCTGGTTCTCTCCTTTGGCTCTTTGGTATTGGTTCTCTCCTTTGGCTCCTTGTAATATGTGTTGGATATGTGTTCATGGATATGTGTTGTATATATATGTGTTCATGACTATTGGTAACATGTGTTGGATATGTGTTCATGGCTATTGGTAACATGTGTTGGGTATGTGTTCATGGATATATATATCTGTGTTTGATTTTCTGTGAAAATGAATTGATATAAAAAGAAACATAATTAATGCCTATTTGGTCTCTTTGCCATCTGCCAACAGATGGTAAAGAGCTGCAGCCTTTCCGTCCGCCAAATAGATGGCAAAGAGCCATGCCCTTTAAATCGCCAAACAGATGGCAAAGAGTCATGCCCTTTGCCGTCTGCCACTGGCGGCAAAGGCCTCTTTGCCGTCCGCTGCAAAAAACATACGGCAAAGAAGGCCTTTGCCGACCCTGTCTTTGCCGGAGCTATTTGCCGTCCGCCATTCCAGCCTTTGCCGTCCGCTATGGCTGATGGCAAAGTACCAGATTCCTGTAGTGGGATGTCTATCTAAGTGGGAGTTCTTAAGTAATATGATTAATTGAACTTTAATTTATCATGAACTTAGTCCTGGTAGTATTTTGCAAATTATGTTGTAGATCAATAGCTCGCATTGTTGTTTTCATATGTTTATTTTGATATGTTCCTATAGAAAACTGTGTTGAAAGATGTTAGTAGCAATAATGCGGATTGGATCCGTGATCTGAGGATTATCCTCATTGCTGCACAGAAGAATTATGTCCTTGATGCACCGCTAGGTGACAGACCTATTGCAGGAGCAGATGCAGACGTTATGAACGTTTGACAAAGCTCGGTATGATAACTACTTGATAGTTTAGTGCACCATGCTTTACGGCTTAGAACCGGGACTTCAAAAATGTTTTTGAACGCCATGGAGCATATGAGATGTTCCAAGAGTTGAAACTGGTATTTCATACTCATGCCCGTGTCGAGAGGTATGAGACCTCTGACAGTACTTTTCCTACAAGATGGAGGAGAATAGCTCAATCAGTGAGCATGTGCTTAGATTGTCTGGGTACTACAATTGCTTGAATCAAGTGGGAGTTAATCTTCCAGATAAGATAGCGATTGACAGAATTCTCTAGTCACCACCACCAAGTTAGTAGAACTTCGTGATGAACTATAATATGCAAGGGATGATGAAAACAATTCCCAAGCTCTTCGCGATGCAAAAATTGGCGAAGGTAGAAATCAAAGAAAAACATCAAAGTGTTGATGGTGGACAAGATCACCAGTTTCAAGAAAAAGGGCAAAGGGAAGAAGGGGAACTTCAAGAAGAATAGCAAGCAAGTTGCTGCTCAAGTTAAGAAGCCCAAGTCTGGACTTAAGCCTAAGACTAAGTGATTCTACTGCAAAGGGACTAGTCACTGGAAGCGGAACTACCCCAAGTATTTGGCGGATAAGAAGGATGGCAAAGTGAACATAGGTATATTTGATATACATGTTATTGATGTGTACTTTACTAGTGTTTATAGCAACCCCTTGGTATTTGATACTGGTTCAGTTGCTAAGAATAGTAACTCGAAATGGGAGTTGCAGAATAAACAGAAACTAGTTGAGGGTGAGGTGACGATGTGTGTTGGAAGTAGTTCCAAGATTGATATGATCATCATCGCACACTCCCTATACTTTCGGGATTAGTGTTGAACCTAAATAAGTGTTATTTGGTGTTTGCGTTGAGCATGAATGTGATTTGATCATGTTTATTGCAATACGGTTATTCATGTAAGTTAGAGAATAATTATTGTTCTGTTTACATGAATAAAACCTTCTATGGTCATACACCCAAAAAAATGGTTTGTTGGATCTCGATCGTGTGATACACATATTCATAATATTGAAGCCAAGAGATGTAAAGTTAATAATGATAGTGCAACTTATTTGTGGCACTGCCGTTTAGGTCATATTGGTGTAAAGCGCATGAAGAAACTCCATGTTGATGGGCTTTTGGAATCACTTGATTATGATTCACTTGATGCTTGCGAACCATGCCTCATGGGCAAGATGACTAAGACTCCGTTCTCCGGAATAATGGAGCAAGCAACTGACTTATTGGAAATAATACATACTGATGTATGCGGTCCGATGAGTGTTAAGGCTCGCGGCAAGTATCATTATTTTCTGACCTTCACAGATGATTTGAGTAGATATGGATATATCTACTTGATGAAACATAAGTCTGAAACATTTGAAAAGTTCAAAGAATTTCAGGGTGAAGTGGAAAATCATCATGACAAGAAAATAAAGTTTCTACGATCTGATCGCAGAGACAAATATTTGAGTTACGAGTTTAGTATTCATTTGAAACAATGCGGAATAGTTTCGCAACTCACGCCATCTGGAACACCACAGCGTAATGGTGTGTCCAAACGTCATAACCATACTTTATTGGATATAGTGCAATCTATGATGTTTCTTACCGAGTTACCACTATAGTTTTGGGGTTATGCATTAGAGACAGCTGCATTCACGTTAAATAGGGCACCATCTAAATCCGTTGAGACGACACCATATGAACTGTGGTTTGGCAAGAAACCAAAGTTGTCGTTTCTTAAAGTTTGGGGTTGCGATGCTTATAAGAAAAAGTTTCATCCTGATAAGCTCAAAACCCAAATTGGAGAAATGCGTCTTCATAGGATACCCAAAAGTTACTGTTGGGTACACCTTCTATCACAGATCCGAAGGCAAGATATTCGTTGCTTATAATGGATCCTTTCTAGAGAAGGAGTTTCTCGCGAAAGAAGTGAGTGGGAGGAAAGTAGAACTTGATGAGGTAATTGTATCTGCTCCCTTATTGGAAAATAGTTCATCACAGAAATTTGTTCCTGTGACTCCTACACCAATTAGTGAGGAAGCTAATGATGATGATCATGTAACTTCAGATCAAGTTACTACCGAACCTCGTAGGTCAATCAGAGTGAGATCCGCACGAGAGTGGTACGGTAATCCTGTTCTGGAGGTCATGTTACTTGACCATGACGAACCTACGAACTATGAGGAAGCGATGATGAGCCCAGATTCCGCGAAATGGCTTGAGGCCATGAAATCTGAGATGAGATCCATGTATGAGAACAAAGTATGGACTTTGATTGACTTGCCCAATGATCGGCGAGCCATTGAGATTAAATGGATCTTCAAGAGGAAGACGAACACTGATAGTAGTGTTACTATCTACAAAGCTAGAATTGTCGCAAAAAGGTTTTTGACAAGTTCAAGGTGTTGACTACGATGAGAGTTTCTCACTCGTATCTATGCTTAAGTCTGTCTGAATCATGTTAGCAATTGCCGCATTTTATGAAATCTGGCAAATGGATAAACAAAACTGCATTCCTTAATGGATTTATTAAAGAAGAGTTGTATATGATGCAACCAGAAGATTTGTCAATCCTAAAGGTGCTAACAAAATATGCAAGCTCCAGCGATCCATCTATGGTGGTGCAAGCATCTCGGAGTTGGAATATACGCTTTGATAAGTTGATCAAAGGATATAGTTTTATCAGACTTGCGGTAAAGCCTGTATTTACAAGAAAGTGAGTGGGAGCACTACAACATTTCGATAAGTATATGTGAATGACATATTGTTGATCGGAAATAATGTAGAATTATTCTGCAAAGCATAAAGGAGTGTTTGAAAGGAGTTTTTCAAAGAAGGACCTCGGTGAAGCTGCTTACATATTGAGCATCAAGATCTATAGAGATAGATCAAGACGCTTGATAAGTTTTTTCAATGAGTACATACCTTGACAAGATTTTAAAGTAGTTCAAAATGGAACAGTCAAAGAAAGAGTTTCTTTCCTGCGTTACAAGGTGTGAAATTGAGTAAGACTCAAAGCCCGACCACGGCAGAAGATAAAAAAATAAAAGTCATTCCCTATGCCTCAGCCATAGGTTCTATAAAGTATGCCATGTTGTGTACCAGATCTATTGCATACCCTACCACTGATTTTGGCAAGGGAGTACAATAGTGATCTAGGAGTAGATCACTAGACAGCGGTCAAAATTATCCTTAGTGAAATAAGGATATGTTTCTTGATTATGGAAGTGAAAAAGGGTTCATCGTAAATGGTTACGTTGATGCAAGTTTTGACACTAATCTAGATGACTCTAAGTCTCGGTCTAGATACATATTGAAAGTGGGAGCAATTAGCTAGAGTAGCTCCATGCAGAGCATTGTAGACATAGAAATTTGCAAAATACTTACGGATCTGAATATGATAGACCCGTTGACTAAAATTATCTCACAAGCAAAACATGATCACACCTTAATACTCTTTGGGTGTTAATCACATAGCGATGTGAACTAGATTACTGACTCTAGTAAACCCTTTGGGTGTTGGTCACATGTCGATGTGAACTATGGGTGTTAACCACATAATGATGTGAACTATTGATGTTAAATCACATGGCGATATGAACTAGATTATTGACTCTAGTGCAAGTGGGAGATTGAAGGAAATATGCCCTAGAGGCAATAATAAAGTTATTATTTATTTCCTTATATCATGATAAATGTTTATTATTCATGCTAGAATTGTATTAACCGGAAACATAATACATGTGTGAATACATAGACAAACAGAGTGTCACTAGTATGCCTCTACTTGACTGGCTCGTTAATCGAAGATGGTTATGTTTCCTAACCATAGACATGAGTTGTCATTTGACTAACGGGATCGCATCATTAGGAGAATGATGTGATTGACTTGACCCATTCCGTTAGCTTAGCACTTGATCGTTTAGTATGTTGCCATTGCTTTCTTCATGACTTATACATGTTCCTATGACTATGAGATTATGCAACTCCCGTTTACCAGAGGAACACTTTGTGTGCTAACAAACGTCACAACGTAACCGGGTGATTATAAAGGTGCTCTCAGGTGTCTCCGAAGGTACTTGTTGGGTTGGCGTATTTTGAGATTAGGATTTGTCACTCCGATTGTCGGAGAGGTATCTCTGGGCCCACTTGGTAATGCACATCACTATAAGCTTGCAAGCATTGCAACTAATGAGTTAGTTGCGGGATGATGTATTACGGAATGAGTAAAGAGACTTGCCGGTAACGAGATTGAACTAGGTATTGAGATACCGACGATCGAATCTCGGGCAAGTAACATACCGATGACAAAGGGAACAACGTATGTTGTTATGCGGTCTGACCGATAAAGATATTCGTAGAATATGTGGGAGCCAATATGAGCATCCAGGTTCCGCTATTGGTTATTGACCGGAGACGTGTCTCGGTCATGTCTACATAGTTCTAGAACCCGTAGGGTCCGCACGCAACAACGTTACGATGAGTTATATTATGAGTTTATGTGTTTTGATGTACGAAGGAGTTTGAGTCCGGATGAGATCGGGGACATGACAAGGAGTCTCGAAATGGCGAGGCGTAAAGACCGATATATTGGACGACTATATTCGGACTTGAAAGGTTCCGAGTGATTCAGGTATTTTTGGAGTGGGAGAGTTACGGGATTCGTATTGGGCCTTAATGGGCCATACGGGAAAGGAGAGAAAGGCCCCAAAGGGTGGCGCACCTCCCCATGGACTAGTCCGAATTGGACTAGGGAGGCGCCCCTTCCTTACTTCTCCTTCTCCCTTCCCTTCTCCTACTCCAACAAGGAAAGGAGGAGTCCTACTCCCGGTGGGAGTAGGACTCCCCCCTTGGCGCGCCCTCCTCCTAGGCCGGCGGCTTCCCCCCTTGCTCCTTTATATACGGGGGCAGGGGGCACCCCAAAGACACAACAATTGATCCCTTGGATCTCTTAGCCGTGTGTGGTGCCCCCCTCCACCATAGTCCACCTCGATAATACTGTAGTGGTGCTTAGGCGAATCCCTGCGTCGGTAGAACATCAACATCGTCACCACGCCATCGTGCTGACGAAACTCTCCCTCAACACTCGGCTGGATCGGAGTTCGAGGGACGTCATCGGGCTGAACGTGTGCTGAACTCTGAGGTTCCGTACGTTCGGTACTTGATCGGTCGGATCGTGAAGACGTACGACTACATCAACCGCGTTGTGCTAACGCTTCCGCTTTCGGTCTACGAGGGTACGTGGGCAAAACTCTCCCCTCTCGTTGCTATGCATCATCATGATCTTGCGTGTGCGTAGGAATTTTTTTGAAATTACTACATTCCCCAACACAACAATGTTACAAATTCGATGTCGAACAAGTTTTTCAACGAATCATTTCGGCCCACACATACTGCCCCTTCAGTTTCATCCAACGGTGTGTACGTAAATGGCCATCCCTCTGTCATGTGGTACATCACGCGCGTACAGGCTACGCAATGTGTAGAGCAACATTGAGTGAATGAATGATTCAGTCAACAAGTTGAGCAAGTGAAAGCATTACGATCTCCTCATTTGTCGTGTGCAATGGCCACCTTTCCTCGAGCTTAGTAACTACATGACAACTTGGTGACGATGGTCTGGATGGCATAGCATCGATATAACGAACACACATTGCGATCATGAATATTGTGCATGTCGTAGGATGCAATGTGCTTTCGTGTGTGAAACATTCATGCATTTGCTGCCAGATGGTCCCCTCTGTTCCTGCCTACGAAATTCGTGGATACGGTCAACTACACATAGCACAACAACTCATCCTCCATGGTCAAGTATCCCTCCATCCTTCTCACTCTGAAAAAACAACATGGCATCGCAAAATAAGTTCAATGGCATTTGATCGAACACTGGCCCAGCGTGGTGGCCGCCATGGAGGTCGTCGACAGAGTGCCGGAGTGTACCTGGGTACAAACAGCTTTAGGATGGATAGCGCCATCGTAAAAGGTGAGTGGACGCGTCGGTGCTGGTTGCGAACGTCCGCCAATGCCTGTGGAGCGGCCGAAGATGTACAACGGCGATGACGGAGGTGGAGGTTGGATGCAAAGCAAGTGGGGAAAGTGGCGGAGTGGAAAAAACGAGACCGAAAAGGCTGATTTAGTGGGCATGGGGTGTCGGAGTCCAAAGTGTCGGTTGTACCTTTATAAAATTTCTATCATTTCCTTGATGTGAAGTCACTTATGATAGTGTTGATATCAACCAATTCCAATAATTTCTTGTTGACGCATAAATGTAGCCAACCCATTTAAACTCTCTTGAGTCATTGTTGACCTAAAAAAGTTGCTCAATAATTTTAATTTTCAAAAACTTTTTTCTGTCGACGCGACAATCACATGCGGTGTAAATAAGATGCAATCAACAATAGATGCATTAGGATAATTCTCTGGCATGCACGAAAATCTCCATGGCGTTACACCCTCTGCCATAGTGAATTTCATATTCTTTAATCCAGAAAAAGGCAAACTGAAGGTTCATCAGCACTATGAGATTTTGCACGTGCACCTAATGATATGCTAGCTGTCATTTCAGAGCCACTTAGATGTCGATTTTTCGGATTCAAAATTCCCTTCTATATGTTTTTCTTCCTCCAGAACAACTATCACCTACTCGCCATTTTGGTTCATCAAAGCACTAGTATTATTACTGTTTTTTTATCGATAGCTCCTTTCGGTGACTATCAGTTGTCCACAAATTTCTTTTCATTTTTCACCGTCATGATGTTGGTTTTTGAACTCTAGATCAAATCACCACAGGCGTACGTGCAAGCTAGCTTCAACCCATCACTTGATTGATTAGTCACGAGCACCTTACCGAAAAAGGCTTTCGCCCCGCTTTATATTATAAAGCACATGCCCAAATCAACAATCCACAGAGGTTCAAACACACACATACACACACCAAGTTCACACAAAACACAGGATCCATAAGGGTTAATGCTGAGGGCACAGCTCAACAAGCCCTAGAATGAAATAAACGCGCAACTAGTCGGGCTCGAAGCGGTGGCGCCAAAGGAAGGCGAGCGATCGAAGGTCGGCGAGGAGGTGTTGATGACGCCCCGATCCCGAGGGCGGCTAAGCGGCCGCCAAAGCTGCAGGTACCCACACATTTTAAAAATGGCGTCAGTCGCACGTCTGAGAGTGACCTTTTGGATAACAAGCTTATTGCGGACAGTCCACAGCGTCCAGGCGAGGACCCCTACGCAGAGCCAACGGATATGTCGGTAGCGAGGGGGGGGGGAGGCATGGATCTCGCGAAGGTCGGGTAAATTGAATTGCACCATTGTCCACCAACCGTCTCGCTGAAGCTGGACCAAAGCGGGCCGTGGAGCACGCGAAGAAGATGTGGTTAGCGTCCTCCACCATGCCGCATGGGGCAAAGCCCATCTCCGTGTCCGTTACGCTGAGGACTTGACTCCGGGGAGGCGCCCACGGATCCATTGCCAAAGGAAGATCGTAATCTTGAGGCAAGCGGATATCGAGATCAAGCGAAGGGCTCGGGCGGCGCGGCGCGATGGCGCGTATAGGGACTTAGTAGAGAAGCGTCCGGAAGATTCTAGGCGCCAAGAGATGGCGCCGGGGTGTCGATGGCGCTCATCGGGAGAAGGGCGATGTCCTCGAGGAGGGCATCAGCGGCCACCAGGCGGGCCAAAGGGCGGCGAACGCGAGGCGCCCTAAGTCAATAAGGGCCGTCTCAACAGAGACCCGAGGGTCAACAGCAATGGCGAAGAGCTCGGGAAAGCGGGCGGCCAGAGGGGTGTCGCCGATCCACCGATCAATCTGAAAGGGCGCGGACCTGGACTCCAACCGAGATGGACGTGCCAATGCAAAGCACAGGGAGCAGCTGAATGACGGCCTACCAAAACTGGGATCCGCCCGAACGCTGACAGAAAGCCAGAGGCTGTCCACGGAGGTACTTGTTCCGGATGATGGTGAGCCAAAGCCCTCCTTCACCATTAGCAATACGCCATAGCCACCGGGTCAGGAGGGCGATGTTCATGCGTCGGCAGGACAAAATCCCCAGACCCCCCTGGTCCTTGGGTTTACATATGTCCGGCCAACTGACCATATGGTACTTCCGTCTGTCATCCTCGCCAGCCCAGTAGAACCTGGATTGGTACTTGGCAATTTCCGTGTGCAGCGTTTCATGGAGGCTATAAAAGCTCATGAGGTACCAAAGAAGGCTGGCGAGTGAGGAGTTGATGAGAATCACACGCGCACCCTTCGATAGCCAGCGCCCTTTCCAAGGCTCGACGCGATGTTGCATCTGGTCACCGTATGGAGGTCCGCCACGGAGGCGCGAATCACTAATGGGGATCCCGGGTAGGTCGGGGAAAGAACCCAGCCGACAGTTAAGTTGGTCAGCGATAGCCGAGCTTCCACCGAGGGTAACTAAGAACCATCACTTCGCTCTTATCGAAGTTGATCGTTAGGCCCGACATCTGCTGGAAGCACAGGAGGAGGAACTTCAGGTTAGCCACGTCCTGAGTAGAACCTTCAACCATTATTATGGTTTCATCCGCGTATTGAAGGAGGGAGACCCCCCCCCCCCCTCTGACTAGGTGGGGGACAATGCCGTGAATATGGCCGGCACCATTGGCTTTGTTCGGGATGGCGGCGAGCATCGACCACCATGTTGAACAGAACAGCGAGCGGGTCCCCTCGGCGCACCCACGTAGAGTGGGGAAGTATGGCCCAATCTCGTCGTTGATGTTCACATGATCCGCCTACAGGAGACTAATTGCATCACGTGAGTCACCCGGTGTCGCCAAAGCCCTTACGCAGTGGCACTTCCGAAGGAAAGGCCGGTGAAACGATATCATAAGCTTTATGAAAATCCAGCTTCGGAAGACAACGCGATGTTGTTTCACCCGAACTTCGTGAAGGACTTCATGGAAGACCAACCGCCATCTAAAATAAACCGGCCTTGGATGAAGGCCGATTGGTTCGGTGAGTGATCGAGTTAGCAGCGTGGTCACCCTATTGGCGTACCCTTTGGCCAGATCCGAATATCACGTTAATCACGGTGATGGGGACGGAATGGCGAATATCGAGGCGCCGGAACCTTTGGGATGAGGTAATGATCCCATAATTGAGGCGTCCAAGGTCCATAGAGCCGAATAGAACTCCTCGAATAGGGCCATGACCTCGAGGTTTGATTGCTCGCAAGAACGTTTTAAAGAACGTAACGGGCAAGCCATCCGGACCGGGGCGAGGAGGGTTCATTCCTTTAATGGCGCGAGGACCTCTTCTTCGCGAAGGGGCAACAAGGGCGCGTTGGCCTCGTCGAAATTAACTCCACCCCGCCCAAGTGTCGGGCGAGACTAGCCCCACCCCGAGGGGTGGGGTAAAGAGGGCTTTGTAGAAGCCGTATACATGGGTTCGAATGGCGCAGGCGACAAGGGCGCCATCCTCCCACAAGCGGTGGATGGAATTTCTCGGCGTCGGCCATTCGCAACCGCTGAAATATGCAAGATGTTCAGACGCCGTGAGGAGCACCATCTTTGGGTACCACGCAACCTCCGGTATGCCTCCTCATCTGTGTAGATGGAGGAGAGTTGATCCTCAAGATCATATCTCAGCATCCACTCATCTGGGGAGAGCCCGGAGGAGTCGGCCCGGGCGTCCAGAGCTTGAATAGCCAACAGGAGAGATCTTTTACGCTCACGGAGGTCACGGCCAAGATTAGCACTGGACGGCCAAGATTAGCCAACAGGAGAGATCTTTTACGCTCGCGAAGCCCTGCGTCGGTAGAACATCAACATCGACACCACGCCGTCGTGCTGACGAAACTCTCCCTCAACACTCGGCTGGATCGAAGTTCGAGGGACGTCATCGGGCTGAACGTGTGCTGAACTCGGAGGTTCCGTACGTTCGGTACTTGATCGGTCGGATCGTGAAGACGTACGACTACATCAACCACGTTGTGCTAACGCTTCCGCTTTCGGTCTACGAGGGTACGTGGGCAACACTCTCCCCTCTCGTTGCTATGCATCATCATGATCTTGCGTGTGCGTAGGAATTTTTTTGAAATTACTACATTCCCCAACACAACAATGTTACAAATTCGATGTCGAACAAGTTTTCAACGAATCATTTCGCCCCACATACGCCCTTCGGGTTTCATCCAACGGTGTGTACGTAAATGGCCATCCCTCCGTCATGTGGTACATCACGCGCAGACAAAGCTACGCATAATGTGTAGAGCAACATTGAGTGAATGAATGATTCATCAACAAGTTGAGCAAGTGAAAGCATTACGATCTCCTCATTTGTCGTGTGCAATGGCCACCTTTCCTCGAGCTTAGTAACTACATGACAACTTGGTGACGATGGTCTGGATGGCATAGCATCGATATAACGAACACACATTGCGATCATGAATATTGTGCGTGTCGTAGGATGCAATGTGCTTTCGTTTGTGAAACATTCATGCATTTGCTGCCAGATGGTCCCCTCTGTTCCTGCCTACGAAATTCGCGGATACGGTCAACTACACATAGCACAACAACTCATCCTCCATGGTCAAGTATCCCTCCATCCTTCTCACTCTGAAAAAACAACATGGCATCGCAAAATAAGTTCAATGGCATTTGATCGAACACTGGCCCAGCGTGGTGGCCGCCATGGAGGTCGTCGACAGAGTGCCGGAGTGTACCTGGGTACAAACAGCTTTAGGATGGATAGCGCCATCGTAAAAGGTGAGTGGACGCGTCGGTGCTGGTTGCGAACGTCCGCCAATGCCTGTGGAGCGGCCGAAGATGTACAACGGCGATGACGGAGGTGGAGGGTTCGGATGCAAAGCAAGTGGGGAAAGTGGCGGAGTGGAAAAAACGAGACCGAAAAGGCTGATTTAGTGGGCATGGGGTGTCGGAGTCCAAAGTGTCGGTTGTACCTTTATAAAATTTCTATCATTTCCTTGATGTGAAGTCACTTATGATAGTGTTGATATCAACCAATTCCAATAATTTCTTGTTGACGCATAAATGTAGCCAACCCATTTAAACTCTCTTGAGTCATTGTTGACCTAAAAAAGTTGCTCAATAATTTTAATTTTCAAAAACTTTTTTCTGTCGACGCGACAATCACATGTGGTGTAAATAAGATGCAATCAACAATAGATGCATTAGGATAATTCTCTGGCATGCACGAAAATCTCCATGGCGTTACACCCTCTGCCATAGTGAATTTCATATTCTTTAATCCAGAAAAAGGCAAACTGAAGGTTCATCAGCACTATGAGATTTTGCACGTGCACCTAATGATATGCTAGCTGTCATTTCAGAGCCACTTAGATGTCGATTTTTCGGATTCAAAATTCCCTTCTATATGTTTTTCTTCCTCCAGAACAACTATCACCTACTCGCCATTTTGGTTCATCAAAGCACTAGTATTATTACTGTTTTTTTATCGATAGCTCCTTTCGGTGACTATCAGTTGTCCACAAATTTCTTTTCATTTTTCACCGTCATGATGTTGGTTTTTGAACTCTAGATCAAATCACCACAGGCGTACGTGCAAGCTAGCTTCAACCCAGCACTTGATTGATTAGTCACGAGCACCTTACCGAAAAAGGCGTTCGCCCCGCTTTATATTATAAAGCACATGCCCAAGTCAACAATCCACCGAGGTTCAAACACACACATACACACACCAAGTTCACACAAAACACAGGATCCATAAGGGTTAATGCTGAGGGCACAGCTCAACAAGCCCTAGAATGAAATAAATGATGCATCTAGTCGGGCTGGGGGGGCGGCAGTGGCGCCAAAGCGGAAGGCGAGCGATCGAAGGTCGGCGAGGAGGGTGTTGATGACGCCCCGATCCCGAGGCGGCTAAGCGCCGCCAAAGCTGCAGGTACCCACACATTTTAAAAATGGCGTCAGTCGCACGTCTGAGAGTGACCTTTTGGATGACAAGCTTATTGCGGACAGTCCACAGCGTCCAGGCGAGGACCCCTACGCAGAGCCAACGGATATGTCGGTAGCGAGGGGGGGGGGAGGCATGGATCTCTGCGAGAAGGTCGGGTAAATTGGAATTGCACCACTGTCCACCAACCGTCTCGCGGAAACTGGACCAAAGAAACTGGGCCGTGGAGCACGCGAAGAAGATGTGGTTAGAGTCCTCCACCATGCCGCACAGGGGGCAAAGCCCATCTCCAGGTCCATTACGCTTGAGGACTTCGACTCCGGAGGGGAGGCGTCCACGGATCCATTGCCAAAGGAAGATCCTAATCTTCAGAGGCAGGCGGATATCCCAGATCAAACTGAAGGGCTCGGGGGCGGGCGAAGGCGCGATGGCCGCGTATAGGGACTTAGTAGAGAAGCGTCCGGAAGATTCTAGGCGCCAAGAGATGGCGTCCGGGGTGTCAGTGACGCTCATCGGGAGAAGGGCGATGTCCTCGAGGAGGGCATCCCAGGCGGCCACTTCGAGCGGGCCAAAAGGGCGGCGGAACGCGAGGCGCCCTAAGTCAATAAGGGCCATCTCAACAGAGACCCGAGGGTCAACAGCAATGGCGAAGAGCTCGGGAAGCGGGCGGCGAGAGGGTGTCGCCGATCCACCGATCAAACCGTAACAGGGCGCGGACCTGCACCCAACCGAGATGGACGTGCCAATGCGGCTACTGTGGAGCAAATCAATGACGGCCTACCAAAACGGGATCCGCCTCGAACGGCGTAAAGCCGAGGCTGTCCACGGAGGTACTTGTTCGGATGATGGTGAGCCAAAGCCCTCCTTCACCATTAGCAATACGCCATAGCCACGGGTCGAGGGCGATGTTCATGCGTCGGCGGGACAAAATCCCAGACCCCTTCGGTCCTTGGGTTTACATATGTCCGCCAATCGACCATATGGTACTTCCGTCATCATCCTCGCCATTGAAGAGAACCTGGATTGGTACTTGGCAATTTCCGTGTGCAGCGTTTCATGGAGGCTATAAAAGCTCATGAGGTACCAAAGAAGGCTGGCGAGTGAGGAGTTGATGAGAATCACACGCGCACCCTTCGATAGCTAGCGCCCTTTCCAAGGCTCGACGCGATGTTGCATACGGGTCACCGTGGGGCGGAGGTCCACCACGGTGAGGCGCGAATCACTAATGGGGATCCCCAGGTAGGTCGTGGGGAAAGAACCCAGCCGACAGTTAAGTTGGTCAGCGATAGCCTGAGCTTCCACCGGAGGGTAACCAAGAACCATCACTTCGCTCTTATCGAAGTTGATCGTTAGGCCCGACATCTACTGGAAGCACAGGAGGAGGAACTTCAGGTTAGCCACGTCCTGAGTAGAACCTTCAACCATTATTATGGTGTCATCCGCGTATTGAAGGAGGGAGACCCCTCCCCCTCCGACTAGGTGGGGGACAATGCCGTGAATATGGCCGGCACCATTGGCTTTGTTCAGGATGGTGGCCAGAGCATCGACCACCATGTTGAACAGGAACAGCGAGAACGGGTCCCCCTGACGCACCCCACAGAGAGTGGGGAAGTATGGCCCAATCTCGTCGTTGATGTTCACCGCGGTCCGCCCACAGGAGACTAATTGCATCACGCGAGTCACCCAGCGGTCGTCAAAGCCCTTACGCAGCAAAGACTTCCGAAGGAAAGGCCGGTGAACGATATCATAAGCTTTATGAAAATCCAGCTTCGGGAAGACAACGCGATGTTGTTTCACCCGAACCGTGAAGGACTTCATGGAAGACCAACACGCCATCTAAAATAAACCGCCTTGGATGAAGGCCGATTGGTTCGGTGAGTGATCGAGTTAGCAAGCGTGGTCACCCTATTGGCGTACCCTTTGGCCAGATCCGGAATATCACGTTAATCACGGTGATGGGGACGGGCTGGCGAATATCGAGGCGCCGGAACCTTTGGGATGAGGTAATGATCCCATAATTGAGGCGCCCAAGGTCCATAGAGCCCGAATAGAACTCCTCGAATAGGGCCATGACCTCGGGTTTGATTATTCAGAAGAACGTTTTAAAGAACGAACGGGCAAGCCATCCGGACCCGGGCCGAGGAGGGTTCATTCCTTTAATGGCGCGAGGACCTCTTCTTGGCGAAGGGGCAACAAGGGCCGTGTTGGCCTCGCTTGAAACCAACTCCACCCCGCCCAAGTGTCGGGCGAGACTAGCCCACCCCGAGGGTGGGGTAAAGAGGCTTGTAGAAGCCGTATACATGGGTTCGAATGGCCGCAGGCGGACAAGGGGGCGTCATCCTCCCACAAGCGGTGGATGGAATTTCTCCGTCGGCCATTCGCAACCGCCGGAAATATGCAATGTTCGCATCGCATGGAGCACCCATCTTTGGGTACCACGCAACCTCCAAGATGCCTCCTCATACATGTAGATGGAGGAGAGTTGATCCTCAAGATCATATCTCGGCATCCACTCATGCAGGGAGGCAGGAGAGAGTCGTCTCGGCGTCACGCTTGCTAATCTTGGTCGGACCTCCGCGACGCGAAAAGATCTCACGGCTATGCTAATCTTGACGCCGTGACCGACTCCTCCGGGCTCTCCCCAGATGAGTGGATGCTGAGATATGAGCAAGAGTCCAATGAGCAGAGACCGCATGAATTGGCGGGCAAGCTTGGCGCAGAAGTGCCACGAGTCAAACCAGCAGATGAGTGGGCTGACTCCTCCGCAAACGAGAAGAGTCCAACGAGGAGAGACCGCATGAAGGGCTGGTTGGACTCGTGGCACTTCTGCGCCAAGCTTGCGCCAAGCGTGTCCAAGAGGGACGACCTCAAGCGCGTAAAAGGAACAACAGGAAGAACTGGGGAGGGCGGAATCCACACCTGACTCGAGGTTCCGGGCAGCAGCCCGGATCTCAGCACGCTCGGCGATGGACGGAACCGAGGCATCGGCCGGGCGGGCCGCATCGAGGAGGAGCGGGGCCGCCTGGTGTACGCCACCGTCTGGGGAGGGATCACGAAGACCGGAGTGGTGACGACCACGACCACCGTCGAAGCCGGGGAGGCAGGGGAAGTGGGGTGGGCGTCGGGGGCCACCAGCGGGGGGAGCGGGACGACGAGCTCCAGGGTGTCGCCAGACACATCCCCCACAGGCGGGAGCATCGGAGAGGGCTCTCTGAGGGGAGGGGTCCCACCGTCACCACCCGTGAGGACCGGGGGTCGGGGCCGGGGGGGACGGTGGTTCCGGACCCGATGGAGAGGAGCGGCGAGCGAAGTCGGCGGACGGAGAACGAGGCGACGAGGTGGGGCACGATGAGCAGACCAACACTCGAGATGTCACTGGCCGACTCCGAGGCAGGGGGAGAGGGCGCCACTGGGGGTGCGGCCAGCTGAAAAACCACCGCGAGGTCAGCGGCAGACACTCGGGTGCGGCCCTGCCCGGAGCCGCCGCGACCCGAGGGGGGGTTGGCGGGCTCACGAGACGGGGAGCGGGAGCGCTCAGAGATGTCGTCGTCCTCCTTGTAGTGGTCGAAGCGGGAGTGGCGGGGGCGCCGGTGGGGGGAGCCATCGGTATCCGCGGGCCCGCCCACCTGGAGGCTGTCGGCGAAGAGGCGGGGCGGCTGATGTGGTTCGGCGGCTCGGGGCAGATGGTGAGGTTGTATCCGTCGTCGTTGAAGAAGACCCGAAGCGTGGTGTGGAGCTTGGAGGCGTCCAGGCATTTCACCTTGACTCGGACCTCCTCCTCCTTGCGCAGAGAGAGCTCGTCGACCACCACCACCTTGCCCAGGATCTTGGACATACTGCGAATGACCCGCTCAGACCGGGCCACGTCTGGGAGGCCGGCGATGAGGAGCCAAGAAGTGTCGAGGACCGCCACGGCCTTGGGATCCCACCTCGGCTCGGAGATGTTCACCACAATCCCGTTGAGGGCCAAGGTGATGTTGTCGCTACGGGTGCAGAAGCCCATGCTCAGGGCGTCGGGGAAGATCACCGAGAAGGCGTTGAGCGCGGTGGAGGTCACCTGCCAATCCCACTTGCATCGGCAGAGGTGGTTGAGCTCGGCCTCGATCAGCTCCGGAGTGGCGAGGCCCTCCCCCACGACCGTCACAAGGGCCAGGAGCGAGGGGGAGGGAGGCGGAGCTCCGGCACCTCAATGTGGAAGAAGCCCATGTCCTCGATGCCGTGACCGTACATCATGATCTCCTCCGTGACCGGGCGCTCCGGACCTGTGTTTTGATTTTCGGCCGAAAAAAGTGGATTTCGGCCGAATTTCGGCCATCTCGGCCTGGGGCGAAAAGTATACTTAGGCCGAAATTGCTCAAATTTTGGTCAAATTTAAGTCAAACTGCAGTCAAAATTTGGTCAAATTTCAGCCGAAATTTTTGAAAATGGCCGAAATTCGGCCATCTCGGCCTAGGGCGAAAAAAAGCTCAAACCGAAAATCAAAACACAGCTCCGGACAGAGAACCGCAGGGTGCCCAGCTTCCTTGCAGAGGTAGAAGGTCGGTGGGTTGGGGAAAGCCACCTGGAAGTGTCCGGGCAGGCCGCAGTTGAAGCACGGCGGACCCTGGGACTGCGTTCGCACCGAGGCCGGGTCACCATGGCGGAGGAGGTGGCGGGTGATGGGCGGCGGCCTTCTTCTTCTTCTTCTTAGCGCCCGGCGCCCACGATTCCGTTGCCCTTTGTTAGATGGCGGAAAGCGGCTTGGGCGCTGGGGCTGGTAACGCCGGTTCTCGAGGCGGTGGACTCGAGGCGGGAGGAGCCTGACGCGGAGGAAGGCTGCAGTAGCCACGGCCGTCCTGAGCAGCGGCCTTGGTCGGTGACCGGCCTCGGGCGAGGAGGGCAGCGGAAGGTGCCCAGTCCCGAGAGTCCTCCCGAGGCGGATCCCGGCGGGCTGGCGAGTGTGAACGGCGGTCATCCCGCGCCGGGGAGCAGCGTGATTGGCGGGGAGGGGAGCGGCGGGGGTCGTGGGAGTCGCGAGCAGGGGAACGGCGAGCCGGGCAGGAGGTGAGCTGGCTCCGGAGGTTAGCCTCCCGCCGGAGGCCGTCGGGGGAGGAGCGCGGAGGATCCCGGCGGTCATCCACGCGCCGCCGGGCGGGTTCGCATCGCCCATTCGAGGCATGGCGGCGGCGGGGGGGCGAGGGGGCGCGGCGGCCGGAGGGGACGAGGGAGGCGGCCTGCGTGGCGGCGGGATGGGGAGCGAGGGGCGAGGCACGGGGAGCACGGGGAAACCCTACAGGGGGCCGTCGGCGCTTGGGGACAGGCAGACCGCTCGAGGCGATCTTTGAGCCACACCACTTGGCCGGGCTGGACGGCCGCCCACGCTTGATCGGCCCGCATCCCACCTTTTTGAGACAATCTCGCGAAGCTTTTATTTAAATTGTCACAATGTTTACAGGGACGAAAGATATATCACCTGGGTCACCCAACCACACACGGCGGCCTACCCCAAGTGAGAGAGCATGCTTCGCTAGATTGTGAGCCTCGACATTCGAGCTCCTAAACTCATGACTAAAAAGACAGGAAATAAAAAACTTTGATCGATCTACAATCTCTCTAATGATAGCACCATAAGCCGCTGCACTTCCCTGCCTGAGATTGTCAACAACTACCTTGCAGTCTGAGGCTACTTGAACTCTGCGCTCGTAAAGATCGTCCGCCAAGGCTAATGATTCCCGTATTGCCAGCGCCTCCAGCGTCGCAAGGTCATCTATGCCGTGGAAAGTGATTGTGGACGCTCCCAGGAAGATCCCATGTATGTCCCGACATACTGCTGCGACCGCTCCAACCGGCCTGGACCTCATAATCGCGGCATCCGCGTTGATCTTGCAGTTCCCCTCTTGTGGCGGTATCCACATTGCCGGGCGAGGCTGAGCCACCCTGGGCTGGCCCTGCGGTTTCGCCACAGCCTGAAGATCGCTGATAAAGGCAGTAATGAAGCCATTAGTTGAATAAGGCGTTTGATGTATCCCCTCGTAGATCAATTTCCTCCTGGAACTCCAGATTGCCCACAGCGTGACCCCGAGTCTGGTGAAGTCCGCATGCAATAACGTGTTGTTCAAAGTAAACAGCCATGTTTTGGCGCAGGCATTATCACACGTGCTCATTTGCTCAACCAAGCCTTTCGGTGCCAAGGACCATACACTTCTTGACGACACACACTCGAGCAAGGCGTGCCTCCAGGAGTCCGTTGCCCCGCACAGCTGGCATGCTGGCGAAGTTGCCATATGGCAGTGGTGTAGGATGTCATATGTGGGGATAGACTCTCTCGCCAAACGCCACAGGAACACACGTATCTTGTTCGGTACTTCTGTCTTCCAGAGGGACGACCAGCTTGTACCTTCATCGTGGTCAGAAGTGCCCGCAGTGCCGTACAGCCAATTCTCGCGGTTGAGCTTTGTGTTTTGTATCATGCGGTATGCAGACCTGACAGTAAAATTACCTTTCTTTTCTCTACTCCAGGCCCAGAAATCTTCCACTCTCCTGGTGCACAAAGGTATCTTCAATATGGCCTCTGCATCTATGGGGATGAATATGGACCGAACTGCCTCCTCTTTCCAAGTGGATGTCGTCACATCTATAAGTTCATGAACTCTGGTTGGCGGGTTGGCAACCAAGGAAGTGATTGGCCGTGGGACCTCTTGCCTCGGGATCCAGTTGTGTTCCCATATAAGCGTGTGCTCTCCTATCCCAATTCTTCTAATGACCCCTTGCTTCATTATATCCCTTACGTCCAGTATGGCCCGCCAGATCTGTGAAGGGTGTGATCCCAGTTCAGCCTCCAATAGGCCTTTGTCAGGGAAGTATGCAGCCTTGAGGATTAAGGAGCTTAGGGTGTTTGGCTTGTCTAGCAATCTCCATGCTTGCCTGGCCAATAACGCAAGGTTAAAAATATCAAGGTCGCGGAAGCCCAAGCCTCCCATGTACTTCGGCCTTACCATGATCTCCCACGATACCCATGCTGGTTTCCGTTTACCTTGCTTGCTACCCCACCAGAATTGTCTTATGATGGACGTAACACTGTCACATAAACCTCTCGGTAACCTGAAGCACACCATAGAGTAAACAGGGATAGCCTGAGCAATGGATTTGATTAGGACCTCCTTTCCTGCTGAGGATAGTAGCTTCTCCATCCAACCCTTGACCTTCTCCCACACTCGATCTCGAAGGTACTTGAATGTACCGTTTTTTGAGTGGCCCACATCTATTGGCATCCCCAAATATTTATCACTTAATGATTCTCTATGGACTTGAACGACATTTTTCACACTGTCTCGGGTGGTCTGAGGGCACCCCTTACTGAAGAAGATAGTCGACTTATCATTATTTACTCTTTGGCCAGATGCCCCACAGTAAGTATCCAATAGGTTTGAAACCGCATTTGCCCCCTCCACACTCGCTCTAAAAACAACAGGCTGTCATCCGCAAACAAGAGGTGGTTCACAGCCGGGGCTGATGGTGCCACCTTGATGCCTTCTAGTACCGATGACTGAGAACTAGACTTTAAAAGGCACGAAAGGCCCTCCGCTGCAATCAGAAACAAGTAAGGGGAAATCGGATCTCCATGTCGAATGCCTCTGGAAGGCTTGAACTGCTCTAATCTTTCTCCGTTGAAAAGAACTGAAAATGACACTGAAGATACCATGTTCAACACGATGTCAACCCAGGGTTGTGCAAACCCCAGCTTGAACATTATAGCCCTTAGATATGGCCACTCCAGGCGATCATATGCTTTCATCATGTCAAGCTTTAGGGCGCATGTGTTGTTGGCTTTTGCCCTTGACCTCTTCATAAAATGCAGGCACTCATAGGCGCAAATGATGTTGTCTGTTATTAGCCTGCCTGGAACAAACGCTGACTGCTCCTCAGAGATGATGTCAGGAAGTATTTGTTTCAATCTGTTCGCCACAACCTTTGAAGCAATCTTGTATAGGACGTTGCACAAGCTTATTGGTCGAAATTGAGAGAGAAGGGTTGCATTCATTACCTTTGGTATTAACACCAAGACAGTATCATTGATGCTCTCCGCACTCTCTTCCCCCCTGACAATCCTGAGGACGGCTCGTGTGATCTCCTCCCCGCACATCGACCAGTGTCGTTGGTAAAAGTGAGCCGGGAAGCCATCTGGGCCCGGCGCCTTGGTGGGGAACATTTGGAACAGAGCCACCTTCACCTCTTCATTCGTATAGGGAGCACATTAAATGTCGTTCATACTTGCTGTCACCTTAACTGGGACGTGCGCCATCACGTCGTCCAGCCCAAACACTCCTTCGGACGTGTATAGTGTTTGATAGAAATCATTGACCATCTCCCTCAGCTCCTCTGGGTTCTCGACGAGCACTCCCAAAGAATTCGCTAGCGCTTTCACCATGTTTTTCTTCCGCCTTATGCTCGCCCTGAGATGAAAAAACCGAGTATTCTTATCGCCTGCAGCAAGCCACTCAATCCGAGATCGCTGTCTCCACATTAGTTCTTCTCGATGGTACAATTCCACCAGTTTATCATTGATCTTCGTCTCCACATGTGAAGGCCCTGTCCTCCCAGCGTCACCCCGCAGACGATCCAGCTCGACTTTTAGGGCACGAATCTCTTTGCATACACTGCCGAAAGTGTCCCTATTCCATCTCGACAGATCAGTTGCTAGCTCAATTAGCTTTCGCCGGATTTCCTCCACTGTATGACCTGGATGTTTGGAGCTCCACTTTTCCAGAATTGTATCTCTCCAATGCTCATGCGTTTCCCACATAGTTTCGTACTTAAAACCTTTCCGTCCCAACGATGCATTGGGTTCATTTATCTCCAACAAAATTGGACAATGATCCGACGTAGCAGCTGTTAGGTGAGATAAGCTTGCTAGAGGATATTGGGCACTCCACTCGGCCGATCCTAGAGCCCTGTCTAGTCTGACTCGGGTGAAAGTGCACCCGCTACCTTTTTCTCAAAGGTCCAAAAGCGCCCTGTATGTCCCAGGTCCATCAACATGCAGACGTCGATAGTATCTCGAAAACCCTGCATCTGGGCATTGCTGCGCTGCCCAACTCCTTCATGCTCATCTGGACGCAGAACCTCATTGAAATCGCCGATGCACAACCATGGCAGCGTGCTCGTGCTGCTTATATTCTTGAGTATAGTCCATGTTTGGTGTCTCAAGTGGGTCTGAGCTTCCCCGTACACACATGTCAAACGCCAAGGGTCTTTGCCTGGGTCCAGAATTGAACAGTCAATATGGTAAACAGAATAGCCTAAGATCTCAACTTGTATTGTGTTGTTCCAAAAAATTCCAATGCCACCACTCCGTCCTTGGCTATCTATAGCAAAACTATTATCATAACCCAAAGCACCAGCAAGTGATTCTACCCTACCTCTCTCGATTTGAGTTTCTACAATACAGAGAATAGGGGGGGGGGGGCAAACTTCTTCGCTAGCTCGCGAAGCTCGTTGACTGTCGCGGCATTGCCCACGCCACGACAGTTCCAACATAGGGTATTCATTGCTCCCGGCGACCCTCCAGGTTGGAGGACGCCGATGAATTGTCTTGAAACTTGGATATCAACGAGATCTTGGGAGCTGTCTCTGAAGCTGTACCAATCTTGGCTCTCTTGGTCTCCTGCTTGGAAGACGGGCTATTCGCCGGTGGTGGAGCTAGCAATAAGAGTGTGGGCTCGCCCGCCAATGCACTCGGGGTTGCATGTGCCACCTGCGCCTGGGGTTTCACGGTCTGACTCCCGTCACCCACGTCCCCCTTAGTGCGCTTGCGGCTTTCATCAGTATCTATCATTGTGGTGTCGTGTGTCATGCCCCCGTAGGGTTGGACTAACGAGCAGCTCGGCTCGTTAAGCTCAGACTCGTTAAGCTCGTGCTCGTTAAGGCTCGGCTCGTTAAGCTCGTTAAGATTAACGAGCGAGAAAACCCCTTTCGGCTCGGCTCGTTTGAAGCACGTTAAGCTCGTGGCGCCCATGAAGCTTCGTTAACGAATTATAATGTGTTACAATATACATGATGAATGCGTAGGTATGGTTTTCAAGATAAAATATTATGACTAAGAAAGGAAATGAAGTAGTATGTTGCCTCATATGTCGATTAGATTAAATAGATGGGCTGAGGTGCTAAAAAATTTGTCACATAATATGAAAATATATGTTGTGTTGTTACTAACGAGCTTAACGAGCTACTCGTGAAACTCGTTAGCTCGCTCGTTAAGCTCGTTAAGCTTAACGAGCTAAAATCAATGATTGGCTCTGTTCATTAAGAAGCGAGCTACGAGCTTAACGAGCCGAAGTATCGAGTGCTCATTAAGCTCGCGAGCTACGAGCTTTTGGTCCAGCCCTATGCCCCCGTCTGTATCTTCAGCTGATGCCGCTCCTCGCCCACCTGATTGGCCTGCACGCCCAGCCCCTCTGCCGCGACCACCGCGGCCTCCCCTTCCAGCAAAACGATTCTGGCCAGGTCCCGGTCCGGCCCCTCGGAACCACTCTGCACGCAGCTCCTTGAACACTAGCGCCGACTTTGGGTGGATGCCGTCACCGTGCTCCTTGAACTGGTGCCCTAGGTAACCACACACGGCGCACCAATCCGGAAGCCTTTCGTACTTGACCTTGAAAATCTGCCGCTCCTCTTTGTGAACCAGGCTGACTGCATTCTTTAGGGGTTTGAACACATTGATCTTGATCCTCACCCTGTAGAAGTTACCCTCGAAATCCTGAGATTTTGGCTCCGCATACACAAACTCTCCCACCTTCCGGGCTAGGGCTTTAATGAGGGGATAGAAGCCATCGGGCAAATCGTGTATCTGCATCCACAACTCCATTGTGTCTAGCTCCACTAGCGAGGGCTTGGTGAATCCATCATATTCAGCCATGATCACCGCATTGCCCTTGTAGTTCCACGGCCCATCTTGCATAGCACGTTCCCAATCTCCCAAACATGCAAACTGCATCGTGTATAGATTTTCCTCAAGGGGGCGGATCTGCACCGACTGCGCAAGGTCCCATGCCGCTCGCATAGTCTTGAAGAAACCATATTGACTGTAATTCTTCTCCGTGTGGACATGCGCTATGGCCATCCATCTGGTTGTCGCCGGTGGCAGTGGATCTTCCTTCTCCACCACCACATCATCCATGTCCTCCTCCTGGAGGCCCAGCTCGCTCATCAACACCTCCAGGTCCCTAGCCTTGGAGTTCGATGCTGACGCCGCCATTACGTGCCCTAACCCGAGGAAACTTCCGATCGGGTATGTCGCCACAACCCTAGCCTTACCCCGAACCAAAAGGATGAAACCCTAGACCGGGCAGCGCTGCAGAGCGCCCCTTGATCGGTCCGAGCGTAGCCCTTCGGCGAAGACGGGAGGAGGGTAGCCGGAACCCTACGGTAGCGAACGCAGTCGCCGCCGAGGGGAGATAAACCCTAACTAGAGGGGAGAATTTCGAATTCGATTCATGCAAATTTCCGCCCGCATCCCACCTGGGGGTCCAGCAGCCGACAGCCTGGGGGAAGGCCCAACTGGTTGGGCCCTGTGGAGGCCCAAGCAGGTGCAGCCAGAACGACCGCCCGGGCAACCAACCGGGCACGAGGTTTTTCAGCGCGCCATTGAGGTCGCCGCCGAGGTGACGGGCGGCGCGCGGCAGGCACGACACGCCGGCCGCCAGAGACAGGAGGAGCAACCCGAAGGAGGAAATGAACAGGCGAAGGGGGCTCTCGGACAAGGATGCCCGAGAGCGCTGAAGCGCCGCCGGCGACCAGCCGGCGGAGCGAGCGGCGGATGCCGCCGCTGGGGACCGCCAGAGTCAGCGCAAGAGCCGCTGCCAGCGTTGCCGGGCGACGCTTGACCGCCAAAGACGACGCCGCCGGGAGGCCCGAGACCCCAAAGCGTCCTTCGACCAGAGAGGCGGCAGAGGCAGCGGACCGCCCGGTGGCGCCGATCGGTCCCGCTGAGGCCAATTCCACCACCAGGAGTCGGACGCCCGGCAGGACGGATGGAAGGCGGCGACCGGGCGCTGGGCGGATGCGGTCGCGGTAGGCGATAAATGCCCGCAGCCACATCGGCAGCAGCCGACGAGGTCCGCCAGACTCGCGGAGGAACAAGCCGGAGGAGACGGCGGGAATCGGCGAGAGGCGCCGTGGGCCGGCCGTGGGCAAGGCCAGGGGCGAGGGCGGCAGCGGCGGCGCCGCCGAGGCGACCAGGGCATCGCCAGAGCCAACGCACGCGAGAGCCATCTTCCTCCCAAAGCGATGATAGCCACGAGCACCTTCCAGCGTCTGGCTGGATACTCCTGTACGTACGCGAGATCACTAATAGGGGACGTTGAATGTTTGGTTGCATCTGATTCCTAGGTTGATGGAGTCATCCCGATATAATTCATTTTATGAGCTCATTTTATGAGCTGCTTTGGACCTCATGACTTGGCTTCTTTTTGATTCAATAATATGGCTGCATGCATCAATCGATGCAGAGGCCGGAGATGATCCTCTTTAGAAAAAACGTACACGAGTTGCGATCGATTTGGTCGTCTTCCAACGGAGCGCAGCGACTTCGTAACTTGGCGAGAAAACTGAACAATGTATCGCTGCAGGCACGTCTCGTGCCTGTTGATATTGTATTACTTTGATCTGGTGTTTACATCGTTGGGTTACATGACTATATAAATATAAAGGAGCTAAACTAAAGGAAATATGCCCTAGAGGCAATAATAAAGTTATTATTTATTTCCTCATATCATGATAAATGTTTATTATTCATGCTAGAATTGTATTAACCGGAAACATAATACATGTGTGAATACTTAGACAAACATATAGTCACTAGTATGCCTCTACTTGACTAGCTCATTAATCAAAGATGGTTATGTTTCCTAACCATAGACATATGTTGTTATTTGATTAATGGGATCACATCATTAGGAGAATGATGTGATTGACATGACCCATTCCGTTAGCCTAGCACTTGATCGTTTAGTATATTGCTATTGCTTTCTTCATGACTTATACATGTTCGGTAACTATGAGATTATGCAACTCCGTTTACGGAGGAACACTTTGGTGCTACCAAGCGTCACAACGTAATCTGGGTGATTATAAAAGAGTACTACAGTGTCTCCAAAGGTACATGTTGGGTTGGCGTATTTGAGATTAGGTTTTGTCACTCCGATTGTCGGAGAGGTATCTCTAGGCCTTCTCGGTAATACACATCACCTAAGCCTTGCAAGCATTGCAACTAATAAGTTAGTTGCGAGATGATGTATTACGAACGAGTAAAGAGACTTGTCGATAGCGAGATTGAACTAGGTATTGGATACCGACGATCGAATCTCGGGCAAGTAACATACCGATGACAAAGGAACAACGTATGTCGTTATGCGGTTTGACCGATAAAGATCTTCGTAGAATATGTAGGAACCAATATGGGCATCCAGGTTCCGCTATTGGTTATTGACCGAGAATAGTTCTAGGTCATGTCTACATAGTTCTCGAACCCGTAGGGTCCGCACGCTTAACGTTACGATGACAGTTTATTATGAGTTTATAAGTTTTGATGTACGAAGTTTGTTCGAGTCCGGATGTGATCACGGACATGACGAGGAGTCTCGAAATGGTCGAGACATAAAGATTGATATATTGGAAGCCTATATTTGGATATCGGAATGGTTCGGGTGAAATCGGGATTTCAGGAACACCGAGGTTACGGAACCCTCCGGGGATATTGGGCCTTAGTGGGCCATGAGGGAGAAGAGGAGGGCGGCCGGGGGGGCAGGCCGCGCCCCTCCCCTAGTCCGAATAGGACAAGGAGAGGGGGCGCCCCTTCCTCTTTCCCCTCCCCCCTTTCCTTCTCCAACAAGGCAAGAGGGGGGACTCCTACTCTCGGTGGGAGTAGGACTCCTCCAGGCGCACCCCTTGGGGGCCGGCCGCACCTTCCCCTTGCTCTTTTATATCTGAGGCAGGGGGCACCCCATGACACACAAGTTGATCTACGGATCGTTCCTTAGCCGTGTGCGGTGCCCCCTCCACCATATTCCACCTCGGTCATATCGTCGCGGAGCTTAGGCGAAGCCCTGCGCGGTGGAGCATCATCATCGTCCCACGCCATCGTCTTGTGGAACTCATCCCGACGCTTTGCTGGATCGGAGCCGGGGATCGTCATCGAGCTGAGCGTGTGCTGAACTCGGAGGTGCCGTCGTTCGGTACTTGGATCGGTCGGATCGTGAAGGCGCACGACTACATCAACAGCGTTGTCATAACGCTTCCGCTTCGGTCTCACGAGTGCGTGGACAATACTCTCCCTCTCGTTGTTATGCCATCACCATGATCTTGCGTGTGCGTAGGAAAATTTTGAAATTACTCGTTCCCTAACAAATGGCATCCGAGCCTGGTTTTATGCGTTGATGTCATATGCACGAGTAGAACACAAGTGAGTTGTGGGCGATATAAGTCATCTTGCTTACCAGCATGTCATACTTTGGTTCAGCGGTATTGTGAGATGAAGCGGCCCGGACCGACATTACGCGTGACGCTTACGCGAGACTGGTTTCACCGCTTGAGCACTCGTTTCTTAAAGGTGGTGGCGGGTGTCTGTCTCTCTCACTTTAGTTGAACCGAGTGTGGCTACGCCCGGTCCTTGCGAAGGTTAAAACAGCACCAACTTGACAAACTATCGTTGTGGTTTTGATGCGTAGGTAAGAACGGTTCTTGCTCAGCCCGTAGCAGCCACGTAAAACTTGTAACAACAAAGTAGAGGACGTCTAACTTGTTTTTGCAGGGCATGTTGTGATGTGATATGGTCAAGATGTGATGCTATATTTTATTGTATGAGATGATCATGTTTTGTAACCGAAGTTATCGGCAACTGGCAGGAGCCATATGGTTGTCGCTTTATTGTATGAAATGCAAAAGCCATGTAATTGCTTTACTTTATCACTAAGCGGTAGCAATAGTCGTAGAAGCAATAGTTGGCGAGACGACAACGATGCTATGATGGAGATCAAGGTGTCGCGCCGGTGACGATGGTGATCACGACGGTGCTTCGGAGATGGAGATCACAAGCACAAGATGATGATGGCCATATCATATCACTTATATTGATTGCATGTGATGTTTATCCTTTATGCATCTTATCTTGCTTTGATTGGCGGTAGCATTTTAAGATGATCTCTCACTAAAATTATCAAGACGTGTTCTCCACGAGTATGCACCGTTGCCAAAGTTCGTCGTGCCCGAGACACCACGTGATGATCGGGTGTGATAAGCTCTCGTCCATCTACAACGGGTGCAAGCCAGTTTTGCACACGCAGAATACTCGAGTTAAACTTGAAGAGCCTAGCATATGCAGATATGGCCTCGGAACACGGAGACCGAAAGGTCGGCGTGAATCATATAGTAGATATGATCAACATAGTGATGTTCACCATTGAAAACTACTCCATCTCACATGATGATCGGTTATGGTTTAGTTGATTTGGATCACGTAATCACTTAGATGACTAGAGATGTCTATCTAAGTGGGAGTTCTTAAGTAATATGATTAATTGAACTTAAATTTACCATGAACTTAGTACCGATAGTATTTTGCTTGTCTATGTTTCTTTGTAGATAGATGGCTCGTGTTGTTGTTCCGTTGAATTTTAATGCGTTCCTTGAGAAAGCAAAGTTGAAAGATGATGGTAGCAATTACGGACTGGGTCCGTAACTTGAGGATTATCCTCATTCTGCCTGAAGAATTACGTCTGGAAGCACCGCTGGGTGCGAACTGCTTGCTGAGAACAACGCCGAAGTTGTGAGCGTCTGGCGAGCAAAGTGATGACTACTCTATAGTTCGAGTGTGCCATGCTTTACGGCTTAGAACCGGGTCTTCAACGACATTTTGAGCGTCATGGAGAATATGAGATGTTCCAAGAGTTGAAGTTAATATTTCAAGCAAATGCCCGGATTGAGAGATATGAAGTCTCCAATAAGTTCTATAGCTGCAAGATGGAGGAGAATAGTTACATCGGTGAACATATACTCAAAATGTCCGGGTATAATAATCACTTGATTCAATGGGAGTTAATCTTCCGGATGATAGTGTCATTGATGAATTCTACAATCACGCCACCAAGCTACAAGAGCTTCGTGATGAACTATAATATGCAAGGGATGACCAAGACAATTCCCGAGCTCTTCGCAATGCTAAAAGCTGCGGAGGTAGAAATCAAGAAAGAGCATCAAGTGTTGATGGTCAACAAAACCACTAGTTTCAAGAAAAGGGCAAAGGGAAGAAGAAGGAACTTCAAAAGAACAGCAAGAAAGTTGCTGCTCAAGAGAAGAAACCCAAAGTCGGACCTAAGCCTGAAACCGAGTGTTTCTCTGCAAGCAAACTGGTCCTGGAAGCGGAACTGCCCCAAGTATTTGGCGGATAAGAAGGATGGCAAGGTGAACAAAGGTATATGTGATATACATGTTATTGATGTGTACCTTACTAGAGCTCGTAGTAGCACACGGGTATTTGATCTGGTTACATTGCTAATATTTGCAACTCAAAAGCAGGGACTACGGAATAAGCGAGCATTGGCAAAGGACGAGGTGACGATCTGGCGTGGGAAGCGGTTCCAAAGTCGATGTGATCGCGGTCGACACGCTACCTCTACATCTACCTTCGGATTAGTTTTAGACCTTAATAATTGTTATTTGGTGCCGCGTTGAGCATGAACATTATATCTGGATCTTGTTTGATGCGAGGCGGTTATTCATTTAAATCAGAGAATAATGGTTGTTCTATTTATATGAGTAATATCTTTTATGGTCATGCACCCTTGAAGAGTGGTCTATTTTATTAAATCTCGATAGTAGTAATACACATATTCATAATGTCGAAGCCAAAAGATGCAGAGTTAATAATGATAGTGCAACTTATTTGTGGCACTTGCCGTTTAGGTCATATTGGTGTAAAACGCATGAAGAAACTCCATCTTGATGGACTTTTGGAATCACTTGATTATGAATCACTTGGTACTTATGAACCGTGCCTCATAGGCAAGATGACTAAAACACCGTTCTCGGTTCTATGGAGAGAGCAACAGATTTGTTGGAAATCATACATATGAGATGTATGTGGTCCGATGAATGTTGAAGCTCGTGGCGGATATCGTTATTTTCTCACCTTCATAGATGATTTAAGCAGATATGGGTATATCTTCTTAATGAAGCATAAATCTGAAACATTTGAAAAGTTCAAAGAATTTGAGTGAAGTTGAAAATCATCGTAACAAGAAAATAAAATTTCTACGATCGATCGTGGAGGAGAATATTTGAGTTACGAGTTTGGTCTACATTTGAAAAATTGCGGAATAGTTTCGCAACTAACGCCACCTGGAACACCACAGCGTAATGGTGTGTCCGAACGTCGTAATCGTACTTTACTAGATATGGTGCGATCTATGATGTCTCTTACCGATTTACCGCTATCGTTTTGGGGTTATGCTTTAGAGACGGCCGCATTCACGTTAAATAGGGCACCATCAAAATTCGTTAAGATGACTACTTATGAACTATGGTTTGGCAAGAAACCAAAGTTGTCGTTTCTGAAAGTTTGGGGCTGCGATGCTTATGTGAAAAAACTTCAACCTGATAAGCTAGAACCCAAATCGGAAAAATGTGTATTCATAGGATACCCAAAGGAAACAGTTGGGTACACCTTCTATCACAGATCCGAAGGCAAGACATTCGTTGCTAAGAATGGATCCTTTCTAGAGAAGGAGTTTCTCTCGAAAGAAGTGAGTGGGAGAAAAGTAGAACTTGATGAGGTAACAGATACCAGCTCCCTTATTGGAAAATGGTTCATCACGAAATCGGTTCTGTGACACCTACACCAATTAGTGAGGAAGTTAATGATGATGATCATGAAACTTGAGATCAAGTTTCTGCTGAACTCGAGGTCAACTAGAGTAAGATCCGCACTGAGTGGTACGGTAATCCTATTCGGAAATCATGTTACTTGACCATGGTGAACCTACGGACTATGAAGAAGCGATGGTGAGCCCAGATTCGCACAATGGCTGGATGCCATGAAATCGAGATGGGATCCATGTATGAGAACAAAGTATGGACTTTGGTTGACTTGCCCGATGATCGGCAAGCCATTGAGAATAAATGGATCTTTAAGAAGAAGACCGGCGCTAATGGTAATGTAGCGTCTATAAAGCTCGACTTGTTGCAAAAGGTTTTCGACAAGTTCAAGGGGTTGACTACGATGAGACTTTCTCACCCGTAGCGATGCTTAAGTCTGTCCGAATCATGTTAGCAATTGCTGCATTTTATGATTATGAAATTTGGCAAATGGATGTAAAACTGCATTCTTGAATGGATTTCTAGAAGAAGAGTTGTATATGATGCAACCAGAAGGTTTTGTTGATCCAAAAGGTGCTAACAAAGTGTGCAAGCTCCAGCGATCAATTTATGGTCAGTGCAAGCCTCTCGGAGTTGGAATAAGCGCTTTGATAGTGTGATCAAAGCATATGGTTTTATCTGAGACTTTTGGAGAAGCCTGTATTTACAAGAAAGTGAGTGGAGCTCTGTAGCATTTCGATATTATATGTGGACGACATATTATTAATTGGAAATGATATAGAATTTCTGGATAGCATAAAAGGATACTTGAATAAAAGTTTTTCAATGAAAGACCTCGGTGAAGCTGCTTACATATTGGGCATCAAGATCTATAGAGATAGATCAAGGCGCTTAATTGGACTTTCACAAAGCACATACCTTGATAAAGTTTTGAAAAAGTTCAAAATGGATCGAGCAAAGAAAGGTTTTTACCTGTATTACAAGGTGTGAAATTGAGTCGGACTCAATGCCCGACCACAAGAAGATAGAGAGAAAATGAAAGATGTTCCTATGCTTGACCATAGGCTCTATCATGTATGCAATGCTGTGTACCGGACTGACGTATGCTTAGCAATAAGCTTGCAGGAAGGTACCAAAGTAATCAGAGTGGATCAACGGACAGCGGTCAAGAACATCTGAAATACACGAAAAGAACTAAGGATATGTTTCTCATATATGGAGGTGACAAAGAGCTAGTCGTAAATGGTTACGTCGATGCAAGCTTTGACAACGATCGAGACGATTCTAAATCGCAAACCGGATCGTGTTTTTATTAAGCGGTGGAGCTGTCGGTTGGTGCAGTTCTAAACAAAGCGCCGTGGCGGGATCTACATGTGAAGCGGAGTACATAGCTGCTTTGGAAGCAGCAAATGAAGGAGTCGGATGAAAGAGTTCATTTCCGATCTAGGTGTCATACCTAGTGCATCGGGACCAATGAAGATCTTACGTGACAATCTTGGTGCAATTGCCTTGGCAAAGGAATCCAGATTTCACAAGAGGACCAAGCATATCAAGAGGCGCTTCAATTCCATTCGGGACCAAGTCCAAGTGGGAGACATAGAGATTTGCAAGATACATACGGATCTGAATATTGCGAGACCGTTGACTAAGCCTCTTCCTCGAGCAAAACATGATCAGCACCAGGACTCCATGGGTGTTAGAATCATTCTTGTGTAATCTAGATTATTGACTCTAGTGCAAGTGGGAGGCTGAAGGAAATATGCCCTAGAGGCAATAATAAAGTTATTATTTATTTCCTCATATCATGATAAATGTTTATTATTCATGCTAGAATTGTATTAACCGGAAACATAATACATGTGTGAATACCTAGACAAACATATAGTCACTAGTATGCCTCTACTTGACTAGCTCATTAATCAAAGATGGTTATGTTTCCTAACCATAGACATGTGTTGTTATTTGATTAATGGGATCACATCATTAGGAGAATGATGTGATTGACATGACCCATTCCGTTAGCCTAGCACTTGATCGTTTAGTATATTGCTATTGCTTTCTTCATGACTTATACATGTTCGGTAACTATGAGATTATGCAACTCCCTTTTACGGAGGAACACTTTGGTGCTACCAAGCGTCACTGGCGTAAGCTGGGTGATTATAAAAGAGTACTACAGGTGTCTCCAAAGGTACATGTTGGGTTGGCGTATTTCGAGATTAGGTTTTGTCACTCCGATTATCGGAGAGGTATCTCTAGGCCTTCTCGGTAATACACATCACATAAGCCTTGCAAGCATTGCAACTAATAGGTTAGTTGCGAGATGATGTATTACTGAACGAGTAAAGAGACTTGCCGTGCGAGATTGAACTAGGTATTGGATACCAAGCGATCGAATCTCGGGCAAGTAACATACCGATGACAAAGGGAACAACGTATGTCGTTATGCGGTTTGACCGATAAAGATCTTAAGTAGAATATGTAGGAACCAATATGGGCATCGAGGTTCCGCTATTGGTTATTGATGAGAATAGTTCTAGGTCATGTCTACATAGTTCTCAAACCCGTAGGGTCCTTGCACGCTTAACGTTACGATGATGAGTTTATTATGAGTTTATAAGTTTTGATGTACGAAGTTTTTGAGTCCGGATGTGATCACGGACATGACGAGGAGTCTCGAAATGGTCGAGACATAAAGATTGATATATTGGAAGCCTATATTTGGATATCGGAATGGTTCGGGTGAAATCGGATTTCAGGAACACCGGGTTACGGAACCCTCCGGGGATATTGGGCCTTAGTGGGCCATGAGGGAGAAGAGGAGGGCGGCCGGGCAGGCAGGCGCGCCTCCCCTAGTCCGAATAGGACAAGGAGAGGGGGCGCGCCTTCCTCTTCCCTCCCCTTTCCTTCTCCAACAAGGCAAGAGGGGGAGTCCTACTCTCGGTGGGAGTAGGACTCCTCCAGCGCACCCTTGGGGCAGCAGCACCTCCCTTGCTCCTTTATATACTGAGGCGGGGGGCACCCCATGACACACAAGTTGATCTACGGATCGTTCCTTAGCCGTGTGCGGTGCCCCTCCACCATATTCCACCTCGGTCATATCGTCGCGGAGCTTAAGCGAAGCCTGCGCGGAGAAGTCATATCGTCGCGGAGCTTAAGCGAAGCCCTGCGCCGGTGGAGCATCATCATCGTCACCACGCCGTCGTCTTGTGGAACTCATCCCCGACGCTTTCTTTGGATCGGGCCGGGGATCGTCATCGAGTGAGCGTGTCTTTGAACTCGGAGGTGCCGTCGTTCGGTACTTGGATCGATCGGATCGTGAAGGCGTCGACTACATCAACAGCGTTGTCATAACGCTTCCGCTTACGGTCTACGAGGGTACGTGGACAATACTCTCCCCTCTCGTTGTTATGCCATCACCATGATCTTGCGTGCGCATAGGAAAATTTTGAAATTACTACGTTCCCTAACATAAACAGCTCAAGAGCTAACCAGGTTCCTACCTGGGAGTACTACTTAGATATGTACACAAACATGTACTCGGATGTCTTGTTTAATCCCAATATTCACCCCCCCCCCCCTAAAAATGATGTTCTCCGTGCAACCTGGATTCCAAATGCAACGACTACTACTCGTATATGTTATCATCGGCATTGCCTTTGTTGTTCCTTGCGGCATTTCAGCGACCGCCTTTATCATGGACTTGTCCTGAAGAAACTCTTTCTTGATCATGTCTTCAACCTTCACCTGTTTTTCTTCGGTGCTTGGTAGATTGTCTTTCGGACACTTGAGAGACATCTTTTGAATCCGAGCGGGACCAAACTTTGGTCTAATTTTGTGTTCCAAGCTCTTGGCGCTTGCTTCAGCCCGTAAAGTGCCTTCTTGAGCATGCAAACTTTTCGTTCTTCGTCTTTCTCGTAGCCGAGGGGTTGTTTCACATACACTTTTTCTGTGAGATCACCGTTGAGGAAAGCGGATTTAACATCCATATGATGAATCTTCCAATCCTCTTATGCTGCCAAAGCTAAGAGCACTCTCGCCGTCTCGATTCGAGCAGCCGGTGCAAGCACCTCCTCATAGTCAACTTCTTGACGTTGTACGTAGCTCTTTTCAACGAGCCTGGCTTTGTACTTTACAATGGCACCCTTCGTGTCCTTCTTTAACTTGTAAACCCACATCAAACCTATCGCCTTTTGGTTCGGAGGTCGGTTACCAAAATTCCACGTGCCATTGCTCTCGATCGCCTTCATCTCCTCATCCATGACGTGCATCCAGCTTGAACTTTTGCTTGCCTATACGAAGTTCGCTGGCTCCTCAACTCCGAGTAAACACAATCCGGAGTACTCAAGCGTAACTGGCTTTGCGTATTTGTAGACTTTCTTGAGGATCTTGTAGCGACGAGGCCCGGAAGAATCCGTTGTGGCTTGCGAAGGAGGCGACATATACACTGTGTTGGGGTCTATGCACTTGAGGAAGACGGCTGAGTCCTGGGGATGTCGGGTCGTCGGCACCCGTGTCGTCGGCGTAGTCGTCATGATCGTGACTACCATCTTGATTGCGTCATCACTATGCGCCTCGTTGTCGATGTCGTTGCCGAGATCTCCGCCCGTGTCATGCACGTCATTGTTGCTATCACCTTGCGACCCATGCGCGTCGTCGTCAGTGTCGGCAACATGATGATCACTGCCATTGTGGTCACCTTGGTTGGACGTCTTGCCAACCACCTGGACATCCTCCCCTGCATCGTCATCGGTTGGAAATTCAACTGTGAATATGTTACTGTTTGGAGCTTCATTGGCTGCTGCGCTCCAATTCCACGCTTGGTTTTCTTCAAACACAACGTCGCGTGAAATCCGTAGACACTTGGTTCGTGAATCGTAGAAGCGGTAAGCCTTGGAGCCGGAAACCGATGAACACTATCTTGGTACTACGATCGGCAAGATTTGAGAGAAGAGGCTCCACCGTCTTCACATGCGCTACACACCCGAACGTACGTAAATGAGACACATTCGGCTTACGTCCGTAAATTGCTACATACGGAGTCTTGCCGATCACCGCCTTCGTTGGAGCCCGGTTGAGAAGATAAACCGTCGTCGAGACAGCTTCTCCCCAAAAAGCCCCTGGCAGGTTCTTGCTCTTGAGTAAGCTCCTTGCCATGTCAACGACGGTTCAATTGCGCCTTTTAACAACCCTGTTCTATTGTGAAGTAAATTATTTTCGAATGGGTCATCTATATCAGTATAATACACCAAGCTCGCTTAAACTGACTATATTATTGATATACGTATGTATTTGAACTTAGCAAGAATTTCCACATGTTGTATTGTACGTGTGCTTACATGGCCAACGAGCTGATATGGTCCTCTAACTTAATTATTGTCCATCTATGTTTCATTATTTAACAAGCTTCCTTTAATTTGCATGACCGAAAGAATATATAACTAATAATTAAGTGTGACGGTCGCTTGTAGATTTTAATTAAAAGTGTGGTTTGCAACATCTCACAAACATTACTATAGTGGCAATAAATTTATTTTCCTTTTATTTCTTATCCCCACTTTAAGAATGCACCTAATGAATGTTTACGATGTTGGATACTAATATCCCACAACAACGCGCGGGGTATCGATCATCTACACCCTCCGTTTCTAAATATTTATCTTTCTAGACATTTCAAATGGACTACAACATATTGATCTATGTAGACGTGTTTTAGAGTGTAGATTTATCAAAAACGCTCTTACATTATGAGATGAAGGGAGTAGTTGTTTGTTTAAATCTTTAAAAAGACAAATATTTGGGAAGTAAACCACGTAAGCTAGGCCCCAACGTAACTAGGCTGATCTGGACCATCTGTGCGTCTCCACCTCGTTCAATCGTGGCCGTTCGTTATCTGAATGGGTGTCAACTGAATGACGACACAGTAGCAGGTTCAGTTTTGGACCTCACACTCCGCCCCCTCCACCCTCTCCTCCAGCCGCCAATCGCCGCCCCGCCGGCGGCGCCCCCATCGCCTGCTCGTCAAGCCCCAGGGGGAGGCGCCGCTTGCCTTCGCCCAGGCCCAGGCGCTCTCCAGCCCCAACGTCGCGGCAGCGGGCCACATATCGCGCCGCCGGCGCCTCACATCTCCTCCCCCCCTGCTTCTGCTCCGGCGGTGGTCGTGAGGCGTGGAGGCTCCTGCTCCGGCTCTGGAACCGGTAGGACGAGGAGGGTTGTCCACGGAACTGCGCAACGACGCCGCGCCGTACGGCCTCGGCGGCCCAGCGACGCCACAGGCACGCACCTTGGTAATTCGATTTTCTGCCCTGTTTCCATGCTTGTCGTGTGGCTCCTGGATATTACCTCAGTGCTGCCGTGACTTGCTAACCAAATTGGTTTGTCACAATTTCATAAATTTGCAGGCTGATATATAGAATTAGAACTACTATTAGACTAAGATACTGGGCTTTCTAATGTTGGGAAAACAAGTGTGTCTTCAAATGCAGTGAGCTTAAAAATGCGTCTTTAATGGCATTGTGGTGATTTAGGAATTGACGTTGGATATATTTAGTCAGGTAATATGCTTGAAATCTATGTTAGGTCGATAGCATTGTGAGTAATCTGCGACTTGTCCATCTAATTGGGGGAGTAAAGCTCTGGTTTCAGGTTTTTCTTGTGATTGCTAAAGTCATTAAGGAGAAAAAACTTGATAACTACTCCCTCTGTAAACTAATATAAAAGCGTTTAGATAACTAAAGTAGTAATGTAAACGCTCTTATATTACTTTACGGAGGGAGTATGTATCAGGTCGGAGGCAACCGAGCCCATGATTTAGTGAATTAATAATGGCGCCGTGCAATGTTTTGGGCTCAGCAGATCTGAAATTGTGGGCACTATTCCATTCCCCCTTAACCCATAGCTACCATGTCTGCATTTGGATTGTAAATAGAGAAGGAGCGACTTCATTCTTATCTCACTGACAAATAACAGATAGTGTTTCAGTTGATCAGTTACCGCTCAATTTTTTGGTAAAAGCCACACAAATCAAAAGGGCACTTTATTTCCTAGAAAAAAACATGGACTGTTATGCCATTTGTCAAGATGGGTGTACCACAGTCTTGTTTGCTCTTTTCCGACATTCTTTTCTATAACTGATTAAGATCCTTAATCATGTTGGTGGTCATTTAGGCAGTTTCACTTTTAAGTTTGGAGTTGTACTCTGATGTAAGAGACTGCCTGAAACCTTGGACCGTCTTAGCTCGCATTATAGGCGATTTTGATTAAAGGATAATTTGTATATTTACTGGCAGATTTGTACATTGTTTAGTACAAGTTCTCAAATGTGCAATTTGTATTGACTGTTCAATAGTTCTTCTGACTTTTTTTTTGTGGGATTGCAGGCAGAAGTAGCAGTTGTGCCAAATTCTACATTCTATATGATATTAATAGGAGGTATCAGTGGTGGGCTGATCCCTTGGGAGAATGGAAGGTAATAACCTTCGGATGACAATCCACTCCCATGGCGGCGACATCAACCACAGCCACAGTCACACCGCTGTTAATCCACCTACTGCACGGTGCCACCGACCACGTGTCTGTAGCCGCCACCCACGCAAAGCTGCTCAAGGTCGGCACCGCCTCCGCCGTCTCTTCTTGCAACCACATCATCGCTGCTTACTGTCGATGCGGCGTCACTGCCCACGCCCACGACCTGTTCGATGGAATGTCCAAGCGGGACGTCATCTCCTGGACAGCCCTCATGTCTGGGTACTCTAGCACTGGCCGACCCCGCCTGGCTGTTTCCCTCCTCCGCGACATGTCTCACAGCGGCGTGCCACCGAATGCCTTCACCTTCTCGACTGCCGTCAGCGCGTGCGCACGCCTTGCTGATGCTGGACTTGGGCGGAAAGTGCATGCCCGTGCTGAGGTCGAGGGCTACGCGTCTGATGCTGTTGTTGCCACCGCGCTCGTTGACATGTATGGCAAGGCCGGAGATGTGGAGGCTGCACGTGCAGTGTTTGATGGTATGGCTGCTCCGGCGAGGAATGCGGTTTCATGGGGCTCGATGCTGTCTGTATATGCGCAGAATGCGCTTGGGCGTGAGGCCATCCAACTTTTCGCTGAGTTCAGAACCAAAGGTAATTTCATGGCGCCCAACCACTTCATGCTGTCAAGCGTTGTGAATGCGTGTGCAGGCGTTGGGCGGCTTGGAGTTGGCAAGTCTGTGCATGGAACAGTCCTTCGGTTTGGGCATGGATGCAATGGCGTGATTGTTGTGGCCTTGGTTGACATGTACTCCAAGTGTGGACTCTACGAGTACTCAAGAAAGGTGTTTGACAGGATTGAGCATCCATCAGTCATCTGCTATACCTCCATCATCGTGGCAGCAGCAAAGTATGGTCTTGGGAGGTGTGCACTCACTTTTTTCAATGAGATGATCGATAGAGATGTGCAACCAAACAGTGTTACACTGCTTGGCGTCATGCATGCTTGCAGCCATTCAGGTCTTCTTGACACTGGCCTCCATCTCCTCCACTCCATGCAGAGCAAATATGACATCCATCCATGCGCCAGCCACTACACTTGTGCGGTTGACATGCTCGGCCGAGCAGGACGGCTGGAGGAGGCATTTGAGCTGGCCAACGAAGCGCAAGTTGAAGGCCGTGATGCCCTCATGCTGTGGAGCTCATTGCTGTCTGCTTGCCGGACACATAGGTGCCTAGATCTAGCCGCCAGAGCTGCCCACAGAGTGTCAGAGTTCAGCCAAGATGTAGCAGGTGCACTGGTAGTGATGTCAAACGCATACACTTCAGCCGGCCAGACTGACAATGCTGCTGCTGTATGGTCGAACATGAGGCGACGAGGCATACGGAAAGATCCTGGGTGCAGCTGGATTGAGATAAAGGACATACCCTACGTGTTCTACGCCGGATTGGTATCACCCGCCGGTGCAAGGGCAGGTGAAGTGATGATGTTGCTTGATGAGTTAGAGGGTAAGATGCGGGAGAAGGGTTACAAGGGTGGACTAGGTAGTACCAGAGTCTTTGATGCTCATGAGGAGGATGGAGAGGACGGGAAAGGCGAGATGGTTGGAGTGCACAGTGAGTTATTGGCTTTGGGGTTTGGTTTGCTGGTTATCCCCAAGGGGATGACTATCAGGGTGATGAAGAACCTGAGGATGTGCTGTGACTGTCATGACGCGTTCAAGCTCATAAGTGACATTATGGAGCGCGAGTTCGTTGTGAGGGATCTGAATAGATTCCATCACTTCAAGATGGGGTCATGTTCTTGCAATGACTACTGGTGATTCAAGGCTGAAATCAAAGTGATTGTCAACTTTATGATACAGAAGGAAAATAGCATTTTTCTGAAGAGAGTTTCTCAGTTTTCAAATAGATGTATTCCACAAGAAAGTCAAAGGGCAATGTCAAAATGTTCGAGCGCACAACAAATCTTGATATTCTTCCAAAGGGAGTCAGCGGCAAGATTTTGTTGACCATAGTCTCCATAGGCATGGACTTATAACATTTACACAATATGAGTCTGACTTAGTCCAACAAATCATTTGAATTCTTTTAAGAAGATATGCAACTCATCTTACAAAACCCAAAAGGTTAAAGTGGCGGACTGTAAGGAACTGGGATTGTCTCTGGCTTTTGGCACTTCATAATTCATACCCTGGTAGTGTCCAACATGAGTATCTCGTTGTTCTTTAAGAGTATTTCAGTTGAGTTACAAATCTTATGATAGGCAGGGACAATCTCTTTAAATTATTCATGTAATCATGCAGGAACTTACATGCCTTTTACTAGTTCTGTTGTTTGCTATCCCTGGTGATGTAGCTTTTGGTCTTGCTCTGTTGAATCGTAGCTATGGCTTGATGCCTTGGTTTGATCTTTATGCCATATATCTAACATATAAAAGCTCCTACACTACCCGCCGATTGAGCGCCGTCGCGGTTTCAAAACAATCCTGCCCGCACGCTTTGCCTCGCTGGCGCAGTAATAGTGATTTTCGTCGCCCTGGTAAGAATCCCGCCGCTCGTTTTTCTGTACGTTGCGTAATCGGGCTAGAGCGACTGACGCCTGGGCCATCCTTGCGCAGGGGCCAGCCTAGCAGCGACAGGGCGTGTGCGTGCCTTTTCGGGGTGAAAGCATTGCCGATCGATCGTGGGTTGCCAGTGTCGTGGGTTGGCAGGGCGTTTTTTTACCGTCCCTCGTTTGCACCCAGCGGTGACGCCTCCGCTTCAGCCGCGGCGGGCCCATCTGTCGGCCTCGTGAGCAAGCGGCCTGGGCGAGCGGGCACGATAGAAAAGAAAAGGGAAGCGGCAGCGAGAGAAAAGAGAAGGGGCAGCCAGACCTAGCCCGCGGCCCCGCAGCCGCCTTCTCTCCTGCCGCCGCCGTCACCTCGGCCTCGGCCGGCCCGTGCTCTGCCGACGCCCGTCGGCCTCGATCCGGCCTCGGCAGGAGGGGAGCAGCAGCCTCGCCCCGTGCTCCGTCGGTGCTCGTCGGCCTCGACCCGTCGTCGGCAGGAGAGTGCTTGGGGTAGGAGAGGAAGGCGGCGCTCTAGGCAGGGGTGTTGGGCAGAGAGATATGGCGGCAGCAGCAGGAGCAGCTCGTCTCTCCTCTTCGTCTCATCTCATGGATGAGGGCGTCGGCTCCAGAAGCTCTAGGAGTGGAAGGCGTCTTCCTCCAGAATTTGGTCGAGGTGCTCCTCTCTCTTTGCTTCTTCTCTTTTCTCTGTACTTTGTTTGGGCAGTATTTGCCCTGTCATGTTTTTATGATGTGTTCATGAGCTAATTTGTTCTTATGGTGGTTCCACCTTTATTTCTATCTGGCAGGATTTTGTTGCAACGACACTATGCTGACTTTTTTGTGTTTTTGGAATTTGTTAATGAAATTCTGGTTAAGCGCTTTGACTTGCCCAGTGATCTTGTCTCAAATTACAGTTTTGGAATTTGTCAATGAAATTCTACAATCAGATAAACCTTTTGTTTGGTCCATTCGTCGATAGAATATTCTAGACACTTGACTAGATGTTGTATACCAAGCAGTTCATCAATTCTCTTGCTGGCCTGTAGTGTTCGCCATCATGTAATTTTAGGAACAAAATTCAGAGAAAACTTACTGCATGTTATGCGTGAGCCATTGAGGAGTTCTGATAGTTTTTACATTATAATGTTTTTGGTGCAGACCATCGATTTTACTAAGTCTTCGTCTGTTACTTTTTGCAAATTTCAGCATGAATATGCATTCGAACTTGTTCTCAGTTATCCATATATTCATTTTCTTAGATGTGCAGTATGCAATCATGTTCTTTTCTTGCGATGCTTTTGGCCTGTTAATCTTTCATTTAAAGGAGAATCACCAAGCGGAATTGAGACTATTATAAAAAATCCTCATTTTGTAGAAGGGTTAAGCAATTGGTCCGGACAAAATCTAATATCTGCAAGCATGAGTTAACTGCATATGGGAATGTAAATCACATAAATGGCAGCTACTTTGCATCAGTAACAGGACAGGTTCACAGTTGGAATGGCATACAACAAGATATCACAGGCAGTGTAAAGAAAAGTTTCTTACGAGATTAGTTCTCCTGTTTGCAGATTTGGCAGTGCTAATGATACTGAAGTTCATGCTACTTTGTGGGTATAAGAATATGGCTGTGAACAATATCTATGCATTTCAAAGTAAGTATGTTGATTTTAGTATTTAAACGCTTTCTTGGCAATGTTATCTTATATTCCATTACAATATGTTACAGTATCTTCTAGGGCCACAGATATCACTGGTTTACTAAATTATAGGGTCACATATATCACGGGTTTACTAAATTTCAGGGTTACAGATGCCACAAGGCTTGCCTAACAAAGGTTCACTGAAAAGGAATGGCTTGACAAAAAAAAGGTGGTTATTTCTTCCTTTAACTGTTTCAATCCTCTCTTTTTTTCATTTTCATGCTTAAAGGAATGTTAATGCTTATGTTTTACTATTTATAAAATAAACATATGCCAGCTGGCTTCTTAAGGGGGCTTGCTGTTGATTTTTTTTGTTGGATTAGATGGCTGCCAGTATGCATAGCATCTTGAGTGTCTTGTTGATGTTCTGGATAAAGCAATTGACGAAATATGTGTAAACTATGTTCTGTTTAACAAAAAAAAATCCTTATCCACTTCACTCTTCTTACCTTATATGACATACAGGACTATCATTGGTCTAGGTTAAAGCAGTTGTTGTGATCAGGCAGAGAGAATTTGAGAGCATCAACAAAAATCCTTATCCGCTGCACTTTATAAATGTTTTTTCAGTGGCTGTTTGATATAGATGTTTCATTCGTTGCATCAGAACATATGATTCTGGGAGCAAAATATCTTCGCTGATCTGTTTTAATGAGATGCCTGATTAGCTGCACAAGCATACATGGTTCTATTAATAATTTGTTTGCCCTGATCATCTTGATATTCAGTTATGTTGGTATGGTCAGAAAACAAGCTTCAAAAGTAATTATGATGACCGTTTGCATGGTAGGTCTTGTAAGCAATATGCTTTGCGTATTCATGATTCAACCATTTGTTGGATGTTTTAGTTTACATGTTCGGGCTAGAGCAACTGACGCATGGGCCAGTCTTGCGTGCAGGCCAGCCTCGAAGCTGACATGTTGTGTGCGTGCTTCTGCCCGGGTGAAAGCAGGGGCAAATCGATCATGGGTTGTCAGGTGCGTGGGTGGGTTCGCGCAGGCGGGTGGGTGGATTCAAGCCGTCTACTCGCACCATGCTCGCTTCCACCTAGCTGCGACTCTTCCTCGTCAAAGAGCCTTGGCCCCATTCATCGGTCTCTTGGGTACATGCGCCTGGTGAAGTCCTTTGTTTACCCGCCTGTCTCTCTCCCTTTACCCTCGTCACCACCAATCCCTTTCGTCCTCGAGTCCTGCCTCCCCATCCAGTTCCCATTCGCCGCTCTCCTCGCTCCCATCCACGGCGAGCGGGACGGCCGTGAGAGAATATCAGTGGGGGCGCGCGTAGAGCCTGAGAGCCGGCAGAAGCAGGGGCCGGGTGTTGGTGGCCGACGGGGGTCTGGCGGGCGTGGCGGGTGTGGCGGCAGCTGGAAGGGCAGCAACGGCGCGTCGACCAGACCGGCAGCGACCCCGATGGAGGGGAAGGGACCGGCAGACGAGCGACCTTATGGAGCCACACACATTGACAGGTAATCTCCCCGCCTTCCCTTCGCTTCTCCCCTCCTCCCCTTCGTTTCTCACTCCTCTCCGATCTCGGCTGCACATTTGCGTCCTCGCCATCTTTTTCTCCCAGTTTTTACTGGTTGATTCTTCGGTTCCTTGATGAGTGCATACCTGACTGTGCTAATTATGTCTCCTACCCCTCCTTGTGTCACCTTGGCGCGGCACATGGCCTCTGCCCCTTTCTCTCTAACAATTACTAATATTTCTAATATTTTTGTATGATGATCCTTGTGTGAGATGGATCTTTCTAATATTTCTATCTGATGAAAGTTGTAATCAATTGCATATTTTCTTGGCACTTTATTATGTGATATCTGTTTGGGGCATTACCGTTCTAATATGTGCTAACTTTCTGCTGATTGAAGGGAGAAGCTCGAGCCACAGCGGGTCCATGGCGCCATCGCCGTCACAGCAGGAGGAGCGTGGGCCGCAGAGACGTCCGGATCTGTCCAGCCCTCACACCGCCATCCGACCACCCTAGAGGTTTGTTCCTGCGTCCTCGCCTCCATCCTCTGAATTTTTGTGCCCGTGTCCTCCCCTCCCTTTGGCTCTTGTTGAAGTGCCACCGATTTCTTCTGCTACCTAAGAAGTACCAATGCTCATATTTTTACAATTTGGTTTCCATAGCTTTTAGTCATGGGATCTTGAGGAAAGCAGTTAATACATTATGATTGTGTCGGCTATACTGAATCTACAAAGCCTTTTTGTGTGCAGAGAAATTCACACTCTGCATTAGTTGCAAAAGATGCTGATTTTGATCTTAATAATTATAGTTGATGTTCAAGCAGTAGCGAGTTTGGCAACCTCACGGTCATCTAATTCGGAATTCACGTCCTACCCTCAAAGCTTAGCTTAATATTATTCATTTTCTGGTTTAAATTATTTCTTGAAGCCTTCTTTCAGCTCGCACTTGTATGCTAATTAAACTTATTTCTGGGTGTAAGAAGAGTTCAGAGCAAAGCAGGCCAACATCTTTGCTGCAACATCTTTGCTGCACTGGACCGGCTCTACATCCGCGGTGGCGGGCATGGCCTCCGCTGCCGGGTGCACGATGAGGTGCTCGAGGGGTAGGGCCGCTTGCGGCGCAGGTGCCCGTCGTGTGTCCCAGCAGGGCACCCGATGCAGCTGCAACTGGCCGGCGAGTTTGGCTGATTTCAACATGTCAAGGTGGGCTTCAACCAATCCTTCTTCCCCTCCCTCTCTCTTTGTGCAACTCTGGAATCTTGTGCAATGTGCTCTGCTTCCATCTCTTTTCTTTTTTTAAATGAATCTCGACTCAGGAGAGCATGGTCTTTAGGCTAGCATTACTGTCAAGGACCCCACCTTCCTATTGAATTGCTTATGTTTGTACAACATGTATTTTTCAAAATTAGTTGCTTACAGTGTGATGAATTCTATTAACTTTAAGTTCAAAAGAAACGGCGACAATGTTAAGAGTTCTTTTGTGATGTTGCATGGTGTTCTGATTTTTGCGTTCTGGTATTCTTTCTTAATTTTGAGTTCAAAGAATCACTTGATGCTATTGACCAAAAAGCGATTTTGTTACGGTTCTGAGTTAGTAAACCAAAAGAACTAAAACATCATCGGTCGGCAGTTGTTGAATTTGTCAGATTGATATTGCCTTGGTTACCACTTTGTTTGGTGATTACACTATAAATTCTTGAGATATAGTGCAATGGTTGATAGTTTGTCTTATAATCATAGTTGTTGTAGCATCTGAGAATGATTTACTTCTCTAGCCAGCTCTGCTTCTGTGATTTCAGAGTATATGTTGTTATAAGTTTGTCATCTTCAACGTTCGGTGCCCATATGGAGTTCACTAGAAGATTAACACTGGTAATTAGAGGTGACTTTGACCACCATCCTATGTTGCTGTTACAGAAGAAGACCATGGCTACCGGAGGACTATATGAACAAGGCTCGCCAGGTCCTGCATCATCAACTAACAGCCAACTCCAAACGATTACTCAGGTTAGCTCTCCTTCTGTAACTAACCCATTTTACAATTGCTCTCCTTTCCCAGGTAAAGATAGTATAATCAGCTTGGTTAACAAATAGCACATTCCATATGAAAATTACTGGAGTAGATAGTTTACAGATATACCTTGGTACTCTAGCTATTTTGTTTAGTTGGTAAATAAAGAGTAAGTTTGTCTCATCCAAAGTAGATAGATCGTGTACCTGTGAGCCTATATAGGCATAGTAGCCAATTGTGTATAAACCAGGTGTGTTCTTATGTATAAGAGACATCCATATTTTCGTGAGTATAGTCCCTTTACCCTACTTACTGTAATTACAATCATTAGTTATTTGAACCCTCAGCTGAAACTGTTGTCTTATATTACTGAAAGTTGCAGAATATCCCAACAAAAGGCAGAATTCCTTGTAGGATAAATAAAAATGCATCTGATGCTGACAAGTCTAGGAATTCCAGAGGCCGAGTATCGTTGCAGGGTATATGCGAACAACAAAATCTATGCCACAACTCTTTTCAGTACATCTATGGTACCACTCAAAGGTAGACCTCTAATTATGAATTTCCTTCCATGCCGCCATTATCTTGTTGTGCACTAACAGTTTGTTTAAAATCCTATGTTAATCAGATAAAATTTGGTGGTTTAGATGAAATTTCATCGAAAGGTTGCCCCGTCATGAATATAGTGGTCCTAATTTGTTCTTATGTTTCTAGGTGTCCTCATTTCGGGATAGTAAGTCCGACGACAAGAGATTCTACATATTTTCTCCCACAAAGGCACTTAAGTTGAAGACATATTCAAAAGATGACCGTGTCTCTGTGGTCGAGGCCTTGGTCTTGGTCAGGAGTGTTTATTCACTCAGGTCGCTTAGTGGAAGAATAACTTTGGTGCAGAGTGACATTTCTATTTTGACTGCAAAGAATCAAAATCGGATGCACCAGGAGGATTTAAACGAGAGTCTTATACAGGATTGAGAATAGATTATGCTTTCGGAGTTTTCATGCTACTGAAAGCAACTGAAGCTACGCTATGAGGATCATCTAAGCTTGTTTGGATCCAGTAGATACCATTTTTGAGGTAAGAATGGCTGTGAATATTAATTATCGCTGCATATTCTTTGAGACCGTGCAAAGATAAAATGTTTATATGAAGTTGATAGGTAGCAGAAACTGCTTATGCCTGAAACTAAATAGTAGAACTACATCATATGCTCATTGGTCATTTTGCTTGGAGACATACTGAGTTCGTTAAGCCTACTAATTAGCTAGAACAAGTTCAGCCAAGAGGTAGATGTTATTTGTTTTTCTTGCTCTTTCTTTTGTTGATATTCAGTCCTAGCCTCACAAAACCGCGCTACACTTTCACTTATAATGAGCCAAGAGAGAGAATGTTCATTAGTTTTTATTTGGATTTAGTGTACATAAATAATTAGCTAAGTTTGGTTATATTTAGCATTAGATGTTTCCCAGCAATGAAAAATGGTGGCCTGTTTTTTTCCCTTGACAAGTTACATTAGCAATGTGTAAAAGTTTGTCAAAGCTGGCTGTGTAAACCTGCCTCCTAGAAGGATGTAAATTCCCTCTCTTTCCAATGCAATGAAACGCAAAAGCCATTTGCGTTTTCTCGGAAAAAAAAACTGAAGGCCAAGGTAGATTCCTCAATGTACATATTGTTTGCACTTTCTAAGTACTGAAGTATGTATATTTTAGATAAAGTAGCATTTGCCAGTAGAGATCATGGTTGGGTCAACATATATTTCCACTGAACATTGGCATATTTAGAGCTTTCTATATATTTTATATTTTCTTTCAGCGAGTTTTTCTGAAGATGTGTCAATGTTCAGCCTGGAGAATGTTCATGTAAAGGCCAGTACACAAGCATGTCTACTTTACCATATGGATGGTGGATTTACAGGACAAATTTATGCACCAGCTTTGAATTCCATGACGTTGCATGGACTATGTGGAACCCACTGATTCATAGTGATGTATTTTCTTCGAGAAAGAGAGGACTGTGCAATCAGAAGTACAATATGTGATCATCAAGTGTAAGAGATGGCAAGAATATGTGGTATGTATTTCAGTCTGCGTACTATCGAAGTGTATTGACTGTTCATGCTGCTATAATAAGCTCGGTGATTTACTATGGAAACAGAAATACACTTAAGAAGCATCTTAATTTTTATGTACTGAGATTTTAGAGGCCGTTATTGACATTTATTTCCTTTATGCTAGAGATGCTGGTAAGAAATCTACATCAGTAACATACTTTGGTTTAATTCTTGGTTAGCACTTATCTGTTCTTTGCATTCAAAGAACTCATTGTTTCTTAAAAAAATGATAAGAAATATTGCAATCTTAATTGGCACAGTTTGGCCCTTTCATCACTTGGTATATAGTATTTCTTAGATACACCAACAATGAATTTTGGTTAGCACAAGAAATTGATACAGCACAATAGATTAACTATTGCGGTAGATTTATTGATTTTCGTCGGGCTGTGGTGTCTATCTGTAGCATCTGGAAGATGCCAAAAATACAATAAGCCTTTTTTCACAAGGTTTTTTGGTGTTGCTCAATGCTCATTACCTCTGGTATTATTTTCTCTTTTAGTCCTTTACTACTATTATCTCGTGCTTCTAAATATTATGAAAAACGTGCGAGTGAATCAAAGACTGTATATATGAGAATGTATGTGAGTTTGTTGCATTTTAGAGAATAGCCACACCTCCCTTGTGTTTGCATAGAACAAGGATGACAAATTTTGGTTTAATTCTTGGTCAGCACGTAACTCATTTGTTTCATAAAAGAAGATAACAAATATTGCAATCTTAATTGGCGCAGTTTGGCCCTTTCATCTCTTGGTATGTAGGGTTTTTTAGATACACCAACAATGAATTTTCTTAGATACACTAAATGATGAACAGGGCATATGTCAGGATGCATAGCATAATGTATATGTTAATTAGAAAATGCTCTTTAGCATCTGAAACATCTAAAGGCCATCACTCAACTATGTATTATATACAATATACCCAGCTCAATGATTGGAGCAGTACCAGCCACTAATTAGTGCTAATTAGTACTCAACATTGAATCACTCATCTAAGTGTCAACACGACTTGCCTATTAACATAGTAGTGCTAGGTCCTCGTGTTCGTTCTTACTCTCTGTTTTCCGAGTCTTTGGTCTCTATTCACATTTCGTTTTCTATTTTCATATCACTCTATTCATTCGGTATCTTGGTTTCTCTTTGTTTAGTCTCCCGTACCTCTTTTTTTCATTTGTATGTCTAAGGTAAGAATGAGAGATAAACAAACAGGAAAGTGCTTACTTTGTTCAGTGGATGCATTCCGTCACTGTCCATCAACAAGTTCAACTCCGGCGATGGTTCACCGATGTGGGCCGATGCACCACGTCAGGAACGTCAATGGCCTGACATGCCATTTTCTAACTGGGCCTGTTGTAAATGACGAGACCATGAGGATGCAGACAGTAATGTTGCTCCTGGTATAGTTATTTAGTGAGTTATAAGCTTCTCCTTTTCGAGTTTACTTCTACGAGTGATCAGTCCCTGCATCTTGTTTTAATTTTCAGAAAATGAAGATGTACTTTGCCGTGCCACTAATCTCAGCAAAATAGTAGATCATGATGCCCCTCGTGCTACAGTTGAATTGAATCACAAAAATTCTACATATTCATAAAACACCGAAGGAGGTTAGTTTTTACCTGAGCGGCAACGGCGACTGCCGTGGGCTTGCTGGAGCCTCCCTTGCCATGGAAAGTCACCAGCTTCAGGGAGTGCCAGGCTGCCGGAACAGACGCCACCTTCGGCAGGGAGCGACAACAGCAACCGTGAGGATTTGGCTCGCCGATACGAGTGACAGCGGCGCCATCTGCAGATTCCGCAGCTCCGAGCTGTAGCGGGAGCTGCCAGGCTGCCCAGATGCAGATGGAGCAGCTGCGGTGCTGCGCCTTCGAGCTGCCTGGCCGCCGAGATGCAGTTGAAGCCGCAGTGCCTTCGAGCTGCAGTGTGATCCGCTCCCCCGTGAAGCTGCAGCGTGATCCACCGCGAAGATGGAGCCCAGCTTGAATCGCCTTCACCAGGTGTTTTCTCCAGTACAGTGGGGAGAGGAAGAGGATGAACTGATCGATGGAATCAAGGCTAACAGTCCACCACGTGGTTATCTCTGGCGTTATATGTGCAACCCGTGTGTGTAGGTGTCAACCCGTGTGTATAGGTGTCCAGACTCCAGAGTGTGTGGTTCTTTGTCACAATGTCACGGTTGTATTTTTATCTTTGGTGCTAATTTGTACTTTATGTAACTGGTATAATCTGTATTGTTTCATGAAATTTATTCCCACTTATCTTAATATAAGAGCATCTGCAACCACAAGTATCAAAATCCTTATCTAAAAGTCCGCGGACGTATCCGGATGTTTCTGCAGACAGTGATTGATCAACACATAAAATTGTTTTCACAATCGGATATCCCATTTGCAAATCGTCAAATTTATACAATTACATGTAACATGAAACTATTCTAAAATTTCGCGGTGACCGTCATTATTGTTCGGCAGTGTCCATGTCCAACGGCTGGTTGTGCCCTTGGAGTGGAAGTGCGGTCACCGACGAGGTAGAGTAGGACATGGGACACGCATCAGCTCATGGGACTCGAGGTGCCGATGTATCCCATGACCGGAGCTGCATGTCGCCGATGGAAATGAGCTCGACGATGGATCCGCCGTGGTCGAAGGCCGACACGTCCATCATGAACGCGGTTGTGGCGTCGGGGTCACCGATCACCCGCTGCGGCATCGAGTGCGACTCCATCACGCCGATGTGCCGCCGCAGGGCTATCGTCGCCCCACGCCCATTGCCTCGCATGGTGGGAACGCAATGCCATATTTGCATCGACATGAAGCGGATGTGCACCTCGCCTCGGTGCACTAATGAAGCGGTTGAGCATCCACCACAACATTCGAGACACCATACGGATCACACCGCCTCCGGCGAGGCGATGGCGGCAGCGTCGCACCGGATCCGTCGTCATTTGGGTGGGCGCAATGGGTTCTCGCTAGATGGAGTCCGGCGATGTTGGGCAGACTCCTCCGAGATTGACGGAGCACAATGCGGACAACCATCTTCTCCTAGAGGCTGCGTGGGGCGAGTTTCCATCAGCGGATCAAGATCGTGGGACTCGGATCCGCTGACCGCCATGCGGATATCGCCCAAAAGGAGTTTGGGGCGGAGGGATGTAGAGAGGGTGGGGTGGAATGGAATGCAGCTAGCGGTTCATCTAGAGTTCATGCATGTTTGAATATATGTGGGATCGAGTCGCCTCATTGGGCAGGATTGAAAGGCAAAAATCCATCTAAAGGCAGGAAAGTACATTCTCCGTGTTAAGGGCTACATTACTCCTCTCATTCCAACAACTCTCACAACAACTGCTAAAAGATATAGCTTTATACAATTTAACATAGGTGAGCCTTGCATCCACTACTTAGATGAGTTTAGTCGCCACATTGTGCTACAACCATAATGTTTGTAGAGTGTGAAAGATCATCCGCAGCATCACCACGCCTCATCGTTGCTATGTGTGCCACATGACAGAAACATTTGCAACAGACGGCAAAAGAATGGTAATCCTTTGCAATTGCTCTGTCCAATTTCATACAATAGCATGGTATAAAATGATATAGTAACTAACCTTTACTTTTATTTTCAGTACTTTAGCATTCCCTTTTCTACGGGCTCACTTTTCCCACACATGGATGCTGACCGTGGTGAACTGCCAATCCCCACTGGAGATGGAACTACCATTGTCACAACCCGCTTTATCAAGGGTGTTGACAAAAAGGGCCACCATCACTAAAGGCCGGAGCAACTTCTTCCGTCACGCACACATGAACAAAGGGCAAGCATATGCTTTCGCCTTCAAATGCACTTTTAAGGGACTGCGTCTGATCATCTACTTAATATAAGCCAACTGCAAAAGCCCCTTGCTATATAACTTAATATTAGTATAAAGCCTATCAAGGCTTCTGTGTTTATCATCCTTTTGGATCTTACGTAGTCCACTATGGCCATCCTGTGCATTTAGCTATCGATTATTTGCTGCTTAGACTATTGTTCGGTATGCTTTTGAAACAACCATGATAAAATAAATATATGCTTTCATCTTCAACTACACGTTCAAAGGCCTCTGCATGATTGTCTATCCAATCTAAACAGATCACAAAAATCCTTTCCTACATGACTTAGTGCATCATTTTCGATCTTACATAAAACAAACCATGACAATCCTATGCGTACTATCGCTTGCTTGCTGCATATAGTATCATGAGCTATGCTTTTCGAACAACAATATGTTAATGCACACTCTTACAATACATGGCTTACATTCGGCCTTTGCGCCATTGGCGCAACGGGTCATCTAGTAGGAATAATCCCAAGTGGCCATGTCTAATGCCCCATGATTGTGAATATCTGCATTTTTTTAAGGTCTAGACTGGGGAGTGTATTTATTGTTTATCTGTGACGACGGCATTGATGCTTTTTAAGCTTGCTTTACTGCTAAGTACGTTATGTTAATATAATCTCGAGGTGATAAATATATCGCATACATTTGAGCATAAAGATGCATTCAAGTGAGTAGGGAGTCTAACCCCTGTGCCTTGTGAGTGATGTCACATTGTTCGTCAGCGAACTCGAGGAACATAGCACCGCATGTTTTATGTAGCTTGTGCTGATTTGGTCCGACTAATCCTGATGTCTCATTTTGTGATTAGTTGTTTTGATGGAATATCGAATTTTGTTTTCCTTGAGCTTAGTTACACAGTTTGTACAAACATAATCTCAATCAAATATTAGTTTTTGTTGTCGGTCTGAAAGAATGACCGTATGTGGTTGCTCGCAGGGTTAAGAAGGTGACCACCAAAATGTCTGAGAAAGTGGCAGCTAGAATACTGTTACTTGGAGTTGTGAAGAGTACTGGCCATTTTACAAGCTCATCAGCTAACTCAAGGGCTGGCGAGGGTTTTCAGCCTATTGCCTGGAGAGATTGTTGTTGCTTCTCTTGATGGATTCGGTATGTGATCCCCTTTTATGTCATACTTCAGGCCTATACTAAAAATAGTTAATTACTGGTGCTTCTCATCATACAAGGATGCCATGTTAGTCGAGCTATTAGTGCTACACTGCTCGCGAATAGCGAGGTATGCCTCCCAAGAATACGACCATAAAAGAGGCGGGGGAGGGGGCGCTAAAAAATACTTGAGTATAGTTAGAAATAGTACCTGAAGTGTCCGTTCCCGTGTGAGACTTCTCTTTTTGTTCTTTTAAATATGTGCATCAACAACTGCAGATATTGTTACATGAAATAAATCTTGTTTGACTGGTTAAACTACACTACTTTTGTCAATTTTTTTTTAATTATTTCTGTTGCCAAAAGTTGCTGAAAACGCAGACAAATTTAGAGGAAACCAAGATTATTCTTGTACTAGTGCTATATAAACCAATATGTTCTCTTGCAGCCTAGGCTTTCCATATTGTTTTGGTGGTTGTTCATGAAAGATGTTTTGTGCATATTGCTGAAATTCAACAACATGATTTTGTGGTATGTGGGAGCTTAACCCTGCCAGTTGACTCCTTTCTTGCATAGGTTCTTCCGTTCTTGGGCCATCACTCTGTTTCATTGCGGCCTATGTTGAACACAATGTTGGTGCCACTTGGACATTGTACTATGTATGTGCCAAAGAGCTATAACTTATTGCAATGGAGCCAGGCACGATGCAGAAGCTTCCAAGAAAAGACACGTGCCAGAATTAATAAAGGTCAACTAGATAATATGGATGCACTAGTAGAAAAAGGGTCTAATGTGAAACTCATTAGTCCCGGTTTGCAATTGAACCGACACTAATGTGACCATTAGTGCCGGTTCCAACGGCCAGGCGGGCGGCGCTCATTAGTACCGGTTCGTGGCGAACCTTTAATACCGGTTGGTATTAAAGAGGTGGTGGCCTTTAGTACCGGTTGGTGGCTCCAACCGAGCCACCAACCGGTACTAAAGGTGGTGGCCTTTAGTACGGGTTGGTGGCTCCAACCGGTACTAAAGACCCCTTTAGTACCGGTTGGAGCCACCAACCGGTATTAAAGGTGGTGCGCTGCCACCCGCAGTACACAATGTTTAGTCCCACCTCGCTAGTTGAGAGGAGCTCGCACCGGTTTATAAGCCCCGCCGAGGCTACCGTGTCAAGCTCCTCTCTAAGCAGGCCTTTGTGGGCCTATTGCAAGTCTTCTGCCATGTGGGGCCTATTGGGCCGTACGGGCCTGCATCCTGGCCCAACTAGAGATTGAGTTTCTAGTCGTATGCAGGCGGTGCCGGCCCAGTAGGCGGGCTGTTTTTGCTTTATTTCAAAAATAAAAATAAAAAAAATCCTTACCAACCGGGACTAAAGGTCCCCCAGACCACGACAGCGCCTCGTGCCGCGTGGTGGGCCTTTGGTCCCGGTTCGTGTTGAACCGTCTTAAAGGGGGACCTTTAGTCCCACTCTTTAATCTGGGGTTAATCCAGATCTTAAAGGTCCTTACGAACCGGTACTAAAAGTCGTTTTTCTACTAGTGATGTACGAACAGATTGCTTTTTGTGTAGTGCAGAACAGAACTGTAGATAGGTCATTGGTTGCTTAGTTGTTTAACAGGGAGATAGATGGATGAGGCCCTTCACTTATGGGCCTACTGTATGGTACAGAGGTGAAGAGCCTATGAAAAATGTGAACACAATATAGTACTGCTGTAGCGTCATATGTTTATCCGTTACAAATGTACTGGCCGGTGCCTGCTGCTTTAACATGATTAAATTAATTAATCCTCTCCTTTTTGTGCCCATTAATTCCTGAATATAAGAGTAGTGGTGGTAGTTGTTGAGGAGTAAATAATTAAGCTCAGCTGGGATCTTGTTTGTGTATGTCTAGTCAGTAGTCAACTATCATTCTTAAGGTGCTCAAATAGTTGTATTAATTCATTCTAATCCATCTGCCGGTTTGTGGAGTTTGGTTTGATCTGGCATATCACCAGCCATGAGTAACTGCTTCGCGAAGCCAACCTCTAGGAGCGAGGGCGAGATCCTCCACTCGGCCAACATCAGGAGCTTCACCTTCAAGGAGCTCAGGACAGCCACTAGGAATTTCCGGCGGGACAGCATCCTCGGTGAGGGCGGCTTTGGAGTGGTGTACAAAGGGTGGGTTGAGGAGACCACCTTCGCCCCGGCCAGCAGCGACACTGGCATGCCCGTTGCCGTTAAGAGGCTCAGCCAGAAAGGCATCCAGGGTCACAGGGAATGGCTGGTCAGTGCTCACTACCTATCAATCCCAACTCATTTCATCTCTTCAATTCTGCATGTATGTACATCCACAATCAACATGTCAATGAAATTTCTGGATACATTATTACCGAATGATATGTTCTTAATTTCTGGATCCGTTTCTGAATCCCATGCAGGCTGAAGTGAATTACCTTGGCAGATTGTCGCATCCCAATCTGGTGAAGCTCCTAGGCTACTGCCTCGAAGACGTGCAGCACCTACTTGTCTACGAGTTCATGCCACAGGGAAGCTTGGAGAACCATCTTTTCGGGAGTAAATGCAATTTCTAACTCTCTTCTAGCCTTCCATTGATCAGTCAACATGGCCCAGCTTAGTTACTACTGGGTGAAATAGTGGTTAGTGGGATAATAACAAGTTTGGTTGAATGATGATGTAGGGAGCTTAAATTTCCAGCCACTGTCATGGAATGTGAGGATGAATGTTGCTCTTGGAGCAGCCAAGGGGCTTGTGTTCCTCCAGAGCGACAAGGCCAACGTCATCTACCGCGATTTCAAGACGTCAAATGTTCTCCTTGATTCGGTATGTTTCTGTTTTTTGCCTTCTAATTTGATTGAGAAAATAGTCTGTTCAGTACCTTATTGATGCTAGTTGTGTTGACTGGTGGATTGCAGAGCTACAGCGCAAAGCTGTCTGATTTTGGGTTGGCGAGGGATGGGCCAAACGATGATGAGAGCCATGTCTCTACAAGGGTCATGGGAACAGATGGATATGCAGCCCCTGAATATCTGGATACAGGTACCTTAAATTAAATGAACAGATAGCTTAATTTGTTCTTCAAAGTCATGACCGGATGAAGCCATGTCGCCGTCGTGATAGCAGCAAGCAACGCTTGCATCCGAGCGTGTCACCGTGCTCAGCATGCTCCCAGGAGCATGTAGCACCCCACTGCTCGCCCCGCCGTGCACCACAACGCCGTTTCTGAGTGCACCCGAACTCCGGCCGCCGCGCGAGTGAACACCGTCGTCGATTTAGGTCGCCCCCGGAGAAGCTACTTGCAACATTCGATGCGTGGCAAAGCCAGCGTCCAGAGAGACCAACCGCGTGTCAAATGGAGCACTACAGAGCGTTTCCGAGGCACTTGACCGCCGCTGACCTTGCCGGCGACTAACCGCCGGCGGGTTTGACCCAAACACCGGAAACGATCCGGCGCTTGCTACTGGACTGCCCCCTTGCCCGGCAGGCCTGGCATGAGACCCTAGCCTGGCTGCGCATTCCGGCACCGACTCCCAACCAGGAGCCCGCCCTGATGGACTGGTGGCTGCACGCCAAGGAAAACACACCCCCGACATTGCGCAAAGCCCTGCAATCAGTCGCGCTTCTTGTGCCCTGGATGACTTGGAAGCACAGGAACAACTGCGTCTTCGAGAACGCCAGGCCTTTCATTGACACACTAGTTCATAACATTAAGGAGGAGGCCTGTCTTTGGGCAAAGGCTGGGGCAACTGGGCTTAGAATTGTGCCGCCCTCATCTTGGGACGTGCACTTATTGTAATATACGTGGACCGCCTTAGGGCGCCTGTAACCAAATTCCCTCATTTTCAATGAAATGAAATGCAAGTCCTTTGCATTTTCTCGAAAACACACACACTGGATTTGACTCCCCCTGAGTCAGTGACATGTGAGGCCAGCCGCTAGTTAATTTTAGATTACTTGATAAAATTAGTGTTACTCACACTTTTAAGTAAATGAGCCGCTGACCAGTGGGCCCCCCTGGTCAGTTTTGACCTAGAACGGCTCAGTTGACTTGCTGACGTAATGGTTACGCAGTGATGATGTCACATTGATTTTCTGGTATTTTTATTTATCAGAAATGATTATTCATAATATGTTTTGGTGTCGTTGACACGGTTCTATGTTTTTTAAAACCTTCAATGTATATTGTATATTTAGAATTGGAGAGAACTAAAAATGCTCTGAACTTTCAGTATGATAGTTTTGCTTGTCAGGGTTGAATAATGTCGCCATGAAGCACTGTGAGAAGAAGCAAAGAACACTATTAAAATCCTTGGGTTGGGTTAGGTGCAGCACAACTGCTCCAATTTGTCATGGTTACAGACCTAACTGGGACCCTTCACCACATGCACTAAACCAGATTGATTAACCACCACTTTAACTGTAAGGGAGTAGCAGGTTATCGATACATAAAAGAATCCTGCATAATCTTTTAGTTTAGTTGTTTGTTCCTGGGTAGGGAGGAGCTGTGTAGTGCAATCCCCATATAATATTGCTAATGGGTATGCCTAATCCATGTTGGGTTATATCCAAGCTGGATCATTTGTCTGTTCCTTCGCAGCATCTGAAAAACAAATATGATTTTTACACGTATGGAATCTGAACCATTGGATGGAGTATATCTAATTGGACTGCTAATCTACTAGTCCTTTCTGAATCTTTGTTTTAACAGGGCATCTGACGACGAAGTGCGATATGTACAGTTTTGGTGTGGTGCTCCTGGAGATGCTATCTGGCCGGCGCAACCTGGTGGAGTCGGCACGGCCGTACCTGAAGAGCAAGCGCCACATCTCCCACATCCTGGACGCGCGGCTGGGCGGGCAGTACTCCCTTGGCGGTGCGCAGAAGGCTGCTGCCGCGCTCCAGTGCATCTCCATCCACCCGAGAGTCCAGCCCATGGTTATGACTTTCGGTTTGTGAAATTTTTTGCTCCGGACCGAGATGGCCGAATTTCGGCCATTTTCAAAAATTTCGGTCAAAATTTGACCAAATTTGACTTAAATTTGACCAAATTTTGACCAAAATCCATTTTTTCGCCTTAAGGTATTTTTTCACCCCTGGCCGAGATGGCTGAAATCCGTTTTTCTCGGCCGAAATTCAAAACACAGGTCCGGCCAGGCATGGAGCAGGTGGTGGTGGCGCTGGAGCAGCTTGAGAATGATGAGGAGATCGTAGCGAGCAGTCAGGGGAAGGGGAGTGGCAGCAGTACCTGCGGCTTCTTCAGGATGTGTGGCGGTGGCCGGCAGATGCAGCACGGGTGAGCACTGATGAAGGATTCATTGTAATGAGAGATGATTTATTAGTGCTTCTTGTTTTTGCAAATTCTGGGCTTTCATTTTTTTTTTTGCTTCTTTAGGCAGGATGATGACCGGTGGAGTTTCTGTTTCGAGGCAACTCCGCCGTCTCGCTTATTTCCCACTAGAAAGGAGCTGAAAAATAACATGCAAAAATATTTTATTTCCATGAATAAATGGATCAGTACTGCATGATAATCAGACCTGATGTTAATCGTAATCACAGTACTTATGAACTGTGCTAAGTTTCTAACTTTTCTTTTTTTGACAGTTGCTAAGTTTCTAACTTTATCTTGCACAAGTTATCTCCTACAAATGCTGAAATCCAATCAGCCAGAAACGTTCTTCTGATGAGAATTCCTCAGTTTCCAAAATACTGGAGCCCATAACAAATCCTGTCGGTGAGATAACTGTTTAAATAATAGGATTAAAGTGATTTCTTCTTCTTTTTTTGAACTACCTATGATGCACAAATGTATAGCTTTATTCAGATTTATTATGGCGTGTATAGTTTATCAAAATTCACATAATGTTCATCCTATTCAGCTGTGGCGATGGTTACCAGTGCGGAAACATGAAACCCCTAGTAAAACAACAACAAAGGGTGAGAGAGAACCTGCTCTTGTACTTTTGTCCTCTTGACATCATTGTGCACTATCTGTCTCTATGCTAATTGTTGATCATAATTCAGATTTTGCTTGGAAAGTCGGATGCTGCAGGATGGGGTGCATTCATTAAGGTCAGATCACCGAAGCTTGTTTGAGTGTGATTTCCCTTTTCTTCCATCGGCTAATTTTATTTTACTTTCTTGTAATACTAGAACCCTGTGCATAAGAATGACTATCTTGGAGTGACATGTTTGTTTCCAAAGGGAGTGATTTGCAAGATTTTGTTGACCATATGCATGGACTCGTACTGCGTTTGCCTACTATGATTCTGACTTTGTCCAACAAATTATTTGAATTCCTTTTACACGATACTCAAGTCATCTTTGACAAAAGTATAGCTTTCTTCTGCTTTTGGCATCTCACAATTCATAGTTAGATTACTAGTAGTTATTTCAATTATTTGTGTGACGTGCTGCTTTGCTTCCCCCCTCGCTTTCTCCTCCAACAACTTTCTAAAAAGAAGTGTTTTCGCAGGTACATGTATAGTGCCTTGTTTTTTTTCCCGCTTTCTCGACAACAATTTTCAGAGTTGTTTGATCAGACATGGTGCGGTGCTTATCTCTATGTAGGGATGCCTAATAAAATAAGCATCCCTAGTAAAATAATCCGAGTTTTTCTTAATTAGTGGTGCTTATCTCTATGTAGGGATGCCTAATTAAGCATCTATCATCTACAAATAAGCATCGATGTTTAAATAAAATAGTATATTTTTCTAAGCCCATTACGTTGTACTGTACATGGTCCCAATAGCAAGTGAAACCGAGCCCTTGGATCGAGCTGAGGAAATCCGATTCCAAAGAGCTCAGGACAGCTGCCACCATGAACTTCCGTTGAGACAACATGCTTGGTGAGGGTGGTTTGACATGGTGTTTAGAGGGTGGATCGACGAGAACACCTTTGCCCTGACCAACAGCGACACCGGCATGTCAAGAAGCTCAGCCGGCGAGGCCGCTTAACATTTCGCGACGGGTGGGGGACGCCGTAGGCTTTGGCGTTTGCCTATGGGGCCAGTCCCTGGTGCCTCCCACTTGTCCACGCCAGCATGGTCAGCGGCGACTGGCCAAGCATGGACCAGTGCCATACCATACGCTGTTGACCTTGTGTACCCAAACGCACCATGTGTGACTTTTGTGAAAAGAAACAGTTATTTCATGTTGAACATTTCAAAAGGTCAATTTCCTTGTTTTGGCTGCGAGGGAAAAGATTCGCCAAAAAGAGGCAAAAGAAAAGGAAAGAAAGGCATGCGTTCAGCCGACAGGGCAGATATTCTCAGACAGAGTAGTACGTGCGTAGCACACGTGGTCGCCCGTCAGACAGAAATTCTATTAGTAATTGAAAAAGCCCTGTCAAGTGACAGTTATGTGAGTAATCACCTGATTAACTGGTGGTGGTATTGTTGACTGTTTCTGGTTGCTGGTTTTCAGATAGCTAACCGGACTTGTCGTCCAATAGTGGTATTGCTGACTTTTAGAGTACTGAAGACTAAATAATTAATCTCATCTGGAAAGCTCTCTTAGTTCAGATGCTTATCCCTTAATCACCTCCAATCCTTGTGGAGCTGGTCTGACTCGATATTCTCTCTGTTCATCATGAGTAGCTCAGTGAAGCCGAGCCCTTGGAGCACCGGCGAAATCCTCCGGTCGGCCAACCTCACGAGCTTCACCTATGAGGAGCTCGGTGCGTCCACCATGTACTTCGCGCCGGAGAACATGCTGGGTGAAGGCGGCTTCGGGACGGTGTTCAAAGGCTATGTCGACCTGACCACCTTTGCCCCGGCGAGCAGCGACACCGGCGTGCCCATCGCCATCAAGAAGCTCAACCAGGGAGCCCACCAGCACCAGGGCCACAAAGAATGGCTGGTTAGTACTTACTTGCTACCAATCAATCGCAATTTAATTCATCTCTTCAGTTCTGCATGTCAATAAGTTTTCTGGATACATTTTTACTGTTGGATCTGTTCGCTTCTATAATTACCCCTCTCCTTTCCTGTGCCTCACTGGCTGCCTTCTCCTTCTCCTCCTCCGGTGGCTTCGGCAGCCGGAGAGGCGGGAGAAGGTGGTCCGGCTGCACATCTAAAGTACGGCGGTAGGGTAGCAATAAAGATGCGCATCGGATCCAGATGTGCTCGGATTCGTCCTCCCAGCGAATCTGCCCTGGAGGCGGAGATGGTTTTAAGATCCATCCTTTTCAGATCTGTTGATGTGTTTCCTGCCGCTTTTCTGCATCAGAGAGATTTTTTGTCCAAAAAGACCACCTGACCAGATGAATTGACAAAAAAGACTACCTGTGGATGAATTTGACAAAAAAGACCCTCGGCGGTGGCGGCGGCGGCGGCGGCGACACGTGGCACTGCCGCCACGCCGAGGCGGCGGGCCCGGCCGCCACCGCGGAGGCGGCCGCCGATGTTATAACGTTTTCCGATCTTGTATGCGTACCGAGGGGACGGAGCGGAGCTGGCAGTGGGCGGGCCTGCCTGGCGCGGTCATTGCCTGCCGACGAGCCCTGCCAGCGTGGGTCCCGCTGCGAGGCCGGCCGCCACCGGGGAGGCAGCCACCACTGGCTTGCCGCCGACTGGCGGCCAACGACCCTAACTGCTTGCGGCGAGGGTGGGAGCCGCCACGGAGGAGGCGGCCACCTGCTGCTGCTGCAGCGTCTGATCTGGCGCTGATTCCCCGAGACAGCCCTCATTCCCACGCTGGAGTCTGTGAACTTTGACCCTTTGTGCCGACACTCGGCGGTGCTCCGCCTTTGGTTGCTTTGGCGATCTTTGCTGCCCGAGAATCACTCCGGCTTTTACTTATTTTGCCTCAGCGGATATGACAGCACTGCAGGAATCACTCACACGCTGAGGGAATTCGAGGCTGTGGGAACATGTTGTGCCGACACTACAGGGATCCTCTTCCTTTTATATAGTATGCTTATGCTCCGTGCGCAATCACACTGTCTCTGGCCTTCTCTTCTACTCTCTGCGTGTAAGAACAGAGAAAGCAAAACTCACTAGCCACATTCACTCGTGATTTAGGGAGATTTAGAGTTGGATTTTGAATATGCTGAAGTTGAAGAAAAGATAGACGAAGGTAAGATCTATCCATTTTTGTTGGTTTCGTTCGCATGCATGAAGTTTGTAGTCTTTTTGTTTAGTTCATAACTATGTGTTCTCTGTTGTGTTAGACATTATTTCAGAAATTTTTGTAGTCATTTAGAGCTTCAGCAGTAGGATTTGCCTAGCGAAGTGAAGTACGAAGTTGAAGATCAAGGTATGAGCTTTGCAATACATTAAATTTTTTTGCATGCAGGGTGATAATTAGTTAGTCTTTTAGCTCTTAGTTAGCTATGCGATGTTAGTGCTTAGAGGTTAGAAACAATTTCAAACTACAGATGTTGCATTTATACTATTTTCTTTAGAAGATGTTGTATCAATGTTAGCTAAATCCATTAGTATTGACATGCGAGAAGATCTTAATCGGTAATTAAGAAAAAAAATTGGTATGTTATTTCATGTGGTATGTTTATTAATAAGTCTATAGTTAGAAAACCATAGGTCTACTTTGTTATGTCGTAATAATCTAAATTTTATATGTTAAGATTAGGTGCTAATGTACTTAATGATGTATGTAATTAGGTAAAATAATTCATCTTAGTAGCAAACAAGGAGGAGACGACGTGATTGAAGAAATTGTGTTACCATCTTCGCTGTCCCTTTTGAGGTGATGACCACATACATGCAAGTGCTATTTTCATACTGCAGAAAGAAAAATCCGTGTGTAATATTGATGTTCATGTGATAATAGGTCGACTCCATTCATATATTACTGGTGACGAATATTTATAACGAAAATACGATTATTATTTTAGTCGTAAGATATGTAAATGTTGTCATCGTTACTAAATGTTCAGTTACTAATTATTTGAAATGTAAACATGTATGTTGGTTAGGTACTATGGAAAATTTAGTAGTGTACTATGGGAGCGTCTTCTGTGACGGTCCATGCGGGGTGGATGTGTCCTTCTGCGAGTCGACTACAGTAGTGGTGAGAGACATGGTGAGCGTGGGTTACGCAGCTGTTAGAAGGTGCATCCGGCGGTGTTTGGCCCGATGATGCAGGAAAAAAAATGACAATGGAGGCCTTAAATGCGTTGACGGAGGAAATGATGGGACAGTTGCCCGTTGGGGTTTGCGGCCTGTCACGGTGATCGGTCGTGGGGTCGTACATGAGGTTTGCAAGCAATCCCAATAACTCAATGTATGGTCAGCCGATGGTGTATGTGGAGTTCATTTCAGTCACCGATGTTGCGGATGCGATGGCGAGGGTGGTGGTCGAGTTGGCCATCACATCAGCCCTAGCATTGGCCCATCGGAACCGACGGCGGCCAGCCTGTGTATGACACAGGATATTGGTCGGCGGCCGTTGACATGGCGAACACGTGGAGGGATTGCGGGCGCTAGATGATGATGATCATTCTTCTGCGTCTTGAGTCAAGCGGAGAAGAAGATGTTCCTCCTCGAGGGAGGTCGCGATGGCACCTTGCAACCTGGGTTTTACAGGATATGAGCATCACCAACGAATTTCACTCGCTTCGGCCTAGGGCGGGAAGCACGGAGGTTGGGCAAGTTTTCCCGGATAAGAAGTCGCTTACCGGGCAATGGGTAGCTATGCAATCGGCATCCACCATGACATAGAGTGAAGCGATCGATAAAAAGAGTTGAAGGTCATATGCATCCACACCGCGAAAGGTTGCCGCGGAAGAGTTCTCGCTAGGCTGAAGCACAGGGTATGTCGGTCATGGCATATCACAAAAATAGTGGAGCATACCAGTGAGCAAGCTGGGACTCTTTCGAGATCAACGCAATGTGACAGCAAAATTTGTGGCACAGACGATGGAAACAATTGTGCAGGAAGTCTCAACATTAGTGTTAGGGCTCTGCAAAAGATGCAGAGGATCTAATTGGATTCCTGTTAGCTACAGCAAGGCTAGGCGTGCGAAGGAAAATATATTCAAGAACTTGTATGGTACCTATGAGGAGGCATATTCTTATGCCCCTAGAATGCTTCATCAAATAGCAAGTGCTAATAGGGGGACTCAAGTTTGGCGGAGAGAACGTCCAAACCCAATGAATCCGGATGAGCTAATCTGGACCGCTTATTCGGGCATTCGCCCGGACTATACAAGCAACCGAACCTTTGTCGCCCGGTATTATCTGTTGATGGTACCTTTCTCCTTTGGAAAGTACAAGGGCACACTATTGGTGGCGATTGCAGCGGATGCAAATAATCAGCTTCTTCCTATTGCATATGCATTGGTCGAGGCGAGAACAAAGATAGCTGGTTGTGGTTCTGAGCTGCGTGAAGATGGGTGTCGTGAAAGAGCGTAAAGGTGTTTGCATCATTTCGATCGCAACACTGGATTATTAAGCGCTCTTGAAATAATTAAGGCGTCGGAAGAAGAGTGGGGCTGGCCCGATCTAGAGGAAGGTGGTGCATGAGGCATTTGGCAGCAAACTTTACTCCAAATTCAAAAACAAGGATTGGTTCAAGTTATTCAAGAGGATGTGCATGCAAAAACTGTAGCCAAAATGAATGCGATCTGGGCAGGTATCAATGGTGAGATTGACGCGCGGCCTTGCCGCAGAGAGAAGACCGGAGGGTCGTGGGGCGCCCATAAATTTGAGCCAGTGGATCACCGAGAATTGCCCTCATTTGGAGAAGTGGGCGCGAGCTCACGACACCGGGCTCGGTATGGAATAATGACCAGCAACATGTCGAGGTGTACAATGGTGTTCTTAAAGGAGTGCGAGCACTGCCTATCACAGCCCTAATTGAAGAAACTTGGAACCGGACCTGTCATACTTTGAGATAGGGTCACCGTCGCCAAAGCACAAGTTGAATTGAACAAGCCATGGTCCGAGAAAATGCAAAGACATCTGGACGAGAAAGCAAAGAAGTCCCAAAGTCATGGCTGTAGGAAAGTGGACGCACTTAGGAATAAGTGGGAGGTCAATGTGCGAGCCAAGTACGTTAAGGGTCACCACAGAGGATCAAAAAAGCAAGCTGTCACCCTTGGCTCAACCTCCTGTGAGTGCACTTGTAACAAGCCCAAGCTTGAGGGCTACCCTTGCAGTCATGTGCTCCGGGCGGCTGCTGTTCAAAAAATCAGCGTCGAGCCATACATATCGCCGTACTTCAACATGTACAATCTGTACAACACTTGGAGCAGTGAGTTCGGGCTTGGGGCATTGATATGAACTACAAAATGTTGTGGCAGATGGGCGAAATGGGTTCGAACACCGACTTGATGAGAACCGCAAAGGGACGACGTCGATCTAGGCGTCATCGCAATGACATGGACCATAGCCAGATGGGAGAACCAAAGGCGATGCAGCGTTTGCAGTGTCCTGGACATTCACGCAAAGACTGCCCGTGTCGAGCCAACAACAACACATGATGTTGATATATATGTACTCGCCATGTCTATTTATATTTCTACTCGTTATGTGTACTTATGTTAAATTTAAATTGATTCTCTTTGTATTATTGTACTCCTGATGTTAACTTCAGATAATTATTGTAAATCGTATCTCTTTGTATTTTTTAAGTTAATTTTGATTTGCATTTGTATTTCTGTCTTCCTCGTATTTTATATTTGTATGTTTGTGTGCAGGTTATGGGTGAAGTGCCAGTGCTTTTGCAGGGGCCCCATGACGCCGGCCACCGTTGCCACCTATTTTTGAAACCAAATACTAAGCATGATTATCGGCCTTTCAGACTTCGAACCATAAAGAAAACATGGCCAATACACAATCATTTCCTTGCTCACCTTGACGCTTATGGACTACAAGGTTTTGCTAGGCTCACATCATCGACGACCAAGCACGTTCGGACCCATCCCTTTTGACATCCCTCGTTGACCGGTGGAGACCTGAAACCCACACCTTTCACTTTCGTTTTGGGGAGCTTGCACCTACACTGAAAGATGTTTCTATGATCACTGCTCTACCAATTAGAGGTGAGCCGGTAGTCTCTCCACGAGTGTCTCCATCTTGGGCATTAGATATAGCAGCCCGTCTTGGGATGGAAATGCCGAATCCAACGATTCGGTAACCCTCGGGGCATCCCACTCGTCTGGCTTCGTGATAACTTTCTTAATTTATCTAGCTTCGCCAATGAGGAGACGAGAAAAAGACATCTGTTTGCGTATTTGTTGTGGCTCCTCGGGAATCTATTTCCAAATTCACATGGGGACGTTGTTGTCCCTGGTCTCATCTACATTGCAGAGAATATGATAGATGAACCTTTACCCGAGCAGCCAAAATACAGCTTCGGTTCTGCCATGCTATCTCATACATACAGAGGCTTGTGTGATGCCACAAAAAACCTCTTTCGCACAAAAAGCTCCATTACTTTGTGTCTCCTATGAGTTTCTACAGTTGTGGTCTGGGAATACCTCCCAGAGGGCGACCTCGTATAGTACAACCCATATACCCATACGACTTTAGCGAGGCGCTAAGCGCAACTATGGCCACCAGGTGGACAAAGGCACGAAGCGTTGGTCTCCAGATATTGCGAAAAATTGTTACCCTATGTACCACCAGCAGTTTGAGATACTTGATGAGGCAGAAGTCACATGGAACCCGTGGACTCAGGACCAGCTAAAAATGGTCTTTGATGCTCGACACTTCACACCAGGCATGTTGACCGATAGTGCATTCTGGCTGACTCGCTGCAACTTATTGTTCCTGTGGTGTGTTGAACCTTACAACCCAGAGCGTGTAATGAGACAGTTTGGTCTCTATCAAGAAATTCCACCACCTTTTCCCAGACGTATCGACGAGGAAACACATAAGTAAGATGTGACATCCCTAAATAGTTAGTGTCATTTTTAATTTACAAAACTCACACTTTGTTACATAATTTGCAGGCTAACAAATATGGGCAGGGGTTGGAGTTTATACGATTGGAGGGAAGAGAACAGTGAATGGGTACACAAGTGGGAAAATGAAGCGCTAGCAGATATAGTGCGTCAACTTAGGTATATTTTATGTACATAATTTTTTTACGATGATCATACGATGCGAGAAGATGTTTTGCTTTCATCACAACGGTTTATGTAATTATTTAATTTCGCAGACCGTACGATGGAAGTACATATCAAGCGTACAAGCAGTGGTACTGCATGAACACACGTGCTAGCCTGGCCAGTCAGCCAGCTACTATACCAACACATCTCACACAAGAGGAGCAGGCGCGGAGACATGTTGAGCTGCATGCAGCTTACTATCGTGACCACCTGGTAATCACTTGTAACTTTTTTAGGTCCATCATTTCATAATCATTTGAACTAAATAACATACAAATATTGTTCAGCTTGAAAATGTCAGCGAAGTAGGGCAGATGGCTACGGATAGCATGCGGCCCAGGGCCCATATCGCAAGACATTCCGAAACTTTTGCAACAATTCGTGGCAAAGAAGTTCAGATGCGGTAGAGGCGACAGCGTTGCCACTGGAGCATACATGCGATAGCGAGGTCAGCCGGACCGAGTGCGGCACCGTCGTCGAACCGAAGCGAGCGTCACGAGCCATGAGCAATGGGGAGGTCCGAGTACTAGAACGACATTGCCACGACATGACTCATCTCTGCGCTGCATCGCTCTTCTTCCATGCAGCCGTCGAGGCAGACATCTCGGGACCATGGCACGGGCTTGGATTCGATGCCGAGCAGTTTCTTTCCCTAACCCATATGCGTACACAGGATATGATGCATACACCCAAGGTGAGGGATCTCAGCCGTATCTCCCCCGCGAGGGATCCCCATGCCGAGGAGACTCGTGTACGAGATATAGGCCAGCAGCACGTACAATGGCAGACAGTATAGGAGAGGGATATGCTCAGGTAGTCATGTTTACATTTCAATGCATTTACAATGATATCATATATTATCCTCTAACAGTTTGTTTAAAATGTTTCTATGTGCAGGACACACCTGATGTTAATTGGGCGATGATAACACCCAGCAAGGCGTCAACACAGGCCTCCGGGGAGCATCACATGATCATGGCGTCAACACAGGCCCCGGGAGCATCACATGATCTTGGCGACACGGTTACATCATTAGTTACTGAGTTCTTGGAGGGGCGTTATTGGCCCATCTTTTATCCCCGGATTCACAACCATACGCCTACAATTACGCTTCAGGTTCGCAACAAGGATTCGCGACTCCACCACCCACGCAGGACTCGCAGACACATGAAGCCGAATTGAGTACGGCCGCGGTCTTCGTGTGCCCCGCCACCTAATCGCTTGTCGCCTTCGGTCGTAAGGAAAGGCCAGGTGGTCGTCGTAAAGTAGGGTGATTCATCTATGCACGTCGCGACCCATTGTATCTACATATGTGTGTATCAGACTTTTCAATTTGAACATCTATGTATGCTGAAATAAAATGCACCAGTCAGGAATAATTTTTCCGCCTATATCTCCGCCATACTTTCCGCTCCACTCTTTTGCTTATGTTCGGCGAAATGAATTTTTTTAAATTTTGGCTGATGAATACTATGCAACCATTGCCCGTCTTAGACATTGAAAAAATATATTTTCAAGCAACGCTTTCCCTCAATATTTTCCATAAGCGCTTTCCCTCCATATGTTCCGCCACCCGTTTCCGCCAACCCCTTCCGCCATATCTTCCTGCCAACCCTTTCCTCCATACGGCAGATCGTTCTTTCCGCCATTTTCTCCTCTTTACCTATAAAACCCCTTGAGACGGAGGTGGATAAGCATTCGAGTGTAGTGTAGTCGAGATGTCCCATTATCCTTTCGATCGTAGTTTTCACCTGGGATGAGTAGCACTCTTACGAGGCTAGCTACCGATTTCAGGATGGACAATAGGATAGTTCCATGGGACGATCTCACTGGTAGTGACACCATAATGAATGAGTTGGCTCACCAATTACGAGGTGCGGGTGGCTGAAAGGACCTATGAGGAGGTGCGTAAAGAACTTCTTAGGTTGGATGCAAGGTGGAAGAAGGTTGTGGAGCGAAGAGTGCAACTTTTAGAAGGACTGCAGAAAACAATCCATTTTATGGACTGAGGAGAGCGAGGGCGAAGATGATATCTTCATGCCGCCGCTTCCGGGTTCTCGCATCGTCAAAGGGCAAGAGTTCGCATCGTCCAAGGGCAAGAGTACAGCATCCTCGAAGGGCAAGAGTTCTTCATCGTCCAAGGGTAAGAGTTACGCATCCTCGAAGGGCAAGAGTTCTGCATCGACGGAGGATGACGATGATGCCTTCATGTAGTTTTTAAGCTGTATTCCAGTTGTACCGTTTAATTCAGATGTACTTGCATTATTAGTTTGTACTCTCTTATTGTAAGGCATTATGTTCTATCTTAATTTCATTTTATAGTTGTTGCACGATGCTCGATAATTAGTGGAGGGAAAGAAAATGCCACTACTTTATTCTAAAACTATATATTTTTCCATCACGACAAGGTACAACTGAAAATAAGATACAACACGACAAGGTACAACTGAAAATAAGATACATCGTAGAATTTAAATAAAGCTACATTTAACTACTGAAATGAAGCTACATTAAACTGCAGAAATAAAGATACAAATGATTGCGAAATTTAAAATACTACCACAGGAATCTACTGAGTCCAACGTGGATATTTTCCTTTTCCATCGCCAGACTTCTTCTGCTGCCTTGGCCTGACGAGCCCTTTCTTTCTTTCTCTGCCTCTCCGCCTCCACGAGCCTCCTTTCGCTGTCGTTCCTGCTCCTCCATGCGACGAGCCTCTTCCCTGTTTTTCTTTCCCATTTCCTCAAAAAAACGGTGTTGCTCCGCATAGTATTCTTTTAACTCTCTCTCTTGCTCTGCTTTCTCCTCAGCTTCCGCCTTCTCGCGTCGCTCTTCCGCAAATAAACTATTCCACGCACGGCGACTTCTTTCACGTATCTCAGTCACTGCCCAAGCCGGCTTCTCCGTGTCAATCCAATGATAGTACATGCACAGAGGCGGAGGAGACTACAACAAGAAACAAGAATGTTACTAAAGAATCAATGAAAATACCAACAATATCTATTCGTGATGGTTAAAGCATACCGGAGGCTTGTCGTACTCTGAAATAGCTACGGCAGGATCTTCCTCATAATTGGCGCACATGAAAAACTTCATGCCCAACCAATCTGAAAAATCCGTCACCTCCTTCACCTTGCAAAGATCGCCACACCAACACCGCAGGACTGCCACCCCCGGAGGCAAACTTGCATTCTTCATTTTCCTCGGCCTAATGCTTTGATCCGAACAAGGCAAACTCATACCGACTGAAAAAATGTGTTAAACACTTTGCGCAATGGCGATTTCGAGGATGGCTGGACGAGAGCCTCGGTGTCTTCTTTTATAGGCTCGACGATAAATGATGGCGAGAAAATAAGCGAAACAGAGAAAATTAGGCGGGATATTTTAGGATCCCTGTAGTGTCGGCACAACAGGTTCCGCAGCATCGGATTCCCGCAGTCTTTGTCGTATCCGCCGAGGCGAAAAAGCAAAATCGAGTGATTCCGCCGTGAATTTCGTCGTCCTCCGCGTGCAAATCCTCTAAAGCAAAAGCGTGCCGAGTGGTCGATGCGGTCGCGTCCGCTGAAGCAAAAGTGCAGCTGTCGGATTCGCGCCCATGCAAATTAGTGCACCGCGCCAGTTCCCGCTCAATCGTGGAAATCAGCATCATCAATCACACGTGCGAATCAACGCCATTTGCCCAGTGCAGCTGTCGGCCGAGGATCAGCAGCGTGGGAATGAGCGCGGGCGTTAACACGTCGAGGAAAAACGCCGCCTCCTCCGTGGCGGCTGCCCCCCCTCGGGCGCAGCAGCAGCGAAATTTGTCGAGCGGCGAGGCGGCGCGCGGTGGCCGCCTCCCGGTGGCGGCGGGCCCTGGCGGGACCCACGCGTGGCGAACTGTCGGCCGGCAGCGACAGCGCGCGAAGCGAGCCGCCTCGCCCGGTGGCGGCCGGGCCCACTGCCAGCTCCGTTCCGTCCACAATACGCATCTGATCGGAAAGCGTTATAACATCGGCGGCCGCCTCCTGCGGTGGCGGCAGACCCGCCGCCTCTGGCGTGGCGGCAGTGCCACGTGTCGCTGCCGCGCCGGCCGCCACCGCTGAGGGGGTCTTTTTTGTCAAATTCATCCACAGGTAGTCTTTTTTGTCAATTCATCTGGTCAGGTGGTCCTTTTGGACAAAAAATCCATCAGAGATGCTTCAACTCTAGCTAAAAGGGTCCACTTTGAGGTCCTTTGTGCAGCAGGTTCTCCTGACAGGAGATACCTGTCCTTGAGGCTCGTCAGTGATGGAGTACACTATCGCCAGGGGCTGTAACAGCCCTTGATAGTGTTTATTGTGCAGTCAACGAGGGCATGTTTCATGTATTACTGCTGCACCACAGATACTGCAACAGGGTGACAGTGACAGATTGGAGTGTCTCCATGCGAGAACCTTTAGTTTTGACTGTATTTGAACTTTCCACATCGAAGTCCACTGCTTCTTCCTCGGTTCAGTATTTTTTTTTGTTTAGATCAACAGAAGGAAGGGCTTCAGTTTTGGATCACTGTCATGTCGCTGCAGGTTGGGAGGACGACGGATGTTGTCGAGGAGCAAGTGCTCAACAGCGATCGCGGGTCCTGGAGCGGCAATAGTGGGCAACCTCGCCGCTTTCACCTGGGAGTTCTGCATTGATCAGCCACTTATCATTAGCATGGGCACCTTCAGCATTTGAGAGATTACCAAGTAGAATTTGTCCATCTCCTCCAACATTCTTTCCTTGGCTTTCCAAAAAACATACTTTCCTTGAAGATCAGTTTATATTTCTTCAGGGTTTTGAGGATCAACCACCAAACTTGTTTGGTATTTACTTCTAGATTCTTGCCAAAAAAAGGCTGAGACAACTGACCAAATCTGTTTAGCCACCACACAATCGAAAAAGACACCATGAACTGATTCTAGTGCAGAACAAAAAGAAAGCAATCTTCAGGTTTGTGCATATGTCTATTTTTCAAGTTATCCCTAGTTAAAATCTTATCATGTGGTAGAAGCTAAAGGAAGATGTGAACTCTAGGGGAGTGGGTGGTGGTGTGCAGTTTCCAGATAGCTGGGATAAAGACAGGCACCACACCTCCAAAGTTAATGATTACATAAAGAGAAGAAGTAGAGTAAACTCCACTGTTTTCATATTGCCAAATCAAAGAGTCAGGGTTATCCTGATAGACAATACTAGAAGAGATGGCCTCAAGGTCATGCCACTGGGACGTCAAATGAAATGGGGACTAAAGTTCCTCCTAAAAGAAAGCATTAGCTGCTGCTCCCCATCCCAGTTTGCCTGATGGTATGACCCTGTTCTTGGCAGATGGAATAAATTTCAAAGAATTGAACAGCCTAAGGGGATGTACCAAACCAGGTGTCTTCCCAGAATCTGATTTGGTTGCCATCCCCTACTGCCCACCTCTAACCAAATTTGATGGCTTTTATATGGCCGACGTGACACCCTTCCAAAATTGTGAGGTGCTGGTGGAACGCCTACAGAAAATGTTTGGGGAGTGAGTATTGTATTTAGCATCAACGATGGTCCTCCAGAACTTGCCCTCTATTCAGTTCTCAGAACTTGCCGGTCTACTTTCTAGCCACGCTTCCCTTCTCTGCTTTGTTTCTACTAAGCATTTTCTAGGCTGAGTGTACGCTGAATAAACCTCTCTTGCCATAATGCAATGCCCAAATATCCTCCAGGCGCCGGGTGCGGTGCGAGGGAATCTGTAATTGCGTCTACACCCATCTCGACGAAGTATTTTCAAAGGAGGTCGACGTTTCAACTTGCTGAAGTATAATCGATAAACTTACTGACTTGCACTGGTGTGTCTGTTTTCAGACAAGCTACTGGTCTCATCATAAAGTCGCGCGGTAGGCAGTTATCATTCCAGGCATTCGTGCCTTTTCCCTAGCCAATTCTTCTGATCAGACCTTGTTTTACTATATCACGCCCGTCCAGAATAGCGTGCCAAATCTGTGATGGAGCGCTGCCAAGTGAGGCTTCCAGAATACCTTAATTTTGGAAATACACAGATTTCAGAAGTCTGGCGCTTAGTGAGTCTGGAGATTGGAAAATCTGCTTGGCATGGTGCGCCACAGTTGCTAAATTTAACAGCTCAAAATCACGGAAATCGAGGCCTCCCAAATATTTGGGGCTCGTCATTACATCGGATACATCCCATGACTCCCAGAAACCTCTTCTTTTCCCCTTCGTACTGCCACACCAAAAATTACGGATTAGGGAACTGAGGGCCCAAACTTGTACTTCTGTATTTTAATACTGCTTGAAGTTTCTAATTTTGTTTCTGAATCTCATGTGCAGGCTGAAATGAAATACCTTGGCCAACTTTCACACCCCAATCTGGTGAAGCTGATAGGGTACTGCCTCGAAGACGCTCAGCACCTACTTGTCTATGAGTTCATGCGACATGGAAGCTTGGAGAACCATCTTTTCAGCAGTAATCACTAACTACCCTTCTATTGATCAGTTAACACCTCCAAAATTAGTTACTATTGACGATGAAAGATTAGTTAGTGGGATAATAACAAGTTTGTTTGAATGATGATGCAGGGAGCTTAAATGTCCATCCGCTTTCATGGAATGTGAGGGTCAATGTTGCTCTTGGGGCAGCCAAAGGGCTCGCATTCCTCCATAGCGGCAGGGCCTATGTCATCCACCGCGACTTCAAGTCAGCAAATGTTCTTTTTGATTCGGCAAGTTTCTGTTCTTGACTTCTAATTTGATTTAGAAAAAACAATTTGTTCAGTCTTCAGTGCCTTATTAATGCTAATTGTGTTGACTGATGGATTGCAGAGCTACAATCCAAAGCTGTCTGATTTTGGGTTGGCGAGGGATGGGCCAACTGATGATAAGAGCCATATCTCTGCAAGTGTCATGGGCACACATGAATATGCAGCCCCCGAATATGTTAATACAGGTTAATTAATTGAATAATGGAAGTAATGTAAATGAACACTGAGCTTAATTTGTTCTTGAAAAACATGATCAGATGTAGCATAGATTATATTCATAATATGCTTTGGTGTTGCTGAAACAGTTCTATTTTTGTTTTTTTAACCTTCAATTCTGGAGTAGCATATATTTAGCGTAGGAGATACTAAAAATGATCTGAACTTTGAGCATGATAGTTTTGCTGCATAGGAGGTGGTCTGGAAGTGCCAAGTGGTTATTCTACAGTTGATATGAAAGCTTAGATCATATCTTTACATGTCTGGTAGCTAAATATATTTGGGAGTAGTATTTTTTTTTTTTTTTGACAAAGGGTGGATTTGGGTAGTAGCTATGTGTGATTTCAATTATTTACTGTTTCTCATAGTGGTTCATTACTAGGGATGTTTTGCTAACTATTACCTCTGTTTCTAAGTGTAAGAACTGCCAAAACGTCTTACATTTAGGAACAGAGGGTGTATTAGACAGGTGCAGCAAAAGTGTTTCCAATCTCTTTTATGGCTTCACAAATGACTGGAACCCTCCACCACATAGGCTAAATCTGCAGATTAATTGAGTGTCACCACCATCTACATATGTACTAGTATGATTCTGATGCTTATCTAATAGTCCTTTCTGGATCTTTGTTTTAACAGGGCATTTGACACTGAAGTGCGACGTGTACAGCTATGGCGTGGTGCTGCTGGAGACGATGTCCGGCCGGCGCGCCCTGGATAGGAACCGACCGCCTGGAGAGCGCAACCTGGTGGACTGGGCGCGGCCGTACCTGAAGAGCAAGCGTCGCATCTCGGACATCATGGACCCTCTGCTGGGTGGGCAGTACCCCCTTGGCGCCGCACAGAAGGCTGGTGCGCTGGTGCTAAAGTGCGTCTCCGTCCGCCCAAAAGCCCGGCCGGGCATGGAGAAGGTGGTGGCGGCGCTGGAGCAGCTCCTGGAGTACAAGGAGACCGTGGCGAGCGGTCAGGGGGAGGTGAGTGGCGGCGGCGCTTGTGGCTTCTTCAGAATGTGCGGCGCTGTCCGGCAGCAGCTGTAGCTCTCAGCGAGGCGGCTGCGTGGGTGAGCAGTAAGCACAGACGAAGAATTCACTGCTGTAATAAAAAGGGATGATTACCTGCTTTTTTTAGGGTAAAAGGACAGATGATTACTTGGTGCTTCTTGCTTTTGCAAAATCATGGCTTATGATAGTTATATTTTGGCTTCTGTAGGCAGGATGATGACCGGTGTTTCTTTTTTTTCTTTTTTGATTGACATGGTAGAGTTTTTTTTAGGAGTGGTGGCGGAGTTTTCTTTTTAATGTCTAGAGCTAACGACCTAGGACATCATAACTTAATTTTCATTCAGAAATTGTTTGCACACATGTGTGGTGATGTGGTGTCGTTTTTGTTTTGAGGTAACTTCGCCGTGTTGATGATTGATAATTGTTGCTCATTGTCACAAACTGTGCATCATTCGCACAGACATGCAGCTTTGGCTCGGCCCCATCAGCATAGCCACCAGGTATACTTTTGGTTCTTGGTAGGTTATTCTGGTTTTAGGAAGCTTTTAGAAGGTTCATTTTTTCCTTTTCTCTATCGATTTGTAATTTTTTATTTTCTATTTTTCATCTTTTATTTTTAAAATGATCATAGTTTTTTTAAATGCAACCAATTTTTCAAGCATGTTCACATTTGTAAAAAAATCTTCAATTTCTTTGAAAAATATTCATGATAATTTTAAAAATTGCTATTAAAGGACATTTACAAATGTTTAAGAATAATCATGGTTTTACTTTCGCAATTATTAACCTTTCCTACTGTGGTTTTGTTTTTTTTATGTTGCGGCAGGCACTCTCGCTATAGTATTAGCCAAACTGTGTGATTGGTCGACATTCTCTCACAACGAGCGACAACTAGGAGCTTCCTCAATGCTTTCCCATTAGAAAATGAGTTGAAAGCGTGACATCTGAGTTGGGCTTTTCTTGCCTGAAGCCTGGTATGAAAGGGCTTTTCTTGCCTGAAGCCTGGTATGAAAGCCAGAGAAAATCTGAGCCAAGGACCGGCTTGCGATATACAAGGACCTGCATGTAACAGCTGATAATGCAAGGGCCAGATCGTCATGGATTCCCCCAGCCGATTTCGACGTGAAAATTAATGCTGATGGGGGGGTGTCAAGATGTGGCAGAAGAGGTGCCGCGGTGGTCGTTTGCCGAGACAAGGCGGGAACTTTCTTGGGAGCATCAGCGAGAGTTTTTGACGGCCTTACGGACCCATCCTCGTTAGAGGCGCAAGCCTGCAATGAGGCTCTTTCATTGGCCGAGGACCTCAACTTGAATTCTGTTTGTGTTGCATCGGACTGCGCTGAGGTGATCTCCAAGATCGGGACGGAAGCTCCTTGCCACTACACAACGATACTCCGGGAGATTAACCATCGCACTGCTGTTTTTCATAATATTCGCTTTGTTCATGAAAATAGGAAGTTTAATTTTGAAGCACATTCGCTTGCGAAAGCTGTTGTTTCTTTGTCTAGCAGGCGCCATGTGTGGCTTGTTTCTACGCCCGATATCATCTGTATCCCTATGAACATCCAACTATAAAAAAGGTTACAGATGCTCAAAAAAAGGTAAAATATTATTAATATAAAAATGGGTATAGTAATTAAGAATAGACTTAAACAGCAAACATAGTTAAAGTAAATGCAAACGGCATTGCTCATATGTGATGGGCCGTATTGGGCTTGAGATTTTTAAACTGCCTTCATGAAGCCTGTCCCGAAACCTAGCCTGGCGCCCAACTCCTATTTGGAACAAGTTATTTTTTGCGAGGGCCTATTTGGAACAAGTTATAGCCACGGAAAACCCTATTCAACGCATTTTGCGTCAAACTGTCCCCGAATCGCACATGCGAGGTGACCTAGCGAGCAATTTAGGCCGGCCCATCTGTAGCGTACGTAGAGCTTTCAGGTTCAGAACCAGAAACATCTAGAGACTTACCAGCCGATTTTTACCGGTCTGGTTCCTGGACCATTTTTTTTCTTTCTATTTTTCCTATTTTTCTCTTTATTTTTTCTTTCATCCTTTTCAAGTTTATATCTTTTTTCAACATTTTTTCCCAAAAGTTTAAAAGGTTTGCATTCTTCCAAATTTGTTCTATTCCAGAAATTGCTCCTGTTTTCAAATTTTCTTCAGAAATTCTAAAAAAAATTAGGTATTTCAAAATTGTTTCACTTCTTTTCAAAAAGTTCCAAAATTCAAAAAGATTTAAAATTTCTGAAAATGTTCGCAATTTTCAATTTCGGTCTTAATTCAAAATATGTTCTTGGATTTCAGAAATTGTTCCTGTTTTCAAAAGTTTTCGTGAATTAAAAAAGTTCATGTGTTCCAAAATTTGTTCGCAGGTTAAAAAAAATGTTCAGGGAATTTTTTAAAATGTTACCCTTTTGATAAAATTGTTCATATATTTTAAAAATGTTCGCATTTTTTAAAACTGTACACATTTTTAAAAAATGTTACTGTTTTCAGAATGTGTTCTAAAAGTCAAAATAATTCTAATTTTATAATTTAGTTTTCAAGCTAAAAAATGTTTGTGTTTTGAAAAAAATATCCGTACTTTCGGGCGTTTCTAAATTTTGTTTCTGTTTTTTTTTTGGAAAAAATGCTTGAATTTTGGAAAAGTTGTTCATAGCTTGAAAAAATGTTCTTTCAATTTTGTTCCCTTTTTTACAAAAAATGTTTGAGTCTTTAAAACTGTATTAGAAAATTGTGAAAATGTCCGTTTTTCTGAATATACTGAGTTTTCTGAAAAAGAAAACCACGTTCAAAATATCCAAAAAAGTTTACTTGCTTTCGCCGCCCACAGTTTATATAAACTGAGCCGGCATTTTAGGCAAACAAGTCCGTAAACACAGTGGCTTGCGACATGTTTCGCTCACTGGAGGTTTTGGGTTCGATCCCATACGTGCATGTTTTGCGGAAGTTTTTGCAAGTTGTTCTTTAAATTCAGGGAAATTTTTGTTTTTGCCACTCTAGCTTTTGCCTATTTTTCTTATGCCACTCTGGTTTTTACAATTCACTTTCACCATCTTACATTTTGACAATTATCAACTGCTATTCTGTGCCATAAACAAAAATTTGAGAGTGATAATTGTGATACATTGTCAAAAGCTAAGAGTGGCAATAGTCAAATAAAATTATTTTGTTTTTGCCACGGAATGACAATTATGATAATTATCAAAAGCTAAGGGTGGCAAAAGTGAAATTTCAAAATCTAGAGTGTGCATAAGGAATTTGCCAAAAGCTAGATTGGTAAAAACAATTAACAGCCAATAGAGTCCGCCAGTCACACTGGCTAGTTGCGCGGTCGTGTTTGCCTGTGGTCGTTTGTTCGATCCCCACGTAGGACGCCATTTTTTTTGTAGATTTTTCACGGTGTGTTACTGGAAATGAGCCGACCCAGATCAGCTATCCCCCCTGTGCCAATCATCAACTATTCACCGCAATAAGCGACGTATAGGAGGTCCCATAGGAGACATCAAAAACTGGCGCACACCCCTTGCGTCCTAGGCTTGGCCCATTTGTTTCCCTAACCTTCAAAAAATGGTGCGGGATGCGAGATTTGACCACATTGTTCTCTTCTTATCAGAGTAACCAAGTGGGGAAGCTCGAGTGCTCTAGGTACTAATACTTAATTTTTTTATTGGTTTCATTTGGCCTGCTTTTCTTCTATTTTTCTTTTTTTCTTTTATAAATTCATGAACATTTTTATAATCACAAACTTTCTAAAATTTATATATTTTTTTCAAATCTGTGAACATTTTTCCTAATTCGTGAACTTCTTTCAAATGCTTGAATGTTCTTCAAATGCACGAACTTTTTTTCAAAACCTATGAACTTTTTTCAAATTCTTGATTTTTTTTCCAAAAATCTCTGAACTTATTTTAATTGCATGAACTTTTTCAAAATTTATAACCTTTGTGAATTAGTGAACTTATTTTCAAATTCATGCTTTTTTTAAAAAATGGTGAACTTTTTTCATATTTACATTTTTCTCAAAAATGTGAGAACTTTCTTGAAATTGGTGAATTTTTTAAAAGTCGTTAACTTTTTTATATTCACGCACTTTATAAAATTACTGATCTTTTTTCATATCCGTGGACTGTTTTAAACTCATGAACTTTTTTCGCTTTATAAGGTTTTTACAGTGAAGAGCAAAGCACAAAAAACAAATCCGAGCAAAGGAAAATGCGCCAATGAAAAAAGAGAAAAGTCTAGCGATCCTGGGACGCGAGCGAGCCACGAACGCAAACGAGCGAGAAACAATCAACGTCTTGTGGAGCCAGTCCCAGTCGGCCAGTGTGTGTGCCATGGACGGTAAGCGTCGCTATAGGTGGGACCTCCTATATGCTGCGTATTGCGGCAGGGAATCATGGTTCGCATAGGGGCAGCTCACCTGGACCGGCCCATATGCGGTGGCTGCGCTTCTGTGATGTGAAAAATCGCAAAAAATAAGAGCACGCTAGCAATAGGAATCGAACAAGAGACCAGCTATAGATACGCACGTTGCGCTAGGCATTGCTACTGGCTTACTGTAGTGAAAGATTTGCAGCGCGAAACTTAATAAAGAAACTAACGACAGCGAAAAAACTTACAGCCAGTACACGAAATTTCAAAACTCAAAATAGAATATTTGAAATAAAGAAATTAACCATGTGGAAAAAATGATGCATCAATCCTTTTTTAGATGAAATGATGCATTGGAAGCAAACTAATTGTACGGAGCCTAATTAGGAAGCAAATAATTTGTTTGAAAGAACTACCACCGGGCCGTCCCGTAAAAAAAGGAACGACCACCGGGTCGTGCGCACGTAGCAATTATGACGAACCAACCAATTAAGGCTTCAATCCAGCAAATCATGCACAGGGTGCCAGGGCGCAAGAAAGAAAATACAGCCACGTATGTGTACATTCGAGCGGGATCTCGAACGCCTACTCGCGCATACGTACGGCCAGGGCTCGTGTACATGGCTGGGTCGGAACGAAGAAACAGCGTCGTCGTCATGTTCATGGGGAGGCAACGGAGTGCGTCGTGTTTATGGGGAGGCAACGGAATGCGTCGTGTTCGTCGGGAGGCAACGGAGGCAGCGTGGGAGCCAACCGCCGGGTCGAGCGGAATGCGTGGTCGTGTTCATCGGGAGGGCTTGGGCGGAACAGCGAAGAAGCGAGGCGGCGTGCCGCTGGCGGAGAAGCGGACCTCCTACGTTGAGCGGGTCTGATGTCGGGAGGGTGTGGCGTCTGCAAAATGGAGAAGCGGACCTCCTACGGTCGAAAAGGGGTCCTGTTGATCGGGAGTGGTGTGGCGTACCACAAAACGGATGAAATGGACCTCCTACGGTCGAAACGGGGGTTCTGTTGATCGGGAGGGGTGAGGCGATCGCAAAAGCGGACGAAACGGACTTGTGTTGGGCGCTTCACGGCCAAGCGGGGTCTGTTCATCGGGAGGAGTGGCGTGCCGCAAAACGGACTCCACGGATCTGTTCATCTCCACCGTTGACCTCCTCCGGCCTCCACGGGCTACCGTCGACCTCCTCCGGCCTCCACGGGCTACCGTCGACCTCCTCCGGCCTCCACGGGCTCATGTTCATCCAGCCTCCACCGCACGCTTACTCCACCGCTCATTGTTCAACCACCCTGCACCGCCTACTGTTCATCCAGCCCTCCACACCACGGGGTCCTGTTCAACCACCCCTCCACGGGCACCCCTCCACCGCCTACTGTTCATCTAGCCCTCCACCACACCACGAGGTCCTGTTCATCCAGAGGCAACGCCACCGCTCACTGTTCATCCAAACCCCCTCGCAATGCTCACTGTTCATCTTAGAGGCAGCATTGATCGGCTTCAGTTAGCAGCAGTAGCGAAGGAATCGCTCGATCTGGTTCAGTTAACAGCCATCGATCGATCGCTCGGGTTTAATAACGCGTAGCTCGCAGTCTAATCGCTCGGGTTGATTAGAGCCCAACGCCTCGCTTCGGGTTCGATTAGAGCTAACGCCGCACACACGCAGCAGACGTGTCGAGAGAAAGCGCATCGCTCGGCCCCCAACATCCCACCGTAACCGGGAACTCCCCGAAATTTTCCTCCCCCTCGCTTCTACCACGGTTTTTTCCGTCATGGAAGGCCCAAAGAATGTCATGCACCTGCGTCTCCGGCCCGCCTAGGACGAAAAGCCCATTTTCTGTCATGATTTTTTGTCATAGAAGTAGGAGCCCACTACATCTATGATGATACCGGGTTTTGTCACAATTATCGTCATAGAAGTGTCATATGTATGACAAAAAAAATTTCGTTCGGCCCAAAATGTCATGGATGTGTCTTTTTTTGTAGTGTATTTAAGCTAGCAGGTATGCTCGATGATGCTATCAATAAGAAGGTCTTCCCTTTATCTTTGAAGGGAGATGCATTGACATGGTATAGGCTATGTGATGATATGGGATCATGGGACTACAAGCGATTGAAATTGGAATTTCATCAGAAGTTTTATCCTATGCATCTTGTTCATCGTGATCGTGATTATATATATAATTTTTGGCCTTGCGGAGGAGAAAGCATCGCTCAAGCTTGGGGGAGGCTTAAGTCAATGTTATATTCATGCCCCCATCATGAGCTCTCAATAGAAATGATTATTCAAAATATTTATGCTCGGCTTTCTGACAACAATCGCTCCATGCTCGATACTTCTTGTACTGGTTCTTTTATGATGAAGACTATTGAATTCAGATGGGATTTATTGAAAAGAATTAATAGCAACTCCGAAGATTGGGATCTCGACGAAGGTAAGGAGTCAGGTATAACACCTAAGTTTGATTGTGTTAAATATTTTATGGATACCGATGTTTTCCGTAAATTTAGCACTAAATATGGACTTGACTATGAGATAGTAGCTTCTTTTTATGAATCTTTTGCTGCTCATGTTGATCTCCCTAAGGAGAAGTGGTTTAAATATCATCCTCCCATAGAAGTAAAAGTAGTTGCACCTATTAAAGTTGAAGAAAAGACTATCACTTATAATGATCCTATTGTACCTATTGCTTATTTTGAGAAACCACCTTTCCCTGTTAGAATAAAGGATCATGCTAAATCTTCAACTGTGGTTCGTAAAAAGTAATATTAGAACTTATACACCTCCTGAGCAAGTTAAAGTTGAACCTAATATTGCTATTGTTAAAGATCTCTTGGCTGATAATACTGATGGGCATGTTATTTATTTCTATGAGGAAACTGCTAGAATTGCTAAACCTGGTGCTAAAGATAAACATAGACCTGTGGTAGGCATGCCTGTTATTTCTGTTAAAATTGGAGATCATTGTTATCATGGCTTGTGTGATATGGGTGCTAGTGCTAGTGCAATACCTATCTCTTTATATAAAGAAATTATGCATGATATTGCACCCGCTGAGTTAGAAGATATCGATGTTACCATTAAACTTGCCAATAGAGATACTATTTCACCGATTGGGATTGTTAGAGATGTTGAAGTCTTGTGTGGGAAAACTAAATATCCTACTGATTTTCTTGTTCTTGGTTCCCCTCAAGATAGCTTTTGTCCCATTATATTTGGTAGACCCTTCTTGAATACTGTTAATGCTAAGATAGACTGCGAAAAGGATGTTGTTACTATTGGTTTGGGTGATATGTCTCATGAGTTTAATTTCTCTAAATTTCATAGACAACATCGTGAAGAGGAATTGCCTAGTAAGGATGAAATTATTGGTCTCGCTTCTATTGATGTGCCTCCTAATGATCCTTTAGAACAATATTTGCTAGACCATGAAAATGATATGTTTATGAATGAAAGAAGGGAAATAGATGAATTATTCTTCAAACAGGTACCTATTCTGAAACACAACTTGCCAGTTGAAATCCTAGGGGATCCTCCTCCACCCAAGGGTGATCCCGTTTTTGAGCTTAAACCATTACCTGATACTCTTAACTATGCTTTTCTTGATGAAAAGAAGATATATCCTGTTTTTATTAGTGCTAACCTTTCAGAGAAGGAGGAAGAAAAATTATTAAAAACTCTGAAGAAGCACCGTGCTGCTATTGGATATACTCTTGATGATCTTAAGGGCATTAGTCCCACTCTATGCCAACACAAAATAAATTTGGAGAAAGATGCCAAACCAGTTATTGATCATCAACGACGGCTGAATCCTAAGATGAAAGAAGTGGTAAGAAAGGAAATACTAAAGCTCCTTGATGCAGGTATAATTTATCCCGTTGCTGATAGTCAGTGGGTAAGTCATGTCCATTGTGTTCCCAAGAAGGGAGGTATTACTGTCATTCCTAATGATAAAGATGAATTGATTCCGCAAAGAATTATTACAGGTTATAGGATGGTAATTGATTTCCACAAATTAAATAAGGCTACTAAAAAGGATCATTACCCCTTACCTTTTATTGACCAAATGCTAGAAAGATTATCCAAACATACACATTTTTGCTTTCTAGATGGTTATTCTAGTTTCTCTTAGATACCTGTGTCAGCTGATGATCAAGCAAAGACCACTTTTACTTGCCCTTTTGGTACTTTTGCTTACAGACGTATGCCTTTTGGTTTATGTAATGCACCTGCTACCTTTCAAAGATGCATGATGGCTACATTCTCTGATTTTTTGTGAAAAGATTTGTGAGGTTTTCATGGACGACTTCTCCGTTTGTGGATCCTCTTTTGATGATTGCTTGAGCAACCTTGATCGAGTTCTGCAGAGATGTGAAGAAACTAACCTTGTCTTGAACTGGGAAAAGTGCCACTTTATGGTTAATGAAGGTATTGTCTTGGGGCATAAAATTTCTGAAAGAGGTATTGAAGTTGATAAAGCCAAAGTTGATGCTATTGAAAAGATGCCATGTCCCAAGGACATCAAAGGTATAAGAAGTTTCCTTGGTCATGCCGGTTTTTATAGGAGGTTCATTAAGGACTTCTCAAAAATTTCTCGGCCTCTGACTAATCTCTTATAAAAAGATATACCTTTCGTTTTTGATGATGATTGTGTAGAAACATTTGAAATACTTAAGAAAGCATTGGTTTTTGCACCTATCGTTCAACCACCTGATTGGAATTTCCCTTTGAAATTATGTGTGATGCTAGCGATTATGTTGTAGGTGCTATTCTAGGGTGAAGAGTTGATAAGAAATTAAATGTTATTCAATATGCTAGTAAAACTCTAGACAATGCCCAAAGAAATTATGCCACTACTGAAAAAGAATTCTTAGCAGTTGTATTTGCTTGTGATAAGTTCAGACCTTATATTGTTGATTCTAAAGTAACTATTCACACTGATCATGCTGCTATTAAATATCTTATGGAAAAGAAAGATGCTAAACCTAGACTTATTAGATGGGTTCTCTTGCTACAAGAATTTGATTTACATATTATTGATAGAAAGGGAGCCGAGAACCCCGTTGCAGACAACTTGTCTAGGTTAGAAAATGTTCTTGATGACCCACTACCTATTGATGATAGCTTTCTTGATGAACAACTAAATGTCATAAATGCTTCTCGTACTGCTCCATGGTATGCTGATTATGCTAATTACATTGTTGCTAAATTTATACCACCTAGTTTCACATAACAGTAAAAGAAAAAGTTTTTCTATGATTTGAGACATTACTTTTGGGATGACCCACACCTTTATAAAGAAGGAGTAGATGGTATTATTAGACGTTGTATACCTGAGCATGAACAGGAACAGATCCTACGCAAGTGTCACTCCGAAGATTATGGAGGACACCACGCTGGAGATAGAACTGCACATAAGGTATTGCAATCCGGTTTTTATTGGCCTACTCTCTTCAAGGATGCTCGTAAGTTTGTCTTATCTTGTGATGAATGCCAAAGAATTGGTAATATTAGTAGACGTCAAGAAATGCCTATGAATTATTCACTTGTTATTGAACCATTCGATGTTTGGGGCTTTCATTATATGGGACCGTTTCCTACCTCTAATTGATATACACATATTTTAGTTGTTGTTGATTACGTTACTAAGTGGGTAGAAGCTATTCCAACAAGTAGTGCTGATCATAACACTTCTATTAAGATGCTTAAAGAAATTATTTTTCTGAGGTTTGGAGTCCCTAGATATTTAATGACTGATGGTGGTTCACATTTTATTCATGGTGCTTTTCGTAAAATGCTTGCTAAGTATGATGTTAATCATAGAATTGCATCTGCTTATCACCCACAGTCTAGTGGTCAAGTAGAATTGAGTATGAGAGAGCTCAAATTAATTTTGCAAAAGAGCATTAATAGATCTAGAAAGAATTGGTCCAAGAAACTTGATGATGCATTATGGGCCTATAGAACTGCATATAAAAATCCTATGGGTATGTCTCCGTATAAAATGGTTTATGGAAAAGCATGTCATCACTTACCTCTCAAATTAGAACATAAGGCATATTGGGCTATTAAACAGCTCAATTATGATTTCAAACTTGCCGGTAAGAAGAGGCTATTTGACATAAGCTCACTTGATGAATGGAGAACCCAAGCCTATGAGAATGCCAAGTTGTTTAAAGAAAAATTTAAAAAATGGAATGACAAAAGGATACAAAAGCGTGAGTTTAATATAGGTGATTATGTCTTACTATACAACTCTCGTTTAAGATTTTTTTGCAGGAAATCTTCTCTCTAAAAGGGAAGGTCCTTACGTTATCGAGGAGGTCTATCGTTTCGGTGCCATAAATATCAACAAATTCGAAGGCACAAATCCGAAGGTGGTGAACGGTCAAAGAATCAAACATTATATCTCAGGTAATCCTATAAATGTTGAAACTAATGTTATTGAAACCGTAACCCCGGAGGAATACATAAGAGATACTTTCCAGAACGTTCCAGACTCCAAAAAGGAATAGGTACGTGGTACAGTAAGTAAACCGACTCCAAAACAGTTCTAATGGCAATTTTTCTCTGTTTCGGAATATTTAGAAAAATAGGAAAATAAGAAGCAGTCCAGGAAGGACACGAGGCCTCCACGAGGGTGGAGTGCGCGCCCTACCCCCTGTGAAGGAAATATGCCCTAGAGGCAATAATAAAGTTATTATTTATTTCCTCATATCATGATAAATGTTTATTATTCATGCTAGAATTGTATTACCCGGAAACATGATACATGTGTGAATACATAGACAAACATAATGTCACTAGTGTGCCTCTACTTGACTAGCTCATTAATCAAAGATGGTTATGTTTCCTAACCATAGACATGTGTTGTCATTTGATTAATGGGATCACATCATTAGGAGAATGATGTGATTGACTTGTCCCATTCCGTTAGCCTAGCACTTGATCGTTTAGTATATTGCTATTGCTTTCTTCATGACTTATACAAAGTTCCTACAACTATGAGATTATGCAACTCCGTTTACGGAGGAACACTTTGTGTGCTACCAAACGTCACAGCATGGCGGGTGATTATAAAGGAGCTCTACAGGTGTCTCCGAAGGTACATGTTGAGTTGGCGTATTTCGAGATTAGGATTTGTCACTCCGATTGTCGGAGAGGTATCTCTGGGCCCTCTCGGTAATGCACATCACTATAAGCCTTGCAAGCAATGTAGCTAATGAGTTAGTTACAAAATGATGCATTACGTAACGAGTAAAGAGACTTCCCGGTAACGAGATTGAACTAGGTATTGGATACCGACGATCGAATCTCAGGCAAGTAACATACCGATGACAAAGGGAACAACGTATGTTGTTATGCGGTTTGACCGATAAAGATCTTCATAGAATATGTAGGAGCCAATATGAGCATCCAGGTTCCGCTATTGGTTATTGACCGGAAACAGTTCTAGGTCATGTCTACATAGTTCTCGAACCCGTAGGGTCCGCACGCTTAACGTTATGATGACAGTTTTTTTATGACTTTATATGTTTTGATGTACCGAAGGTTGTTCGGAGTCCCGGATGTGATCACAGACATGACGAGGAGTCTCGAAATGGTCGAGACATAAAGATTGATATATTGGACGACTATATTCGGACACCAAAAGTGTTCCGGGTGATTTCGGAGAAAACCGGAGTGCCGGAGGGGTTACCGGAACCCCCCGGGGAAGTATTGGGCCTTAGTGGGCCTGAGGGGAGAGAGACAGAGCAGCAGCCCAGGAGGTGGCGCGCCCCCTCCCATGGGGAGTCCTAATTGGACTAGGGGAGGGGGCGCGGCCCCTCTTTCCCTCTCCCTCTCCCTCTCTTTCCTTCCCCCTTCCTCCTTCCTAGTTGGACTAGGAAAGGGGAGTCCTACTCCCACTAGGAGGAGGACTCCCCCCTCCTTGGCGCGCCCCCTAGGGCCGGCCGGCCTCCTGTTGAGGAACGTAGTAATTTCAAAATTTTCCTACGAACACGCAAGACCATGGTGATGGCATAGCAACGAGAGGGGAGAGTGTCCGTCCACGTACCCTCGTAGACCGAAAGCGAAGCGTTATAACAACGCGGTTGATGTAGTCGTGCGTCTTCACGATCCGACCGATCCAAGCACCGAGCGTCACGGCACCTCCGAGTTCGCACACGTTCAGCTCGATGGCGATCCCGGACTCCGATCCAGCAAAGTGTCGGGGATGAGTTTCGTCAAGACGACGGCGTGGGAGCGATGATGATGCTCCACCGGCGCAGGGCTTCGCCTAAGCTCCGCGACGATATGACTTCTCGGCGCAGGGCTTCGCCTAAGCTCGCGACGATATGACCGAAGTGGAATATGGTGGAAGGGGCACCGCTGCACGGCTAAGGAACGATCCGTAGATCAACTTGTGTGTCATGGGGTGCTCCCTGCCCCGTATATAAAGGAGCCAAGGGGGTGCGGCCAGCCCTAGGGGAGGCGGCGCTGGAGGAGTCCTACTCCCACGGGAGTAGGACTCCCCTTTCCTAGTTGGATTAGGATTGGAGGAGGGGAAGAGGGAAGGCGCCGCCCCCTCTCCTTGTCCTATTCGGACTAGAGGGGAGGGGCGCTGCGCCACCTGGCCGGCCCTTCCTCTTCTCTCTTATGGCCCATCAAGGCCCATAGACCTCCCGGGGTTCCGTAACCCCGGTGTTCGATAACTTCTGTTTTCATCCGGAACCTTTCCAAGTCAAACATAGGCTTCCAATATATCAATCTTTATGTCTCGACCATTTGAGACTCCTCGTCATGTCCGTGATCACATCCGGGACTCGAACAACCTTGGTACATCAATACTTATAAACTCATAATGAACTGTCATCAAAGCGTTAAGCGTGCGGACCCTACGGGTTCGAGAACTATGTAGACATGACCTAGAACCATTCTTGGTCAATAACCAATAGCGGAACCTGGATGCCCATATTGGTTCCTACATATTCTACGAAGATCTTTATCGGTCAAACCGCATAACGATATCGTTGTTCCCTTTGTCATCGGTATGTTACTTACCCGAGATTCGATCGTCGGTATCCAATACCTAGTTCAATATCGTTATCGTAAGTCTCTTTACTCGTTCCGTAATACATCATCTCACAACTAACTCATTAGTTGCAATGCTTGCAAGGCTTATGTGATGTGTATTACCGAGAAGGCCCAGATACCTCTCCGACAATCGGAGTGACAAAACCTAATCTCGATTCATGCCAACTCAACATATACTTTTGGAGACACTGTAGAGTACCTTTATAATCACCCGATTCGTTGTAGACGTTTGGTAGCACACAAAGTGTTCCTCCGTAAACGGAGTTGCATAATCTCATAGTTGCAGGAACTTTGTATAAGTCATGAAGAAAGCATAAGCAACATACTAAACGATCAAGTGCTAAGCTAACGAAATGGGTCATGTCAATCACATCATTCTCCTAATGATGTGATCCCATTAATCAAATGACAACACATGTCTATGGTTAGGAAACATAACCATCTTCGATCAATGAGCTAGTCTTGTAGAGGCATACTAGTGACTATCTGTTTGTCTATGTATTCACACATGTATTATGTTTCCGGTTAATACAATTCTAGCATGAATAATAAACATTTATCATGATATAAGGAAATAAATAATAACTTTA